>CM054061.1:117105711-118305711 GCA_028641055.1 Alopecurus myosuroides
AATCTCCATAGATGGAATCCTCAGATATTTGGTCACGGTAATCATAGTTTAGCCGCGCCAGTGCGTACTTCATGGAGGCAACAAGTCCTTCTTCCCAGCTGGAGTAGACGTCCTTGAAGATGAGAACTTGGGCTTCACCGTCCACAATCCCCATCACAATGGTGGTCTTGAGGTTCCACCTCTTGTCTCCTGGAACATTGCTATCCAGCTTGTAGCCCTCAATCTTCGGCAAGAAGAATCCCAGCAGCTTGGTTAGGTTTGCAAGCTCGTTCTCGAACTCCACGTCCGAGTTCTCCTCAACATGGTAGACTTCTTCTTCGGTACTCATCTATAGAAAGGTAAGAGTGGAAGTTAGCAAAGACAAGTGGTATGAGACAAAAGGTAATGAATGTAAAGATGGAAAGTAAAGTAAAATTTTCATCCTATGGCTTCCTATTCCAAACTTAGGTTTTCGAGCCTACAGTCAACATTTGCTCTGATGCCATCTGTAGTAGTACAGCCCATCACAAGCCGTACTTTTATGTGTAGTACTGGCCCCTGGACCGTTCACCAGCACACACAACACAGATAGTAATCAAAGGAAACAAATGTATTGAAAACTATCGAATTATCGAGAGTAAAGTAATTTATTACAAACTGTATAGGGAAAGGCTAGCTCAAATAATTATTAATAACTCAGCAAAGCAGCGGTAGACCTCCATCTTCTTGTTTGCAAGCCACAGGCGAACAAAGGTTGATGTGAAGCCTCGAAAACCTACGAAAAGCTAATCCGAATCCGAAAAACCTGCACATTGGAATATGCAGCCCCCAAAAGGAGGTCAGATAATTCTGAGCAATGATGGCAGGTGACACTATGGTGGTATATAAATGGCAAGTGCTAATCTACATGCATATTTGGCTGGTGGAGTCTCAAGGCTATTTTGCATAAATGCATTTGACCTATCATTTATTAGAATTTAGATTTTTCACATAATTGGACACTTTGGTTGATAGCAAAGTGCTCCTGCCCTTTGGATTAGCACACTGAAACACCATCAGTCACTTCTCCAAATAACCCATCGCCAATTGTTAGTAATTAATAAAACAAAGATGAACGAGATATGTCATGTTTCCCATCTAGTTGTTAAATTGTTCCTAACCAATGGAACACGGATAAGATCTTAGTTTTAACCCTCGCGAGGTTTGTGCCCTTTACCCATGTTGCCTAATCGACCCCAAACACCATGATACACTACTAGTACCACGGAAGGAAATAAGATCAAGCCATAAACCACAAGAAGTAGATCCCCAAACCCACCACGAGCCGGACCAACCTACCACTAATCTACATCTCTGGACACGTTGGGTTCGAGTCACCACAACTTACAATCTATGTCTAGCCCATACTAATATGAAACATGGTTGCACGGAATAACAACTACATAAAGAAAGTAAACAATATCTCAAAATACTGGGCGGCGGTCCCCACCAAACTTTGTACTCTGATGACTCTCTAGCAATCCGCCCAATGGTTAATTAATTATCATGTTGTTTTCATAAGCAATTAAAATAACAATTTTCATCATAACATGATAATAATCCCAACCACGAACAGCTAGAGCATGGCTAAGCAATCTACAACTACGATGTTGTCTACCATATGGATGCTACATCTAGGGTAACATGTGATTACTTCACTTGGGTGTTAGTGAAGCAATCTCTAATAATAACTAGCATAGCGATAACACTCAACTCCTACTCATGCAAAACTACTATAAAACTCTAATGCATATAGTAAAATAGTAGGTTTATGTGTGTCACTTGCCTTGACAACACGAGCAGCTGTTCAAACAGTCCTCGCAACCACACTCGTTGTAATCTACACGTTGCAATCGACATACATAAGCAACAAAACATAACAATATGCAATACATGCATGCATGAAAGTTTAGTGATACAAAAATAGATCTACTATTATCCTCTGGTTATTAATGACATGTATGATGCAAGGAAAGTGTTTTTGTTGCACGGAAAATAATTAAAGCAATTGTAATGAATTAATAGTGCTAGATTAAGAACATACAAGATTTAATTCGAATTATGCATCTACACAAGTTAATGATATTTTTCCTGAATAGATCTAATCAAAACAAGATCATACAAAAAGGATTTGGTGAATTTCGAGCTACGGTTGGTTTTATATGATTTCAATAGCCCAAAAAGCATAATTAGAAACAGAAAATAATTATAGATCAAAACATAAATTTTATTGCGTACATGGATAGATCTCGATTTTATCTTTCGTTTGATATATTACATGCGCAAAACGGAGTTACGGATCTAAAGATATTGAATTTACAAAATTTAAACAAATTCTGGAATTTTTAAAACGAAAATAAAACGAATTGACCGGGCGTTGACTGCCGCTGACGCAGTCATGACGTCAGCGCGACGTCAGTCCGCGCGTTGACGCGGTCAGATCCGATCTGTGCCGTCCGATCGAGATCCGACGGCCCAGATCCAATCTCGCGGGTGCTCACCGGAGATGGGCGGCCGGCGACTCGGGCGTGGATGGCGGCGGCGTTCGGGACCTCCTCCGGCAACGGCGTGGACACGGGCGTGTCCGGATCCTCCTCGCGAGCTCGGGGGTGGTGGCGGCGCTAGCTCCCGAGGCGGAAATCGCCGGCGGCGAGAGCACCCGAGGGCGGCGGCGGAGAAACGGCGGCGGCGCTCGGTTTTCGAGGGGTGGCGGCGGTGCTCGTGGGTGCGGACGTCGAGGGCGGGTCCCGGGGTTTATATAGGGGGCGGGGTGGCGTGCGGGAGGGGCTGGCCGGACCGGATTCGGCGCGGAATCCGCGCCGCGGCGGTTGCCGGCTCCGATTCGGACGGAAATCCGGCGAGGTGACGTCACCGCTGACGTCGTGGGGCGGGGCCCACGCGTCAGCGGGCGCGACTGCTGTGTTTTTTTTGATCGAATTCTTCCGCGACGGGGCGTTGCGGGCTGGCTGGGCTGGGCTGGCCCACTGCGCTGTGCGCTGCGCGCGCGTTGGGCTGGCTCGGCCGGCCCGCTCGGATTTTTTTTTAAACCAAAAACCAAAATATTCATAACTTTTAAAATACAACTCCAAAAAAGTTCAAACAAATTTTGAAAATTTTGAAATTTGAAAACCTATCAACCTAGGTTATTTTGAAGGGGATTTTTGGGAAAGATAAAAATAATAAAATAGGTTTGGCTTATAATGCCTTATAGAAGCAAATGATTTCTTTTTAAACATGATTAAATTTGAGGTTTCAAATGCAGCAAACAAAATGCAGTTTTTGAAACATGATATGCTATGCATATGCTCTAAATGCAAAACATTCCAAATGTAGGATTTGGGATGTTACAGTTTTCCCCCAGAATATAGTGTAGGAGGCGGATGATTCGCAACGGTAAGTCCTTCAAGATGGTACCGACACCCACGGGTGCCGCAATCGTCGGCGTCAGCCGAGCTTGCGCCGGCCGACCTCCTCACCTCTTAAATCCAAAGGATCCAACCCAACTACCGCAGCCAAGGGCCGAGGCGCGGAAGAGGGAGGTCACCAACACCGTCGATCTTTTATAGAAGGTCGTCCGCCGTCCATCGCGTCGCTGTAGATATAGCCACGTCGTGGCATCGGCGGCCGCACCACACCTCGACCCTAGTAGATCCCACGCCATGCCGTTTCCATCGGGCGAGAGGGGCGGAGGGAGACCCCGCCGCCGGCAGCGTCAGTTAGGCCTTTCCCGGCCGCACCCTTTGCTGGTCGCGGGGGAGGTGGGGGAGATGAGGGGAGGGGCTTGGGGCGGCAGCGATGGGATCGCCATCCCGTGGCCGCGTGGGGGGGGGGGGGCTCTCATTTGTTAAAATATGTATGTATCTAGACATATTCTACTATATAGATAAATCCATGTTTTGACCGATCCATGTCAATTAATTCAGGACGGAGGGAGTAAATAAAGAGTATATATGGTATATTTTACTTACAACATATCACTTAAAAAGGCAAACTGTAAAACACATATAAGGTACTATTAAAACTGTTTTACAGTATGCGCCGTGTCGGGCGGAGCAGATCCATTAAACCTGTTGAACGGATCGTATGAGAACCTAGAGGGGGGTGAATAGGTGCTACCTCCAAATTTTAATATTTTTTTGATTTAGACTTGACACAAAGATAAGTTCTCTAGATATGCAACTAAGGTGGATTTACCTATATGATAAGGTCTACACTAAGCAAGGTACAAACACAAAGTAAATCTAAAGGATAGAAGGAACCGATGGTGGAAGTACGCGGAGACAAGGATGTATTCCCGAGTTTCTCCTTTTAAGGGGAGTATGTCTCGTTGGAAGGGTGTGGGTTTTGCCAAGAAGTCTTACTCAACGCCACAAAGGTCTTACTCTATTCTCCCGTGAACCTCACCACAAAGGTTTAGTTCACCTTCCACTCTATTCGCCAGGAAGTTGTAGATCCGGGACTTCTCCTTCAATGCTCCAAGAATCAGTGAGTTTGGGTGGAGGAGTTGGGAGATCTCAAGGTGTAGGTGAGATCATTAATGTGGGACTTTGAATGCTAAACGAGCTAACCCTTTGAATGCTAAATGTTCTTTCAATCTCCCCCCTTTTGGTGTTTGATGACTATCGAGTACCCGACTCGATATATCCCCCGGATGGCATAATGGGGGTTTGAGAGTAGGAAACAGTTGGGCGTTGGTGATCTCGTCGGCTAACAGGAGGTACGATTTACCCAGGTTTGGGGCCCTCGAGGAGGTAAAACCCTTACCCCTGCTTGTCTGGATTGTATTGATGTGTGATTACAATGGCGGGTGCCCTAGTCGAGAGAATGGATCTCGAGAGAGGCATCACCTATGGTGGTAACGATGAATAGATTCCCTACCTGGCTAGAAGGAGGGTCATCACTTTAAGTAGAAGGAGTCACACAAATTTGGAGATTGAAAACTTTTCTAGTGAGAAAATTGTTGGAAGTGGGATTGATGATAATATGACTTTAGGAGAAACTTTTCCCACCATGTTTGAGGATGATAAACTTGATTTTTATAATTGCACCATCTTTGATGTTAATAAGTTTTTACAAAAAATAGCTAAATATCCTATTTCTAGTGATTTAAATATTGCTTTCACTAAACATATCACTAATGCTCTCATTGAAGCTAAGGAAGAAAGGCTCAAAGTTGAAGCCTCTGTTCCTAGAAAATTACAATATGTTTGGGTACCCACTATTAGAATACGAGTGAATGCCGATGATTGCAATGCTTTGTGTGATCTTGGTGCAAGTTCTTCTATTATTCCTAAAATTTTATATAATATGCTTGATTTGAAACCATTGGATGAGAGTATTTTGGGAGTGCATCTTATAGACTCCACTATTTAAATACATTGGTGAAGGATTGCTGATCTTATTATTTCCAAAGATAATTATGTTCCCGATGATTTTTTTTTATTTTGATATTGAATGCAGTGCTTCTTGTCATATTATTTTGGGAGGACCTTTTCTTCGCACCTTTGCTGCCATTATTGATATGAAAGAGGGACTATAAGATTTCAGTTCCCCCTTAAAAAGGGCATGGAACATTTCCATATAAAGAGAATGAAGTTACCTTTTGAGTCCATTGTAAGGACTACCTACAATTCTATTGATAATACTTGATTCATTCTTCATGCCTAGCTAAAAGGTGTTAAATAAAAGCGTTTGTGGGAGGCAACCCACTTTGTTCTTCCTATGCTTACCTTTGTTTTCATTCAGCTTCTTTTGTTTTATTTGAGGCTTGGAAGTTGCTACCTCTATAAAAACTTCCCCTTATTATTTTTATTTCATTTTTGTGCCAAGAGTAACCTCTAATAGAGAGGTAGTGTGATTTGGGGAAGTTGTTGTCGTGAAACAGATTTTTGTGCTGCCACCAAAAAAATTATTTCTCTCGGACAGAACGTCAGATTTCTTTGAAAAACAATATAAACATGCCCCGGGTTGTTATCTAACTTTTATTAGTTTACCTCTTTTTTATTTTAGCAACAAAAGGTTTTCAAAAAAAAAATCTTTACGTGTTGTTCTGTTTTGACAAATTTCTGCCAATATTTGCATTTGCCTCTTAATATTTTTTATTTTGAGTTGTTTCGGGGGGGGGGGGGGGGGGGAAGAGACTTAAAATAAGTTGTGACAGTAGCTAATGTTTTAAATGGGTGTTAGACTTGTGTTGAAACTAAACCAAGTGGATTTATTATTTTGATGCACTAACGTTGCTAATGAGGATTGTGAGAATCTTTAGGTGGATGCAGTTTTCAAGTGTAGGGAGAGAAGGATGAAATGAGAAGATGAAGGATGTACAAAATCTCAAGATTGGGGATGCCCATTTCACCCCAAGACATATACAAGAAGTACAAGTGTCAAAGATTGGGGATGCCCAAGGCATCCCCTTCTTCATCAACAAAAATATCAGATTTCTTTCAAAACACTATATTTTTATTCTTTCACATGATATGTGTTATTCTTGGAGCGTCATTTTCTTTTTCTTTCAGTTTTTTAATTTTATTTCTATAATAAATTGTTGGATCCTAGCATTTTAGTTTGGAGAGAGACACACTTTGTTTTCATTGTCTAGAACACTCTAGTTTTCACTCTTATTGTCATGTGAGTGTTCAATTTTTGCTAATTTTGCGTTTAGCTCTTGTTTTTCACTTGAATTTTATTCAGAGATCTTTAGTTTGCTTAAGTTATATATGATTATCTCTTTGGTATTTAATGATTATTTGCTTTGAGAGTTGTTTCAAATAAATTGATTGGTGTTGGAGAAGAGTAAACTGTATCTTGCTTATAGTGGTGCAATAGGAGGCTTATTTTCACTGTGGCTTACACTTTGGTGTATCATGTTAGATGTTATTTTAATTGTGTGCTTAGTATTATATGATGTATCATGACTAGTCTCAAATAACTGAGAGTGCTTAATGTTCCATTGGAATTAAATCATGTGTTGTTTCCTCATATTGAAGCATGATATTGTGGTATTCTCCTTTGATGATTTATTTTGATTGACTTGGCGCATTCTCACACCATGTTATGACTATAAATCAGTCACCTTTAGCCTTGATAATCATATAGTTTTTTACTCGTAATATCACTTCATGCTTTGATTAATAATGTTCTCTCGCTATGCATGATTGTGGTCGTTATTGGTCTCTTAGTTGGTCGCTCCCAGTCTCTTGCTAGCCTTCACCCTATACCGAGCATGAGCTCTACTCGTGCATCCAACTCCCCAAAACCAAAAATTTCCAATGTGTCCACCATACCTACCTATATGTGGTATTTCACCGCCACTCCAAGTAAATTTCTTGTGTGCTACTGATGTCTACGCACGCTTCTATTCTTGTAGACAATGTGGGCCTCCAAGTGCAGAGGTTTGTAGAACATCAGCAAGTTTCCCTTAAGTGGATTACCCAAGGTTTATCAAACTCAGGGAGGAAGAGGTCAAAGGTATCCCTCTCAAACAACCCTGCAATTACGATACACGAAGTCTCTTGTGTCCCCAACACACCTAATACAATTTTCAATTATATAGGTGCACTAGTTCGGCGAAGAGAGAGTAAAATACAAGTAATATGGATGATTATAAGTAGTAATTGCAATCTGAAATAAAAATGGCGGAAAGCAAACATGTAGCAGAACTGATTGTAAACAGTGTTTCAATGCTTAGAAACAAGGCCTAGGGATCCTACTTTCACTAGTGGACACTCTCAACATTGATATCTTAATTGAATGCATAAATATCTCTCTTCACTACGCTACTCCGAACCACTCTCCGTTCGAATAACAAACATCAATTCATTGCATAGGGCTGTAACAGCACTCCTCAAAGTCGCATTCCCATGTCTAGTTAACCCCACGTTGTCACTATGAGGGCCCCAGAAGGTACTAGACAAACACCAAAATTTCATAGGGTCATCCAACACAAGATATAAATATCATGCTAAAACACACGATGCACACACTATCACCATTACACCGTGATCAAAGTGTTTACGGAGATCTCATAACAAAACCACATGAGTAGCATAACAGATGAAGAGTAACATCTACTAATTCAACTAGATTACAAAGCTCACGATCACATAAAGATCACACGATGGGAGAGAGAGATGAAACACATAGCTACCGGTAGATCCCTCATCCCCGGTGGAGAACTACTCCCTCCTCATCATGGGAGACAGCAACGACGATGAAGATGGCGGTGGAGTCGATGGAGATGGCCCCGGGGGCACTTCCCTGTCCCGGCAGGGTGCCGAAACAGAGATCTCTGTCCCCCGAAACTTGTCGTCGGCGGCGTTGCTACGGATGTTTTTGGTGGAAAAGGCCGATTATTTTAGGGTTTATGCATCGGGGGGCATATATAGGCGAAAGGGCGAGGTCGGGGGTGGCTAAGGGGCCCACACCACCTGGTGGCGCGGCCAGGGGGACCCGCGCCATCCTATGGTGTGGCCACCCTGTGGCCCCCCCTCCGGGTCTCTTCGGGACTTCCTTGACCCTCCGGGACTTCTAAGACTTCTAGCTTTTGAATTGTCCAATTCCGAGAATATTTCCAGAACAACTTTTCTGAAACTAAAAACAACAGAAAACAGGAACTGGCTCTATGGCATCTTGTCAATAGGTTAGTCCCGGGAAATCGATAAAAATGACATAAAGTGTAAGGAATAGATGTAGCATATGGCATGAAAACAACATGGAACATCAGAAATTAAGGATACATTTATGACGTATCAACCTCCCCAAGCTTAGTTCCTACTCTTCCTCGAGTAGGTAAACGATAAAAACACATAATTTCTGAGGTGACATGCTACCAACATAAACTTGATCATCAATAATGTAAAAGCATAAGTAAGCTGAGATCATAGAACTTTAACACAAGCATAATAAATAGAATTTTCGTAATAAAGCATAGCAATCACCTTGCATCATGAGAAGTAACTCAAATAAAAGATCATGAATAACAATGCAACAAAAGATATACGTTTGTTTCAAGTATAGATAAAACATGTCAAAGTGATATTTCGCTAGTCCTTAAGAGTGGGGAAAAACATAAATGCTAGGACACCTTCAAAGTTCATGAGGAATACTAGAACAAATAATTAGAGAACAAGCAATAACACATCATGAATCAATTAATAATGTTTCTGGAAAAAATGCATATAAAACTCAGAATGGAAACTATGCTCTCTCAACTGCGCATAAAGTTAGAAGATGGAGACTCAACATAAAAGTAAAATAAGGGCCCTTCGCAGAGGGAAGCATTGATCACTCATGTTCTATAATTTTTATTTTATTAAACAGAGGTATAAAAAGTTGACACTCCTCTCAACCATCTTTCACAAACCATGGCTAATCGAATCCTCAGGTGCCTTCCAACAATCACATACCGTGGAGGAGTGTCTATATTTTAAGAGAGGTGTATGCTTATGTCAACGAATGGTAAACAGAAAATACAGTACGTCACAAGCCAACTGGACTTCACAAGAACGGCTCCCGTAGAAGGACGTATCTGGGTAGAAGGTCATCCCTCTTTCTCTTTTGTTTACACAATTATGCTTTGACTGATAAATCAGGGGGGAAATAGTGAAGAGAATTTGTGTTATTAATTTGGGGCTGGGCACCCCACTGCAAGCTATTCTATCATTGGATAAGTGGATGAAGCCACTAGTCCAGGGTGTGAAAGTCCAATCAACAAGTGAGATAAAGATTCTCTATTTACGTCCTCATGAGCTAAAATAGGAGCACAAAATAGGAGTAATTTTGAAAGTTTTAAAGGTAACACGTGAGCAATTTACTTTGGAGTGGCAGTTAAATACCACATGTAGGTAGGTATGGTGGACACAATGGTAAAACTTTGGTTTTTGGGAGTTGTATGCACGTGTAGAGCTCATACTCAGTACAGGCGGAGGCTAGCAAAAGACTGGGAGCGACAAATCAAGAGAGCATAAGAGCCATAATCATGCATAGCGACATAAACATCATTAATCAAAGCATAAGTGGTACCACAAGTTCAAAAACTAAATGATCATGGAGGCTATAAGTGACTGTTTCATAGTCATAAACATGGTGTGAGCATGCACCAAGTCAACCAAATAGAACAGTCAAAAGAGAATACCACAAATTTATGCATCAATATGACAAGAACAACTCATGATTCTTTCAATGGCACATTAAACACTCTCAGCTATTTGAGGCTAATCATGATACTAAATAACCACAATGCTTTAGAATTAAAATAACATCTAGCATGATATGAAAAAGTCTAGCCACAGTCTATACAAGCTTCTACTTGCACCGTTAAAAATTCTACCTCAAGCAGCATTTTGTTTTCCCAACAAGCACCATACAAAACATGCTTTAACAAAAACTCTCTAAATGATACAGAAAGAAAACATTAGAGTACTCATAGAACACTACTAAAACTAACATCTATGAACAAGATATGCAATGAAGACGAGAGCTAAACAGGAAATTTGCAGCAACTAGAAGAAAAACTAAGAATACGAGCATAACGAGTATTCAAACGAAAAAGCGGAGCGTGTCTCTCTCACAAACAAGGAATGATAGGGTAAAACTATATTATTTCAGCAAGGAAAACAAAATAAAACAAAAGAAAAACAAACAGACGCTCCAAGTAAACTTCATATGATGTGACCGAAAAAAAATATAGTTTCACTAGAAGTGACCTGATAGATAGTTGATGAAGAAGGGGATGCCTTGGGAATCACCAAGCTTAGATGCTTGAGTATTATTAAAATATGCTTGGATGAACCACGGGGTCATCCCCAATATTTGACCTTGCACTCTTCTTGATCCCATATATCACCTCTTCTCTTGACCCTTGAAAACTTCCTTCACACCACACTCAAACAGTAATTCGTATTAGAGAGTTAGTGCAACAATTAAAAATACATTGGTTCTGTATGTCACAAGTTCTATTGATACTTTTAAACTTTAGCTACAGCCACTGATGTTTCGTGAAGCAAAGAAATCCACTTGACATCGTAAAAGAGCAAATGCAAGAAAAATGACAGAATCTGTCAAAACGAGAACAGTCTGTAAAGACGAATTTTTTAGAGGCACTTATGTTGCTCAGATAAAAAAACTTAAAGAACAAAAAAGTTGCGTAATTATCCGAGGAATAAGCACAAGAAATTTCAGGTCATTCTGATTTTTCTATGATTTTTTACGGTGGACAGAAGAAATCTGTTTCCTGCGCAGAAATCCGAAAACCAACTCCAACACTCGTCAGAAACCTTACTTGGCACTACTAAAACATGAAAAGAAATATAAAAAAGAGTTACTACAGAAGTATACAACCCCTTGAATCAAATAAAACATTGAAAAACAAAGCAAAAATAAAACCATGGGTTATCTCCCAAAAAGTACTTTTCTTTAAAGCCTTTTAGCTAGACATGATAATTTCATAAAATGCTCACATGAGAAATATGAATTGAAGCAAAAGAGAGAATCAATAATCAAATGTAAAAAAAAATTAAGTATAACCCACTTCCTATGAAAAAGAATCTTGTAAAAACAAGTCAATAAAGCACAAAGCAACAAGCATAGGAAAGCAAAACAAGTGCAACTTCAAAAATTTCAACATAAAGAGGGGAAACTTGATATTGTTGAGATGCATAAGATTATGTTTTCCTCTCCCATAATAACTTTCAGTAGCATCATGAATGAAATTAACAATATAACTATCACAAGAAACATTCTTATCATGAGCCACATGCATACAAGAATTATTACTCTCCACATAAACATAGTAATTCTCATTGATAGTAGTAGGAGCAAATTCAACAAAATAGCTATCATGATTATTCTCATCACCATAATCATCAAATATACGAGGCATATTGTAATCATAACTAATGTTTTCCTCAATAGTAGGTGGATTGAAAATATCATATTCATCATTGTAATCATCATATATTGGAGGCAAAGTATCATCAAAGTAAATTTCCTCCTCAAGACTTGGGGGACTAAAAAGATCATTTTCATAAAAACTAGCTTCCCCAAGATTAGGATTTTCCATAGCATTAGCAATAATGGTGTTCAAATAATTATATTAAGAACATTGCTACTAGCATGCAAATAAATCTCCATAGGTTTTTGAATTTTCTCTTCAAACACTTCATGTCCTAACTCAATATAAATATTATAAAGTTCTTTCATATTTTTGTTGTTTTCCATTAACCCTAACTAGTAAAAATAAAAACAGGGAACAAGGAAATATAAGCCTAACTAGTGAAAACAAGAAAAAAAAATATAATTGCATAATCTAAAGGAAATAACTTCGAGCACTCGCAAAGGATGTGAGTACCTTTTACCTTACCTCCCCGGCAACAGTGCCAGAAAAGAGCTTGATGTCTACGCACACTTCTATTATTGTATACAGTGTTGGGCCTCCAAGTGCAGAGGTTTGTAAAATAGCAACAAGTTTCCCTTAGTGGATTACCCAAGGTTTATCGAACCCAGGGAGGAATAGGTCAAAGGTATCCCTCTCAAACAACCCTGCAATTACGATACAAGAAATCTCTTGTGTCCCCAACACACCTAATACAATTGTCAGTTGTATAGGTGCACTAGTTCGGCGAAGAGAGAGTATATGATGATTATAAGTAGTAATTGAAATCTGAAATAAAAATGGCAGCAAGAAAACATGTAGCACAACTGATTGTAAACGATGTTTCAATGCTTAGAAACAAGGCCTTGGGATCCTAATTTCACTAGTGGAAACTCTCAACAATGATATCATAACTGAATGCATAAATATCTCTCTTCACTATGCTACTCCGAACCACTCCCCGGTCGAATAACAAACACCAATTCATTGCGCAGGGCTGTAACGGCACTCCTCAAAGTCGCATTCCCATGTCTAGTTAACCCCACGCTGTCACTATGAGCGCCCTAGAAGGTACTAGAAAACACCACAATTTCATAGGGTCATCCAACACAAGATATAAATATCATGCTAAACCACACGATGCACACACTTTCACCGTTACACCGTGATCAAAGTTTTTATGGAGATCTCATAACAAAACCACATGAGTAGCATAACAGATGAAGAGTAACATCTACTAATTCAACTAGATTACAAAGCTCACGATCACATAAAGATCACGCCATGGGAGAGAGAGATGAAACACATAGCTATCGGTAGAGACCTTAGCCCCGGGGGAGAACTACTCCCTCCTCATCATGGGAGACAACAACAACGATGAAGATGGCGGTGGAGTCGATGGAGATGGCTCCGGGGGCACTTCCCCGTCCCAGCAGGGTGCCGAAACAGAGATTTATGTCCCCCAAAACTTGTCGGCAGCGGCGGCGGAGCTACGGATGTTTTTGGTGGAAAAGGCCAATTCTTGTAGGGTTATGTATCGGGGGGGCATATCTAGGCGAAAGGGAGATGTCGGGGGTGGCCAGGGGGCCCACACCAACTGGTGGCGTGGCCAGGGGGCCCGCGCCACCCTATGGCCCCCCTCCGGGTCTCTTCGGGACTTCCTTGACCCTCCAGGACTTCTAAGACTTCTAGCTTTTGAATCGTCAAATTCCGAGAATATTTCCAGAACAACTTTTCTGAAACTAAAAACAGCAGAAAATAGGAACATGCTCTGTGGCATCTTGTCAATAGGTTAGTCATGGGAAATCGATAAAAATGACATAAAGTGTAAGGAAAACATGTAGCATATGGCATGAAAACAACATGGAACATCAGAAATTAAGGATGCATTTATGACATATCAGCTACCTTTAAACCTTCAAAATTATTAAACCCTTTACTTGTATGCTACCTATATGCGAAGGGACTTTCTTTTACTTTTATGTTGAGTTATACGTTGCAAACATATCTATAATTTTTGCTGGTCCATGCTTGTTTTCTATCCAATACCTTTTATTTTCCACGTGTTTTCTTTCGTTTTTCAGATGTTTTCACAGTCTAACCTATTATAAAGATGCCCCAGGACAGTTGATGTTTTCTGCTGTTTTTCTATTTTAGAAAATTTCTTAAGGAAATATTCTTGGAAAAGGCTGAAAATCCACGGAGATTAATTTTTACATGTAACAAAGTTGGAGTCCAAAGGAGAGACGGGGGGGGGGGGGAGCCAAGAGGCCACCAGGGGGGAGCCAAGAGGCCACCAGGAGGGTGCCAGGTGCGGTCCCTCCTTGGTCGTGCCCGCGCCTGGTGGGCCCCTGGGAGTCCCGACCACCACCTCATGTCCCCTCTTCGCCTATAAATTGCCTTTTACCCTAAAAACTTCGGGGACAGAGTTATTTTCCACGAAACATACAGAGAGGCATCATCACTTTGAAAGCCCAATCTAGGGCTTCTTGAGTCCTGCTCCGGCACCCTGATGGAGAGGGGGTCGTCACCGGTGGCCTCTACATCGATGTGATCGCCTCCGGACAAGTGCGTGAGTAGTTCATCTCGGGACTACGAGTTCATAGCGGTAGCTATATGGTTGGTCTCTCCCCTATGCCTCCATGTTTAGAGTCTCGTGAGCTGCCTCACATGATCGAGACTATCCTTATGTGATTGTGCATGTTGTGTTTGATGGGATCCGATGAACCATGAGATTATGATTATTTTGTTCATGTCAATCTGAGATGCTTCACTTATATTTGTAGAGAGTTTTAATCTTGTATTGCAATGCTCTCTGGTGTTTATGATTACCTTGTCCACGTAGTTGTTTTCACCTCCAAGAGAGGGTTTATATGTTAGATAATGGGTTCATGCCTCCTTGTTGCCTGCCCTTGAGTGACAGAAACGTGCACGGGGAGGATGTGATGTTGCCACTAGGGAGAAAACAGCGATGCTCTTGTCTATGGATGAGAAGCACTACTTTACATTTTGATCTCAATGCATTTGTCTGTTGCACACATAGAAATCACTTCGTTGCTCTAACTTAATACCAAGGGATTTGCTGGATAGCTTTTTTGAGGTGGACTTTTAGCTAGATATGCTTGCATGCTGGATAGCGGTCCATATTACTTGACGTAATTCCTACAATGTTAGAACCTATGAACTTTATCTCGTCATGATAACATTGTTATACATTCTTGATTTGTCAATTGCCCAGCTGTAATATGTTCACCTAGCATGTTTTCTTTTTTTGGAGAGACACGACTAGTGGACCTATGGCCCCGATCCTATTTTCCTCGTATTGCAAACCTTATTTTAAGCACTTTCATTATTGTTTCCTTGCTGTTCCATTTTTACTTTTATTGTTTTCCAAGTCTCTATATGTTTATTTCTCCCGTTTTCGGCAAGACCGGGAGATTGATAACCTTTCTGGAAAGTTGGGTCAAGAGAGAGTTTGTGTTTGTGTGCAAGTTTCATGCTTCGTCAACCAGCGCTTTTCTATCGCCGTTGATAAAGCAACCTTCTTCAAGACTATGAAGTCCTACTAGTTTGATAGCTCTGGTTCTATGCTAGGGGAAACCTTACTCTAGACTACATCATACCTTCCGCTTGGGGTCTCCCAACGAGCGTGTGATCACGTCATCATCAAGTACTTTTTTTGGCACTGTTACCCGAACTTCTAGCTTGTTGCAAGGGGAGTCTCATACTTCCACTCTCTTTTTCTTCTGTTTTGTTCTTGCTTCGTTTACTTTTGTTTAGTCTTGTTTTCTCTTTATCAAAAACCCAAAAAAATTAGTTCTGTAGTTTCTAGTCTTTTATTTGTATTTTTAGCTTATTTTGTTTGTATGTCTAGCTCTAATCCTTTTTTTATGTCTCTTGAGGTTGAGGTCCTCACTTTCAAACAATGAGGCGGGGAGAGATTTAAACAGGCTTGGGAAAGAATTTCTAGTTCACACAAAAAGTACAACCTGAGCTTGCTTCAAATATATTATTTAGATTATTCTATCTAGGGATTATTAGTTTGTGCAAGCATGTTTTAGATCTGATGGTAGAATAAAACTTCTTAGAATATGGGGACATTAAAGCTCTCAGTGCTGTAAATAGCCTAGCTAGTCTCTTTATGGAAAACAATGAAAATGTCATACATGATAAACTTGATAATTCTTGATATGATTGGTAGGATAAATTTAAATGAAGTAGAAAGACCTCTACAAGAGGGGCAAGTCCTCACCGAATTGGAAAATGATTGGGAACCTTATGTTAAATTTAGTATTAATGATCAAAGCTTTATAGCTTAATGTGACATTGGTTCCATGATTTCTACTATTCCTAAGATGGTTCCTGACTACTTGAAATTGGAGAATATAATTGATCACCCTTATTATCACCCACATGCTAATGGTACTATCTCTAAAATTAAGGAAATAATTTAAAAAAATCCAAATTTCTTTTCACCACAAAACTATGCTTGTAGATTTCATGATTATGGATAAAGAAGAGCAAGGGAACATAGTTCTAGGAAGATCTCTTCTGAAAACTATGGGATGTTTGATAAATGTTAGACATGGTTATATAAATCATTATACTCCCATTAGAGTAAAGTACAACTTTCCTAAACGTGTTAACGATTCTCTTGTTGAAAATGAAAATGTTCTTGGCCATGATTCTATTGATAATACTGTATCCGTTCTTCATGCGTAG
Source organism: Alopecurus myosuroides (assembly GCA_028641055.1). Classification (NCBI taxonomy): domain Eukaryota; kingdom Viridiplantae; phylum Streptophyta; class Magnoliopsida; order Poales; family Poaceae; genus Alopecurus; species Alopecurus myosuroides. The sequence continues at coordinate 117,122,321 of CM054061.1, forward strand.
CTAAAAGGCGTTAAAGAAAAGCGCTTATGGGAGGCAACCCACTTTTGTTTTCCTTCGTTATCATTTTGTTTTCTACTATTTTATTTTGTTATTTTTCTATTTATAAGTTGTAACCTCTGTAGAAACCGCTCCTTATCCTTTTTATTTCGTTTTTGTGCCAAGAGTAACCTCTAATTGAGAGGTAGTGCGATTTGGGGAAGTTGCTCTTCTGGAACATATTTTTGGGCTGTTACCAAAAGGTTCATATCTCTCAGTCAGAACGTTGGCTGCTTTGAAAAATAATAGAAACATGACCCAAGTTTTTATCTAACTTTCATTAGTTTCCCACTTTTTGATTTGATCAACAGAAGATTTTCGCAAAAAAATCATCTTTACCGACTGTTCTATTTTGACAGATTTCTGCCAATATTTGCATTTGCGTCTTAATCTCTTTCTTTTTGTGTTCCTTTGAGGGGAAGATCTATAAAAGAAGTTGTGATAGTAGATAATGTTTTAAATGGAGTGTGAGACTTGTGTTGAAACTTAACCAAGTGTATTTGTTATTTTGATTATACTAACGTTGCTAATGAAGATTATGAGAAGTTTAGGTGGAGGAAGTTTTCAAGTGTAGGGAGAGAAGTATGATGTGATGGGATGAAGGATGGACAAAAGCTCAAGCTTGGGGATGCCCAGGCCACCCCAAGACATATCCAAGAAGTACAAGCGTCAAAGATTGGGGATGCCCAACACATCCTCTTCTTCATCAACAAAAATATCAGGTTTCTTTCAAAACACTATATATTTATTGCTTCACCTGATATGTGTTATTCTTGGAGCGTATTTTTATTTTGCTTTCAGTTTTTTATTTTATTTTATGTAGCTTTTGGTTGGATCCTAGCACTTCTATTTTGGGAGAAACATGCTCCATTTTCATTGCGTTGAACACTCTAGTTTTTGTTCTTATTATTCTGTGAGTGTTCAGTGTTTGCCAGTACTGCGTTTAGCTCTTGTGTTTCACTAGAATTTTGTTCAGAGCTTGTTGATTTGCTTCATTTATATTTGATTATCTCTCTGGTCTTTGATGTTTATTTTTCTTTGAGTGTTGTTTCAAATAAGTTGATTGGTGTTGGAGAAGAGTAAATTGTTTCATGCTTACACTGGTGCAATAGGAAGCTTGTTTTGAATGTGGCATAGGCTTTGGCATGTCATGTTAGATGTTATTTTAATTGTATACTTAGTTATTTATGATGTATCATGACTAGTATCAAATATCTGAGTGTGCTTAATGTGCCATTGAATTTAATCATGTGTTGTTCTCTCATATTGAAGCATGGTATTGTGGTGTTTTTCCTTTGAATGATTTATCTGGATTGACTTGGCGCATGCTCACACCGTGCTATGACTAAATACAAAGTCACCTCTAGCCTTGACGATCATTAATTTTTTGAATTGTAATATTACTTCATGCTTTGGTTAGTGATGTTTTGTCGCTATGCATGATTATGGCCGTCATTGCTCTCTTAGTTGGTCGCTCTCAGTCTTTTGCTAGACTTCACCTGTATTGAGTATGAGTTCTACTCGTGCATCCAACTAACAAAAAACAAAGTATGGCAAATGTTTCCACCATATCTACCTATATGTGGTATTTAACCAGCACTCCAAGTAAATTTCTCGTGTGCTACCTTTAAACCTTCAAAATTATAACATGTTTTGTGTTCTTGTTTTAGCTCTCGAGGAAGTAGTTTAAAGTTTATTATGTTTGGTGTCAAGCAAAGTTCTTCTTACTTCTTTCACCCGATGAGTATGGAATCTGTGCTCATCTAAATTTGCAGAGAGCCGGTGCCAATTAATATAACAAAAAGGCACTTCCCCATGGTTTGATGAAAGCTAGTGGGTACCCGTGAACACGACTAGCCCTGGTTTGTGAAAGAAAGGTGGGGAAGTGCCAAACTAATAAAACAACAGAAACCGCTCTCAAAATTCTAAACACTTTTATTTACATGGATTATGATAAGTTTTTCATTACCATTCGTTGGCACAGACATAAACCTCTCTGAAAATTATTTTCAATATCTTTGTTTTATAAAATAAAAAGCTCTAGCTCATGAGTAATCCCTACTTCCCTCTGCAAAGGGCCCTACTTTTACTTTTATGTTGAGTCTTCATCTTTTTACTTTATGCACCAGCTAAATAGTTTTCGTTCTTAGTATAATGTTCATAGTCCCAAAATTTATTATTTATTGATTTATGATTTGTGGTATTTCTTGCTCTCAAATTTTTTGTATCTAGTCACCATTTAAACTTTGAAGGTGTCATGGTATTTATGTTTTTCTACCACATGAAGGACTAGCTGGATTCCACTTTATTATGTTGTTCTTTATGATTTAAACAACCATATCACTTTCAATGTTTGATTATTCATTTCCTTTCGTTTGTGTTTCTTTTCATGTGCAAAATGGTTGCTAAGTTTACATTAGTTCATATAATATTTATCATGCCTTTGTTAAACTACTTAGATCTAAGATTTGCAATGCTTTTACATAACCTTGATCAAGATTTGTGTTGGCTTCATGTCACCTCAAAAATTATGTTGTTATCACTTACTGACTCAAGGAGGAGCATGAGTTAAGCTTGGGGATGCCGATACGTTGCAAACGTATCTGTAATTTTTTATGCTCCATGCTTGTTTTCTATCCAATACCTTTTGTTTTCCACATGTTTTCTTTTGCTTTCCGGATGTTTTCACAGACTAGCATATTAACAAGATGCCCCAGGCCAGTTGTTGTTTTCTGCTATTTTTCTATTTCAGAAAAGTTCTTAAGGAAATACTCTCGCAAAGGGCTAAAAATTCATGGAGATCAATTTTTACCCGGAACAAAGACAGAGTCCAAAGGAGAGACGGAGGGAGCCAAGGGGCCACCAGCAGGGTGCCAGGCTCCCCCTGGCCACGCCTGGTGGGCCCCTGGGAGCCCCGGCCACCGCCTCATGTCCCCTCTTTGCCCATAAATTTCCATTTACCCTAAAAACTTCGGGGACGGAGTTATTTTTCATGAAACATACAGATAGGCATCGTCACCTCGAAAGTAATATCTAGGGCTTCTGGAGTCTTGCTCCGGCACCCATCCGAAGAGGGGTATCGTCTCCGGAGGCCTCTACATCGCCATGATCGCCTCCAGACAGATGCGTGAGTAGTTTATCTCGGGACTACGGGCCCATAGCAGTAGCTAGATGGTTGTTATCTCCCCTATGCCTCCATGTTTAGACTCTCGTGAGCTGCCTCACATGATCGAGACCACCGTTATGTAATTGTGCATGTTGTGTTTCTGGGATCCGATGAACCATGCGATTATGATTATTTTGTTCATGTCAATCTAGGATGCTTAACTTATATTTGTAGAGAGTTTTAATCTTGTCTTGCAATGCTCTCTGGTGTTTATGATTACCTTGGCCACATAGTTGTTTTCACCTCCAAGAGAGGGTTTATATGCTAGATAGTGGGTTCATGTCTCCTTGTTGCCGGCGCTCAAGTGACAGAAATGTGCACCGGGGGGGGGGGGGGGGGGGATGTGTTATTGCCACTAGGGATAAAACAACAGTGCTCTTGTCTACGGATGAGAACCACTGCTTACATTACGTATTGATATTAATGCATTTGTCTGTTGCACACATAGCAATCACTTTGTTGTTGCAACTTAATACCAAGGAATTTTCTGGATAGCTTTCTTGAGGTGAACTTTTAGATATGGATGCATGCTCGATAGAGGTCCATATTCCTTGACGTATTGCCTACAATGTTAGAACCCGTGAACTTTGTCTCGTCATAATAGTATTTTTATACGTTCATGATTTTTCAATTGCCCAGCTGTAATTTGTTCACCTAGCATGTTTGTTTTCTTTGGAGAGACACCACTAGTGAACCTATGGCCTCCGGTGCTATTTTCCCCATATTGCAAACCGTTTTTAAGCACTTTCATCATTGTTTTCTTACTGTTCCATTTTATTTTTATTTTTATTTTTTTCCAAGAGTCTATACATTTAATTCCCCCATTTTCAGCAAGACCGAAAGATTGACAACCTTCCGGAAAGTTGGGGCAAGAGAGAGTTTGTGTTTGTGTTTGTGTACAAGTTCCATGCTTCGTCAACCAGCACTTTTCTGGCGCCGTTGATAAAGCAACCTTCTTCAAGACTATGAAGTCCTACTGTTTCTATAACTCTTGTTCTATACTAGGGGAACACTTACTCTAGACTACATCATACCTTCCTCTTGGGGTATCCCAACTAGCGTGTGATCACGTCATCATCATTGAGTCCTCACCTTCTAACTTTATGCACCAGTTAAGAGAGCATAGTTTTCATTCTGAGTATAATATGCATAGTCCCAAAATTTATTATTGATTGATTCATGATTATGGTATTGCTTGCTCTCTAAATATTTGTATCTAGTCACCATTTATGTTTTGCTACCCACGAAGGACAAGTTGGATACCACTTTATTATGTTTTTCTTTATCATTGAAACAAACGTATCACTTTCAATGCATTATTTCTCATTGTGAATTTTTTTGTGTTACTTTTCATGTGCAACATAGTTTCTAAGTTTACATTAGTTCAAATAATATTTATCATGCCTTTGTTAAAGTACTTTGATCTCAGCTTACAATGCTTTTACATAACGTTGATCAAGATTGTGTTGGCTTCATGTCACCTCAGAAATTACTTTGTTATCACTTACCTACTCGCGGACGAGCAGGAGTTAAGCTTGGTTATGTTGATACGTTGCAAAGGTATCTATAATTTTTGATGCTCCATGCTTGTTTTCTATCCAGGTCCTTTATGTTTTCCACATGTTTTCCTTCATTTTACGGATGTTTTCATACACTAACCTATTAACAAGATGCCCCATGCCAGTTGTTGTTTTCTTCTGTTTTTCTATTTCAGAAAAAGTTCTTAAAGAAATATTCTCGGAAAGGGCTTAAAATTCATGGAGATTATTTTTTTACGCGGAACGAAGATGGAGTCCAAAGAAGACATGGAGGAGATCCAGGTGGCCCCCAGGAGGCTGTCAAGCGCGGCCCCACCCTAGGTCGCGCCTGGCGGGCCGCTAGGCGCCCTAGCCACTGCCTCTCGTCGCCTCTTCTCCTATAAATTTCCCCTAACCCTAAATTTTTTGGAGACGGAGTTATTTCCATGAAACATGTAGAGAGGCATCGTAACCTCGAAAATCCAATCTAGGGATTCTACAGCCGTTTTCCGCTACCCTACGGGAGGGGGGAATCATCACCGAAGGCTTCTTCATCACCATGATCGCCTGCACGATGATGTGTGAGTAGTTCATCTTGGGACTATGGGTCCATAGCATTATCTAGTTGGTAGTTCTCTCCATTATGCCTCCATGTTTATAGTCTCGTGAGCTGTCTCACATGATCGAGACCACCGTTATGTAATTGTGCATGTTGTGTTTGCTGGGATCCGTTGAACCATGAGATTATGATTATTGTGTTCTTGTCAAAGTGAGTTGCTTCAGTTATATATCTAGAGAGTTTTAATGATTACCTTGGCCACGTAGTTGTTTCCACCTCCAAGAGAGGTTTTCTATTCTAGATAGTGGGTTCATGCCTCCCTTACATCTGTACTCGAGTGACAGATACGTGACAGGTGGGGTATGTTATGTTGCCACTAGGGAGAAAACATCGATGCTCTTATCTATGGATGAGAACCATTGCTTATATTACGTACTTTACTTAATGGAATTTTCTGGTGCACACAAAGCAACCACTTCATATATTTTTTGGATAGCTTTCATGACGTGGACTATTAGATACGGATGCATGCTGGATAGCGGTCCTTATGCCTTGACGTTATGCCTACGATGTTAGAACCCGTGAACTATATCTCATCATAAAAATATTGTTATACGTTCATGATTTGTCAATTTCCCAGCTGTAATTTGTTCACCCAACATGTTTGTTTTCTTTAGAGATACACCACTAGTGAAACTATGGACCCCGATCCTATTTTCCTCATTATTGCAACCTTCTTTCAAGAATTTTCATCATTGTTTCCTTGTTGTAGTTTTTTTTACTTTTTATTACTTTTCATTATTCTATAAGTTTAATTCACTAGTTTTCAGCAAGACGAGAAGGCTGACAACCTTCTCGAAAAGTTGGAGACAAAAGAGATTTTGTGTGTGTTGTGTGCAGGTTTCATACGTCTCAAACATATCTATAATTTTTGATGCTCCATGCTTGTTTTCTATCCAATACCTTTATGTTTTCACATGTTTTCCTTCGTTTTCCGGAAGTTTTCATGGACTAACCTATTGACAAGATGCCATAGAGCCAGTTTTTGTTTTCTGTTGTTTGTTTCAAAAAAGTTGTTCTGGAAATATTCTCGGAATTGGACGAAACAAAAGCCAAAAGTCTTAGAATTCCCGAAACGTCAACGGAGTCCAAAGGAGACCCGGAGGGGGTAAGAGGAGGAGCCACACCATGGGTGGGAGTGGGTCCCCCTGGCCGCGCCTGTAGGTGGTGTGGGCCCCTCGGGCGCCCACCGCCATTGCCCTTTTGCCTATAAAGTCTCCTCGAGGCATAAACCCTAAATATATTCGGCCTCCTTCCACGAAAAGTTCCGTAGCTCCACCGATGCCGCCGACAAGTTTCAGGGGACATAAATCTCTGTTCGGCACCCTCCCGGGACGGGGAAGTGCCCCCGGAGCCATCTCCATCGACTCCACCGCTGTCTTCATTGATCTTGCTATCTCCCATGATAAGGAGGGAGTAGTTCTCCCCCGGGGCTGAGGGATCTACCGGTAGCTATGTGTTTCATCTCTCTCTCTCTCTCCCATGGTGTGATCTTTATGTGATCATGAACTTTGTAATCTAGTTGAATAAGTAGATGTTACTCTTATTCTGTTATGCTACTCAAGTGGTTTTGTTATGAGATATTAGACACTTTGATCACGGTGTAATGGTCACAGTGTGTGCACCGTGTAGTTTAGCATGATATTTATATTTTGTGTTGGACGACCCTATGAAATTGTGGTGTTTGTTTGGAACCATCTAGGTCTCATGTTGATAGCGTGGGGATTACCTAGATGGGGAAATGCGAACTCTAAGAAGTGATCTTATAGCCCTAAGCAATTATTGGTGTTTGTTATCCGACCGGAGAGTGGTTCGGAGTAGCATAGTGAAGAGATGATATTTATGCATTCAATTATGTTATTATTGTTGAGAGTGTCTACTAGTGAAAGTATGATCCCTAGGCCTTGTTTCTAAGCATTGAAACACCATTTACAACCAGTTATGCTACATGTTTTCTTGCTTCCATTTTTATTTCAGATTGCTATCATCACTAATAATCATCCATATTACTTTTATTTCACTCTCTCTTTGCCGAACTAGTGCACCTATACAACTAACAATTGTATTAGGTGTGCTGGGGACACAAGAGACTTCTTGTATCATAATTGCAGGGTTGCTTGAGAGGGATATTTTTGACGTCTTCCTCCCTGAGTTCGATAAACCTTGGGTGATCCACTTAAGGGAAACTTGCTACTGTTCTACAAACCTCTGCACTTGGAGGCCCAACACTATCTACAAGGATAGAAGCGTGCGTAGACATCAAGGTTCCACGCTTGTTGATGCGCCATACAACCAGCAACCTTCTCAAAGTCTTCTAAGTCCTACTAGTCGATACACCCTGGTTCGACAATTGGGGAAAAATACCGCTGGACTAAATCATACCTTCCTCTTTGGGGTAACCCAACGAATGGGTGATTGATACGTCCAAAATGTATCTAATTTTCCGAACACTTTTGATGTTGTTTTCCTCTAAACTTGTGAGTTTTTAATACAACTAACACGGACTAACGTTGTTTTCAGCAGAATTACCATGGTGTCTTGTTTTTGTGCAGAAAATCAACTTTCAGGAAAATGCCCGGAAAATACCCCAAAGTTCTTATTTTACACGAAGACCCTCGGAGCGAGAAGGCGAGATGGAGAGGGGCCAGGAGGGGACCACACCATCTGGTGTCGTCCCCCTCCCCCTTAGGTCGTGCCACCACATGGTGTGTCCACCTCGGGTGCCCCCTCGGTCTTCCCTTTTAACTACATATACCTCTTGACCTAAAAACCGAGGGGGTTCGTCAAATTCCAGAGAAAAACACCACAACACTGCTGCCACCTTGAAACCCAATTTGGGGATCAGAAGTTCCTGTTCTGGCACCCCGCCGGGATGGGGATTTGGAGTCATCGCCATCGTCATCGTCACCACTTCTCCCATCAAACATCCATGATTCCCCCATCCATGTGTGAGTAATCCCCGCTGTAGGCTGAGAGGGATGGTAGGGATTGGATGAGATTGTTCATGTAATAATGCCAGATTGTTAGGGCATGGTGCCTAGTATCCGTTGTTACTGTTATCTATCGTTGTTGCAACTTTTTATGCTTAATGCTTGTCACTAGGGCCCGAGTGCCATGAACTCAGATTTTAACATATTATTGTTTCATGAAGATAACTATGTTTTTTATCATAACTGCAAGTTGTATACACATATCATTGTCTGTAACCCGAGGCCCCAAAGTGACATAAATTGGGATAATCGGAGGGGATGGCTGTGATGTGAGGATCACGTGTGTTCACGGAGTGTTAATGCTTTGATCCGATGCTTTATTAAAAGGAGCACCTACGAATAAATATGGAACACATGCCTATGGTTTACCCTGTACTTTGATGCTTTATTATTATTTATCTGCAAATGCCCATGTTTTGATTATTATATGAACTATCTTATCCATGAAACGCCCGTTCATCCGTCCCTATGCCTACAATATTTTAATCCTGTTGTTTCCCACAATTGCTACTAATGTTTCTATTTTATTCATGTTGTTATTTTACTACTGAAACTGCTATAAAACTGTTGCTACTGATAAACTGTTGTGAGCAAGTCTACTTCCAGGTGCAGTTGAATTGACAACTCATCTGTTAAGGCTCATAAATATTATTTGGCTCCCCTTGTGTCGAATCAATATATTTAGGTTTTACTTCCCTCGAAGTCTGTTGCAACCCCCTATACTTGTGGGTCATCAAGACTATTTTCTGGTGCCGTTGACGGGGAGCATAGCTTTATTTATAAGCTCACTTGAACGTGATATTGTTCGCTGCAAATTATTCATCATGGGTAAAACTCGTGATGGGAAAGTTTCTATACTTCCATCCACTACAAGGAGAGGTACAACTCTGAACACCTCTGTTTCTCTTGATTCATCGTATGTGATGAGTAAGCTTCTTACACCAGCACATACACATGCTACACATGTTGATGCTTCTGCTGAGTCTAAAAATGATTCTGATAATTTTGATGATGCTTCTACTGTGCTTGATGAGACTGGTTCATTAGGTCCTTTCCTAGATACTACAGTTTCTAGAGCTAAAAAAAATTGAAAACACTGAAATTCCTAATGAAAACATTGGTACACCTGTTAATTCACCTGAGTCTAGAGATAGTCCTAGTGATGATCTTGAGGAAACTTACATTGAACTTGATTATGACTTTATTGAAGAATGCCATGCTGCTACTAGTGCATGTGCTATTAAGAGTCTTCTTGCAAGACGTGTTGTTAGATATAAACCTTCTCCTGATGCTAAGTTTGCTACATCTTCCATACACATTAAAGATAAGGATTATGATTTCTCTCTAGATTTATCTTATATACCTATTGTTGAGGGAGAACCTTTTCGTAGAACTAAAAATGAAAGTGTTGTAGGACATATGAATGAGCTCTCATCTTTGAGTAGTTTATTTTCTGATGATATTAAGAAACGCAGTTACCTTGTTGCTAAAAAAAATTCCTTTCTCATTGAAAGATGAAGCTAAAACTTGGTTTAATAATTTGTCTCCTGGATCTATTGATAGTCCTATTGGTCTGCTTAATGTTTTCTTTCAGAAATATTTTCCTGCTAGTGCTTAACATGCTGCCTTGCAAAGAATCTTTAACTTTAAGAAAATTGAAGGAGAGAAAATACCTAAATCTTGGTCAAGATTTTGTTCTTTACTTAGAGCTAGGCCTGAACATCAGTTAGTTAAAAATGAAGTCCTTGATATATTTTATAATGGACTAACCGCTGAATCTAGGACATACCTGGATAGTTGTGCTGGTTGTGTTTTTAGGAAAAGAACTCCTGAAGAAGCTAAGGAATTATTAGCAAAGACAAGCAAAAAATCAGGATGATTGGACTATGCCTGAACTGACACCAACACCAACACCGAAGAATAGGGGAATGATTGAATTAAATGATGAAGTGATGAGGGAAGCCAGGAAATCTCTTAAAGAGAAGGGTATTAAATCTGAAGATGTGAAGAATTTACCACCAATAGAAGAATTATGTAAGCCAATTCCTCATCCATCCACAATTGAGGTACACTCTCTCCAATATTTTGATAATAGAGACATTCCCCATTCTAAAACACTTGATAAATGCTTAGATGAATTTTGTAATTATGTTGTTAAATAAGATAACTTTAATATGAGAATGCAGAATCATCTAATGGAAAATTCTAGAGCTATTGATAATTTGCATGGTATTATTGAGAGAACCTCTAATGATGTTAAAATTCTTGTTAAACACTTCCATACAGTTCAAACTAAAATTGATAAACTCACTAAGGTGAAAAAAGATTTGCTAGTTAATGCTTCTAGAGAAAAACATGTTTATGAAATAATCACTGAACTGGTGTTTCTACTCAGGATCCTTTGTATCCTGAAGGACAGCCTAAAAGAATTGAACAAGATTCTCAACAATCTAAAAACAATAGTACACCTTCTAAGAAAAAGAAGAAGAAACATAAAATTGTTGTAGAATCTTCTGAACCTGCTAAAGATCCTAATAGTATATTTGTCTCTGATGCTGAAACTGAAAGTGGTAATGATAAGAATGATGCTTCTGATAAAGAAGAAATTGAAGTTGAACCTGCAAACAAACTAATAATGCAAAGTACACTAAGGAGGGTTTCATTGCTAATAAACATGGTAATGAGAGAGAACCTTGGGTACAAAAATCAATGCCTTTCCCTAACAAGAAACACAAATCAAAGGAAGAAGAACATTATAATAAGTTCTGTGATTGGATGAAACCTTTGTTTTTGCAAATTCCCTTCACCGAGGCTATTAAATTGCCTCCTTATTCAAAATATATGAAAGATAGTGTCTCTTACAAAAGGAAGATTCCTAATGAGGAAATTTCCACTATGTTTGCTAATTACTCTTTCAATGGTAAGGTTGCAAAGAAGCTTGGAGATCCTGGTATACCCACTATTCCATGCTCCATTAAAAATAATTATGTTAGAATCGCTTTATGTGATTTGGGAGCAGGAGTTAGTGTTATGCCTTTCTCTCTTTATAAGAGACTTCTTCTATAAAAATTGATACCAACTTATATATCTTTGCAAATGGCTGCTAAATCTACCGCTATTCTTGTTGGTATATGTCAGAATGTTTCTGTTCAAGTAGCTACTAATTTTTTTGATATTAACTGACTTTCTTGTGTTGTAAATGCCTGAAAATGATAATATGTCTATTATTCTTGGGAGAACTTTTCTTAACACTGCAGAGGTTGTTATTGATTGCAACCAAGGAAAAGCAACTTTTAATGTTAATGATAAAGAACACACCGTTTATTTTCCCAAGAAGATTTATAGGAAATATGGTCTAAATCAATTAAAAATATTGAGACCATTAAGATTGGAGAATTCTATTGTCCTCTTCCAATGCCACAAAAAGAATATGAAATTTTCATCATTGGGACTATGTCTATCAAGGTTGAGGTAACATAATCATTTAGTGAAATGCAAAGGTTTGCTTCATGAAAAATTGTTTTGGTAACAAGACTTGATCAACCTTGTTAACAAAGTGATTTTGAGTGACGAAAACAATGTTTTCACTTTCCTCAATTATGTTTTCACCATGTTACTTTAGTTTACTTATGTTTTCACCATCCCCATTTATGTTTTCACTATGTTTTCCTATGTTTCCACTGGTTATTTGCATATTAGAGTGTCTTAGAACTTTTGTAGAATTGGTTTTGGTTTTGTTTTCCATCATTCCATAATCGTTTTCCTGGTTTTTAATCATTTATACTATTCTGAAAATTTCTCGAAAATAAAGTTTCTCTAAAATATCCAGAAAAAATATATTAATTTTTTACGTTGAAAATGGGACAGAGAGGCACCTGGGGCAACCCGGGGGCACCCACCATTCCACCACACCACCTGGTGGCGCGGGTAGGCCCCAGGACGCGCCAGCACATGGTGTGGACCCCCTAGCCCTCCACTTACTCTCCTTCCTGCCAAACAACCCTCTCTCTCCACCAAACTCAACACCATTGCTCAAACCTGTGTTCTTGTTGTTCTTTATCGTGATTTTTCGATCTCCTTGCTCAGCCCATCTTTGTTGCTGAAATTTGGAGCATTTGCTCTCCAGTATGTGACTCCTCCGATTATCCAAGTAGAATTTTGTTTAGTGGAGTATTTCTTGAGTATTTTGGTACTATAGGTGACAGTTCATGTGAGTTTCCATGCTTGATTTGTGTGAAAACAAATTAGTTTTGATGCATGTATATCCCTCTTACAAGTCTCTATAGTAGTTTCCTTCATATAGTTGCCTGAAAATCATTTTTATGATGCTTGTTAAATTTTTTTCCAGAAATGGAAGGTAATGTATACCAACTTGACCAGCAAGAATTGGAAGTACATGAAGTCATGAGGGTCCACCAAGAAGAGGGTGTATTCCCCTCTATCTATCGAAGCTATGAGTTCATGTATGCTGCAAGGATTCTATAAGACTTCCAAACTCTAATATCTAATGCAGGGTCGGAACATTTTGTTGATGGTGAACCTAGCCAACACATAAAGCTAACTATGTCTGTCGTGCAGAATTTTAGTTTCAGTTGGTCTTTGCCTAACCCCATGGTCCACTAAAAAAATTATGATAGAACTATCAACTTGCCTTTTGATGATTTTTGTCCAGCCATCATTGTACCACAGTGGGGATCATGTGAGAAGACAAGAGGATAGCCCAAACCACTGATAGATCTATATAAAGAAATCTGCCAGGGGAGAAGCTTCTCACATGAGAGTGGTAAAATTCGAAATATTCAACTCCCATACATTCTATAGTTTGCCTATTTTATTGCATAGTGTGTTCTTGCTAGAAAAACTGCAAACAAGTTATCTTTTTATGATTTACTCCCTCCGATCCATAAAAAGTGTCCCTCACTTAATACAAATTTTGTATCAACTTAGTACAAAATGAGCGACACTTTTTATGGATCGGAGGGAGTAGCTTTTATCTCAGCTGCTTTGAAACAAGATAGGTCCTATAATTTTGGTGCTTTAATTGCTTTCCGTCTCACTGCAAACCGCGAGAAGGGGGAAATTTGTGGAGGTCTCATTGCCTCTCGTTTATTAGCTTTGCATGGTGTGGAGCCGCACCATTTAGACATTTAGTTTCCCGTAGAGAAGCTTGATCTTAATTCCATGATAAAACATAAATTTGTTTCCACCTGTGCTAACTTGAACAACTTATCCTATGAAATAACCTTTTTCCAAGAAATCGGGATGGAGAGTAACTAAGTCTGATAGAGTAGTCAATTTGCCTACACCTCCTTTGTTTAACCTTGATGTCATGGAAGGATGGTCACTCTGAGAGAGTGAATTTGATGCATACCTTGAGGAGCAGCGCCAACATGTAGAGGACGCTGGAGAGGGGGACAAAAATGATTTTGTCCAGCCCTGTGACACTGCTGGTTTCCATACCAGCACCCTGGTTATGATTATGGGCCTGCTGCTTCATCTTCTTCATAGGCGCCTGGTTAAGATCATGCTAGGGACGACCCACCATCATGGGGCTTCTACCCGCGCCGAGATTGATCTCCACTTAGGCCAAAATCCTAAGCTTGGGGGAGGTATGCCGACATCACACTCATTTACATATCATGTTTCTGTCGGTTCTTTGTATATCCATGTTTTATGTTTCTTTCCTTTGGTTTTTATCATTTAGTTCATGTTTTCCAAAACGCAAAAATACCAAAAATATTTATGTTGTTTCTCTTTATTTGCTTCTTTAGTTTCTTTTATTAGTTTTGTTTACTTTCTGGTCTAGGTTTAAGATTCAAAAATCCAAAAATATTTCCCTTTGTTTGCTTGTTTCCTTCTGTTCTTGTTTTAAAGCCGAAAACCCAAAAATATTTGTTCTTCTTCTTTGGTTTTGTAAATTTTTCTGCAGAGTTCAATAGTCCTCCGTGACTCCATTGGAGCTTGGTTATCATTTTATATCATTCAATCCACACAAGTGAAGAGCAATAATGATGATTTACGACAATTCAAGTTGTGGTGAGAGGCTGGTATGAACTCTATTTGTTTTCATTTTTGTACATATACTCATCCATGTGTACATGCTTATTTTGTTCGTGTAAGGTGTATGTTATTTAATGGATGCTTAGTATTTCGTGCTCTCTCGTGATCAGTTCCAATTTACTAATAGTAGATAGCATGTCATATAAATGTTTGCTTGCATTGTTTTATTCATAGAAGGGTATGACATCGTGGTATCTCCCTTTGAATGTTTCACTTGAATTTACTTGGCACATGCTCATTCATGCATAAGACTGAAAACAAAAAGTCAATTAAGCCTCTATGATTTATTTTTCTCAGAGTATTTGCATCACTTTTATGCCCCTGTTAATTTTATTTTGTCGCAAGCATGATTATGACATTTTTTGCTCTCTTGATTGTCGCTCTCAGTCTATCGCTAGCATTCACTTGTACTGAGTATGAGCTCTACTTGTGCATCAAACTCCCAAAAACCAAAGTTTTCCAAATGTGTCCACCATACCTACCTATATGTGGTATTTAACTGCCACTCCAAGTAAAATTTCATGTGCTACCTTTAAAACCTTCAAAATACTTCTCGTTTTGTCACACTGTTTTAGCTCATGAGGAAGTAGTAGTTGGGTTTGTTATCTTCCATAATAATTAAGTACCACGACTTTAATGCTTCATCTGCTCGTCACTAATTTTGCAAAGAGCTGGTTAGACCATTATAACATCAAAAAGTAATCAAATAAATAGGCACTCCTCCATGGTATGAGATTTTTGGCAAGCACTCGAGGATTCAGTTAGCCATGGTTTGTGAATGCAAGGTTGGGAGGGGTGTCATATCATATAAAGTGCATGCTATAAATGCCTAATATAAATATTTAGGAACCTCTCTCAACTTTCTTAGTATGGAAGATAACAAGAACTCCATTACCATTCGTTGACATGAACAATCACCTCCCAAAATCATTTTACTTCTCTTTTTAATAAAATAAAAAGCTCTAGCACATGTTAATCCCTACTTCCCTCTGCGAAGGTCCTTTCTTTTACTTTTATGTTGAGTCTTCAACCTTCTAACTTTATGCACATTTTTTAGAGCATAGCTGCCATTCTTAGTGTAATGTGCTTGTCCCAGAACACGGTTGATTGTGGTATAACTTTGATGCTTTTAGCTTTGATATCTATACTTCTAGTCTTCACTTGAACCTCAGAGGTGCCCTGGCTTTTATGTTTTGCTCCACTATTAAGGGCAAGCGAGATAACACTTTATCATATCTTATAACGAACATTGCAATCCTGCAAATTGATATATTTCATGTTGCTTGTTATTAGTGTGTTGGTATCTCTTCATGGTTTGCATAACTATTAGGTGACTTTATTTGCATACTCCTTATTATGAATTGCCTAAGTACTTGATCATATAGTGAGAATATTTACATCATATGAAGCAAATGTGTTTGTAAAAATGCTTTTAGCGCACTCAGTTGTTAACTGAATTGCTTGAGGACAAGCAATAAGCTAAGCTCGGGGGAGTTGATACGTCCAAAACGTATCTACTTTTCCGAACACTTTGGATGTTGTTTTCCTCTAAACTTGTGAGTTTTGAATACAACTAACATGGACTAACGTTGTTTTCAGCAGAATTACCCTGGTGTCTCGTTTTTGTGCAGAAAAATAACTTTCAGGAAAATGCCCGGAAAAGATCCCAAAGTTTTTATTTTACCCGAATACCCCCGGAGCCAGATGACGAGACAGAGAGGGGCCAGAAGGGGCCCACACCACCTGGTGGCGCCCCCCTAGGTCGCGCCACCACATGGTGTGGCGGCCTTGGGCGCCTCCTCGGTATCCCCTTTCGACTACATATACCTCTTGACCTAAAAACCAAGGGGGTTCGTCATATTCCAGAGAAAACACCAGAGCGCGGCCGCCACCTCGAAACCCAATTTGGGGATCAAAAGTTCCTATTATGGCACCCTGTTGGGATGGGGATTCAGAGGATATCATCGCCATCATCGTCACCACTTCTCCATCAACCATCCATGATTTCCCCATCCATGTTTGAGTAATCCCCACTGTAGGCTGAGAGGGATGATAGGGATTGGATGAGATCATTCATGTAATAATGCCAGATTGTTAGGTCATGGTGCCCAGTATCCGTTGTTAGTGCTATCTATCATTTTTGCAACTTGTAATGCTTAATACTTCTCACTAGGGCCCGAGTGCCATGATCTCAGATTTTAACATGTTATTGTTTTATGAAGATAATTATGTTTTTCAGCATACCTGCAAGTTGTATACACATATTGTTCTTCCGGAACCCGAGGCCCCAAAGTGACAGCAATTGGGATAACCGGAGGGGATGACTGTGATGTGAGGATCACGTGTGTTCACAGAGTGTTAATACTTTGCTCCGGTGCTTTATTAAAAGGAGCACCTTAATTACCAGTAGTTCCCTTGAGGCCCCGCTGCAAACGGGTTGGTAGGACAGAATATGTTGTGCAAGTTTCTCATTATGAGCATGTACGACTAAATATGGAACACATGCCTATCGTTTACCTAGTACGTGGATGCTTTATTATTATTTATCTGCAAATGCCCATGTTTTGATTATTATATGAACTATCTTATCGATGCAACACTCGTTCATCCGTCCCTATGCCTACAGTATTTTAATCCTGCTATTTCCCACAATTCCTACCACTATTTCTATTTTATTCCTATTGTTATTTTACTACCGGTGCCGCTATAAAGCTAATGATACTGATAAACTGTCGTGAGCAAGTCCACCTCCAGATGCAGCTGAATTGACAACTCATCTGTTAAGGCTTATAAATATTCTTTGGTTCCCCTTGTGTTGAATAAAAAAAATTTGGTTTTACTTCCCTCGAATACTGTTGAGATCCCCTATACTTGTGGGTCATCTGTGATCACGTCTGAGAGCATCAATAATATCTTTAGACTTGTTGATCTACTGAAAAAATATGCAAGCCATGTCAACGATTAAAAATCTCTGCATATGTAAAGAGACTGGTTGAAATTCATTTATATTGATTAAGTGAATTCAACAAGTAGTGGAAATCATTATCATGACCTTTATTTGACTCTTAAATGAAAGAGTAGTTTGAAAAACATTTGATTGGATCAAGAAAGTTAATGTATACATGCTTGTGTCTATTGGATTTGTATTGGCAAAGTACTAATGCATTTTATCTTGTATTTTTGACTTGATGGTTGATCAAGGAATTTCCGGAGTTGAAATCATCGAAAGGACTTGCATGAAATTAAGTGGGAGCTGAATGACTTACCTAATTGAATATGAGGATGTCATATTTAAGTGGGAGCCAAGTAGCATATGTATTTACATATGAAGTGTCATATCTGAGTGGGAGCTGGAGAGCTTGCCTAATCAAATATATAGATGTCATATTTGAGTGGGAGCTAAATCCTTATGATATCTTGCATCGCATCTTTTGGGAGACCATCAATACCAAGGTTGAAAACTTGGATGAGATTCAAGGGTATCTCAAGGACCTCGTGATCTTGATTCATGAAAAAATGCGCAAAGGAAATAAATTGGATGTTATGGACTATCTTTGGAATGAGATGTGTAATGTTATCATTTTGAAGAGGAATGCATGATTTGGCCATATCATCATGAAGATTAGATTGTTTGATTGGGAGAAGAAGTTTCCTGGTGTGGCAGTGAGTGATTCCGACTAGCATCTTCGCATCAAGGATCACATCGAACCAGTCGGTCTTCCAAATAAAAGTTGCAGGGGCAAAGCCAAGGATAGGGTAGTCACTGATGAAGAGGAGGAAGGATCATCCCCCCTCCCCGTCGCATGGAGGGGAAATTTGAGTGGATGGCTCATGCATTGAAGAAATTGTTTTGCGTATCCAAGCAAGTTGAGAAGCATCGATGTGAAGATCTTGTTGATTTCAAGCTGAAGTTCAACGACGTCGTGATGCGGGTGAAGAAGTGCAATCTAGCACCGAGAAGAGTATCATCGACTATGATTAGTGTCAAGCCAAGGACTCCAAGAACCATCTCATCACTTGGTCTGGCCCGGAGGGTGGAGAATAAGAAGTTACCTCTCATCGCCGCGCCCATCCACCAAGAAATAAGGACCTCTATGATGATTGAGCTACGAGTTGCCTTGGGTCGGTAGCCTCGGTATCTCTCCTTTTTGTTGTATTGATGCCAAAGGGGTAGATATGCCTATTACGTACTAGGGATTTACATGGGAAGTCGCAAGATTTTTTCCTTTTCGTTTGTTTCCTACAAGCATGTGAACTTTCTTTTATCGCATTTGGTTTATGAATGTCGGGGGGCCTATCCCCGAGTAGGGGCAAGGTTGGTAAGAAATGATGCCTAAGGTACCGTTTACCGAGTTGGAAGGTACCGAGTTGGATGGCTACCGAGATGGAGCATCTCGGTCGGAAGAACAAGGAGCCAAGTGAAGAAATATGTCTTCTCCGAATTGATCGAGTAGCACTTGGTGGATCCGGGTAGACAAGGATATTCTCTATCTTGGAGGGAGGTCAACAGAGCCGGTGTAATCCCGCAGATCCAGGGAGAGTATGCGCGTGCGGTTCAAATTACTAGGCATGATGATAAGTATATGTACGCTGGTACAGTGCAGAGTATGGGCGAGGCCACGTCGTGTCTCTGACAAGGGGGACAGGACATGGCAGCGGCCACGACGCAGAAGACTTTCGGCGTCTGTCAGCGAGATTGTGCGAGCGTGCGCTACGGCACGGTGTATTCTACACCTAACCTGTACTACTATTTGGTGGCCACCAGTATATAAGGTGGACTCCCCCCTCCCGCGTGAGGTAGAGCTTCTTCTTCCTCTAGCTCCTTGAGCTTGAGGAACACTTGTACTCGGTTACCACATATACAGAGAGAAATGCAGGAGTAGGGGTGTTACCTCCACACGAGGGCCCCAAACCTGGATAGATTGTGTTGTTTGCGGTGTAGTGAGCACGCCATCTAGGCGTGCGATCCCTCCCCGCATACCCACAGTGTCCATCGGCCCCAAACTTATGCCATCATATGGCATCTATCTCTAGATCACCACGACCGTTGGCGCCCACCGTGGGGCCAGCAGCCGCGCTGGCTGGGGTTTCTTTGCGGACGGGACCTCTTCCTTGTTCGGGCGAGTGCGTGGTTTGTGGCCTTGTCCACAGATTTGGCTCCCTCGACTTCGTCACCGACAATGCCGGTGATTTCGCCGGCAGGCCCGTGCCCGCAGGCGGCTCTGTCATCAGCTTCGGCGTGCATTTGGTGTACGTCGCTACCATGGTCATCCGCGAGTACCCCGAGGTGGTGCTCGTTGCTGCGGATCCTCCTGCCGTCCGCGGTCAGCGTATCGATCTCTCCGTTGGCAGCGTGGAGGTGATGATGACCGGAACGACTCCTACAGCCGAGAAGAGCGCGACCAATGTCGCTGATGCTGTTGGCACATCGGCTCGGCCGGGCCACAAGACAATTGAGAGGCCTAAGAACCAACCGGGCATGAAGGCTCCTGCTACACCGACTCCGAAGCCGGCTCCTTTCGCCTACATCATCGAGAAGCTGAGTGTACCTATCCCTGTGGATGCTGATCCGGCGGTGATGCGGCAGCAACTCGAGGAGCAGCGCTAGGCCATCCTGCTCGAGGCCAATTAGATGGCCAAAACCAGGCAAGAGTTCGATTTTGACATGAATGAGTACAATAGAGCTCATGGTCTTACTCCCGTTGGAAACAATCTTTGTCGGTTAGGGATTGTGCGGAAACGAGGTCGCCAACTTGGTGCCGAGTTGGCTAGAGATGGTAAAACTGCTAGTAAATCTGCTAGTATTGATTCTGCTGGTAGGCTGAAATATAGTTCTCATGCTAAGAATCTTAGGGCAGCAGAGACAGTTGTTGCCGAGCTGCGAAATCTAACCGGTGAAGCTCGCGCTAGGCAACAAGACCGGCTTAATGAACTTGTTCTTGAGGCTGGAAGGCAAAATGAGACTATCCCGGAAGGCGAATCTGGGAGCGGGTGCATCTCATGTGAATCTATCGCATGGGGCAAGATGCGGAGGCTAGGCCTCCTCCCCGCATATCGGTGGTGGAAGATCTTGGAGTGTGAACTCCGGGAAAAATATGCAGATCCAAGTGTATGACCCGGCTGTCGCTGGAAAACAGTTAGCTATAGAGCGGCAGCCCGGGCGAGAACATGTTGCTGAAGGTGGTGGCCATGATGTTGCCCAATTTCAGAAAGGAGGACAAGGACGCAACCGAGATGGTCCATCTCGGCATCCGGCAGCCAACCCACTTAGACCTCAACCTGGTGCCGCACCTGCTGTTCAGCCGCGGGGAAATGCCCCTGCATCCAACCCGGTGTTGGACATCAAGACCGGTACAATGATGGTTACTAAACAATGGAGCAAGCCGGGTACCATAGAAATGATCGTTATGCTGATGCTGGAGGTGTTGGAGCTCGGTTGGGGGCCCGAGTGCTGCAGCTGAGTGATGCAAGATACAAGATTGACATGATCTACCTGTCAGGGGAGATGGAGGAGCAAGGCCCTCCGGGACCACTTTGTTTTGGTCCCAGAATCATGAATGAGCCGGCTGTGTCCAAGTTCCATATGGCAAGAGGGACAAAAACCTATGCTGGCAGCACCAAGTGGAAGATTGGTTGAGTGACTACGTCAGTGTTGTGCACATTGCGGTGGTAACTGCCGATGGGCGGTGAGATATGTGCCACAGATGTTGGAGGGCCTAGCTCGGATCTGGTTGAACAACTTGCCGAGAGACAGATTAACAGCTGGCTTGACTTCTCATAGGCCTTCATTAGCAACTTCACCAGCACCTACAAGAGGCCAAACCGTCCGCAGCCACTCTCTGCGTGCAAGCAAAGGGAGGAAGAGACTGGCCAAGAGTATCTTACTCGGTGGATCACACTGAGGAACACATGTGAGGGTGTGAATGACTCGCAGGCCATTGCTTGGTTTGCACAAGGGTGTCGACATGGCAGTATGCTGTGGCAGAAGCTGCACAGGGAGATGCTGAGCACGCTGGTCGAGATCATCAAGATCGCTGACATGTATGCTCTCGGAGATCCGACATAGCCGTTACTCAACTCGGTTGAGCCGAGTAGGATGAACCACGGCAATGATGGTGCCAGGCGGAATGACCGCTCGGACTACCGAAACAAGAGGCGAGATGACAGGCCGGATATCCGCTATAGCTCAAACCATGTGGCCGCGGTTGATCCGGATCAACCTCATGCAGGAAGGAGCCAGAGGCAAAAGAACATTGTGCCCCAGTATGGGCGAAACCAGAACCAGAACCGGAACTTCAAGAAGAAGTAGACGGACCCCAAGTAGTCCGGAGATACACCACAAAGGTTTACCTTTGAGATGATGAGGGATGGGTGATACGTCTCCAACGTATCTATAATTTCTGATGCTCCATGATCATATTTTGCCAATTGCTACTTGTTTTCTCCCTTATTTATAGCATTTTTATACGTTTTTTGGGACTAACTGTAACATCCCTGATTTTTGGAAAATGCAAAAATCACAAAAATTGAAACTTTTTGTTTTCATGTTTAGTAAGTCACCAAAAACCAAATGAGAAGCAAGAAACAAAGCAATAACAATGCATATTTCAATGAAATTGAAATTACTAATCCTATTATACCTCTATTCCATAAACTCTAAAGACTATTTTAAAAAAAATGTTCCCTCATGTGGATAAAATATTTTATTAGCAAACATCTTTATCAAAACATGGTTTTCAACTCAATTACCATCTTGAAAATGTTATGATATTTAAAGAAACCAGAGAATTACTATCTTTGATATTTTATTCATGTCTCCAAAAATATTTCATATGAATACAATTTATTATGTTACTATCAAATATTATAACAAGTATTACACCATAGAATATTTTCCATAAATGTTTTGTTTATAAAAATCATATGAAATAATTAGGGGAAACAAAGATTGCAAATGTGATAATCCCCTGATAATTATTTATCCACTTTCCTATCTAGTTATTTTTCTATATTAAAAAAATGGGGCTATTAAAGGATTTACTAATATATTAAAAATATAAAAATATGTTATTGGGTTGAAATTGCTTTGAGAAATAATAATTGACCTAAAGAATGCATCTGAAATTTTATAAAACCCAATTACAATTTATTTACATTTACTATTTAAAAATTAGTATTAAGTACTATTAGTATATCATTTATAATTACAAAATAATAAAAGTTGAAATGTGTTCAAAGTTGACCAAAAATATTAGTTGATAGACATTTCAATTACAAAATTATAGAAATTTATTTGAGGTAAATAGGATAAAGAAAACAGAAGTTATGAAGGAATTAAGAAAACAGGAAAAATAAAATAAAATGATGACGTCATGATGACGTCACCGTCTTCTACCTCCTGTAATTGAAGAACACCAAAACGCTCGAATTGATTTCGTCTTGATTCGGCGGTTTCCATCAACGATTAATTGCCCCGTTTATTCCCCTTGAATCCCCTCCCTCTCCTCTATAATTACCCTCTCGGCATCCCTCCTACCGTACCCCCGCGATTGTAAAATTCCTCGCCGGAGATCCGCCATAACCGCGGCCGTGTGGGCACAACTCCGGCTGGATGAGTCCCTCCCCCTGCCCAATACCTATCTCTTTAGCCCCCCTCGTCTTCGCGCATCGTTTGATGCCTCTGGGATTTTCTTTCATGTCCTGCAGGTCCGTCGCACCGTTGATTTGTGAGCTCGCCGGAGCTCGAGTCCCTCCACCCACACCGCGTCGTCGTTCCGGGAAGGAACAGAAGGAACCACCGCCACCATCTGCATCGCCGTGTCGCACTGAGCCTTCCCGTGCCCTCCCCGAGCCCGGAGATCCACCGTAGCACCAACACCAACCGCACCCGACGGTGCAGCGCCGCCGCGCGCCATTTCCCGGCCGTCCAGCCATCGGTGAGCCACCCGCCTCCTCCTCTCTCTTTTTCGTCCGTCAGATCTAGATCGTGCGGTCCATAATAGATCACTTAACGAAAAGGTATAAGCGAATAAGATTAAAACACGTGGCAGCCCAGTCAGCGCTGGGTCAGCACCCAGTCAGCATGCCCATCCAATCACAGAGCCCCACGTGGCCAACATTATCCACAGAGTTTCTGTTTATTTTTCCGAATAGAATTTATTTGACAGATTTGCAGAAAAGTCCCTGCAACTTGCAACCATCATAACTTTTCAACCACTTAGCCAAATTTAGCAATCTTGGACTTTTTGAAAAGCCCTTGACATCTAGAAACTTTTGGCACTGGCCAAATTCAAATTTGAGAAACTTAAATTTGTTCAAATTCAAATATGCTTGTTTGATGAAATTTGGCATAATTCAAATTCTACAAATCCAAAAATTGTAAATAAAATATATTTGGAAACCTTAGGATGTGTACTTTCATAACCTCTGTCCCAAAATAATTATTGATCAAATTAAAATTGATTTTAGAATTAAATTGTTTGTTTAAGTATATTTGGCATAGAATTAATTCTTTAAATAATTGGAATATGTTCCCTTAAGCAAAATTGCTCCTTTTGGTAACCTTTAACCAGAGACATCAGTACCTAAACCTTTTGGACACATATGAGCCATACCCATGTATTTTAGGCCAAGTTATCACACATGTTTCACACCTTATTAAAAATGACTTAGGAAATATTTTTTTGCTTAGTGGTTCTATGTGTGTATGGCTATATGAAACCAAGGCTAAGTCCTTAGTGAAGTTTCAACTTATACTTAGCCAACAAATGAACCTAAAAACACTAGTACAAATGTTTCCATCAAGATTTCACCAGGTGGGGAATTGTGAGAACCATGAAGTGCAATGGAGGACTAAACCATCTAGAGATTTTTCAACATGAAGATAGAAGACCAATGAAGGACTTAGAAAAATAAAACAAACTACAGAAGCATCTCCAAGAAGTGGAAGCACTTAGAAGACTAAACCCCTTTCTCTCTAAGTCTTTTTCCTTCCCTTTTCTATTCTTCTCCTTTCAACCTGGTGGCAACATGAAGAGCTACAAGGAAGATCAATGAAGAAGTTTTGAAGAGAAGACTTAGACTCCACAACAACTAGAAGCAACTCAAGAAGTACAAGTGTGAAGAAATTCAGAAGAAAACATCTCCCTCTCTCTTTCTATCTTTCTTCTTATATTCTTTCCAAATTGACTTAGTGGTATTTGTGTCCATCCCATACCCAAACCAATTAGTGAAGTGAAAGCCATGAAGAGTCTATCAAGACCAAGAGAAGCACCACACCAAGGAAGGAAACAACTTAGATAGCATGAAGATGATCTTCAAGAAGGCAATCACATGAGGTCTAGAAGCAATTCACACAAGTTGAAGAATAACAAGTTGTTTTTGTCCAACCATTGACCCAAATGGAAAACCCAAGACTTAGTAATATTTTTCCTTTGATGATGAAGTTAGTAGACCTACCCTAACCACAATGGAAAATACTAACATAGTCACTCAATATTTTTGAAGGTGAGTATGACCAAGTGTTTGCATGTATTACTATAGTTGAAGAAGTAATATGTTTATTCTTAGTGAACTCTTGGAACTTCCTCGACAAGTATGATTATAATAAAGTTAGATCACATCAAACTCAACCTAGTCCTTCCCAAGTAAACCATTGGAATTTCCTTAACAAGTATGAGACCATTAGAGAATGAATCTTTAGAACCCAAACCTTGTCCTAACCAACTTGGTTAAGCCCCTTTTGATATGTTAGTTGCTTTTCTACACTTGTATGTTTGTTTGTTAGGATGCTTGTTTATATGGTTTTGTGTTGTCAATAAATAGACTGTACGGAGAGCAACGATCTTTTGTGAAGAGAGTGTGATATCTTCACCAACTTCAACAAGTCAAGTAACACATCATCAACTACCCATTATTTTCTATATGCATTAGTTGATTTTGAGTAGTATGCATGATAGGGATTTTTAATAAGTTATATTATGCTATGCTATTATCCTAGTAGTGTGTAGCCATCCCTTATACCTTATTGTTTTGATATCCTTTGAACTTAGTAGATGCTATGCAATGTTACAAATTGTTTTACTAGATGTTGAGGAAAAATCCTAAGTATAACTAATGAATGAACCACCTGGGTGGAAGTGGTAAGACTGGGTTATGTTGAGTGTTTCCTCAGGGCCCTTATCTAAGGGTTATTCCACTTGAGGTTGTCACTTGCGGATGGCCACCCAGGAACAAAGAGATTACTATGTCCCTCTAAATCTAGTAGCTTCCCGTGCAGCCTTTTGACATTATGGGCTCTGTCTTGATCAACTAAGTTGTGAGAGTTCAGCCCAGGCTTGACAAGCAGATGTAGCAAAATTATAGGTGGAACGGGTCTTGCCGGTGGGTTTGAATTCTTCTTCTGAAAGATCTCGTCTCAATTCTCTCCTTTCCATGATGCACTCCGGGTGTATAGGATGTTTGGGCTAATTGAAGACAAAGGGTGAAAGTGCACAACCTCTGCAGAGTTAGAAACTAAGATCTTAGCCGTGTCCCCGGTTATGGACAACTATGAGCAGCTGGACAAGGATTGACGGAAGAATCTCATCACCAATTTCAATAAGTAAAATTTTGACCAACTGAAGAGTTTTGTGGTGCTTGGATCTTAATCCAATGTTGCCACCCCTTTGAAAAGAAAAGTTTGTTTTACAAAAGAGATAGGACAAAACTGGATTTATGCAAACTTAGCCTAAACTCCACTCAGCCAAATAAGCATGTAGTATTACTCTTGCCATTTATATCCACCATAGTGTTACTTGCCAATACATTAAATTGTATTGACTCCCTTGTGGCTGCATATTCCATATTGCAGATGTTTCTGAAGACGAGTGAGGATTTCTGACGAAGGCATGGATCCTGGACCCTGCGAGTAAGGACACCCCCTCTCAAGCCTTCTGGTCAAGGCCCAACAGGAGGCGCCCTTGGAGTATTCTAGAAGGCCCATGAGAAGCCCACCCGCATCAACTTGCGGGTTAAGTTAGGGAACTTGTAAACCGACCTAAGCTAGGGTTTGTGTCCTCTCCGGGTCGAACTCGAGACCTGGCTATCTATATAAAGCCAGGAGAGCCCCCAAGGAGAGGACCAAGTAATACCGCACGACCACAAAAGCCTTGAAACTCGAGATCTCCCTCGATTCGAGCATCCTGTAACCGATCTAATCATCTAATACAGATCGACAGAAGGCAGGAGTAAGGGTTTTACCTCTACGAGGGCCCCGAACCTGGGTAAATCTCGCCCCCTGTCAAGCCGACGATTTCACCAGCGCCTATGACGTCTCCTAGTCGAAACCCGATAGGGTCACCCGAGGGATTTGTGGAGCCAGAGCTTCGACAATTGGCGCCGACCGTGGGGACCGCGGGCGCTGGATCACCGGCATCTTCGGCTTCATCGACATCCAACTCCCGTTGGAAACCATCGACTACGGCTCCGAACAATCCTGTACGGATCGGATCCGTCATAGTCACGCCTCACTCGCCGGAATCACGCCCGGTATTCGAGGATCTGGAGAAGAGCGTCACCCTGACGTTCGGAAGTTTCAACTTCATGGCAAACAGAGACGGAATCCTCCACTTCTCGGATGAATCTGAACCCGAATCTGGAGCCGTCAACTCACGCTTCCCTATGGAGAAAAGCGGCGAGTCCATCCGCTTCAACACGATCGACTACCACGCACTCTCGACAGAGGAACCCTCTCGGGTGCGAAGATCTTCCTGATCTGCGCCTAGGATACACGGGCCACGACTGGCCCAAGTCTGCATGGCAGGGTCGGAACAGCCCTCGGAAACTGAATATAGCGCAACCGAGCGCGATCTAATCGGCGTCTCGCGGGAAGCCTGGAAAAGAGCCAAGGAATCCATGCGAAAGAGTCAGCCACCCGCAGCAGGTGCCACACAGGAAGACCTAACCGCCTACCACTATCACCTAGTGAGAGCGGCCTCAAACATCAAGGATGCCCGAGCAGATCTAGCCCGCCGCAGGAGAGCGGCGGATGAATCAAGCCTACGTCGAGCCGAGCTATCCCTTGCACCTTCGGTCGGTACCCGACCCGGGGGAAAAGGACCCACATCGTCGACGAGGGACCACGAATCTATGGCTGGGACCAACAGGTCTACCACGTCTTCTTTCATGAGGGTTGACGACGACGGCAACGTCTACCCGCAAACTCCAGCCGCTGCGATTCTAGCCGCAGCAACCTACATGCAGATGAACCAGCCGACGGACAGCGATCCTCGGGTGGAACAATACAAGCATATCCGCAAGGGTCTAGGGCTGGCAGCCGCGAAACTCGCCTCCCACGATCGCAAGGAACAACTGGAGAAGGCGCGACAGGAGAAGGACAAAGACAAAGATACGCCCCGCAGGCACAGGAGCTCCTCTCCGAGAAAGGATAAATCGCCGCGTCGCGGCCGAGGAAAAGAGGCTCGACGCCGCGGCGATAGTCGAAGCAGCAGCGACGACAGCCCGAGAGACAAAGATTCGCGGCACCACAGCAGCCGCTCGAGAAAACGAAGCAAGGAACCAAGAAAAGATAGCGACCGTGACCGGTCCGGGTACGACGCGCGATCTGATCTCGCCCAGAAGAAGGTGGATAAAGCAAGGGCTTCACGATATCGCGAACGCTCCTCATCCGGGTCTTCGGACGACGAAACCTGCGGAGCACTTTGTTTTGCTCGCAGTATTCGTGAAGCGCCTCTACCCAAGAGATTCAAGCTCAGCTCGGAGGTGACAAAATACGATGGCTCACTCGAGCCCTCCCAGTGGTTAAGCGACTACCTCACGGCAGTAAAATGCCAACGTGGTAACAAGAACACGGCCATGCAATACCTCAATTTGCACCTAGCCGGAGCGGCCCGCAGCTGGCTGGAGAGGAGACCACGATCTTGCTACGCATCGTGGGACGACCTGCATCGCGATTTCTGCAAAAACTTCCAGTCGACCTACAAAAGGCCAGCTACAATCGAAGAACTACGAGCTTGCAAGCAGAAAAGTGGTGAATCCACACGAGAATACATCCAGCGGTGGAACACGCTCAGGAACACCGCAGGGACAATCTCTGAAGAAGTGGCGATTGAGGCCTTCGCCAAAGGAGCAAGAAGAACTGCGTTTCGAGAAGAACTCGGCAGAGCTGCGCCCAAAACCATAGGGGAGCTCATGGTCATAGCCGAAAAATGGGCCAATGGAGAAGACGCGGTACGCAATGAAAGAACATCATCGCCCACGCACGACGAAGACCGTCATGGGCGCAGAAAGAGAAGAAAATATTACGACCACGAGGATAGAGAAGAACTAGTGGCAGCAGAATTCACGCGAAGTCGCGACCCCGGTCGTCGTGGAAGTCGCGAATGGAGACCAAAGGCAGAAGAAAAATCACCCGAGGAAGACCTCGATGCGTATTGCTCGCTACATCTGTTCACAGACAAGCGCACGGGCAAGACTAAGGCAACACACCTTCTCAAGGATTGCCGAAAGTTCATCGAAATCTCGGACGCGCTCGCCAAGAAAAGATTCGCTTCCACCCAAAACTATCCACCACTACCAGGAGGCGGACAACAATTCCAGCTACCACCGCCACCACCTCCACCGGCCAACCCAAACATGGCACTCGCCGCATTGCCAGCACCACAACAACAAAACACGGGAGCAAATACATACCCGACTCCGCACGGACAACTCCTCGGGATGATACAGAAGGTATGCCCCTCTCGCAGAGCTCAAAAAACTAACTCGAGACAAATATGCATGGCAGTGCAGACGCCACCGACGAAGCCCGAGTACCTGAAGATGGCCGAGCAGCCAATTACGTTCTCGAAAGAAGACCACCCGCCACGAGTCTATCGACCAGGACACGCCGCCCTTGTCATTCAAGCTCAAATTGGCAACTATGACCTGGCCCGCGTATTCATGGACGGTGGTAGCGGCATCAACATCATCTACGCGGATACACTCCGTCGAATGAACAAAAACCTGGACGGCCTAACGGAATCAGAAACATCCTTCCACGGGATAGTTCCGGGCAAGGCAATACGTCCACTCGGAACAATCAACCTTGAAGTTGTACTGGGCTCCCCACGCAACTACAGAAGGGAATTCCTGGACTTCGAAGTCGTCGACTGGCCCTCACAGTACCACGCCATTCTTGGTCGAACAGCGTTCGCCAGATTCATGGCCGTACCACATTACGCATACTTGAAGCTCAAGCTACCCGGCGAATACGGTGTGATCACCATCGACGGAGACTTTCAGAAATCGGATAAGTGCGACATAGAATTTAATGAGATCGCGAAATCTTTCGGGATGCAAGAAGAACTACAAGAGCTGGCAAAAACAACGGACCACTCCGTCATGCCCCTCACGAAGAAAAACGCGCCTGAACTGGAATTCAGCGCCAACAGCGACACTCGCAAGCACCAAGTGCACCCGACGGATTCCGCCAAAACCGCGATGGTTTCCACAACCCTCTCGCCAGCATAGGAAAGCGCGCTCGTCAAACTCCTCCGTGAGTACTGGGAGATTTTCGCCTGGCAGCCCTCAGATATGCCAGGTATACCCAGGGAGTTTGCCGAGCACTCACTCGAAGTCTTTCCTAACGCCAAGCCCATCAAACAGACGACTCGACGATTTTCAGAACCCAAGCAAAAGGCGCTGGGAGAAGAAGTAAATAGGCTGCTAGCCGCCAACTTTATCAGAGAGATCAAGATATCCACCTGGTTGGCAAATCCGGTGCTGGTCCCCAAGAAGAACACGGATATCCTTCGGGTGTGCATCGACTACACGTCACTAAACAAGCACTGCCCCAAGGACAACTTTCCTCTACCACGAATCGACCAGATCATGGATTCCACAGCAGGTTGCCAACGTCTCTCCTTCCTGGACGCCTACTCGGGATACAACCAGATCCGAATGAAAAAGGAAGACGAAGAGAAGACGGCATTCATCACACCACACGGTGTATACTGCTACACGACAATGCCCTTCGGGCTGAAGAACGCAGGCGCAACATATCAACGTTGCATGCAGAGATGCCTTGCCAATCTCATTGGCAAGAACGTACAAGTATACGTCGACGACATCGTCATCAAAACTCGAGTAGAGGACACACTCCTCGAAGACATTAAAGAAACATTCGACGCCCTTAATGCATATCGGATCAAGCTCAACCCGACAAAATGCGTTTTCGGCGTCCCTGCAGGAAAACTCCTAGGATACCTGGTATCCGCCAGAGGCATTGAGGCCAATCCGGAGAAAATACAAGCCATCCTCACCATGAAGGAGCCTACCAATCTACGCGGAGTCCAGCAGCTCGCAGGGCGATTGGCCGCCCTAAGCAGATTCATCGCACGATTGGGAGAGCAGGCGTTACCCTTCTACAAGCTACTGAAGAAGACGGACAAATTCGAGTGGACACCCAAAGCCAAACAAGCATTCGCAGACTTGAAACGGTCGCTGCAAAGCAGGCGCATTCTCGCAACACCACAAGAAAGGGAGCCACTTCTTCTCTATTTAGCAGCCACAAACCAGGTCATCAGCACTGCAATCGTAGTCGAACGACCTGAAGATGGCAAGGCATACGGAGTTCAGCGCCCAATATATTACATCAGCGAAGTGCTCTCGCCATGCAAGCAGCGATATCCTCATTACCAGAAGCTTGCATATGGAGTTGTCCTCACAGCCCGAAAGCTCAAACATTACTTCCAGGAACACGCCATTACAGTGGTTAATGATGCGTCACTCGGGACAATCATGAACAACCCTATGGCATCCGGAAGAATAGCAAAGTGGAGCATCGAGTTGGGCGCTTGGGATATCACCTATGCAGGACGCAATGCAGTCAAATCCCAAGTTCTCGTGGAATTCATCAGCGAATGGACAGAGCTACAAACACCCGGGCCACCCGAGTATACAAGCAATTGGATCATGTACTTTGACGGGTCCAAAAGAAACGAAGGAGCAGGAGCTGGAATCGTTCTTATCTCACCTCGTGGAGACAAACTGCAATACGTCCTGCGACTAGACTTTCCACCAGATGATCCAGCATCGAACAACGACGCAGAATATGAAGCACTGTTGCACGGGATGAAGATGGCGATTGCCTGTGGAGCTACCCGATTGATGATTTATGGCGATTCCAATCTCATAGTGCAACAAACAATGAAAGAATGCGATGCGATTGCTGAAAACATGATCGCGTACCGCGACATGTATAATCTACTCGAAGGAAGCTTCAAAGGATGCGAGTTGAAGCATATTGCAAGATCCAGTAACGAAGAGGCGGATAGACTGGCCAACATGGGTTCCACGAATACACCCATACCGCCAGGGATATATTTCGAGCGGATGATTAAGAGATCAGTCAAAGTGAAGAAAGCTGTAGAGACACCCGCAGCACAAGAAACAGAGGTCAGCCCGCAAATCGCGCTTCTCGAGCTAGCTCATAACATATCACGGCAGGTTTTTCTGGTCGAGCCAATCTGGACGCAGAAATATCTCGACTACCTGCTCAACAAACAGCTCCCGGCCGATCCACGTGAGGCTCGACAGCTAATCAGGCGTTGCAAATCCTTTCGGGTGGTTAATGGAGAATTGTACAAACAAAGCATCTCGGGCATACTCCAGCGCTGCATCGCACCCGAAGACGGCAAAGAATTACTCCGAGACATACACCAGGGTGATTGCGGACATCATGCTAGCTGGAAAGCAATACTGGGAAAAGCCTTTCGAGCAGGATTCTACTGGCTAACAGCAGCCAACGATGCAAAAAACCTGGTCGATAGATGCGACGCCTGCCAGCGATTCTCACCAAAGCCGCACGCACCCGCCACAGAGCTGCATATGATACCCATCGCCTGGCCCTTTGCGCAATGGGGGCTAGACATGGTTGGACCACTACGCAAATCCACACCAGGAGGATACACACATTTGCTGGTCGCAGTCGACAAATTTACCAAATGGATCGAAGCTACGCCAGTGACTTCGGCTAGCGCCCAATGCGCCATCAAGTTCCTCGACTCCATAGTATGTAGATTCGATGTACCACATGACATCATTACAGACAATAGTACAAACTTCACCGCAAAGGAAACACAACAGTTCTGCGAGGAGAAAGGAATCAATTTCAAGTTTGCTTCGGTTGCCCATCCGCAAACAAACGGCCAAGTCGAAAGATCCAACGGCTTAGTTTCGGCTGGCATCAAAAAGAGATTGCTAGATCGTCTACATCCCGCTGCGGGACATTGGGCAGAGAAATTACCCTCCGTACTTTGGAGCCTCCGCACAACTCCCAATCGATCAACGCAATACACACCATTTTTCATGGTATACGGGGCAGAAGCCGTCCTTCCCGAGGAGGTCCGATTCAGCGCCCCACGAGTTGTAGCCTACAACGAAGAAACCTCCAACAAAGCACTTGCAGAAGATATGGATGCACTCGACGAAATTCGGGACATTGCACTCGCAAGATCCGCGGTCTATCAACAATCACTACGCAATTACCACAGTCGATGCATACGCCACAGGTCATTCGTGGTAGGCGACTTAGTGTTGCGGCTGAAGCAAAAGGAAGGACACAAGCTCGAACCACCTTGGGAAGGACCCTTCATCGTACACGAAGTGATCCCAGGAGGAGCCTATCGATTGAAGAATCCTGAGACCGGAGGCATCTATTCCAATCCATGGAACATCGCGCAACTGCGCAAATTCTACCCCTAGGTTTACTTGTTTTGCAACAATAAGGCTATGCTAGCCAATCTTGTAGCTCGAACACATGACTTCTCAGTCATCGCAATGAAATACATGATTTCCTCATCATATTTACCCGACAGATTTCCACTCGATTACATGCTAAAAAGTTACAGGTACACACCCCATTAGATACACGGGGGCTACACCTAAAACTAAGCATCACAAAGAAATATCATCAAAAACAAGGTTACACACCTTACAAACAGTTTTTACAAACTATAAACAGTTTTACAGGATATTCACATCTGATAATCAGTCAAACCGTTGAGCATTCTCAGTCGCTAAGACCCTATCTACCTCTTCAGAGGTCATTTGGATAATCTTCTCGGCTGCAGGGCGTACAGCATCATAGAACGGTGTGATGTCTTCGATTGCATAACCTGGGAGCCGAGCTACGGAGTTCAAATCTATCTCAGGATGCCATATTCGGACAAACGAGAGAGCCACAACCGCGCCGCACATCATTTGTTTGCGTACGCACGTGCGAACCTCTCCTTCTCGTCCAAACAGCCTGAGAAGATAACTCCAGTCTTCGGGACCCCTCTCGAGTGGATAAAAAGCAGCATTCACCGCAACCAGGACTTCGTGGAAAGAACTCACGAGAATTCTCGCCTGGCGGACTCGAAATTTCAAGGTAGCCATCACAAAACCTCGACTGCGATCAGACCAGAAATTACTCGCATGAGGTTTTGTGCTGTTAACTTCTTGATGAATGAGGTTTTCCACCCACTGCTTCTCCTCTCTGTCATCTGGTCTCACAACTAAAGAGCAAGCGCACTTAGTCAGATAAGAAGCAGAGGGGAGGAATATAGAATGGGGGCTACACTACTTACATAGTAACTCCCTTGCAATCGAAGACAGTTCATCCATCAGAAATTGCTCGCGCTCAGCTGCCAATCTCTGTTTGGATATCGCCACATCAGCTACCCCGCGCAGCGCTTTCAATCTACGCTCACCCTCCTGAACCTTATCGCGAAGGCCAGCGAAAGTGCCCACGGCAGCCACAAGTGGATTTACTGGATTGCCACGTCCACCCGATGACTCCGCGGCACACACAGTCGCCTGGAAGAAGTACAAGGAAAGGGGTGAGATGCCCTACTCGAGTTGTTTCTAGTCGAACATTTGACTAAACGCTTGGGGGCTACTCCCATCGGGAGACAGAGTACAAGCAAAAGGATTAAATTCCAAAAGCACAATGCTTCGATTAAGACCAACAAAAGTACGGGAATACATCCCAAGGTTCATTACATTCAAGGAAAGAAATAAAAAAGCTACGAGGCTACATTGGGACTCCCACTAGCAGCAGTCGACCCTCCCTTCTTCCGAGCAAAAATCTCAGAAAGCTTCCGAGCAAGAATGGCGGCTTGCTCGCCAAAACGAGAGAGCCGTACCTTTTTGCCCGTGGAAGGATCGACTGGAATGGACGAGTAAGCCTCCTCCAACCCTTCGACTCCGTGCGCCAGAGCAAATTGAATCGCAGTCTTCGCGCCAGCCTCCGATTGAGCGACTGCAAAGGCATCCAGAAGCTTTCCTTCTGAGAAGACCTTCAACATATCATCGAGCGCAGGTGCAGGAGTGGCCTTGGCGAGGAGGCGACCGTACAGTTGCCCCAGCACTTGGGTAGCATCACTGACCATGGAAGAAACTCCATCAGCGTGCCTTTTAAGCTGGGCAAGCGTATCGGTTACCACATCCACCCGCTGGAGTCCGGGGATTTCTAGAGGAACATCCAGAATACCTGCGAAGGGAGAAAAATAATACTTAGCAAACTACAGCCAAGTGAAGAATCAGAATCGCGAAATTCCATCAAGCTTACCCGCGAAGCGCTCAGCAAGGGGACGGAGGAACCCGACAAGCTCGCTGTCGGCCTTACTGCCGGTTTTCTCTAACTCCTTCAAGGACTTCCGCGCCTCCGCAAGTTGTCGACTGAAGTCTTCCGACTGCATGCGGGAAGTCTCTAGCTCTTGTCGAATGGCCGTCAAGTCAGCTTCTCGAGCAGTTACCTGCTCAGAAAATTTGACCTTTTCGGATTCCGCAAATTCAAGTCGAGCTGCAAAGAGACGCTTGTCAAAAACTCTAGAATGAATGGAGTGTGGAAGACAGGGGAACGATAGAACTTACCCTTGAGAAGATCGTTTTCAGTCCGGAGTCGGTTGCGGTCTGCTCGAAGAGACTTGCAATCCGATTCAGCGAGAACGACGCGGCGACCAATCGCCGCAAGAGAATCAACGAGTGACTGCAAAAGCGCGAAGACGGAAGAGTTAAAAAGATCAAATTTGAGCCTGTACCCGATTATTTACAATCGACTACAGCCTCGGGGGCTACTCCCATCGGGAGCACTGCCGTGCACCCGATAAAAATCAAAAGCACGAAGATAGAAGAATTAGAAGGATTACATTGGAGCCTGTACCCGATTATTTACAATCGACTACAGCCTCGGGGGCTACTCCCATCGGGAGCACTGCCGTGCACCCGAGAAAAGCAAAATCATGAAGAAAAGATGAAACAGAACTTGGAGCCTGCAGCCGATCGCACGCGATCGACTACAGCCTCGGGGGCTACTCCCATCGGGAGCACTGCCGTGCACCCGATAAAAAATTCTTGAAGGCCAAGAGATAGAAGTTTACCTGTCCGGTGGCGCGGGAGAGAGGATCCGCAGAACTATCCGTCGCCTCCTTCGAGACCGAAGTCCTAGCGGCGGAGCTGGGGATTTCTAGCTCCACAGTCGCAGCGTCAGGCGCTGCCCTGGGAGAGTTCTGTACGGTGCCTGCAGTGGGGGTTTCACCCGCGTCTTTTGCTTTGTTCCTCTTTTCGAGAGGAACGTTAGCAGCAAACTGACGCGGGCTGATCGCCTGCAGACTGCAGTGAAAGATAGAAAAACATCAATATCGGAATCTAGAAGTTGATCGACTGGCATTACAAAAGAACAAGGAAGAAAACACTTACTCATCATCTTCATCATCGTCCAGAGCATCCGCGTTCCAAGCGGCTGCTATCACTGGAAACGAAGCCGAAGGAGGAAGAGATTGGAGTGGAGTGACATGGATAGGAGCTTGACTAGGCGATGCTTCCAAGGATTTGTCCTTTGAAGTGGCTTCGTCTCCATCTACCCGACGACGTTTCGGGAGGGCGCCATTCGAGTCTTCGACGTCGTCCGAAGAATCGCCTTCCGAGCTCGAGGAAGCATTGGCGACACTGGTGTCAACCGCGCCGTCCTGGTGGCTGGACACTTGCTCCGAAGCAGCTCCCCCCGTAGCTGGCGGGTAGCAATCCGCCACGGCTAGACTCTACGAAGACAAGAAAACAAGAAAGATCTTATCGACTAAAAATTCAGAAGATGAAAGTAACTCAAAGACAGGAAACTAACCTCAGCTGGAGGAGGATTCGAAGCGGAGAAAGCTGCAACTGAGCAGTCGGGGAATTCTTCCCCTACCTTCAGTCGAGTGATTGCCGCTATCTTCTTCTCGAATTCCACATTCGAAAGTTCTTCGCGGCTCACTCGACTGGGGTCCTCTGAGCCCTGGTACTCCCACATGGGGGAAGGTCTCTGCTGAAGAGGCTGGATCCTGCGCTTCAAGAAGAGGCTCGCCAGATGGAGCCCGTTGAGCACGACTCCCGAAGTTTGGTCTCGAAGAGCGGCTACTCTTGCGAGTAAGGGCGTGACCGTCTGGATTTCCTCGGCTGACATCTTGTGGCTCCAAGACTTGCGCCTCGACAGAACTGCGAATGGGTGAAACTCTACGAGCCCACACGAGCTATTGTCGACGACGTAGAACCACTTCTTCCGCCAGCCTTGGGCGGAGTCGATGAAGTGCATGTTGAAGTACGCGTTCTCCTGGCGCGCCTGGATCCCGAAACCACCCGTGCGAAGTGGCTCGCCAGGCTCGGACTCCACCCGCGGCCTTTCGCGGAAGATCCGAATCTTGAACAGCGCTTTCCAGAGCGCCCAATGCGGGCGAATGCCGAGGTAGCACTCGCAAAGCACGATGAAGCACGAAATGTGCTGCATCGCGTTCGGAGGAAGGTCGTGAAGCTGTATGCCGTAGGCACACAGCAGCCCGATGAAGAAAGGGTGAAGGGGGAAAGAAAGACCTCGAGTCACGTGGTCCACGAAGACCACGCGCTCATTCGACTGAGGGTTGGGTACCTCTTCTCTTTTCCCGAGGCGGACGCGCTTCTCCGCCTCCGCCGGTAGCAATCCCTCCCGCTGCATCTCTTTGATGCTCTTTGCGGTGGTGTTGGGGGAGCGCCAGTCGCCGGCGCGAGGAGCGGGTGGCGCAGAAGGCTCGCCAGACGCCAGAGTACCAGCGCCACGCTTTCTTCCGCCAGCCATTGTTCGCAGCGAGAGCTTGAGCGCGAGGAAGATGAAGATGGGCGCAAGGAAGAAGACGAAGACAGAGAGCGGGGAAAATTTTACTGCGGCGCTAACACCCCTACTTATACACGGGGCAAAGCAATCTCAGCCGTACGATGCGCTACGTGGCACCTATCGCGGCTGCCACGTGTGAGGATGAAACGAAGCGGCGGCATGCGCTGTTTCGTGCCACGATCTTAACAGAAGATCGTGCGCATTTACTGCGCGTTTCGCGTAGAAAACGGGAGCAACGTCTCGTTTCCCGGTCAAAAAGCTGACAAGGTGGGCCACCATCTGCTACCACTCCGTCACGTCCCATCGGGAGAAGAGGAGTGCGCCATGACGTCATGACGTTCGTCATTCAAAATTGAGATCTTTTCGAATGGAAGTTCAAACGCGAAATTATCTTCGTACGAATATCGATTCCTTCGAATGAAACCAACTTTTCCATGAACAAGACCTCTTCGAACAGAGAGGAAAATACCCTATGCACGAAAAACTCTTTCGTATGGGCACAGCATCCCGAAACATGAAAACTCTTTCATACGGGCTTGGTTTTTTTCCAACGCGAAATTTCTTTCGTATGGAGCTCAAACGAATCCATCGGGTGGGAAAAGCCTACCTCTCCTACACGTGATAATTATACATCATAAGAACCTGGATTGTTCAGCCGACTAGGCACATCTGGATGCCGTATTCTTCGAGTACGAAGGTAAGACCCAGAAAGATCTCTCTTTTGGGCCTGGAATCGCACTCGAAAGCTGCGTCCTCCGGCATAGTTCCGTGTCAACAACACGAAGAAAAATCCTAGCGGACGCGCCGGGTACCCTCATAGGTTAAGTTCGACTTGATAAGTCCACAACGGCCCAGTCGCAACAATCACCTCATCGGGTTCGAGTCGGAGGTCTCGAATCTGTGTAGGCCAGGAGTGTTTTTGCCCTAGTCGCAATTAATTGGCCCTGATCTCTCGGGAGAGCCAAGCTACTGCGCCACATCCTTCTGCAAATAAAAGCCGAAAAACAGGCGCCAGTACTACTCGATACTCGAGTTTTATAACTTACAATACAGGGGACACACCCTTCAAAAATAACAGCTATCAAGCTGAACTTCCGAGAGGAGATTAAAAAAGTTCTGACCGTCTACTCGACTGAAAGTAAATCCCAGTCGAGCACACGCTCGGGGGCTACTGACGAAGGCATGGATCCTGGACCCTGCGAGTAAGGACACCCCCTCTCAAGCCTTCTGGTCAAGGCCCAACAGGAGGCGCCCTTGGAGTATTCTAGAAGGCCCATGAGAAGCCCACCCGCATCAACTTGCGGGTTAAGTTAGGGAACTTGTAAACCGACCTAAGCTAGGGTTTGTGTCCTCTCCGGGTCGAACTCGAGACCTGGCTATCTATATAAAGCCAGGAGAGCCCCCAAGGAGAGGACCAAGTAATACCGCACGACCACAAAAGCCTTGAAACTCGAGATCTCCCTCGATTCGAGCATCCTGTAACCGATCTAATCATCTAATACAGATCGACAGAAGGCAGGAGTAAGGGTTTTACCTCTACGAGGGCCCCGAACCTGGGTAAATCTCGCCCCCCTGTCAAGCCGACGATTTCACCAGCGCCTATGACGTCTCCTAGTCGAAACCCGATAGGGTCACCCGAGGGATTTGTGGAGCCAGAGCTTCGACAATTTTGTTTAGGATCTCGAGACTATCGCCAACATGTTTTGCCTGTGGCACATGAAGAAGATGGGCTCAATGTTGTTATATGTTTTCCGCGGTAATACTTTGTTTTCTGCTAGTCTTCTAAGACTATGCAAGTTGTAATACTATTTTGTAAAGACTGGATCATGCGATGTAATAGAATTTGATGCATTTGCATGATATTTCATTTTGTACTGTGGTGCTAGCAATTGATCCAGGGACTAGCACAATAACACAGGTATTCCATCTTTATTAAAAGTTGGGATGCTACAAAATGGTATCAGAGCATTGTGTTGCCTGTAGGATTCGAGACCCTTAGGTTTGGAAGCCATTTTTGATCATGTTATTATCTCCTTAGAGTATTTTGGA
Organism: Alopecurus myosuroides; assembly: GCA_028641055.1. Lineage (NCBI taxonomy): Eukaryota > Viridiplantae > Streptophyta > Magnoliopsida > Poales > Poaceae > Alopecurus > Alopecurus myosuroides. Next base: position 117,161,904 of record CM054061.1, read on the forward strand.
TCCTAGCGGCATAGTGAGATGAAGCGGCCCGGACAACTTTACGTGTCCACGGACACGAGACCGTTCCCTGATAGGCTTGCGGGTGCCTGTATCTCTCACTATAGTGAATATCCAATTTGCAACAAGTTGTTAATAACCCATTGATCACCCTAGGATTGAAGACTTTCTATGTTCAAACTTTCTAGAAACAAAACAATCATCTTGATTCTTCTCATATCATCTCATCTATTATTCACCTTCAAAATTTTCTAGATGACCTACCTCTTCAATACCATCAAGCCAGGAATGTTGATGATCATACCAAGAAGTGCAAGAAGTGTTTTCACCACATGAAGATCTACACTCAAAACAATCGAAGAAACTTGGAGATATACCCAGACTTCACAACATTCAAGAGCACCTCAAGACATTGAGAGAAGAATTTGAAGAAACCTCAAGAAGATATAGATGAGACCACCAATCTAGTTACTTGGTTAGAACAACGTTAACGTGTTAGTGTATTGATCATACCAATGAGTGTGGTATGACAATATTAGTGTTTTCTAAAAACCATGTTGTTTGGTGAATGTGTTGATATATGTTTGTTATGTGTTGTTTTCAAGATGAGTTTCCCTGATCTGCTATTTTGGATAAGAACCTTCCTTGGCCATCTTTTTAAATCTCTACTCATCCCTACTAGACCAAACCCAACACCATACTCATTCACCAACCCTAGTGAGAACCATTGGAATCATACAACCTTTACCCTATTGAGACACAAGCCATCCCATTTGAGGAATGCTAGTATCAATTTTATTTCTTCTGTGTGAAGGAACAATCACATCCATGATCAATGCCAACTGCCTAATAAGGAGTATCAAGCCAATCAACAAGTGAAGAAAGACAAGTGAACCCCAAGTTGTATGAGCTATGAAGATTTCAGAGCCAAGAGAAGAAATAATGAAGAAACACAACTACCCAGTTTGTGTTACATGAGAGTTTGTTTAGAAATAGCATGATGTTGCCTTCAAGGATGACAACAACAAGATGGAAGATTGTCAAGAATATCAAAAGACCAAGTTGAGAGTGAACCAAAGGCTTTTGATTGACCCAAAGAGTGACCCCTCAGTGTCAAAGGTAGTTCAACAGACCTATGCTGGTCTACACCTCTACCACAAAGGAAATATCTACTCAAGCTAATCTAGAATCAATCTACACTTCAATCTAATGAAAATAGACTACCCACAAAAGTTTCTTTTCAGGGTGGTAGCCCACCCAGTTGTTTTGGAATCCAATTACCCAAATCTTTCTTTCTATCCTTCCCAAATCTCGGGACGAGATTTCTTTTAAGGGTGGTAGTCTGTAACATCCCTGATTTTTGGAAAATGCAAAAATCACAAAAATTTGAAACTTTTTGTTTTCATGTTTAGTAAGTCACCAAAAACCAAATGAGAAGCAAGAAACAAAGCAAAAACAATGCATATTTCAATGAAATTGAAATTACTAATCCTATTATACCTCTATTCCATAAACTCTAAAGACTATTTAAAAAAAAAATATGTTCCCTCATGTGGATAAAATATTTTATTAGCAAACATCTTTATCAAAACATGGTTTTCAACTGAATTACCATCTTGAAAATGTTATGATATTTAAAGAAACCAGAGAATTACTATCTTTGATATTTTATTCATGTCTCCAAAAATATTTCATATGAATACAATTTATTATGTTACTATCAAATATTATAACAAGTATTACACCATAGAATATTTTCCATAAATGTTTTGTTTATAAAAATCATATGAAATAATTAGGGGAAACAAAGATTGCAAATGTGATAATCCCCTGATAATTATTTATCCACTTTCCTATCTAGTTATTTTTCTATATTAAAAAAATGGGGCTATTAAAGGATTTACTAATATATTAAAAATATAAAAATATGTTATTGGGTTGAAATTGCTTTGAGAAATAATAATTGACCTAAAGAATGCATCTGAAATTTTATAAAACCCAATTGCAATTTATTTACATTTACTATTTAAAAATTAGTATTAAGTACTATTAGTATATCATTTATAATTACAAAATAATAAAAGTTGAAATGTGTTCAAAGTTGACCAAAAATATTAGTTGATAGACATTTCAATTACAAAATTATAGAAATTTATTTGAGGTAAATAGGATAAAGAAAACAGAAGTTATGAAGGAATTAAGAAAACAGGAAAAATAAAATAAAATGATGACGTCATGATGACGTCACCGTCTTCTACCTCCTGTAACTGAAGAACACCAAAACGCTCGAATTGATTTCGTCTTGATTCGGCGGTTTCCATCAACGATTAATTGCCCCGTTTATTCCCCTTGAATCCCCTCCCTCTCCTCTATAATTACCCTCTCGGCATCCCTCCTACCGTACCCCCGCGATTGTAAAATTCCTCGCCGGAGATCCGCCATAACCGCGGCCGTGTGGGCACAACTCCGGCTGGATGAGTCCCTCCCCCTGCCCAATACCTATCTCTTTAGCCCCCCCTCGTCTTCGCGCATCGTTTGATGCCTCTGGGATTTTCTTTCATGTCCTGCAGGTCCGTCGCGCCGTTGATTTGTGAGCTCGCCGGAGCTCGAGTCCCTCCACCCACACCGCGTCGTCGTTCCGGGAAGGAACAGAAGGAACCACCGCCACCATCTGCATCGCCGTGTCGCACTGAGCCTTCCTGTGCCCTCCCCGAGCCCGGAGATCCACCGTAGCACCAACACCAACCGCACCCGACGGTGCAGCGCCGCCGCGCGCCATTTCCCGGCCGTCCAGCCATCGGTGAGCCACCCGCCTCCTCCTCTCTCTTTTTCGTCCGTCAGATCTAGATCGTGCGGTCCATAGTAGATCACTTAACGAAAAGGTATAAGCGAATAAGATTAAAACACGTGGCAGCCCAGTCAGCGCTGGGTCAGCACCCAGTCAGCATGCCCATCCAATCACAGAGCCCCACGTGGCCAACATTATCCACAGAGTTTCTGTTTATTTTTCCGAATAGAATTTATTTGACAGATTTGCAGAAAAGTCCCTGCAACTTGCAACCATCATAACTTTTCAACCACTTAGCCAAATTTAGCAATCTTGGACTTTTTGAAAAGCCCTTGACATCTAGAAACTTTTGGCACTGGCCAAATTCAAATTTGAGAAACTTAATTTTGTTCAAATTCAAATATGCTTGTTTGATGAAATTTGGCATAATTCAAATTCTACAAATCCAAAAATTGTAAATAAAATATATTTGGAAACCTTAGGATGTGTACTTTCATAACCTCTGTCCCAAAATAATTATTGATCAAATTAAAATTGATTTTAGAATTAAATTGTTTGTTTAAGTATATTTGGCATAGAATTAATTCTTTAAATAATTGGAATATGTTCCCTTAAGCAAAATTGCTCCTTTTGGTAACCTTTAACCAGAGACATCAGTACCTAAACCTTTTGGACACATATGAGCCATACCCATGTATTTTAGGCCAAGTTATCACACATGTTTCACACCTTATTAAAAATGACTTAGGAAATATTTTTTTGCTTAGTGGTTCTATGTGTGTATGGCTATATGAAACCAAGGCTAAGTCCTTAGTGAAGTTTCAACTTATACTTAGCCAACAAATGAACCTAAAAACACTAGTACAAATGTTTCCATCAAGATTTCACCAGGTGGGGAATTGTGAGAACCATGAAGTGCAATGGAGGACTAAACCATCTAGAGATTTTTCAACATGAAGATAGAAGACCAATGAAGGACTTAGAAAAATAAAACAAACTACAGAAGCATCTCCAAGAAGTGGAAGCACTTAGAAGACTAAACCCCTTTCTCTCTAAGTCTTTTTCCTTCCCTTTTCTATTCTTCTCCTTTCAACCTGGTGGCAACATGAAGAGCTACAAGGAAGATCAATGAAGAAGTTTTGAAGAGAAGACTTAGACTCCACAACAACTAGAAGCAACTCAAGAAGTACAAGTGTGAAGAAATTCAGAAGAAAACATCTCCCTCTCTCTTTCTATCTTTCTTCTTATATTCTTTCCAAATTGACTTAGTGGTATTTGTGTCCATCCCATACCCAAACCAATTAGTGAAGTGAAAGCCATGAAGAGTTTATCAAGACCAAGAGAAGCACCACACCAAGGAAGGAAACAACTTAGATAGCATGAAGATGATCTTCAAGAAGGCAATCACATGAGGTCTAGAAGCAATTCACACAAGTTGAAGAATAACAAGTTGTTTTTGTCCAACCATTGACCCAAATGGAAAACCCAAGACTTAGTAATATTTTTCCTTTGATGATGAAGTTAGTAGACCTACCCTAACCACAATGGAAAATACTAACATAGTCACTCAAATATTTTTGAAGGTGAGTATGACCAAGTGTTTGCATGTATTACTATAGTTGAAGAAGTAATATGTTTATTCTTAGTGAACTCTTGGAACTTCCTCGACAAGTATGATTATAATAAAGTTAGATCACATCAAACTCAACCTAGTCCTTCCCAAGTAAACCATTGGAATTTCCTTAACAAGTATGAGCCCATTAGAGAATGAATCTTTAGAACCCAAACCTTGTCCTAACCAACTTGGTTAAGCCCCTTTTGATATGTTAGTTGCTTTTCTACACTTGTATGTTTGTTTGTTAGGATGCTTGTTTATATGGTTTTGTGTTGTCAATAAATAGATTGTACGGAGAGCAACGATCTTTTGTGAAGAGAGTGTGATATCTTCACCAACTTCAACAAGGCAAGTAACACATTATCAACTACCCATTATTTTCTATATGCATTAGTTGATTTTGAGTAGTATGCATGATAGGGATTTTTAATAAGTTATATTATGCTATGCTATTATCCTAGTAGTGTGTAGCCATCCCTTATACCTTATTATTTTGATATCCTTTGAACTTAGTAGATGCTATGCAATGTTACAAATTGTTTTACTAGATGTTGAGGAAAAATCCTAAGTATAACTAATGAATGAACCACCTGGGTGGAAGTGGTAAGACTGGGTTATGTTGAGTGTTTCCTCAGGGCCCTTATCTAAGGGTTATTCCACTTGAGGTTGTCACTTGCGGATGGCCACCCAGGAACAAAGAGATTACTATGTCCCTCTAAATCTAGTAGCTTCCCGTGCAGCCTTTTGACATTATGGGCTCTGTCTTGATCAACTAAGTTGTGAGAGTTCAGCCCAGGCTTGACAAGTAGATGTAGCAAAATTATAGGTGGAACGGGTCTTGCCGGTGGGTTTGAATTCTTCTTCTGAAAGATCTCGTCTCAATTCTCTCCTTTCCATGATGCACTCCGGGTGTATAGGATGTTTGGGCTAATTGAAGACAAAGGGTGAAAGTGCACAACCTCTGCAGAGTTAGAAACTAAGATCTTAGCCGTGTCCCCGGTTATGGACAACTATGAGCAGCTGGACAAGGATTGACGGAAGAATCTCATCACCAATTTCAATAAGTAAAATTTTGACCAACTGAAGAGTTTTGTGGTGCTTGGATCTTAATCCAATGTTGCCACCCCTTTGAAAAGAAAAGTTTGTTTTACAAAAGAGATAGGACAAAACTGGCTTTATGCAAACTTAGCCTAAACTCCACTCAGCCAAATAAGCATGTAGTATTACTCTTGCCATTTATATCCACCATAGTGTTACTTGCCAATACATTAAATTGTATTGACTCCCTTGTGGCTGCATATTCCATATTGCAGATGTTTCTGAAGACGAGTGAGGATTTCGTTTAGGATCTCGAGACTATCGCCAACATGTTTTGCCTGTGGCACATGAAGAAGATGGGCTCAATGTTGTTATATGTTTTCCGCGGTAATACTTTGTTTTCTGCTAGTCTTCTAAGACTATGCAAGTTGTAATACTATTTTGTAAAGACTGGATCATGCGATGTAATAGAATTTGATGCATTTGCATGATATTTCATTTTGTACTATGGTGCTAGCAATTGATCCAGTGACTAGCACAATAACACAGGTATTCCATCTTTATTAAAAGTTGGGATGCTACACTAACCTATTAACAAGATGCCAAGTGCCAATTCCTTGTTTTCTGTTGTTTTTGGTTTCAGAAAAGTTGTTCTGGAAACATTCTCGGAATTGGACCCCATAAAGCCCAAAGTTCCTATTTTCCCCGGAAGCATCCAGAACACCGAAGAGGACTCGAAGACGGGCATCAGGGGGGCCATACCATAGGGTGGCGGGGGTCCCCCTGGTCGCTCCACCTATAGGTGTGGGGCCCCTGGAGCTCCACCACCTTTGCCTTTCGCCTATTTATTCCCCCTGGATGGAAAACCCTAGGCACCTCATAAAAAATCCCCAAAAAGTTCCGCAGCCGCCGTCACCGTCAACCCTAGATCAGGGGGTTCTGAGGCTGTTTCCGGCACCCTGCCGGAGAGGAGATCATCAACGGAGGCTTCTACATCACCATGCTTGCCTCCGGAGTGATGCGTGAGTAGTTCATCCTTGGACTACGGGTTCGTAGCTATAGCTAGATGGTTGTCTTCTCCTCATATGCCTCCATGTTTAGATCTCGTGAGCTGCCTATCATGATCGAGATTGATCTTATGTAATTCTATATGTTGTGTTTGCTGGGATCTGATGAATATTGAACCTATGCCAAGTTTACTATAGTCTTTATTTGCTTATGCTATTTGTGATCTTGCATGCTTTCTGTTGCTAGTGGTTGCTCTGGACAAGTAGTTGCTAGTGACCCCAAGAGGTAGTATTTATGCTTGATAGTGGGTTCATTCCTCCTCACCACCTTGCTCAAGTGACAGAAACGTGAAGGGGGGGTGTTCTATTTCCATTAGGGAGAAAACAACGATGAGAGTGCCCGCGTGCATAATCATTGCTTACATTACACACTTTGTTTAATGCAGTTATCTGTTGCTTGCAACTTAATACCTAAGGGGGTTCGGATGATAACCTGAGGGTGGATTATTAGTCATAGATGCATATGGATGTCGGTCTATGTATATTGTTGTAATGACCGCACTAAATATCATAGTAGTCTTCATGTCATATTGTGCACTACGGTGTAACCTCTATTTGTCAATTGCCGAGCTGTAATTTGTTCACCCAACATGCTATCTATTATGGAGAGACACCACTAGTGAAAATATGAACCCCGGTCCATTTTTCCATAGTGTTAAACAAACCATAACTATTTCCTGCTTTCTTTACTTACTGCAAGTATACATCATTTTCCACACTATATGTCTAATCTTTGTTTTCAGCAAGACCGGTGAGATTGACAACCTCACTGTACCATTGGGACAAAGTATTTTGGTTGTGTTGTGTGCAGGTTCCACGTTGTTGCTAACACCGGTGAAGCGCCAGCACCACCGTCAGTGGCATCAACCTTCCTGAGATTCTCTTCCTCCTACTGGATTGATAACCTTGGTTCTTAACTGAGGGAAACTCTTGCCGCTTGCTCATCACACCCTCCTCTTGGGGTTTCCAACGGTTGTCATCACAAAGTAGCAAGGAGTTTCTGGCGCCGTTGCCGGGGAGGAAGAAGTCTTCTGGCAAGGGGAGTCTCTCACTCTCAACCTCTTTATTTTGTTTATTGTCTTGTTTTTATTTTTGTCTTGTTTTTCTTTTCTTTATCAGAAAACACAAAAAAGAATTAGTTCTCACTCTAGTTGTTATTTTTGTCCTTTCGTTGTTATTTCTCATCATGTTGTTCCCTAAGTTTACATTGAAATATTTGCCGGTAGGAAGTGGTTCTATACTTGGAAAGGACACTATCAAAGAATTTTTTGATAATGTTAGTAAGCATGATAACTTTGAGGAAAAAATCCATAGTAGAACTTGCTCCCAATTACGAGACTGCTGCAATTTCTTTAGTTCACATGCTAGAAGCTAGGTTTGTTAACCTCCATCCCATAATGCAACATATGTTCCTCAACTTGAATAACATTGAATATGTTGAGAAAAGAAACTTCATCTTAGAAACTATGCTTAAAGAATTTGGAGATGTTGCTATAGAAGTTAGAAAAGTTTTTGATTGTTTTAATATGCTTGGCTCATGTGTAGACATTGTTGGTTATCTACAAAAAAACTGAATCTAATAATGAAAACAATGATAAAATACCAATCCCTTTTTAATTAGTGGGCACTGCACGAAGCCCAAGAAAAGAATTTTGATTGGATTGTTTCTGAGAATTTATTTGATGAACATAGTAAGCCTAAAAGTACTAAGAGAGGAGCCTATGAAACTCACTTAGATAAAATACAATGCATTATCAAAGAATTGCCAAATATTGACTTGAATTCGTCACTTGAAAATACTCGAGTTTCCCTTTTATGCCTAGCTGAAAGGCGTTAAAGAAAAGTGCTACCGGGAGACAACCCGTTTTATTTCGCTGTTTTCAACCCGTTTTCGTTCGTTTTCTTTGGTGTGCTTTGCACTTGGGTGTTGTCTATTTCCTTAGCAACCCCGCTGTATCTTTTCTTTTGAGTTTTGTTGAGCCAAGTAAAGCCTCTAGTGGAAAGTTGAGGTTATATTTCGGATTTCTGCGCAGGAAACAGATTTCTGCTGTCCACCGTTAATTCTGTTAAAAATCACAGAAAATTCAAAATAATCTGAGTTTTTTTGTGCTTAATCCTTAGGTATTTTTTTTAGTTGACCAACTTTTGATTTGAGCAAGAGAAGATTTTGAAAAAATCGATCTTTACCTGCTGTTCTGTTTTGACATATTTCTGTCATTTATCGCATTTGCATCTTAATCTCTTTCTTTTGGTGTTCTTTTGAGAAAAAGAGTTTTAAAAGAAGTTGTGACAGTAGCTATTGTTTTTTTGAGTGTTATACTTGTGTTGAAACTGAACCATGTGAATTTATTATTTCAATTGCACTAACTTTGCTAATGAAGATTGTGAGGAGTTTGGTGTGAAGAAAGTTTTCAAGGGTCAAGAGAAGAGGATGATAAGATGTGATCAAGAAGAGTGAAAAGCCTAAGCTTGGGGATGCCCCGGTGGTACATCCAAGAAAATTCCAAGAAGACTCAAGCGTCTAAGCTTGGGGATACCCAAAGTATCCCCTTATTCATCAACAAATTATCAGGTCACTTCTAGTGAAACTATATTTTTATTCCGTCGCATCTTATGTGCTTTACTTGGAGCGTATTTTATTTTTGTTTTCAGTTTGTTTTTGTTTTTTGCTTTCAGTTTGTTTTTTCTTTTTCAATAAGCTTGGTTGGACCCCGGTATTCTTTTATTGGAGAGTGACACGCTCCTGTTTTTCATGAGAATATGATGTATTCTTAATCTCTGTCTAGCTGTTGCATTTATTTAGCTCCTGTTTTGCATACATCTCTTATTAGAGTTGTTAGTTTTAGTAGTGTTATGTGAGTACTCTCATGTTTTCTTGTTGTATCATAAAGAGTATTTTTGTAAATCATGTTTTGTATGGTGCTTGTTGGGAGAAAGAAAACTGATGCTTGAAGTAGAATTTATAACAGTACTACTAGAAACTTGTATAGACTGTGGCTAGGACTTTTTCATGCCATGCTAAATGTTATTTTAGTTTTAAAGCCTTGTGGTTATTGAGTAGCATGATTAGCCTCAAATAGCTGAGAGTGTTTAATATGTCTTGAAAGATTCATGATTTGTTCTTGTCATAGTAAAGCATCAATATATGGTATTCTCTTTCGAATGTTTTATTTGGTTGACTTGGCGCATGCTCACACCATGTTTATGACTACAAAGCAGTCACGAATAGCCTCCATGACCACTTATTTTTTGAACTTGTGATATTGCTTATGTTTTAATTAATGATGCTTATGTCGATATGCATGATTATGGCTCTTATGCTCTCTTGATTTGTTACTCCCAGTCTTTTGCTAGCCTCCACCTGTACTGAGTATGAGCTCTACTCATGCATCCAAACTCCCTTAAACCAAAGTTTTTCCCATTGTGTACACCATACCTACCTACATGTGGTATTTAACTGCCACTCCAAGTAAATTGCTCATGTGTTACCTTTAAAACCTTCAAAATACTCCTGCTTTATGTTCCTGTTTTTGCTCATGAGGATGTAAATAGAGAATCTTTATCTCACTTGTTGATTGGATTTCACACCCTGGACTAGTGGCTTCATCCGCTTATCCAAATGATAGAAGAGCTGGCAGCAGGGTGCCCAGCCCTAAATTAATGCAAACAAATTCTCTTCACTATTTTGCCCCTGATTTATCAGTCAAAGCATAATTGTGTAAACAAAAGAGAAAGAGGGATGAACTCCTACACCAGTTGCGTCCTTGACCATGGGAGTCTCTCTTGTGAATCCAGTTGGCTTGTGACGTACTGTATTTTCTGTTTATCATTCATTGACATTAGCATACATCTCCCAAACTATAGACACTCGGTGTCAAACTTTTAATACGTTTGTTTAATAAAATAAAAGCTCTAGCACATGAGTGATCCCTGCTTCCCTCCGCGAAGGGCCTTTATTTTACTTTTATGTTGAGTCTCCATCTTCTAACTTTATGCACAATTGAGAGAGCATTTTTGCCATTCTGAGTTCTATGTGCATTTGTCCCATAAACATCAATAATTACTTCATGATGTGATATTATTTGTTCTTAAATTATTTGTTCTAGTCTTCCTCATGAACTTTGAAGGTGTCCTGGCATTTATGCTTTTCCCCACTCTTAAGGACTATCGAAATATCACTTTGCCATGCTTTCTCTATACCTGAAACAAACGTCTACCTTTCTTTGCATTATTATTCATGATTCTTTATCTGAGTTACTTTTCGTGATGCAAAGTAATTGCTATGCTTTATTATTAAAGTTCCATTTATCATGTATGTGTTTAAAGTTTTATGATCTCAGCATGCATATGCTTTTACATTATATTGATCAAGTTTATGTTAGTAGCATGTCACCTCAAAAATTATTGTTTTATCGTTTACCTACTCGAGGATGAGTAGGAACTAAGCTTGGGGATGCTTGATATGTCTCCAATGTATCTATAATTTCCGATGCTCCATGATCATATTTTGCCAATTGCTACTTGTTTTCTCCCTTATTTATAGCATTTTTATACGTTTTTTGGGACTAACCTATTAACAAGATGCCAAGTGTCAGTTCCCTATTTTCTGTTGTTTTTTGTTTCAGAAAAGTTGTTCTGGAAACATTCTCGGAATTGGACCCCACAAAGCCCGAAGTTCCTATTTTCCCTGGAAGCATCCAGAACACCGAAGAGGAGTCCAAGACGGGCATCAGGGTGGCCACACCATATGGTGGCGCGGGCCCCCATAGCCGCGCCACCTATAGGTGTGGGGCCCCTGGAGCTCCACCGCCTTTGCCCTTTCGCCTATTTAATCCCCCGGATGGAAAACCCTAAGCACCTGATCAAAAATACCCGAAAAGTTTCGCAGCCGACGTCACCATCAACCCTAGATCAGGGGGGTTCTGAAGTTGTTTCCGGCACCCTGCCGGAGAGAAGATCATCACTGGAGGCTTCTATATCACCATGCCTGCCTCCGGAGTGATGCGTGACTATTTCATCCTTGTACTACGGGTTCGTAGTTGTAGCTAGATGGTTGTCTTCTCCTCAGATGCCTCCATGTTTAGATCTCATGAGCTGCCTATCATGATCGAGATTGATCTTATGTAATTCTATATGCTGTGTTTGCTGGGATCCGATGAATATTGAACGTATGCCAAGTTGATTATATTCTTTATTTGCTTATGCTATTTGTGATCTTGCATGCTTTCTGTTACTAGTGGTTGCTCTAGCCAAGTAGTTGCTAGTGACTCCAAGAGGGAGTATTTATGCTCGATAGTGGGTTCATGCCTTCTCACCACCTTGCTCGAGTGACAGAAACGTGAAGGGGGGATGTGTTGTTGCCATTAGGGAGAAAACAGCGGTGAGAGTGCCCGCGTGCATAATCATTGCTTACATTACACACTTTGTTTAATGTAGTTATCTGTTGCTTGCAACTTAATACCTAAGGGGGTTCGGATGATAACCTGAGGGTGGATTATTAGTCATAGACTAGTAGAAGTGCACGTGCAACGCACGTCTACTTGGGCGCACATAAGACAAAAAATTAAACATAAGACACGTTTTTTGAAAAATTGAAAATTTCACGCCAAGTGCATATCCTAAATGTTGATTCATATAAGTAAATTGAATGTAAGTTTTCATGAAGATCTCAACTCTACTTACTAATAAAGAGCGATGTTTTCTTTATTACATCCACCGAATATTGTGTTCACCAAACACTTAGCATCGATAGATCAACCAAGATTAGTAAATATAATGACACATATTACTCTAATGTCATGATTAACAAATAGTTGTTCCCATTAGTCTTGTTATCCCCGTTGATTGCGCCGCGAATTTTTTTTGGTAGCAAGATCTATGTTAATTTCTTCAATCTTGCTTCAAATCTCTCTCCCGCGTCCATAGAGCATTATTGTTTGTCTGCGAAAATATACAATTATATACTTTAACATCATCATAACTTAGTTGCTAAATCAACTACACCTAGCTTAGCTGATGCAACTAATCTCATGCCTGTCGGTTGCCAAATCAACTACACATAGCTCAGCTGAAAGCTTTCTTCCTCTCCTTTTGGTTTTTGGCTAGTCTAGGCACTCTCTCTCTTCCTTTGTATGTGGTAGTTTATTATAAACTCTTGCATCATCTTTATGTTTTGGAGTAGTTATGTTGTTCAGAAATTTAGTCAATTTTAGTAAGGCCACGTTGTTAAGAGATTCACGGTACAGGAGCCAGGGAAAGTTAGCAATTAAGGCAATAGAATATCACAATGTATCTTCGCATCAGTAATTTCTCGAAGAGGTGAACCACCACCCATGGATGGATAACCTTCCTTGCCCTTTGGTACTCCTGCAACATACATAAATTGTGCTAGAGGCTTCTGACTCATTCAGGGTCTGCAAGCTGCAGCACCGTACTTGAACTGAAGATTGCACACCATTTTGCAAGGACATTAAGAATGGTGCGAATGTAACTCACTTGTAAGTTCATATCTAAATCGCATCCAAAATTATTTTACGATAAGTTCATCAATTAATAGGCATGATATCTCCACGAATCTACATGTTAAGCTATCCAATATGTGCACTGTCAGTGGAATTGTGCAGAGCTGAAGAAAATTGATACCCAGTGACTTGGCAGTGGAGTTTGACAGAGTTCGAGCATACATGTTGCACATGAGCAAGTAGTCCCCGGCGTCGGCCTCCTCGCCTGCCATCCTCCGCATCACGCGCTGGACATGGCCGTGCGCCAGGAGCAGCGAGCCCCAAATGGGCGCGTCGGCCCGGACCCGCATCGCGGCGACGAACTCCTCCATCTCGTCCAGCTTCCCGGAGCGGCCGAGCATGTCCACGACGCATCCATAGTGCTCGGCACTGGGAGCCACGCTATGCACCTCGGCAATGGCGTCAAAGTGCAGGAGCCCGTCCTCGACGAACCCGGCGTGGCAGCACACGGAGAACACGCCAGGAAGGTCGTCTTGTTTGGTTTCACGACGGCTCGACGCATGTCGGCGAAGAGCGCGAGCGCGCCCTCCCCACAGCCGTGCGCCGCCAGCCCTGAGATCATGGACGTGTAGGTGTACACGTCCCGCTGCACCATGCCGTCAAACACCTCCGGTGTCTCATCCACCGCAGCGCACTTGGCATACATGTCGACCGGCGCGTTGCAGTCGACGCCATTGGCGTTATTCCTTCGGGTCCTCTGGCTAAGGTAGTATGCATGCGCCAACATGCCAGCGTCAAGCGCGCCGAGCCGCGCGCACGCCCCGAGTACGGCAACGAACTGTCAAGTCGTCCGGACGCGCGCCCTGCTCCTGCTGCATCAGCATCAAGCACCGGAGCGCGGCCACGTCGCCACACTGCGTAAATGTTGACCAACGCATTGTACGTGACGGCGTCGAGGGTCACCTCCGCGACGAAGAACGCGCCGGTGCATCTCCCTGGCCAGAATGATGTTCCGAATGCCAGCGCAGGCTGCGAACGCCGCCGTCGCAGCTATGGCATCGACGACCACCACGTCGTCGTCCGCCATGGTCAGGAACAGAGCCGCTGCTTTGGCGAACTGCCCGACACGCGCGTGACTGGTCACCATGGATGTCTACGAGACCCCGTTCGGTGACGGATCGCTTGAGAAGAGCGCGTGCGGCGCTGAGCCGGCCACACGCGAGGTAGAGCGAGATGAGTGCGTTGAGGACGCCTTGGTGGCGGCGGTCGAGGCCGAGCTTAGTGGTGTGGGTGTGCAGTGACGGTGCGGTCTCGTCGAGCGGCGCCGAGGACGCGGTGGCGATGCCCTTTAGGACAGCCCACAGCGCGTCGACGAGCGACGCCGCTTGCGTAGGTACGGTGTTGGGACTGGAAGTGCGGCATGGAGCCTCCTTGGGCAGTTGGGCTTGTCGTCGCTGGCATAACCACCTTGGGCGGCGGCGATGCTGACCTGGTGCGGCGCTGGCGGCGGGGTGCATCCTGTAACCGAGTGAGTCACGGGATCTGAGCATGGCCATGGCCATCAAGAACTAACCCTAGCCGAGGGAGGAGAGAGGATGGAAGGAGCACTCGTTGTCACGCTGATTCCCGGACCGTCGTCTATAGAAGAAGAAAAAATAGAGACTCCTACCGGTCTGGTGAAAACACTTCGGGGTGGCATATTTTGTAATTTTAATTTGTTTTGAGTTGCTCAACATTGAAGCGATTTGGTCTGTTCGATCAATGGGTGTCTGATGGCTGAGATTGATTGTATCTATGTAGTTTGCTCTTTTATAAGTAAGTTTAGATGCAGATGAATGTCGGTCTATGTATATTGTTGTAATGCCCACACTAAATAGCATAGTAGTCTTTATGTCATATTGTGCACTACGGTGCAACCTCTATTTGTCAATTGTCTAGATGTAATTTGTTTACCCAGCATGCTATCTTTTATCGAGAGAGACCACTAGTGAAACTATGAACTCCGATACAATTTTCCACACTGTTAAACAAACCACAACTATTTCCTGCTTTCTTTACTTACTGCAAGCATACATCATTTTTCACACTATATGTCTAATCTTTGTTTTCAGCAAGACCGGTGAGATTGACAACCTCACTGTACCGTTGGGACAAAGTATTTTGGTTGTGTTGTGTGCAGGTTCCGCGTTGTTGCTGACACCGGTGAAGCCCAGCACCACCATCAATGGCATCAACCTTCCTGAGATTCTCTTCCTCCTACTGGATCGATAACCCTTGGTTCTTAACTGAGGGAAACTCTTGCCGCTTGCTCATCACACTCTCCTCTTGGAGTTTCCAACGGTTGTCATCACAAAGTAGCAATGGGTCGTGTAGCTACCACACTCGGCATCCGAGTAGGCTAGCAAACCATACCTCCAGGCAGTGCAGCTGGTGGGACCGGATTAAGAGCGAGGGTTTCGGCCAATTGCCTCCTCCTCCGCCTCTGCCAGCTCCGGGTTCGAACATTTAGCCCATCAGGGCAGCAACTCCAAGGCTTGCGGAGAATCAGAGGCGGCCCGAGAATGTGAACCAACTGGCTCAGGGAGCCAACAACAACAACTACTACAACGAGAACCACAACAAGTACAACAACAACAATCGCAACAACAACTTCAACAACAACAACGGTGGCAGCAGAGGCCGAAATGACTATCAGGAACACCACCAGAGCTACATGGTGTTCACCACCAAGCCGGAATATAAGCAGAGCTTGCGCAGGTGCGTGAAGGAAGTTAATGCCGTGATGTTGGCAGTGCCCGAGTACATGTACTGGTGCGAGCAAGAGATCGTTTAGTCTTGGGAGGATCATCCCAAGATCATGCCCAACCCGGGTAGCTATGCCCTGGTGCTGGACCCATCCTTCATTGGGACCAAGATCAATGTGAAGTTCAGCAAGGTGCTGATTGACAATGGCAGCAGCATCAATATTCTGTACCGAGATTCCATGGATAAACTCGGTATCACCGAGAACATGTTGCAGCAAAGCCGGACCACCTTCCATGGCATTGTGTCGGGAGTATCTTGTGCCCCTGTTGGCAAGATTTAGATTGATGTGCTCTTTGGCACCAGGGAGAACTACCGAACTGAATGCTTGCAGTTCGAGGTGGTGGATCTTTAGAGCCCTTTTCATGCTCTTCTCGGCAGACCAGCTCTGTCCAAGTTCATGGCCTCAACTCATGTGGCCTATCTGAATATGAAGCTTCCCGGTCCTAATGGCATCATCACCATCTCGGGTGATTACATGCGCTCTCTGGAGTGCGCATCAGCTGGATCTCGGCTGGCCGAGTTGATGGTCATTGCGGCCGAGAAAAAGAAGATACACGAGGTGGTGGCCATGGCTCAGGCAACTCAACTCGGCATGCTAGGGATGCCCAGCTCTTCACACAGTGCCACTTTCCAGGCCTCTCAGGAGACCAAGAAGGTGCAGATTGACCCCGAGTTCCCAGAGCGTGTTGCCATCATTGGTGCCGGGTTGGAGGAGAAATAGGAAAGCGAGCTCATCCACTTCCTCCGTGAGAATCAGGATGTCTTTGCATGGTCCAATCAGGATCTGCCGGGTGTCCCGAGGGAGTTTGTTGAGCACTCTCTGCATGTGAGACCGGATGCCAAGCCGGTGAATCAAGCCATGCGTTGTTTTGTTGCTGAAAGGAGGAAAGCCATTGGTGACAAGATCACAAGGCTGCTAGCAAGCGGATTCATCATGGAGGTAACCCGGACTGGCTGGCCAATCCGTACATAGTCGCGAAGAAGAAGGAAAATCCTATAGTCACTGTGGTATGGCGCATGTGCGTAGACTACATCGACCTGATCAAGGCCTTCCCCAAAGATCCATTCCCACTGCCCCGGATAGATCAGGCGATCGATTCCACAACCGGGTGTGAGCTTTTGTCTTTCATTGATGCATATTCTGGTTTTCACCAGATCCCACTGAACCCGGATGATCAAATAAAGACTGCTTTCATTACCCCGTACGGGGCTTATTGCTATCGTGTCATGTGTTTCGGGTTGTGAAATATTGGGGCCACATACCAGAGATGCATGCAGAAATTCCTACACGAGCAGATAGGTAAAAATGTGCAGGTGTATGATGACATTGTCATCAAGACCAAGGAGAAACACACACTCCTAGAAGATATCCGAGAAACATTCACGAACTTGCGAAAGTACCGGATGAAGCTGAACCCGACCAAATGCACCTTTGGTGTCCCAACAGGAAAGTTACTCGGTTTCCTCGTGTCCAGCCGAGGTATCG
This sequence comes from Alopecurus myosuroides, assembly GCA_028641055.1. Classification (NCBI taxonomy): domain Eukaryota; kingdom Viridiplantae; phylum Streptophyta; class Magnoliopsida; order Poales; family Poaceae; genus Alopecurus; species Alopecurus myosuroides. The sequence continues at coordinate 117,179,161 of CM054061.1, forward strand.
AGGCCAACCCCTCCAATATAAAGGTGATTGAGAGCATGTCTCTTCTGAGTTCATTGAAGGATGTGCAGAGATTCACTGGGTGTCTGGCTTCCCTTAGTCGGTTCATTAGGAGAATGGGCGAGAAGGCTCTACCTCTGTACCAGCTAATGAAGAAGAGTGACAAGTTTTTCTGGACACCACAAGCCGATGTGGCTTTCCGAGAACTCAAGACCATGCTGGTTACAACTCCAGTTCTGGCGTCTCCTCTACCTAAGGAGCCCGTGCTGCTCTATATTACAGCTACCAATCGAGTTGTTAGTGTGGTGGTGGTAGTGGAGCGAGAAGAGGAGGGCAAGTCGGTGCATAGGCCGGTGTACTATCTCAGTGAGGTGATCTCCAACTCGAAGCAAAACTATCCTCATTATCAGAAGATGACATATGGAGTCTATATGGCTGCCAAGAAGCTCAAGCACTATTTCCAAGAGCATCCGATTACGGTGGTGAGTACTACCCCCATCTCGAAGATTATGGGGCAACAAGGATGCAAGTGGCCGAGTAGCCAAGTGGGCAATTGAGCTAGCCGCTTACACCCTGATGTATGCGAGAAGAGAAGCCATCAAATCTCAAGACATGGAGAATTTATTTGTTGATTGGGCCGAAATGCAGTATGAGCCTCCCTTGTCGGAAATAAATTATTTGCGAATGCATTTGATGGCTCTAAGGTGAAAGAAGGTCTCGGTGCTGGTGTTGTGCTTACCTCACCCAAGTTGGATCAACTCAAATACGTCCTGCAAATCCATTTTTCGGCGTCCAATAATGTGGCCGAGTATGAGGCCTTAGTCCATGGACTAAAAGTGGCCAATGAGATCGGTATTCGCTGGATAATATGTTATGGCGACTCGGATCTAATGGTTCAGCAAGCCTCGGGGACTTGGGACGCATTGGATGCCAATATGGCTTCATATCGGTTCCTCGTCCAAAACATGTCGGGATTCTTTGATGGATGTGAGTTCCACCATATCCACCAAGCTGAAAATGATGTTGTTGATGCTCTGTCCAAGTTGGACTCTTCTCGGCAGTCCATCCCGGCAGGAATTGCATTGGAGCATCTCAGGAAGCCTTCCATCAAGCCATCTCCCGAGTTGGATTCAATATTCGTCCCTTCTATGCCCGAATCAGAAGTTGTTCCTATGGAGATTGATGAGGGGAGCATGAAGGAGAACTCAAGGACTGCCTTCCTCATCGTGGGGACTGCCTCGCAGGACACAGGGACTCGGAGACTCGTTCCTATCTCGGAGCAAGTGATGTCGGCTGATCCAATGGAGGTTGATGAGCCAATGTTTCCTACTCGGGCGATACCGAGTTGGGCTCATCCCATAATGTCTTATCTGGCAGATGGTAATTTACCGAGTGATGAGATCTCGGCCAGGCAAATACAGAGAAGATCCAAAGGCTACACCATCATCAACAAAGAACTGCACAAGAGAAGTACCACAAGCGTGCTCCAGCGCTATGTTGAGACAGAGGAGGGAGAAGAAATTCTCCGAGAAATACATCAGGAGGAATGCGGGCACCACTCCTTATCCCGGGCTCTAGTGAAGAAATAATTCCGGCCTGGATTCTTTTGGCTCACTTCCTTGCAGCAAGTAGAAGATCTAGTGAGAAAATGCAATGGTGCCAGAGATATGCCAGCTTCTGAGCTAAAAACGATTTGTATCACTTGGCCATTTGCGGTATGGTGCTTGGACATGGTGGGGCCCTTCAAGCCAGCTCGGGGCAACATGACTCACATCTTGGTCATGGTTGAAAAATTTACCAAGTGGATTGAGGTGAAGCCAATCCGGAAGTGTGATGGGCACACAGCTGTGACCTTTTTGAAGGATATTATCCCGAGACATGGCTACCTGCATGGGATCATCTCGGATAATGGAACAAATTTTGCTGAGGAAGCCTTTGCTTGGTTCTGCAAGGAGAAGAGGATCCGACTAGACATTGCGTCGGTCGCGCATCCGGAATCAAATGGGCATGTTGAAAGAGCTAATGGCATGGTCCTATCTGGAATCAAGCCTAGGCTAATTGAGCCATTACAGCGAACCCCGGGTTGTTGGATGGACGAGTTGCTAGCGGTGTTGTGGAGTCTAAGGACTACCCCTAACCGATCTATCAGATACACACCATTCTTCCTGGTATATGGAGCAGAGACCGTGTTTCCCACTGACCTTGAGCATGACTCACTGAGAGTGACCCTCTACACAGAGGCAGAGGCAAGAGAATTACGAGAACATGACGTTGATTTGCTAGAAGAAGCAAGAGAGTTAACTTTGTCGAGATCAGCTGTATATCAACAGAATCTGAGACGCTCTCATAGCCGGAAGATAAGCCCAAGGTGTGTTCCGAGAAGGCGATTTGGTGCTTAGGCTGGTGCAACGCACAGCCGGAATGCACAAGTTTTCCCCTCCATGGGAAGGGCCGTTCATTGTGAGCAAGGCTCTACAAAATGATGCGTATTATCTCACTGATGCACAGGAACCATAGAAGAACAGGATGGATAAGTCCGGAGAGGAAACAAAGCACCGTGGAATGTAGCTCTACTCCATTGTTTTCATTCCTAAAAAAGCATTGTATGTATCTCCTCACCAAGTTGAATCTATGTTGGCACCCCGAGAAGGAACTCGGGGACTGCCTATGCCTAACTTGTCCTTTGTTCTTACTTATTGCTTTGGTATGTCGGTTAACCATCTCGGAATTTCATGTGTATGTTTAGTAGTGTGCTTAAACCTAAGGGCCAACTCTCTGACTTGCTGCTGTCCGAAAGCCGGCTTCACGGCAAGCGAGAGAACAAGCCAAGGGTCAATGATCACATGAAAAACTACTAAGGAAACAAAGAGTTAGTCAACCAACATAAGTTGCTTTTTCTTCCGTTTTGTCGGCTAAGTGTTGGGCAGTTTTAATTCCTTTCTCAAAGTTGTGAGTATTATAAACTTAGTTTTCGAAATCTTGTGACTCGAGTGTCAAAAAGCCACAAGTGGAAGGCAAGAGCAAAGACAAAAAAAAGGCAGGTGGATAAGAAAACGAACTCGGGGACTCGAATTAAAGCAATCCGGCATTCAACCAGTCTTGCATAAAGATAAATAAAATTGAGTAGAAAACGCTAAGTGAACTGTATTCCTTACAACTGCACCCGGCATACCGGGGATCTGATAGAGTTTTTGAGAATGATAAACAGAAGGCTTAGACCACAGCTAAAGGAGTGGAATCAGTGGCGGCCTCTTCCGGGTTGCTGGACTCGGCGGCAGGCTCGGAGGTGACTGTCTCGGTGGCAGCCGCAGAGTCAGCCGTCTCGGCGGCGAGCTCGGTTGCGGCCATCTCGGTTGAAGGCTCGGGGGTACTCAGCTCGGGAGCGGGCTGGGAGATAGCCATCTCGGTGGTGACGATCTCGACAGTTGGAGTGGAGGCCGTCTCGGCAACTTGGGCTGGGTTGTTCTCGGTGTCGATATCCTCATCAATCTCATCGGAGTCGTGATCCTCCTCAGCTTCGTCGTCATCCTCCTCAGCTTTGGCGTCGACGTTTTTGGCCGCATCATCAACCTCCTCGTCTTCATCCTCGCTCTCAATGTCGGGCTCGGGGGGACCGTCCACATACTCCTTGGTGTCGGCATAGGAGGCCAACCGATATGTTGTCGCCTTGTGAGCCCGGACGCAAGCCTTTTCTGAGGACCATTTGGACTTGGTCCGCATGGTCTTGAAAGTATTGAGATCAATTGTTTCATACCAAGAGAGGACAAAACGCATCACCTCGTCTGCGCCAGCTCGAGCTGAAGAAGCACGCCATTCCTTGAGGCGACCCTTGAATTGGTCCAATTTCACGGCGAGCTCATCGATTGTCTCGGGGGGGAGGGTCAGTTTCCGGCCAAAAGACCTTGTACAGCCGTATTGCACTGGATACAAGGATGGAACCCATGGATTTCAGGGGCATAACCCGGGCCTTGACACCCTCAATCTGATCCTCAATGGTGACGATCTCTGTGACGTCGAAACCGCAATCTGCCCGTCTCTCCCTATCTTTCGCAACAGCCTTCTCGGCACCGACGTCTAGGTCGGGGAATGCTCCTAAGAGATAAATTGTCCAAGTTAAACAGAGATCAGTGCGGTAGAGCAAATTGGGAGTCAGAAAAAGCAGAGGGAAGGTGAAACTTACTTCTCAGTTCCTGGTTCAGTCCTTCAAGCCGGGAGAACCACATATTCGCGTTGGTGTGGTGTTTATCCAGTAGGATGCATGGGAACTCGCAAGGTTCTCGATCTCGGGATTCCTGTCTTTGAGGGTCTTGATCTCGGCACCGGTGTCCCTCTCCAACTCGAATCTGGCCTTCTTGGCCTCCTCCTTCAACTTCTACATCTCGAACAGTTCCAGCTTAAGCCGAGTTACCTCGGTCTTTTCAGTTTGGAGTTCTTCCTTGAACTTGGCCTCACATTCGTCGAGCTGCAGCCGCGTCTCGTCCAGTGAGAGACAGTCTTGATGTTTTTCAACAAAAAGTTTATGTTCAGCTGTAGCAAGATAGCAGAAACATGGAAATAGAGTACGGAAAAGGAAAATAGGCTTACTCTCAAGGGCCGAGATCTTGCTCTGTGCAGATTCAGCCTGCACGGTGCAGTCCTGGTGCTTCTCGACAAAGATCTTATGCTCATCTGCATCAAAAAGCAGAATTAGCCAGAGAGAAGGAAAAGCGTAAACATAAAATGCAAGATAGAGAATAAGACACTTACTTTCCAGAGAAGAGATCTTGGTAACGGACTGTGTCAGCTTCTTCTCCAAGATAGCTGTGAAAGAGAAAACAGAGCCCGAGTTAGAAAACTGATGCAGAGAAAAGAATACACAGTATCTCAGTGTGGAAAAGGTTACCTTTGCTTCCCAATTCCTTCTGTAGATTGACAATATGCTCGGTAGCATCCCGGTGGGCCCAGAGAAGCTTCTGGTATAGCTTCGCACGAGTCTCGGTGCAAATCTGAGAAGAATCAAAGAGATAGTTAGTTGGAAGATTCGACCCGAGTAAAGCTTCAACTCGGTCGAGTATTGCCTTCTCGGCCCAAATCTCGGTGACTGGATATAGGTATTGATCTCGGATTCACAATTTGCAATCTCGGAAAAAACTGAAAAGAGAAGATGTTACTTACCCGGGAAGTGAGCTCGGCGTCTTCAGCGGCATTGCACAGACAGAACATTTTGTGCGCCAATGTGTTGCTGGAGGCCGCAACCGCCATTGATATTGGACCGACATCGGCCTAATTCCAGTCTCGGCGGTAGTGGTCCAGCGGGCCCAGTTTCTTCCCAACGTGGACTGGATCAATGAAGCCAACCCGGTACAAGGTCACCTCCAGGTCTTCCCGCAGATGCTCCATGCCAGGTCCCTGATGCTGCACGATCTGGGTGTCCGTGCTGATCGCCAGAGTGCCGGGCTAAGTTTTCAGCCCGGACTTCTTCTGCTACACCTCCTGTTTCTTCGAACGAGTGACTATGGGAACTTTTACAAGTCCCCTGGTCGTGTTCTTGGAGATGCCCTCTTTAGCCACTGGTCCCTGTGACGGAGCAAACTTGACCTGCTCCCGAGTGCGAGGGAGATTCCTTGTTGGACCTCCTGGCGCTCTCGACAGCGTGAGGTTTGCTGCTTCTGCTGGAGGAGTTGGGCCTTTGGTTGTTGGTGTTGGGCCATGTTGCTGCTGCTGGTGGGCCGGTGGTTGGGCCTGTGGTCGTTGCTGTTGCTGATGGGACTACTGTCTCTGCTGTTGCTGTTGCTGCTAATGCTACTGATGCTGCTACTAGTGGTGTTGTTGATCTTGGTGGCGTCGGTGGTGTGGCTGTTGTTGCTGGGCTGGTTGTTGTGGCGCTTGTGGCTGCGCCATCTCTTCTTGGTGCTGCCGCTCTTGTTGCTGCTGCTCGGTGGCCAACTCCTGCTGTTCCGGAGCCTCATGAGTTTCTATCTCGGCGCCCATGTTGCCAGCGCCGAGGTCCTGGTCGTCTCTGTCCATGGCATTAGTATCCATGTCCTCGGCCTCGAGGTCGATGTAGCCGCTGTCATCAGGAAGCGGGATCACGGGAGGAAGCGTGGTACTCGGTCTCCGAAGTCTGGGCGTCATGGTTAACGCGGGCATCTCGGAGATCTCAACGTCAAGTGGATCACTACAAGAGAATAAAAGGAGAAAGGTAAAGAAAGTGCAAACATAAAGCATCTCAGGCAAAAGAGGCAGAAGCGTAATTAAAATGCAAACACAAAACAATTCGGAATAGAATTAACCGTCCGACATGGGCCGCTTGTTCTTTCGGTGGCTCACCGTGGCCTTGGTTCCCTTGTTCCCGGCTTTCTTCTGTCTCTTGGACGGAGGATTGATTGCGCCACTTCCGGACCTCTTCTTCACTTCCACGGGGGCGGCCATGGCCATGGGCCTCGCATCAACCACTTGTTCTCCCGTATGAACTGAGAACAAAGGAAGAGGATACGGGAATAAGACTGAGAAGGGATCAGATACCTCCATTAGAATGCAATCATCATCACTGTCACCTTCGTCATCCTCGGACCAGTCTTGGATTGAGGCTGGTACTCGGTTCTTACCAGCTTGGGAAGCGAGGTAGGCGTCCGGGATAGGGAGTTTATCTTGGTTGTCGAACTCCTTGGCATCATCCTTGGTCCGTTCCTCTTTCCAATTGTCATAGGGGGTATCATGGTCTTCTTCTCTCTGGCGCTCAAAGTGCTGCACATGCAAAACAATAAGCATAAGTTAAAAAGTTGGGTGATCTCGGAAGATAACTCGATGAATTCAACTCGGTAACACATGAGAAACAGAAAGCATGCATCTCTAAGTTGAACGATCTCGAAAGGTACCGCGATGAGAGTAACTCGGTTGGGTAACGGATACTTACTCGGGGCGCCATCTTCGTTCGGCTATAAGGTTCAAGTCCCCATTCCCAAGCTTCTGTGAGCCGGTCTTGGCGATCGATTTGGCCCAAATGGCCACCTCCTTTTTGCTGAGCTTGAAGGTGGTGGTGCGCGTGATATCTCGGGGCCCTTCCATGAAACACATCTTGTGGGCTCTGTGTTGAAGTGACGGAACCCGGCGGCTAACCCAACGGCGAGCAGATCGTCACTTCAGAGCCCCTTCTTGACGAGTTGCTTCAACCGGCTATCAACTAGGTTCACCTCGGGTATAGTTCTTTTCGGATGATACCCCCAATTCACCATCTCGGTGGTGGGGGGGCTCGAGGTGGAAAGCAGGAAGCATGAGGAGATCTTCCATGGGGGTATTCTTCACATAGAAAAATCCATGTTGCCAGTTGCGGCAGGATTCGAGTCCCTGAATTCTGGGGAACTCGGTTCCATTACGGGCGATAATCATTGCAGCACCGCATTGGGTCATGTGTTTCGAGGCGTTTAGGTTGAGGTTATTCGGAAGGACCTGCTTGCGGAAATGGAAATACCTAGCCTAGATGTCTACCGTGGGATAGAGGCCGAGGTAAGGCTACGAAAAGGCAACGAAAGAAGACATAATAGTAATAGCGTTGGCAGGAAGATGGTGGGGCTGCAGGCCGAAATGACAAAGGAATTCATGGAGGAAGTTGGATATAGGGAGGCCAAACCCGTGTTTGAAGTGGCTCATGAAGAACACGTGCTCATCGGCTTGCGCTTCGAGCTCGATCTCGGCGCCTAGAGGTCAGCAGATCACACCCGCCGGGATGCGGCGGGTGTCCAGTAACCACTGGATATCATCAGCAGTCATGTCGGATCCATCCCACGCTCCGCGTGTGGACGCGGATCCGTCGAGCTAGATCTCCTCCATGGTGTCGAGCTCCATCTGGTCGCTTGTCGATCTCGGCATCTCCGAGATGCCTACGGGCGCGAGGAGGGGCTCGGGACGAAGAGGGCGCAGTAGAACAGCGTGGTGCGGAAGATGAACGTCGTGGCTTGGCTTCCGCGGCATGTAACTCGATGGAGAACGACGATGAGAGAAGCAGAAGCGTGGTGGCGCTGAGTTGCATAGATCTGCGAGGCGTGGTGAAGTTCTTGGGCGCAGTCGCGTTCCGGTGAGCGGTATCGAGCGGCGGTGCGAAGGTTTCTTCGGCGCGCGGTGGAGTGATGTGATCTGTGGGCGCGCGAGAGGAAGAAGAAGAGGAGACGGAGGAAATGGAGAGGAAAACGAGACACGGGGGGAGGCGCATGTATTTATACCCCTTTAGCACAATAACTGCCCGGATCTAATGCACGTATAATTGTGGGATCGTGGTATTAACTCCTCCCAGAGAATCGCACGCAGCAGATTCACCATGCGTAAGTGGCGGAGTAAATCCCACGTTCTGCGACGTGGGCACTTGAGTGCTATGCGAATGGACGCAACGGCACGTGGGCCCGAGGCACAGGGAGCGGCGTGGCGCGTGCGCTGCGCCGTGCGAGAATCGAGGCGACGTGGGCAGCGGTTCTGCGCCACGTGGTGTGCCTTCCACACGAACATAACAAGGTGTCTCTGCTTCGCGCGACAAAGTTCGTGAAAAACGCCTAAGTGCTGGGATCTCGGTAAAATTCAATGCAGCAAAACCAACTCGGATCTTGATCAAAGATCAATTACGAAGACTGAAGGTTAAATCCGAGTTCAAGATGGAACTCGGCCGAGATGGGTGCATATCAGTCAGGTATTCTAAAGGTTATTGGTTTAAGCTGGCACGGCCCAGCGTCCGAGTTCGCTGGACCATACCAGCTTCGGGGACTAATGTCGGGGGGCTACCCCCGAGTAGAAGCAAGGTTGGTAAGAAATGATGCCTAAGGTACTGTTTACCGAGTTGGAAGGTACCGAGTTGGATGGCTACCAAGATGGAGCTATCTCGGTAGGAAGAACAAGGAGCCAAGTGAAGAAATATGTCTTCTCCGGATTGATCGAGTAGCACTTGGTGGATCCGGGTAGACAAGGATATTCTCTATCTTGGAGGGAGATCAACGGAGCCGTTGTAATCCCGCAGATTCAGGGAGAGTACACGTGTTCGGTTTAACTTACTAGGCGTGATGATGTGTATACGTATGCTGGTACAGTGCAGAGTATGGGCGAGGCCACGTCCTGTCTCTGACAAGAGGGACAGGACATGACATCGGCCACGACACAGAAGACTTTCGGCACTGTGTATTCTACACCTAACATGTACTACTAGTTGGTGGCCACCAGTATATAAGGTGGCCTCCCCCTCCTGCGTGAGGATCGACAGTTGAGAGAGGAATTGCTGCTGGTTTATTTAGAGAGAGAGCGGTAGAGCTTCTTCTTCCTCTAGCTCCTTGAGCTTGAGGAACACTTGTACTCGGTTACCACATATATAGAGAGAAAGGCAGGAGTGTTACCTCCACACGAGGGCCCCGAACCTGGGTAGATTGTGTTTTTTGCAGTGTAGTGAGCGCGCCATCTAGGAGTGTGATCCCTCCCCGGATACCCACAGTGTCCATCGGCCCCAAACTTAAGTCATCCTATGGCATTTGTCTCTACATCACCACGACAATGAACCTCGTCATATGCATAGTATGGGAAATGTGAACCTATCTATCTAAGTTGTTCTTATGATTTATCCTTGTTGGTTCACTATTGTTCTTTATGAAAGTTATGCATTGTTGCTTATTTTATAAAGTTCTTAGGTCATAAAATCTAGAGGGAGTGCTCCTAGATAGTGCGCGCTTTGGCATTCAAACGCTTTACTCAAATAACGCACATGTCTAGGAGGAGCTCCGTCTATATTTTATGGACCTCGGTATTTTAAATCTCCGTGTTGTCATAAAACAACAAAAAGGCGGAGATCGAAAGTGCATTTAGTCTCCTAAGTGTTCCGGTGTTAGTGACAACATGATTTAGTATCTAATGGTGTGTTTGAGTTGAACATAAACTCATGTTTGGCAGCACGTGTCAAAGACTTGTTCCTTAGTTCACGTTTCAAAAAAAAGATGGTGTTGTGCTCCTTGAGCTTCAGGTAACGATAGTACCGTCGGCAGTAGTAGCAACACGGTGAGGGTTTGGCTGTTGTACTGACCAATCCCAGCAGCAGAGCAACCAGCAGTGCCTCCCAAATACCGCTCTGTTAGGTATGAGCGGCACTGCTGGTGGCAGTACCAGCGGCAGTACCGCTCCTGGAGTTACTCAGCTCAACAACAACTCGGGGCGGCGGTAATACCGCCATTAATTAGTACCGTCAAAACTCCCTTCGTTACTAACGAGCAATACTAGTGGTGTCACTACCACCGGTAGTACCGCTCCCGTGGTGTGTGCCAAGTTTGACATTCCACGGTGCGGCACTACCACCACTCGTGCCGCCAAATACCCCTTCTGTAACTAACGAGCACAATATCACCGTCTCTAGCAGAAGTACCGCTGGTGCGAAACGAGCAACTCATCACTCAGCCGTTGAAGAGCTCTTGGGAAGGGCCCGGCGACAATACCGCTCCTATCAGCGATAGAATCGCTGCTGAGGAATCCATAAGGGCACAACGGCCAGATTTGGGGGCATCATATTTAGTTCCTCCCTTCTTCAATGGAAATGCCAAGCTTCACACACTCTCTCTCCACCATTAATGCAATCTTCAACTTTCTAGATGTCCCACTCCATTCACCCAATCATCTTATACTTTGTGGAGTGCTTGAGTAGACCTAGATCTGTGATTCCACCAAAGGAACTGCAAATGCCCCCACCAAATCCTAGTGAATCATGTAATCTCTTGGGTGCCTTGGAACCCTAGAAAAACTAGTGCTTGGAGCTTACACCTTGTTGCAAGAAGTTTCAGATCTTGTGATCCTCCAATTGAGTTGTGGAGTTGCCTCAATCTTGTGTCAAGGTTTGGTCATCGCCTTTAATTCGGCCTCATAGTGGAAACGAGCTCCTCTGTCACCGGAGAAGCTCACAGAGAATAGGTGTGCACAGTAGTGCTATTAGAGTGCCTTGGTGGCTCATCACCCCTCCAACGTAGACGTACATCCATTGGGAAGGAAGTACAGGAATCATATCCTTGTCTCCGTGCCTCTACTAGTGTCGTTTATCTTGTGTCTTTAATCTTTGTGTTTTTGTTGCGTACTTTATATCGTACCACATAGGTTGTTCACCTAGTTGCACTTCTAGACAACCTCGTGTTTACTTGTTTAGCCCAAACTAAAAAGGAAAATGATAAAAATTGTTAGTCACCTAATAACCCCTTATAGTTGATCATACCATACTTTGACCTTGATCACGACTTGTATGATGAGCGTGATCACAAGCAATGCTCCCTACTTGGGTTCTCTATGGGAATTGGATTTGTGACAATGATAATCCCCAACTATGGAAGATCGAGTGCAATAAGTATATCATCTAGTTTCCTGCGGGTGGGAGACCTTGGACGTCGGGACGGTAGTCCTGGAAGGTGGAATGTGTGGCCAAATCTATAGAGAGACGCGTTGTGTTGGTGATGGTTCTCTCCTTGACTATGTGTATGGAAAGAAGCGGACGGCGGGGAATCTTTGTGTTGGGGGCGCTTCGGCAAAGGCATCTCCCAGATCGTGTCCTAGAGGCTTGGCTTGATGACAGTGGGCGGCCTGAGGTGCCAGGGTGTGGTGCAGAGGTATTTATGGGCAGAATCTCAGTTTTGCGATCTCGAAGGAGGCGGCATAATGTGTCGAGGAGTTATGGTACCTCCCGTCTCGTTCCGGTGACATCAGTGGACATGTTCGGATCCTGTCTCGAGGCACTTCTGGCGCTAGCAGGGGCGTTCTCGATGGCCTCCTGTCTTATCCATGTGACTATTTCTTCACCACTCTTCGTTCTCATTGTCTCCTGGCAGGATAGGCACTCCATGGCCCGGAGAGACATGGCAGGCGGCCTTCTCCAGCAACAAGTTGGTGGGTCTGGTGCGACTACGTCCGGTAGTTTCACAAGGAGTCGTGGTGGCACCTCTAGTTATTAGTCTCGAATGTTTTGTCATGGTATGGCTACTTCGGTACGTTGGATATCTTTGGTCTAATTTGTAAGATAATTCTCTCATCATTTTGTGCAAGTTCGACCATATGACTTCATTATAAAATGGGACGATTCGAGTTATAAGTATATCGTTGTGTACGAGGTCCAACCAGATAAGTGGGTGCATGTTGGCACCAGTGGTGTCACTAGGTCAAAACCTTAAAATGAGTGACAAATTGGGCCAAGGAGATCAATATCTACTACAACTTGTTGTATTTTTAGTTAACAACATGTGCTAACCAAATTTATCTGACGCCACTTGACATCATGAACAAAGTGTAGCTTCACCAGCGCTCCCACTCTGCACTTTTACCGGCAACAGTATGCATTTTCTTTGTTGGATTTTTATTTATCATATCTTCTACCATAATTTTTCTTTAGATTCAGTGGGAAGCAGATAATGACGGGTTACAGATTCGACTACGGAATAATCGGAACGCGAATTCGAAACGAAAGTGGAGCGACCTCAGGACAGAAATAAAATTAATCGGATTTTTTTTTTAGAAATGGAGGTCTGCCCCCAGCCTCTGCATCAAAATGATGCACATAGCCGGATTTTATTAAAAGATAGAACAGAAATCGCACTGTCTTACTAGTAGATACATCAAACAACTAGACCTGAATCCACCAAACTAAGCCTACAATACTAATGAAGGGGGTGGACAATCCCAGAGCCGATACTCTGAGAACCCACCAACACGCCTCATCCAAAAACCGAAGGTCTCTCCATGCCGTCTGATAGCGAGCAAGGGGCAAAATCGGTCCAGCAGACCGCAGCGTGTACCGATATACACGCTCGGAGAGTAGCTGCCGCCGTCTTCCGCTCACCCGTCTTCAGGACAACGATCAAAGTACCCACCATATCAGACCTGCCGTCGATACCACCATGGCACCAGACGACTCCAGCGCGCGTCCAACATCCCGCAAATAACACCGAGACCCCACAGCACCAAGCTGTCGAGAACCATCGTCGTGAATGCAGTAGAAGAGACACCGCATCCTCTCTAGGACCCTCCAACCTCTGCTCCAAAATGATGCCCCCAAGAGGGAGAGCAACACCAACGGTGTCACCATCATCCGATCCGGGAATCCCAGATTTAGGGTTTCCCCCGGAGCGGGTCGAAGCAAGGTAGCTAGTCCACGTTGCCGATGCCGCTTAGACCCTCGAAGAACCTGCATCCACCATCTTACTCATCCTCTGGTCCCTTCGACCGGTGCTCTCCTCCAAGAATGATGCCCCCAAGGAGGTAACGACGTAGAAGCGCCGCCATCATCCGATCAACGGATCAAGGGTTTCCCCCGGAGTTGACGTGAAGAGCCGCGGGGCTTCCTCGATGATGCCTTCAGGAAGGGAGCGACTCTCCAATTGTCGCCATCACCGACACTCCAATTGGATCATCCAACCACGAGCATCGGCGCTAAGGCAACGACAACATCCCACGTAGGAACGCCGTCGGCAACCTCAGCCCCTCACCGCCACCACTCCGCCACAGATCGCACCGGGAGGACCGGGCGGACCACCGCCAAAGGGAGCACGCTGGCCCTGTCGGAGGCAGCCCACGCGATGCCGCTTGGCCGCCCGCGGCGCCGATCTCCTCCTACCATGGCTTCCCACGGTGCCCTGCACGGGCACGCGGATACCGTCGATGTCGACGACCTGCACGCGGCCGCTGCCGCGCACGATCCTGGTACGCCGAGTCGCAGCCGACGCGCACATGGAGTGGCCATAGATCTCCTTGACCTCCGGCGCGACGTGGAGATGGACCTGCACGGGGCCGCTACCGCGCACGATCCTGGTACTCCGAGTCGCAGCCCGGCACGCGATGCCGCTTGGCCGCCCGCGGCGCCGATCTCCTCCTACCATGGCTTCCCACGGTGCCCTGCACGGGCACGCGGATACCGTCGATGTCGACGACCTGCACGCGGCCGCTGCCGCGCACGATCCTGGTACGCCGAGTCGCAGCCGACGCGCACATAGAGTGGCCATAGATCTCCTTGACCTCCGGCGCGACGTGGAGATGGACCTGCACGGGGCCGCTACCGCGCACGATCCTGGTACTCCGAGTCGCAGCCCGGCACGCGCATGGAGTGGCCGTCCGATTGACCTCCGGCGCGACGAAGGCGAGATGGCTGGACGTTCGCTGGTGGCACGGCCGCGCCCGAGGACGGCGGCGCCGATCTTCTTCTCCACAGCACCCCGACGCCGCTCCCGAGGTCATCCCGGCGGCAACTGAACCGGCCACCCGAGGCGCCGCGCACACCATGGTCCCGCGGAGATCACCTCGCCGCCGCCATCACGGGCGTCGCCCGGGGAGATCCCGGCGGCTCCTCAGGCGACGACGAGGGGTGGGCGCAGCTGAGGGCGGACGAGGGCTGGACGGCGGCGGCCCCCGGAGCCGCCAGGGGCGGCGGCGCGAGAAGGGTTAGGGTTCGGGTCTGTAATTCCTGGATCGGAGTTTTACAACTACAGTGGAAGCCAAAAAATTAATCGGATAGATGCGCACATAAGTATCGACAAACCATACAACCAAAACTAATGACAAGTTCAACAAAACACTCTAGAACAAATAATTGTAACGCGTTAGAATGAATACATATAACATGACCACATGGAGAAAACATAGATCCATATGGATACATAAATGTAAACACATGACCTAAGGTACCATCCACACATACTTCAACATCATAGTAGCCTAACAAACGTGTAATCCATAGTCCGTACAATGACTAAGTGAGTTGAGTATTAACGGATGAACTTGACAACTTACTATTATTTTTGTTATAATATCTTAGTCTTTTCTGTAATAAATCGGATTATTCATTTAAAACCCCATCGGATAATCCTAATTCATTTCGGAAAATCCAGAATTAGTTTTCGGAAAATCCATATGCAGTTGCAATTGTACATACCATATCCTATGCCGCATCGAGGTGTTCAGTTCCCAATCAGATATACTTATTTGTTAGATTCCTTTGAACCGGATATGCATCCTATAAAACAGATTCGATAATGGATTTGGTGTGGAAATTATCCAATATGTTTACATCCATGCTCCTACCGGGCCGGTTTTGCTCCGGATAACTATCAGGTATATGGCTTTGTTTTCTATTTTATTTTTAAACATGAAAACTATAACTGGTTAATTAATCCTATATAATTACTTTACTAATTAAAAATTTGAAAACATGGATAATGTTCACTCATAGCAAACAAAGTTGTGTTTTAAAAATGCACATATTATCAAAAAGTGTTTGTGTGCATTAAAATGTGTTCATATTTTGAAATAAATATTGACATGTTCAAAAAGGTTATGTCCTATATTTAACCAGCTATAACCGGCTATATGTAATTAGTAAAGTGGTAGAGGTCACCAGCTATATGTAACCAGCTATATCTAACCAGTGGTAGAGGTCACCCAGGAGGACTAGTGAGATTTTTGTTTTTTTTTAACTGTCCTAGTGAGATATTGTTTCTGCGTCCAACTTCCCAACGCTGATCCTCCTCCGAGTCTCAGGTATCCGTCCGTTGCTAGGGCCTAGGGACAAGAAATGACAACGGTAAAGTCCAAAACGGAAGAATTCCCCACGCAGCCACGCTAGCTGCTGCCAACCTAGCCTGCCAACGTTATCTCACCGCCACCGCAGGTTTTCTCTCCCGAACGTTCCAATACAACGGCTAGTTTGACCTCATCCGTCTACTTAAACACCGACATCGCTCTCACCTCCCCTCCTTCATCCACTCAGCTCGAAACATAGTCTACTGCCACATCTCGATCCTCATCACTCTCTCAAACGTCCCGGGTCTGAGCTGAGACACCGCTTCCAAGTTCCAATGGCGTCAAGGGCGCTCCTTCTCTGCTCCCTCGTCGCTCTCGCTTCTGCAGTCGGATCGGAGGCCAGGGACTTCATCGTCGGCGGCGGCGCCCACGGCGAGTGGAAGGTGCCAGCGCAGTCCGACGCGCTCAACAAGTGGGCATCGGCCAACCGCTTCCATGTCGCCGACAACCTCGGTAAATCACGACGCCCACAATCGCCTGTATAGTACTCCGTAGTAGATCCCTGCGCGAATTGTACATTCAGCGCTTGCAATTTCCGCGATTTTGGAATTCCTCTGATTTTTCCCATCTCCGCGCAGTGTTCAAGTTCGACGCCGCCGCAGACTCCGTGCTAGAGGTCACCCAGGACGACTACAACCGCTGCAGCACGGCCAGCCCCATCGCGACCTACAAGGCCAGCGACGCCACCGTGCCGCTGCCGCGCTCCGGCCCGCGCTACTTCGTCAGCGGCACCCCTGGCAGCTGCGACAAGGGAGAGCGCCTCATCGTCCTCGTCATGTCGGAGAAGCACGGTCGCCGCCACGGTTCCGCGCCGGCCCCGGCCTCCGCGCCCGCCCACTCCCCCCTCGCCGCCGGGCTCGTCGAGGTGCCTGCTCCTGCTCCTGCGCCGGCGCGGGTTACAGGTGCCGCTGGGAGGACGGGCGCCGGAGGCTCCCTGCTTCTCGGCGCTCTGCTTGGAGCGGCGCTAGTAGTTGGGATCTGACCTCCTTGTTTAGGATCATGGGGGGATTCTTTGATTAGTTTCTGGTTCTGAAACAAAATGTGCTTCTTCTTCTGTCTGTAGAAGAAGAGAGTGTTAGTGTAAAACTTAATCATAAAAAGCCAACGGATTCGATCTGATGGCCTATTTGAGATCTCCAGATTCAGTGTGCGTGTCTAAGCAGACTAAGCTACAACATGGATGCAGGTTAACCAACAAGTTATTTGGCTCAAATGGAAGCAACATATATCCAATTAAACTGGGACGAGTTTCGTAGTAGAATAAAATAAATCGAGATGAATATTCAAACAAACCTAATGTAGAACCCATCAGACCTGAGGAATCGAAAACTCTCAAACATGGGTATGAGTTGGCAGGCACGACAAGAGCATGTTGTGTAATACTTTCTCCGTCCGTTCCAAATTGATTGTCCCAGATTTCGTACAGCGGCCTGCCTTATTTTTTCCAAGTAGCGTTTGCTCTTTTGGTATTCTGATATATATGCAAATCAAGTTATTTTAATCAGCCTAGGGCCTATATTTAGTACTTACAACTTGTTTGAATAGAGTGGGTTTTGATATTTAGTTCAATTTCGAACCAACTACTGAAGCTCCAAAAAAACAAAATCCAGCACCCAAAATACTCCACTCACTGCACCTCATTAAGTAAACCCAACAGTTGAGTTCGAATTTCAATAGGTTCAGGCTTAGTTTGCCGTGTTACTGATTATTTGCCGCGGTGCTGCTAGGCTCCTGAAAGAGTGGCCAGAAGTCGGATAAAATAACTGAACTCAACTACTGGACCATACAGATGAAGGATTACAGATATTTGAACTCAACTACTCCACCATGTAAAACCAGAACAAGAGGCATTGTAGATTCAGCAAGGGACTAAGGTTGACAAATGTGTACGGAGTTGCTAGGCAACCACTGATGTAGAACCTCGACCAAACTTCGCAGATCTTTACTCCCTCACGCACACAAAAACGTCAGTCAGATTATCCCAACCGTGAAAAACGACAAAAATGCTATACAGCCATAAATTAAGGTTCGGGACATACAAAATGTCTGTCAAAACCTACATTACATCATATTTTTCTTCTCTGTGGGCACCGTTACTCCATGTGAATAATGGCTCGTATGGAAGGACCTAAATGAATATAAATGTACAAGTATACTCCCAAGAAGAGCAGCTCGCCTTTGAGCTTTCACCTAATCATCCAATTCAGTTGCTGCGAAATTTACGTTGCCTTGTCAATATGTGGAATCCCATGCCTTTGGAACCACTCTGGCATATGAAATGCATCATACAGTGCCGGTCTAACATCCTTTTGAAGAGAAAGGTGCTTGAGAAGCGGAAAGATCACTCCCATAAGCTAAAATTTTAGGCACGTAACTGGTTCAGTAACACTGGAAAATTTAAGTTTAAAACCAAAGAATGATCCTATCTGAAGAACCATTTTACCTGATTATCCATGGGTTGTCCAGCTGAAAACGTAATGCATGGTATCCCATTCAATGGCTGCAGCAAGAAACTATATGGATTGTTATCGACAAGTACAATTCTACGGAAATCTTTGGACAAGCAAGAAAGATCCTTTACATGGTCTCTGTATTCCCTGAAATTGAGAACATGCCAGCATTACAAAACTGAACCAGCTCAAGTAATGTAACAGAAAGCTTAAAATTTCATAAAAAGAAGCATGAACAGACTACAATCAACAACATATACAATTTGACAGGAACATCAGTACAAGAACCGGCTTTCCATAAAGTGGATATAAACAAGATAACCTCATGCAGTGGCGGATCCAGCGCCCCTGCTGCCCGGCGGTCGCCCGGGCTTCTGGCCGGGGGCGCAGTGTTGTTTTATGGTTATTAGGCAATAGATTAGCAGGCTAATCCTATAAATAAACAGTTTGCCCGGGCTATAAAAAATTCCTGGGTCCGCTAATGACCTCATGCAAAGGTAATATAATATCATGAGCAAAGGTAATGTTCATGAGCAAAGGTAATTATAATACCATGAATGCTTATGTTGGGAAACAGTCCATTTCAAATATGTCCAAACAGATCTGGTGGTTTCAATCGATTTTGAAGAAAAGAAAACGATACAGGTTCTAAGATAAGACATGGTTTCAATCTTGGATATGCACATAATGGTGCTGTACCTCAAATTTGCACACCATAATAGTAAAGATGGATTGGAAGTAGCAGTTGGCATCAAATAAAAAGAAATGTGAAAAATCAATGACCAAGAAATGGTGTAGGACTTGTGGTATTCAAGTCCCTAGTTGCCAAAAGCCTCCCACTAAATCAGAACATGGTCGCGTTTCACTATGTCGGTGAGCAAGACAATTATCCAATATAAGCCCAGTATTAACAGCTTGTAGAGATGTTAATGATAACTTACGTATTAACAGTGGATGGTCTATAGAGACGGTGACAGAACCTGTTGTGAGCATCTATCCGGTCAACCAAAGGCTTTGCATATCCTGGGGAAAGCCAAAAAATCAGTTATATGCAGCGAAATCATCTGGGTTCATGATGGACAGCGATACGAATATTCAGGAGGACAAACCTTCCAAACCAGCGGTGAAGAGTATAAGATCGGCGAATTCACTAGTTTGCTGCAAGAACTGGTGCAGACCAGGACGCTCAAATACAGTTACATGATTCACCCTCTGTCTGCCTTCGGCATCCTTTACACCAAGAAATACAAATCCCCATAAGCACCTTCCTACAAAGTGAGAACTAAACTAAAACAGTACTAGTCTGATAGGAAAAGGTGCAAATATGGTCTTGCCTTCTCAGATGATATGCACTCCATGTCAAAGCAATGCAGCCCTGCTTCGAGCGCCTGGGTGCGCACGGCAGCAGGGAGGCTCGATGACTCATACGAACAGACTAATGTCTCATCCAAGTCCAGCACTACCTGAAGATAGACCCCAAAATACTTTACAGAGTATGCAGGTAGCAAGGAAGGTCTCTGAAGAAGACTTGTTAACTAAAACATCAAATTAAGTAGACATTTATAGCCTTAGCCTAGCCTACCATTCTGTTTGAGATAGACAGAGTGCTAAACTGTTGTTAAACCTGCCTGATACTAAATCATATGACCATTTCACCTCCAAATTAACTTTGCTCAACATTCCTGCCTGCACACAGCAATCAAGCTCTAGAACCACACCTAATTTAGCTGGAGTTAACCCCCTAAACCCCAATTACAGAGGTGATCCCTAACACACGCAACCATCCTTCGCCGACACATGTGTCCGTACCGTGAGCCGCCCAGACGGCGGAGACAGCGGACGCAACTCCTCAGCGGGGGCCTGGGTGGGGAGTCGCGCGAAGGCCACCGCGGGGGCGGTGGAGAGGAGGGGGTGGCGGAGGCCGAGGAACTTCAGGACCTTTGCGCAGGAGGAGGGCGCGCCGCGGATGACCCGGAGAAGGGCCTGCAGGAGGAACCCGAGCCAGCCCAGCACCGCCCGCCACGCCGCCTGACCCCCGTGCTGCGCCGCCGCGGATGGCGTGTAGACCTCCGCCGCCGCCATGTCAGCGACCCGCCGGAGACGGGGCTACGAGAGGAGGCGGAGACCAGGCGGGAGGAGCGAACTGGAGGAAGCAATCATAAGGCGCGGCGGTCGTCGGTCTGGGTTCGTGGAGGCGGCTTCTGAAATTTGTGACAACCCAGGTAACAGCTATCTGGCGTCCAGCAGAAAATGGGATTTTCCACTCGATTCTGGGGAAAATTTAATACAGACTTTCTTTTTCAGAAAAAATACATACATGCGATCCTTAGTACTCCTAGTTTAAATTTTTCTTCCAATTTCGGGACAAAAAATTGTATTTTCTGAAGCAAATAAACCAGGATGTCATGGGGCACACGCACATCTATCACACTTTTGGAAGATAAAGTGAGAAAGATATGCCAGACACTATGATGATTTTATATTGGAAAGACGAAGTTTGGTGTCGCTTCCTCTCAAAAGAAAAGCTTATGGTTGCTAAGCTGATGTGCTTAACTTGTTCTATAATCTGCTGCAAGAAAATAGCAATACAAATACAATGTTCTAAACAAATGATAAAATAGAAAAGGCTGCTAGATAATCAAATTGTCAAAAACTAGTATACTGGTATAAAAATATAAAAATAATAACGAATTAAACATTTCTGGTTGGGCAGCTTCAAGCTAGTGCGACAAAAGCGTCGCCGTTCGTATAGATGCAATTCTCCATACCGAAGTCACCTAATCTCTCCAAGTACTCTGTCTTTTTTCTCTTGGATGTAGTCGATGAATAACATTATATCATCCGTATCTTTTTATTCTAAAGAGGTTATATCAATCCTCACCCTATCTATCATCATGTAAGGAGCAATCACATCACGTGGGCCATTTCTCTTTTGAACTTATTGCATTGAGAACGACACATAACCAAGCCAAGCAACGGAGGAAAAAGAACATGTGCGTTATCTAGATGGGCAATCGGGAATTCATGTCCTTCTGCATAAGTTTGCGCAATACTGCATGTATTGTCAACAGAGGCAACAGAGGATGAATGATATATACATCTTTAATTTGTGCATTACCTATACTTTAGTTAAAAACATGGTCTCTAATTCGTCTTCCTTTTTTGAACAAGGAGTGTCCCCAACAAATCGGAAATAACACATAGGTCCCTAGCATATCGAGAAAAGACCTCACTAAAAGATTGGAAAAAGCAATCGAGTCCTTCTCTTTGTCCACTGCCGAGCCGGAGATCAGCATCGCCGCCGTGAAGCCCGGAAGCGTGGACGGAACCACTTGCTTTTGCGCAACCGTAGTATGCAGCAACAGATCTCGCGAGAGGACTCACATAGGAGGTCATGCATGCGTCAGAGTCCTTCACTCGCTTCTGGATAGGCCATCTGCTCACCTTGGATGTCGAACGGTTTTGACTTGCCGTCGAGGTGGTGCTCAAGAAAATTGCTTCCTCACTCCAATGCTGCTTAGTGCTGCTGCTCACCCAATTAACGCCCTTATCCTTCGCGGCCACATCGCCTGATGGAGGAAGAGAGAGGTAGAAGGAAACATAGTACCTTACAGCAGAGAGCTCGACGTCGACGCCGTCCATGCAGACCGGCCCGCCATCGGACTCGCCACTCCTGACACGGGTGGGACGAGGCAGGCGGAGAAGATTGGGTCGGAGAAGAACCCGAAGACCGGGCTTATTTAGGCAGTAGCCGTTGGAGCAAGCCACCGAAGAACTCCACTGTGGTGCTCCTACGAATGACCGATCCTTCTACTCCAACGATGGGCCTGCAACACCGTCGGGGTAGCTGTTGTGCACAGCCTTATCTGGGAAGCCGGAGAGAGCCTTCCTCGCTTGCACGAACTTTTTCCATCGAAGTTGTGCAACATAGAACAAATCGCTCTGAGCGCACCAGCCATGGCCGGAGATGGTTGATGGCCGACCCAAGACACCACTAGGGACAAACATCAAGAACATCAAACCTACAAATCCAATCCTAAATCTACGGCCTTCGCCTTCGCCTCGCCATCTCCTTCCGGCAACGCCGGCAAGAGGAGCTCGACTCCAGCCCAGAGAAACGTGCGCATGAAGGACTCTCAAAGCGGCAAGTGGGGACTCGTCTCTAATTCCAAGAAAGAGAATTGAAAGAACATAAGCACTAACATATATGCACACTTACATAAATCTACTAAACAAGTATGTCCTCTCTATAAAACCCTCGCGGTCACATGGCTCTCGTCCTCACCCACGTGTTCCATTGGTTTGGTCTCTCTTGCCTTCAGCAGCAGATTTTGAAACCCGGAGACGACCATGGATCTATATGTGTAAGTAGTCCTAGTTTAGTTCCTAAAGTTTTGGTGTCCTCTCCGTCCGGGCGGTGGAGGCGACGGTGTGGTGGAATAAGCACCTTCGTCCATGTCTTTGTCGTGATACCAATGTTTCAAGCATCGTCGTGGGGTGTGTAAGGGTTTGTTTCCTCATATATGATATGCCAGGTTGTGGGGGAGAGTCGTCGATCACAATGTTTCTGCCTCAATTCGTGGTGGCATAAATGGTCTCGTCGATATAATTGACCGACATTTACAATCTTCTCCAAGTCAATGGTTTGTTCTTTCATATTGTCGTCGTTGGATTCTCGTGATAACATTTGGTGCCTTTATGGCCACAATTCTCTCGAGCAAATGCGGCACCGAGCTAGCCTCACATCGTTCAATCGGCTTGTGCGGACAAAAAGACATGAACAAAGTGATCATAATTTCAATAGTTCATCAGATCCTGCCAAACACAACATGTAGCAATACAGAACGGTGATCTTGATCATGTAGGGCAACTCACAAGATCTGAACATGGAGGCACAAGGGAGAGAGAACACCATCTAACTACTTCTATGGACCCGTAGTCATGAGATGAACTACTCACGCATTTGTCCGGAGGCAATCATGGCGATGTAGAGGCCTCCGGTGACGATCCCCCTCCTAAGAACAATAAACATGTTGGGTGAACAAATTACAGTTGGGCATTGACAAATCATGAGCGTATGAAAAATACTATTGTGAAAAAAAATCACGGGTTCTAACATTGTAGGCATTACTTCAAGGTAAATAGATCGCCATCCGAAAGCATCTATTTCTAAAAGTCCACCTTCAGACAGAAACTCATCAAATCTCGTTGGTATTAAGTTATAGCAACAAAGTGATTGTTTGTGTGCAACAGATAACTTCAATAAGAACAGTATGTAATGTAAGAAATAATTCTTATTCGTAGACAAGAACACCGTTTTTTCCCCTAGTGGCAACATCACATCCCCCTCCTACACGTTTCTGTCACTCGAGTGTTGGTTAAGGGAGGCATGAACCCACTATCTAGCATATAAACCCACTCTTCGAGGTGCATACAATAACTTGGCCAAGGAAAAACATATACACCGGAGATCATTGCAAGACAAGATTAAAACACTCTAAATATATAACTGAAGCACTCAAAAAGACATGAATAAAGTGATCATAATTTCAATGGTTCATCGGATCCCAGCAATTACATAACAGTGATCTTGATCATGTAGGGAAGCTCGCAAGATATAAACATGGAGGCACAAGGAAAAGAGACCGCCATCTAGCTACTGCTATGGAACCGTAGTCCCGAGATGAACTACTCACGCATCTGTCAGGGGACAATTGTGGCGATCTAGAGGCCTCCGGTGACGATCCCCCTCTACGGCACGATGTCGGAGCAAGACTCCAGAACTCCTAGGTTGGACTTTCGAGGTGACGGCACCTTTGTATCTGTTTCGTGGAAAATTTCTCCGTCCCCGACATTTTTAGGGTTAATGTGATTTTATAGGAGAAGAGGCGGCACAAGCGGTGGCCTGGGTGGTGGGGTGAACTAATGGCATGGCCTAGGGTAGACCCATGCCTGGGGGTCACCTGGCCACCCCCTTGCCCCTCTTCGGCTCTCCTTTGGACTCCGTCTTTTTTGCGGGCAAACAATAAATCTCGTAAATTTTCAGGACATTTGACGAATATTTTCATGAAAGCTTTTCTGAAATACAAAAACAGCACAAAACAGAAATTGGCTCTGGGCATCTTGTCAATAGGTTAGTCCATGAAATCATCAGAAAACGAAGGAAAACATGCAATACATAAAGAAAACAAGCATGGAGCATCAAAAATTACAGATACGTTTGAGACGTATCAACGTTCATTTCATTCTTCTGGTATGAACCAAAAGAACGAGGTGCAATGTCTAAATATGTTTAGGTCCTTATACCCATTTTTTTTGATAAATTTAATATATTAATATCGCGAAGATACCAATTACATCTAGACTGTGCAATAACTCAATACCTAATGCATTACGGATGTGCACGGTCAGAAAAAAAGAAGAAGCTAAAAAAAACGCCGCTACAGAGTGCCAGTCCTTGCAGCAGCAGCAGCAGCACAACTACCACGAAGACAAGACCTGAAGTCCAAATTCTCTAAAAGCAACGCCTCTAAAAAGAAAAACATTGCACAAGCACCGTCGTTGCCTGATCGTGGATATTGGGTTTTCGCCCTGAAGATAGTCCCGCTCTCAAAATAATGCCTTCAATAAGGCCATTGCGAGGTACATCCAATTAAGATCATACCTTGAATCTTCACCCTGAAAAGGTAAGATTTAGAACTTCACATGTCCTATTGCCCCCACTTACATACCTCTACTACGAAACCCGAAACTCCGAACAAGTTCATCGTCATCACAGAGACTCCAATTACCATTACTAGTCCTTCGATCTCAGCTTCCATGACATTCTCCATCTTTGACTTCACCATGGAGCTAAACATATCATAGAATGGCAACAAATAGCAGAGCTTCGTGCCGCTCCTCCTTAATGGCGAACCATTGGGCACGACCGAATCCCACCCGATCGAGCAATCTCCAGACATAACACGCCCAGGAGAGTTTGCCGGCGCACCCTTCCGGAACCCGACACTCCGGCCAGATCAAGAAGGACAGGCGTCAGGAAGGTCTTTGCCTTGGCGCAAGAGGAACCCTAGGACCATCGCTTTTATTTGGACTATCGGCACGTCACCGCCCGCCTGCCGAGCCCTCCGGTGGAAGAGGAGGCACGGCAACGACGAACCACGCTCACGCTTCATCCTGTTGGAAGTCGCCCCAAACAGATATCCACGACACTGCAGCAAGGTCGATTGCGAGCACTGCACCGCCTTCCCATGCACCTCTGGGCGACCGACGGCCGCACTGATGACGGATCTAGGAGGGAGCCTAGGACCTATAGCTGCAGCCACACCTCACGGCGGACGCCCACGGGAGGGCAGAACACTCCGCGCAGGCACCAGTTCGATGCTACATCGCTGCCGCCACGGATCGGGGCCGTCGCCCTAGACCCGCACGTAGAAGATCAGCGGCGTTGTCCCTGAACGCCACCGTTGCCCCCAGCACCTTCGGCACTAGGCCCGCCACCAACACGGCCATCGCTAGCGGCGTTAGGGGAAGTCATTGGCTTTGGGTTTTTTAGTGGCTAGGATTTCACTTCGGTGCCGCTTCAGGGGATGGCATGGCAGCAGTTTTTTCTTTCCTAAAACACCCCTCACATACCGGCTTATCTAAAAACCTCCTACATGTACCCATTTTGTGAGTGAATTGGATAAAGACCCGAAAGGAAGAAACACATTGTATTAAAGCGGATTTATTAGGGCATCTCCTACTAGCCTTGAGGAGAAAAGGTAGCATTATGACCCGGCCTTAAGCATTGCAAGGATGGCTTAGGCCTTCCGTAATGCATTGTATCTTAACGCGTTATACTAGGTAGCGGTACAATCTAAGAAACAACCACCCTAATGCACCATTTATTATAGACTGTATCTAAGCTTTAATGATTTTTTCCTAATACTTATTTGTGATTGGGCTAGCAATCATTTTTTTCTATGATCTCGTGCAAGAGTTGTATCTTACATAATATACCGCTACAATCTCTTTCTTTATTAAATAGGATGCCACATAAGCAAATTGCCTATATGACACCGCGCTAAGATACCCCCATTACGGAAGGCCTTAGCAAAAATTTCTTAAGACCAAGCCATAATGGCTAGACCACAAGCAATAAATAATTACTCTTTCATGGTTTGAGTATTTGTGTGGTTATGCTTGAATGTAGGTGAGAAAAACTAATTACATGGACTCCAACTAACAAGTAGATCGTATTAAACATTGTAAAAAATAATATAAATCTGCTATAACAAATTAGGTGGACCCTGATAAGTCTCCAACGTATCTATAATTTCTGATGCTCCATGATCATATTATGTCAATTGTTACATGTTTTCTCCCTTATTTATAGCATTTTTATACGTTTTTCGGGACTAACCTATTAACAATATGCCAAGTGCCAGTTCCCTGTTTTCTGTTGTTTTTAGTTTCAGAAAAGTTGTTCTGGAAATATTCTCGGAACTGGATGCCACTAAAGCCAAAGTTCCTATTTTCCCCGGAAGCTTCCAGAAGTCCCGAAGAGACCCGAAGGGGGGCCCTAGGGCCCCCACACCATAGGCTCGCGTGGGCTCCCCCCTGGTCGCCCCAGCTAGGGGTGTGGGCTCCTCGGGCGCCCACCGACATCGTCCTTTCGCCTATCTATTCCCCCCGAGGCATAAACCCTAAAACAATCAAACTTTTTCGCAAAATACATTTGTAGCTCCGCCGCAGCCACCGACAAGTTTCGGAGGACAGATCTCTGTTCTGGCACCCTGCCGGGACGGGGAAGTGCCCCCGAAAGCCATCTCCATCGACTCCACCGCCATCTCTATCGCTGTTGCTGTCTCCTATGATGAGGAGGGAGTAGTTCTCTCCCGGGGCTGAGGGCTCTACCGGTAGCTATGTGGTTCATCTCTCTCTCCCATGGTGTGATCTTTATGTGATCATGAGCTTTGTAATCTAGTTGAATATGTAGATTGATCTTCATCTGTTATGCTACTAAAGTGGTTTTGTTATCTCTGTAAACTATTTAAGCACGGGGTAAAGGTGATAGTGTGTTCTCCGTGTGGTTTAGCATGATATTCATATCTTGTGTTGGAAGGTGAACCTATGAAATTGTGGCGTTTGTTTACTAATTTATGGCGCTCGTAGTGACATTGTGGTGCCCTAGAGAGGGAATATAGACTTGAGGAGTGTTGTTAAAACCCTACGCAATGATTAGTGTTCGTAATTCGACCGGAGAGTGGTTCGGAGTAGCGCAGTGAAGAAATGATGTTTATGCATTCAATTATGTGAGCATTGTTGAGAATGTCCACTAGTGAAAGTAGGAGCCATAGGCCTTATTTCCAAGCATTGAAACACCGTTTTCCGCCTGTTCTGCTACATGTTTGCTTGCTGCCATTTTTATTTCAGATTGTTATTATCACTTAGAGAAAAATTCATCAACAGTAATTGAACTTGACTCGGTGTCTCACTTTGTCATCGGATTTCAGAATACCCTAAATACGGTCACTATACTGGTTTAAGTTGTTCACTACGGTCACTGGTGGGAATTTTCTAACGTATTTTTTTACGGTATTTGCTGACTAGACATATAATAGACCGGTTTGACTGCCATGTGAGCAACGCTTGTCGACACGTGGCACTAATTGACTAGTCAAATTGATGACTAGCCAGTTACGTGCGGCTGCGTCTCTGCTAGCCAGATGAACCAAACAAACTTTCCGTACATTTTATGCGACAGACTCATTGTAACGTGAGTTTACGCGCACGCATGCAGCACATCCACTGTAACTGTTGCTATATTTTGTCCCGCGTGTAAGCATGCAAGTTAGCTATCGCCATTCCCATGCATGCATTAGCTATTTTGGTAATTAATTTGACCTGATTAGCCATGATAAGTTGAATTTTCTTTTTTGCATGGAGCTATGATAAGTTGATGACTAATCAAAGGAACTACATAAATAGCAATTGTACTTAGGTTCGATTCTTCACTTTATTTTAGTGGTATATGTGCTAGTTGCGAAATGACAACCGGTAATTAGTCTTCGGTAGTCTAGTATATATGATTATTTTTTAAATGATCCATTGTACCTTTTTGTAATATATTCTTTAACACCTTTTGTTGTTTATTTTAGTACAATATGATTGCATTTTATAGTATTTCCGAAATATTATCTGGAGATCCAATGCTTTCAAAATTTAGGGTCATTCGCAACCGCGTAAATTTAGTCTGATACTAGAATGCCCGTTAACGGTACACGTGTCCAACAATTTACCTTTTCTATTATAATGCTAAATCTATTTTATTTTATTATTTTGTCCCATTCTATAATATTAAATTTTTATGTTCTAAGACAATATCGTTGTCCATAGACACTTCAAATTTTTAGTGTGGCATACCTTTGCTAAACTTAAAATTTTAGGTTCAATCTCATTTTACGTGCTAGCTTAATTTATTTAGGTTTAACATAAACTGACCTAATTCTCACGATTAGGACACCAATACATGTGCATTTATTCGTTCGGGAATTTAGTTGCCAACTCGTCATCGCGAGTGCGCTAGTGTTCATCGGCAATGCGCGTACACGCGCCTCAGCAAAATGAGCAAAATGGATGCGCGCTCGTGTTGGTGTGGACGTGCGCGCTGGGTGTGCATTTTTTTAGATACGCTGGGTGTGTGTTGTGTACGTGCTGGACGTGTAATCTTGGCTTTAGAACACTGTGAATAATGCTACATAGAATGTTAACAAAGCTTGTATAGCTGAAGAAGTTATTGGGCTAGTGGTTAGCAGTGGTGCCTTGCAGCCTCCGGTCGTGTGTTCTAATCTACCGGCATGCACTAAATTTAGCTTCATTTATCTATTTCTGTCTCCACCTGACAGGTGGGCCCTATCGATAGAGACAGCTATGAGCTGACTGGACCACACTATTTGCCACATAGTCCAGTTGACCAGTTCACAGTATGCCAAATCAGCAAGATACGGTAGAAAAATCCCGCCAGTGACCATAGTGGACAAGTTAAACCAGTTTGGTGACCGTATTTAGGGTATTCTGAAATCCGATGACCAAAGTGAGACACCGACTCAAGTTCAATTACTATTGATGAATTTTTCTCTATCACTTATAATCATCCATATTACTTGCATTTTACTCTCTCTTCGCAAAACTAGTGCAATTATACAATTGAAAATTTTACTAGGTGTGTTGGGGACACAAGAGACTTCTTGTATCTTGATTGCAGGGTTGGTTGAGAGGGATATCTTTCGAGTGTCGATGTTTGCACTGAACTCGAGTTCTTAACGTTGTTTGGCCGAGAATGCGTGGTACTATGAGGGCCAGTCGACTACTTCGAAATCGAGGAATTCCTGCATGTAGTTTCTTGGGTTTCTGAGCACCACCTCCAAGTTGATTGTTCCGAGTGGTCGGACTGATTGCCCGGTACTATCCTGTGGAAGAATGTTTCTGATTCTGCGATTCCGTCTATGTTCCTGTTCATCTTACGGAGTGTGTCCGCGTAAATGATGTTGATTCCGCTGTCGCCGTCCATGAACACTCGTGCGAGTTTGTAGTTGCCTATCTGCGCTTGAATGACGAGCGCGGCGTGTCCTGGTCGATATACCCGAGGGGGGTGGTCATCTTTGGAGAAAGTTATCGAGTGGTCCACCATTTTAAAGTATTCAGGTTTGGACGGTGGAGCTTGTACCGCCATGACCACTTGGCGTGTGTTTGTTTTCTGGACCCTGCGGGAGGGGCATACTTTCTGTATCATTCCGAGGAGCCCTGCTGGGTTTGGGTACCCATTGCCTCTCTGGTTTGCGGCGGGTGGCGCTGGTAGGGCGGCCAACACCATGTTTTGATGTCCTGGTGGAGGTAGGGGTTGTGGCGGGTGGAATCCCTGATGTCCTCCTCCTGGGAGCTGTGGGTAGCCCTGATTGACTGCGGCTCTGTTTTTATTCGTGTAGGCCTCGTGGATGTCCTGAAACTTTCGGCAATACTTGAGGAGGTGGGTTTCCTTGGTCTTGCATGTGCGCTTATCTGTGAATAGATGTAGCGTGCAATAACCGTTAAGGTCCTCCTCGGAAGTTTTATCCTCTGGCTTTGGCTTCCAGTCGCAATTTCCACGAGGTCCGCTGTCACGATTTCTTGTAAACTCTGCTGCAACCAGCTCTTCTCGATCGTTGTGATCGTAGTGATTTCTCCTTTTCTTTCGACATGGCGGTCGTCCTCAGGTGCTGGCGAAGATGCCTTCTCATTGCGCACGGAGTCTTCACCGTTGGCCCATCTGTCGGTTATGGCCATCACCTCCCCGATGGTTTTGGGTGCAGCTCGCCCTAGCTCTTCTCTGAAGGCGATTCGTCGAGCTCCTTTGGTGAAAACTTCGACTGCAACTTCATACGATATGTTTCCCGCCGTATTTTTGAGCGTGGTCCACCGCTGAATGTACTCGCGAGTAGACTCACCACTCTTCTGCTTACAAGCCTGCAGCTCCTCGATGGACGCATGTGTTTTGTATGTTACTTGGAAGTTCTTGCGGAAGTCGAAAGTTAGATCGTCCCATAATCAGTAGCGCGCCCTCGGTCTTCCTTCGAGCCAGCTACGCGCAGCGCCTACAAGATGTAGGTTGAGGTAGTGCATAGTTGTTGTCTTGTTCCCATGTTGGCATTTTACTGCTGTGAGGTAATCCGACAACCAGGATTTGGGTTCCAGCGAGCCGTCGTACTTTGGCACCTCCGTAGTAAGTTTACATCTCTTAGGCATCGGTGCCTCACGGATGTCGCGAGTAAAGCACAGCGTTCCACAGGCCTCTTCGTCGGAGGAGGTAGATGGGGACCCTGCACGGTTCCTGATCGCTCGGGCCTTGTTGATTTTGTTCTGCGCTATGTCAGGTCGCCCGTTGTATTCGGGCTGGTCGCGATCGTTCTCCTTCCGCGGTTCCTTGTTTGCGTTGTCGCGAGCGGCTGCTATGATGCCGCGGACTGCGATCACGATCCCTCGGGCTATCGTCGCTGCTAGTCGGGCCATCACCGCGACGTTGGGCTTCCTTTCCTCGGGCGCGACGAGGTGATTTCTCCCTTCTAGGTGATGTGCTCCCGCATCTGCGGGGTGTTTCTTTGTCTTTCCGAGGGGTCTTCTCAGTCTCTTGTGCCGTCGCGTTCTTGCGGCCTTGGGCGGCGAGTCTCGCGGCTTCCATGCCTAGCCCCTTCTGGACTTGGCGATATTGCTCCGTGCGGGGGTCATTCTCCCCTCGCTGGTTCGCCTGCAGGTACGTGGCTGCATCCAGGACTGCGGCAGCGGGAGTCGTCGGGTGCATGTTGTCGTCGTCGTCGACATGCATAAGAGATGTCTCGAATGTCTTGCTGACCCCGCTAAGCGATTCACGATCTAGGGTTGCGGTCTTCGAGACGGGTTTTTTTATCGGGATATTGTTCCCTACCGAGTAAGTTTTGGAGAGTGCCGCACGGCGTAGACTTGATTCGTCCGCTCGTCCAGATTCTTGCGGGCCTCGTTGATCAACTCTGCTGCTTTCACTTGATGATAGTGGTATGCAGTTAGATCTTCTTGAGGGGCACCTTCTTTAATCGGCTGGCCTAGATGTACAGCCTTTTTCGCCTTGAGCCAGGCGTCCCGCGACACTTTGATGTGCTCTTGCTCTTTCAGGTTGTCTTCTGTTTCCTCGGGTGGCTCGGTCGATCCTGCCATGCAGACTTGATCCAAGTATGGCCTGCGAGTCCTAGGCGTAGGTTGACAAGTTTTGCCGACCCGAGAAGGTTCTTCAGCTGAGATAGTATGGAAGTTGCGAGTGCTGGGGCGGATGGATCCGCCGCTGGGCGCTAGATCGCGACCAGCATCGTTGGGCAGTGAGTCGAAGGTTGCCGGGCTCGACACAGACTCGGAGTCCGATTCGCCGAGATCGGCCTGCTCGGAGAAGTGCGGGATTCCTGCCTTGTTGGCGTGGAAGTGGAGGCTGCCGAACGTCAGGCTGACGCTCTTCTCCAATCCGCTGAATACCGGGCGCGATTCCGGCGAGTGGGGCGCGACGATGATCGACCCGAATCAGATTGGATCTGCTGAAGTCGAGGTTCCGGGGCTCCAGCTGAAGGTTGGCGATGATGAGGCCGAAGACGTCGTATATCCAGCGCCCGTCGTTCCCACAGACGACGCCAATTGTCGAATATTCATCTCAACAAGTCCCTCGGATGAACCGATAGGGTTTCGATTAGGAGAACGTATAGGCGTTGGTGACGATCGTCGGCTAACAGGGGGGCACGATTTACCCAGGTTCGGGCCCTCGTTGTAACATCCCTGTTTTGCTACAATAGGGTTTGTTGTGTTGTGCTCATTTCATTCATGCATGAAAGAATTTTGAAACAATTTAAATTTTGAATTTAAATAAAACTTGCCCAAAAACCACTTAAAGTGATCACCCAAAATTTGTTATAAAAACATTTTCAAATTTGAAAAGCAAAGTCATGGTGAGGTTGAAAATTTTGTAAGGTTTTCAAATATCATTTTTGCAAATTTTTCTGTTTGCAAAAAGGCCCTCAAAAACCCTGTTTCTGTCCTGTTTTAAAATAGCTAAGGACCTTCCTGCAGTTTCTAGTTTTCCAGGGGGATTTTCACAAAATTCCTGTTTTAACGTCTTCTTCTTCCTCCTGCCAGAAGGAGAGCTGCTGGCCGACGTTGCTCTGCGCCACGTCCTGCTTCTCCTCGCGTTGAGATAACGCCACCGAGAACCGTCCGGATCACCCTCTCCTCACTCCTCCTCGCCCTGCTCTTCCCCGCTCTCTGTACCCTCCCCGCTGCCGAAACCCTAGCCGCCTGAACCACCTCATGGCGCCGCCATTTTGGACCGCGCCGAGCTCCTCCGAGGTGACCTGGAGAAGCGCCATGACCCCTGCACCGTCCCCCTGGAGTCACGCATCCCGGGAAGGTCTTGGGCCGACGAATTTCTTCCTGCAACCCGGCCGCCGGCCGCCGTCGATTTTCCTCGCCGCCGTTGATTGCCGGACCTCTGTGCTTCCCCGACCATCCCTTCGACTCTCTGGTGAGCAGAGGGTCCTCTGGGACCCCTCCCCTTCGCCCCTACCCTTCTGGTTAGCCGTGGCGCTGTCACCGCCGGCCGCCGCTCCGCCTCGTCGCCGGCGAGGATTCCGGTGACCATTTGGTCCACCGGCGCCACCCCTCAACTCCTTTTGACCTCCTCTTCCTTGCTGTGCAGTTTAATTTTCAAATTGCACACGAATTCGTCGAATTCGAGTTCAACTGTGAAGATCCAGTAGCGGTGACATCATCATCGTGTCACCATGATGTCATATTCCTCTGTTTATATAATTCGAGAAAATGGTTAATTTTAATAATTTAATACCTGTTGATTTATAATTCAGAAAAATAAAAGTAAGGTATAGAATTAATCAGAAAAATAAACTCTACAGGAATATGTCATTTTCATATATGTTTGAGAAAGTCCAAAAAATGGCTTTATTTAATGTTGTTTAATCTTTTAAAATAGAAAAATAAGTTTTTATTCACTAAAATTAGAAAATTAAAAGTTATATACCATTTTGCTCAAAATGACAGATGCAACCTATTCATGATGTTTTCAAACCCATTTGAGCAATAAAAAATTGGACTCACTTCCATAATTGCCCGAAACACCCTCCGAGGTCCATTTCGGGGCTAATTTCAATAAAACTGCATACCTGACATACGAACCCTTGCAACCCATCGAACATGTTTAGGGCTTTATTTAAGTGCATTAATTTGCTCATGCATACATATTGCGCATTGCATCGATGCCATGTGTTGATTGTTGTTTTTCTTGTTTCGGTGTTTATTCCCCCATCGTTAGAACGTGACTCCGAAGAGAAGGCCAACAACTCCAGTGGAGAATACTTGATCCTAACCGACAAGTCAAGCACTTATTCCTGAAGACTTTCTCTGGTTTTCTTGAAGCAAGGCAAGCATAACCTCTTATCTGCCCATATATGATTTCGAAAGACTTTTCATTCTCGTACAAATGCATTCGGTTCCAATGTATCTTGAGTCAATAGATAGAGTTATCCTAATTATTTTCATAACCTAGATATCATGATTCAATGCTCCTAGCAGACATAGGATTTGTTTGTGTGTATCGCCAGAGCCTCAAATATGTCATGCTTAGTCATACATGTATGTTGATCTCTGCTCCATCCGGTTGATGAATCAGAGTTGCGAATGAATCTAGTATGGTAGGATGTTGTGGAAATTTAAGAGAACTTGATTAACATGATTTAAAGGTGTGGATGACGAGACCACAGAGGGTATGTGGTGGTTGTCTCGTTCATGCCCCTAGGAGCGAGTTCTCGTCTTCGAGCCAAGACTGAGCGTGCATCCACACGAGGGATTGGATTCCCCTCGGTCTCAACTTGCCTAGTTTGTTCCATGAGTTGCCTAGTTCGGGCTTTCCTTTTGGATTTGCTGGGATGTTAAAAACGTTTACAAAACTAGGACGTGGCGGTGCAACAGCCTGTGGAGAGACAGTAGTTGAAGCACCGCTCACAACGATAGAGACCCGGCAGGAGATGGCCACTCCCTATTGGCGGTCCATCTCTACTCGGAGCGACTCATGGAATAGGCGAAGCAAGGGAAAGGTCGTGGTCAACCTCCATCTG
This sequence comes from Alopecurus myosuroides, assembly GCA_028641055.1. Classification (NCBI taxonomy): domain Eukaryota; kingdom Viridiplantae; phylum Streptophyta; class Magnoliopsida; order Poales; family Poaceae; genus Alopecurus; species Alopecurus myosuroides. The sequence continues at coordinate 117,213,806 of CM054061.1, forward strand.
CCGGCACTTCCCGGAATAGTGCTAATGATCTGGCATTAAGAGTTGGTTGGTACGTGTGGTTAAAGTTGTACACCCCTGCAGGGTTAAATCTTTTCGAAAAGCCGTGTCCGCGGTTAAGGACGACTTGGTGACGGATTCTGTGATCATAGACAACTTGAACGGAATGATTAAAACTTGCTGATAACGAATGAAGGATGCCTCCTCGGAGATGCCGAGAGGGGTTACCTTGTAGAATGAGTTACTGGGACAACTTGAGGAGGTGATCTTCGAAGAACGAGGTGCTGAAATGATTTGGTGGATTAAAAAGATGATGATTTCAGTAGTTGAGTAGCTTTCTCACCTGTTTTCAAAATACTCTATGAGACGTGCTATTCCTTCCTAAACTTGCAAAATAAAGATGGCTTTACGCAAAATAACCTTCATAACTCTTTCTAAAAGAAGCAGATATATAATAGGTTAACTAAGTCTTGTTGAGTACCTCCCGTACTCATGTTTGCTTCAACTTGGTTCGGGTGGAGTTCCTCACTTCAGTGGTGAATCAACATGGACATCGACGAGTAGTTTGGGGTTCCCAGGTAGCAGCCTGGAATCTATGGGCTGGGACGTCGCCTTATGTTGCAGCCTCTTAGGCCTTTTTGGTTCTTGTTGATTAGCAACATAATTTGCCTTCCGTTGTCTGATGTAATGTTGGGTCGTGTGACCTCTGTTTGTAAGCTATACTCTAGTAACCCCTGTTTAATAAAGCTTCATGTTTAGAGTACTGCTTTGATCGGTTGTTGGTTTCGAGCTCATTGTTATACAGTTTTGGCTATGCCTGCATAGTTGTCGCAGTCGAGGGGTTGTGGAGCCGATGATCCATGTCCGAGCCCGCCTGTCGATGTGATCGGCCTGGGGCGAGGTAACCCAGTAACCCTCGATTGTTGTTGCACTTTCTGGACACATAGCAGCTCTGTATAACTTTCGTCCCGTTCCTTCAGTTTCATCCGACTCGTGGACGCTTGGGTATGCATAATTGGTTATTACTAGCATGGATACAAGGAGTAGTAGACCGGGGATCCGGACTACATGCCGATGAATCCGGTCTGCCTGCCGTTGTTTGTTGCGGCCGGGGCTGGTAACCCTGAAGCCCTTGTGAGTCCATGGCTAGGAGCACATAACAGTGTGTATATCTCTGGGTCCGGGGTCTGACAAGAGTTGGTATCAGAGCAGGACTGCCTGTAGGAAAACCTTACTGCTTGGTCGATGTTGAGTCTAGTGTTTGTGAAAAACTACTTTCAAACTTCAAATGGATTGTGAAAAATCTTTTTAGGATTCTTTTTACTCCTTACCTGGTATCGCTCTAACTCTGGGTCACCTTACCTGTCTTGATTTGAAAAGGTGCTAGTCATTCAAAACTTAGGTGCCTTGTTTGGCAATGACGTTTTCACCCAAGTTGACCTAGTGTTAAAGTTTCTAGAGTCGTGTGTGTTCCATGTTCCGTCATCTCTTAAACTGGGAGATTCCTTTCCATCCTAGTCTCTTAGAGTTGTGTGGATTCTACAGTCTTTCATGTTCTAAAGTTTCAAAATCCTGAACCTCGAGATTTCCTTTTCATCTCGAATGTATCCTTTATTCTCTGCTCAATTTCTTCCGGAGTTACGTTGTCTTTTTAAAGATACTTCGTGATTGCTATTCGTAGTGTCCTTCAAGACACTTAGATAGTAGTTATTCCTTTCTCTGTGTTTTTAACCCTTGGACTTGAACCGAAGGTCCCGGAATGTGTTGAATTGTGGTGGGTTGAACCATGTGGTTTCTTAACCATGTGATGCTCACTCTATCAGTACAGGATGCTGACCTTTAACCCAAGTTCTGTTTCTTTGGATCCTAAGGAATATCTTCTACCTCAGGATGGCTAGGTAGTTTCAACTCCAATAGCCGTAGGTTTTCTCTTGTAATCAAAAAGGGATCACAACAAGAGTGGTCATCATGAAGTCCACATCTTCGTTTTTAATTCAGCTATACCGATCTTCTAGCATGGGTGTTACAAAAGAGTATCACATATGCACTCCCCATGGCCTCTGGATTTTCCGGAGCATGTTCCTATCTTCCAGTTGCTCTAAAATCTACATCCAGTCTTTTGAAACTAAGTTGCATATGTGTGTTGGATTGATCCAATGCATTTGCTCTTGTTTTCGGTCAAAACATTCCACCTTGGAACGTCAGGAGAAACAAACTCCACTACCTCGTTCATCTCTAGGACCAGGTCAAAGTTTTGTAATCCGCAGATTACAGAAGTTTCAATAGCTTCTGTTCTGTTTCACCTTCGAGTATCACACTCTTACATATCAAGAGGTTATGTTTAACTTCATGGTCTTATTGATGAAGTGATGCTCTTACACGTTTTCACTCACCCTTCCTCCAAGCCTGAAATGCTTGAGAAGGTTGGGTGTGTACCGATGTGTGCATCAGACAATCTTAGCAATTCCTATTGCTTTGAAAAAACTAAGAAACATATGTATCCTTCTTAGCACTATTGGTCCCCCAGCATCTTTTTGAAGTTGACCGTGTTACCAAATCCGTTCATTCCGGTGCACATTCTTGGTCAAAGAGTTAGGTTCATGTCGAAGCTCTCAAGACCATATCGGTTGCTTTGACAAGCAAGATCTCTTTCAAACTCGGAGACATACCGGTAGGTTGTGATATTCTGGTTGTCTTTCCAGAAGTATCACCAGGTGGTTGCCTGACTTTGATGTCTAAACAAAGGGTAATTTGAATTGCTCCTTTCTCCAAGAAACTATGCTAGGCACCCTGGACTAGTTGGTTGAGCTTAAACAACAACTTGGAGAGTTGAAAGACAAAAGCTCTGCCTAACTTCGTCCTTCGTTAAGGGATGTCTAGTTTCTTCTGTGTTCAAGCATGATAGTATCCCTTCAGTGGACATGCTATCATTCCACCCTTGGTTTGATTTGGGCTATCATCAGATCAAGTTCAGACTCAAGGAATATCTAGATGGTGTTATCACTCATGGTGTTTTGCCCGAGTACACCTTCATGTCCTATGGTCTCACAATACCTTGCCTTGTTCATATATCATATGAATCCCTCTGCCTGGAATATCTGGATAAGCGTGTTGTCGAGCCCAACGATGACATACCTATTTATCCAAGTTGCAAGAGGTTCATGCTGAACAAATGGCAACAATGTTGTAAACTTTCGAGAACCATCTTTGTGTCATCACGAAGTTGTGTTTTGGATGTTCGAAGTGACTTTCCCGGGTTCATGTGCTTATGGTGAAAGTTGTCGCCATGGATCTGAGTAAAGTTTTCTTGTTCCTTGGGAATAATCTCAAGTCAGTTATGCATGTGTGGACTATTCCTGAGATGGTTGGTTGTTACCTCCGTCTACTGGAAGAAGTTCCCATTCACACTAAGCCACTGACGGATCATTTGTAAAAGAGAAGAAGTCCAAGAACTTCGTTATCTTCGTATCATCTTCCCAACCAAGACTCCTATGTGTTTTGTTGCAAGTAATTCATGTAGGTGCAACCGTCTTTCGTAAGTTGATAATACATGAGTTCTGCAATCTCGCTCATCTTCTTGAGCGTGGAATCACAGTCCATATCTTGAGAATCCAACAAGTGTATCTCGTTGGTAACCGGTGCAACCTCTTTGATCAAACATACCGAGTCTAAGTTATTAAATCCACTAACCAGAGCTGAATCTCAAGCAGCAACGAGGGTTGGTGTTTCCTAAAGGGTATTGATTTAGGTCCTTTTGAAAATCCGGCATGGTTGATGTTGTGGTTGACACAATTAGCCGGAAGGCCTAATGTCATATTTCTTTGAATCCGTAAGAACAACCACTCTCCGTGAGAATTCTTGTGTGACTCGTTCTCAACAAGTTTTCCTCACCGTTCCTTTGACCGAAGTTTAACTTCCACTTGATGACCTATGGAAGGCTTCTCGTGAGCCTGCTGTCGGTATCTATAACATCCAGAAGAACTTGGAAATTGATTTTCCTGATGTCTCTTTATCAATCCTACAAACCTTTCTTTCAGTGGAAACAAGTTCATCATGAGAACCATCTCTTGGTGTTTTGTAACTGCCAACGATCAGTTCCCTTTTCAAGTTGTTGGTACTTGAAGTTCTAATCATTTCATACATTGTGTGAATTTGTCAGTCACTTCCGCCATGGGATCTTAACCATGTGGTAAACGTGTTGCTACGTCAAATCCACCATAGGAAAGAGATTCCCTATTCCTTCTGGTGTTTCAATCCTCGTTGGTTAACCAGCCTTATGGCGTGACCAAGAGTTCTTCCTTCACTACAGTGGTTTCAATATCTTTGGTTACTCATCTTCTGCAGTGAAGTAACATCCCGATTCTTGACAAAGTCTTCGACAAACTTTAACGGAATGAAAGTTCCATTATCTTCTGTGTCCACTCCGAAGAGTGAACATAATCATGTATCAAATTCTCTCTGACGCACGATTACAGAGTTTTCTCATGTTTTCCCTCGTCCAAGGATATTACTTCGTGATATTCAAGACAATCCTTTCCATCTTGGTTTTCTGTTTGAAGAAACCTCGATGTCCTAAGTTGTCCAACCTTTCTTTTCCAAAAGGATTTAAAGTCTTGTGCAAAGCTCATATTCTAAATCCTTTCAGGAACCATCGTCCAAAACCTTGAAACCTTCTCTTATGCCCTCTGTTATCTTGATGTGTTTCATGCCTGTTAACTCAAAAGTTCTTTATGAACATCCTGTCATGAGTTACACATGAGATACTCGATCTTCGTGAAGATCAGTTCCTAAGAGTTTCCCTCTTACCTAAGGTGTATCCGCTCAATACTTCAAGATGCTACGGATCAACCTCTTCAAGAAGAGAACCGTAAGGTTCGAGAAGATCGTTCAAAACGGGTGTTCCTTCTTTCTTTCTCCTTTAGGAATCTCGGGACGAGATTCTTGCAAGGGGGGTAGATTTGTAACATCCCTGTTTTGCTACAATAGGGTTTGTTGTGTTGTGCTCATTTCATTCATGCATGAAAGAATTTTGAAACAATTTAAATTTTGAATTTAAATGAAACTTGCCCAAAAACCACTTAAAGTGATCACCCAAAATTTGTTATAAAAACATTTTCAAATTTGAAAAGCAAAGTCATGGTGAGGTTGAAAATTTTGTAAGGTTTTCAAATATCATTTTTGCAAAATTTTCTGTTTGCAAAAAGGCCCTCAAAAACCCTGTTTCTGTCCTGTTTTAAAATAGCTAAGGACCTTCCTGCAGTTTCTAGTTTTCCAGGGGGTTTTCACAAAATTCCTGTTTTAACATCTTCTTCTTCCTCCTGCCAGAAGGAGAGCTGCTGGCCGACGTTGCTCTGCGCCACGTCCTGCTTCTCCTCGCGTGGAGATAACGCCACCGAGAGCCGTCCGGATCACCCTCTCCTCACTCCTCCTCGCCCTGCTCTTCCCCGCTCTCTGTACCCTCCCCGCTGCCGAAACCCTAGCCGCCTGAACCACCTCATGGCGCCGCCATTTTGGACCACGCCGAGCTCCTCCGAGGTGACCTGGAGAAGCGCCATGACCCCTGCACCGTCCCCCTGGAGTCACGCATCCCGGGAAGGCCTTGGGCCGACGAATTTCTTCCTGCAACCCGGCCGCCGGCCGCCGTCGATTTTCCTCGCCGCCGTTGATTGCCGGACCTCCGTGCTTCCCCGACCATCCCTTCGACTCTCTGGTGAGCAGAGGGTCCTCTGGGACCCCTCCCCTTCGCCCCTACCCTTCTGGTTAGCCGTGGCGCCGAAGGTCACCGCCGGCCGCCGCTCCGCCTCGTCGCCGGCGAGGATTCCGGTGACCATTTGGTCCACCGGCGCCACCCCTCAACTCCCCTTGACCTCCTCTTCCTTGATGTGCAGTTTAATTTTCAAATTGCACATGAATTCATCGAATTCGAGTTCAACTGTGAAGATCCAGTAGCGGTGACATCATCATCGTGTCACCATGATGTCATATTCCTCTGTTTATATAATTCCAGAAAATGGTTAATTTTAATAATTTAATACCTGTTGATTTATAATTCAGAAAAATAAAAGTAAGGTATAGAATTGATCAGAAAAATAAACTCTACATGAATATGTCATTTTCATATATGTTTGAGAAAGTCCAAAAAATGGCTTTATTTAATGTTGTTTAATCTTTTAAAATAGAACAATAAGTTTTTATTCACTAAAATTAGAAAATTAAAAGTTATATAGCATTTTGCTCAAAATGACAGATGCAACCTATTCATGATGTTTTCAAACCCATTTGAGCAATAAAAAATTGGACTCACTTCCATAATTGCCCGAAACACCCTCCGAGGTCCATTTCGGGGCTAATTTCAATAAAATTGCATGCCTGACATACGAACCTTAGCAACCCATCGAACATGTTTAGGGCTTTATTTAAGTGTATTAATTTTCTCATGCATACATATTGTGCATTGCATCGATGCCATGTGTTGATTGTTATTTTTCTTGTTTCGGTGTTTATTCCCCCATCGGTAGAACGTGACTCCGAAGAGAAGGCCAACAACTCCAATGGAGAATACTTGATCATAAACGACAAGTAAAGCACTTATTCCTGAAGACTTTCTCTGGTTTTCTTGAAGCAAGGCAAGCATAACCTCTTATCTGCCCATATATGATTTCGAAAGACTTTTCATTCTCGTACAAATGCATTCGGTTCCAATGTATCTTGAGTCAATAGATAGAGTTATTCTAATCATTTGCATAACCTAGATATCATGATTCAATGCTCCTAGCAGACATAGGATTTGTTTGTGTGTATCGCCAGAGCCTCAAATATGCCATGCTTAGTCATACATGTCTGTTGATCTCTGCTCCATCCGGTTGATGAATCAGAGTTGCGAATGAATCTAGTATGGTAGGATGTTATGGAAATTTAAGAGAACTTTATTAACATGATTTAAAGGTGTGGATGACGAGACCATAGAGGGTATGTGGTGGTTGTCTCGTTCATGCCCCTAGGAGTGAGTTCTCGTCTTCGAGCCAAGACTGAGCGTGCATCCACACGAGGGATTGGATTCCCCTCGGTCTCAACTTGCCTAGTTTGTTCCATGAGTTGTCTAGTTCGGGCTTTCCTTTTGGATTTGCGGGGATGTTAAAAACGTTTACAAAACTAGGAAGTGGCGGTGCAACAGCCTGTGGCGAGACAGTAGTTGAAGCACCGCTCACAACGATAGAGACCCGGCAGGAGATGGCCACTCCCTATTGGCGGTCCATCTCTACTCGGAGCGACTCATGGAATAGGCGAAGCAAGGGAAAGGTCGTGGTCAACCTCCATCTGCCGGCACTTCCCGGAATAGTGCTAATGATCTGGCATTAAGAGTTGGTTGGTACGTGTGGTTAAAGTTGTACACCCCTGCAGGGTTAAATCTTTTTGAAAAGCCGTGTCCGCGGTTAAGGACGACTTGGTGACGGATTCTGTGATCATAGACAACTTGAACGGAATGATTAAAACTTGCTGATAACGAATGAAGGATGCCTCCTCGGAGATGCCGAGAGGGGTTACCTTGTAGCATGACTTACTGGAACAACTTGAGGAGGTGATCTTCGAAGCACGAGGTGCTGAAATGATTTGGTGGATTAAAAAGATGATGATTTCAGTAGTTGAGTAGCTTTCTCACCTGTTTTCAAAATACTCTATGAGACGTAATATTCCTTCCTCAACTTGGAAAATAAAGATGGCTTTACGCAAAATAACCTTCATAACTCTTTCTAAAAGAAGCAGATATATAATAGGTTAACTAAGTCTTGTTGAGTACCTCCCGTACTCATGTTTGCTTCAACTTGGTTCACGTGGAGTTCCTCACTTCAGTGGTGAATCAACATGGACATCGACGAGTAGTTTGGGGTTCCTAGGTAGCACCCTGTAATCTATGGGCTGGATCGTCGCCTTATGTTGCGGCCTCTTAGGCCTTTTTGGTTCTTTATGATTAGCAACATAATTTGCCTTCCGTTGTCTGATGTAATGTTGGGTTGTGTGACCTCTGTTTGTAAGCTATACTCTAGTAACCCCTGTTTAATAAAGCTTCATGTTTAGAGTACTGCTTTGATCGGTTGTTGGTTTCGAGCTCATTGTTATACAGTTTTGGCTATGCCTGCATAGTTGTCGCAGTCGAGGGGTTGTGGAGCCGATGATCCATGTCCGAGCCCGCCTGTCGATGTGATCGGCCTGGGGCGAGGTAACCCCAGTAACCCTCGATTGTTGTTGCACTTTCTGGACACATAGCAGCTCTGTATAACTTTCGTCCCGTTCCTTCAGTTTCATCCGACTCGTGGACGCTTGGGTATGCATAATTGGTTATGACTAGCATGGATACAAGGAGTAGTAGACCGGGGATCCGGACTACGTGCCGATGAATCCGGTCTGCCTGCCGTCGTTTGTTGCAGCCGGGGCTGGTAACCCTGAAGCCCTTGTGAGTCCATGGCTAGGAGCACATAACAGTGTGTATATCTCTGGGTCCGGGGTCTGACACTCGTAGAGGTAAAATCCTTACTCCTGCTCTTGTCGATCTGTATTATCAGTAGATCGGTTACAATGGGGGGTGCTCAAGTCGAGAGTATGGTCTCGAGCTCAAGGCTTTGGTGGTGCGAGATTGCTTGGATCCCCCTCTCGGTAGTTCTCCTGGCCTTATATAGGTGGCCAGGTCTCGAACCGTGCCCGTGGGGGTTACAAACCCTAACTTATGTCAGTTACAAGTTTCCTTCTTGATCCGCAAGGCTTTGCGGGTGGGCCTTCGATTGGGCCTTCTAGAACTGTTGGTGGCATCTCTCCTTGGGCTTAGGTCTTGGGCCTTGGGCCGGGTAGCCTCACCCGATAGGTCCAGGATCCATCCCCACGTCACTTATCTAGTATCCCCTCCTATTTGATGGGGATTTACTCCCTGCCAGAGGGAGTCCATGCAGCTTTTGACAAGGAACTCTCGCGCTTTTTCTGGCAAGATGCTAACGGTAATCAGAAATACCACATGGTCAAGTGGGCGGATGTGTGCGCCCCCAAAGATTTTGGGGCCATAGGGATTTTGGCGTCCCGTATGAATGTGGCCCTCATGCTGAAATGGGTGTGGCGCATTCTACGGGAGGAGGGGGCCTCTGGCTCCAGCTCCTTAAAGTCAAATACTTGCAGGACCGTCCGCTCCTTGCATACGGATCTTTATTTTGGAGGTCCATCCAGTCCATTAAGCAGGACATTAGGAAGGATGCTAGGTTTAGTGTTGGTGATGGCCGAGGGACCATGTTCTGGTTGGACCCTTGGCTTTGCGAGCGGCGCTACAGCTTGAGTTCCCGGGGCTTTTCGCTATCTGCTCTGAGCCCTCCCTACTGGTAGCGTCGTCGGTCCAGAATGGGCATTTGAACATCGTGTTCCGGCGCAATTTTGGGCCGGCTGAGGCCGTTGAGTGGGAGGTGCTCAGGGGTGAGCTTCCCGACTCCCTTCGAAGGGGGCCCTGACCAGGTGACCTGGTCACTGGTCCCCTCGGGGTCCTTCTCGGTCAAATCGTCGTATAGGGCCCAGTTCTCTGGGCCAGTTAGGTCTTGGGCATCCCCTCTCTGGAAGGCTCCACTACCGCTGAAGATTAAGATTTTTGTTTGGCAACTGTTAGCCCTTTGAGACTCTGTATGGATGTTTTGGCGGTTGCTTTATTTATAAAGCGGTGCGAAACGTTGTTTCGAGTTCGGCGCATTTGTACAAACATTTTACGATCACAAGTGGAACGCTTTCTCTTTTTCTTAGGGAACCAAAGACTTATCGTCCTTTTTTCTTTTTTTTTAGAATACTTTTCGTTCTTATACAGTACTTAAACAGAGAGCAGCGTAACGTTTGGCAACACGCAAGAACAATGAACAAACGATGTGTCAATTGTCATCTTCAGCAATCACGTCACAGCGCGAACGCGGCATTGGCCACGTTGCGGGCAACGACGGCGCCAGAGCAACGGCCCCATCATCCATACCACCAGCGACGACGTGCGCGAAAGGGAAGGACGAAAAAAAAAAACAAGCCAGCGCGGCGCGGTCGCCCAACGCTGCCTGCCCTCAGCGGAGACCGTTGCCCACTTCCCCCTCCCAATCAAATCAGCCGAACCACTCTCCTCCCCTTTCTTTCCGGTCTTCCCCGGCTTCTCTTCCCCAATCGATCAGGACTCTGTCTGGTAGGTGCCGGTGGAGGGGAGCATGGCGAGGAGCCTCGACGGCTGCTACTCCGCCAAAGACGTCGCCTACAGGTTCTTGCTCCCGGACTTCCTTCCCTGCTGCCGCTCTTCCCGCTGCTGCTTAGTTTGGTCGGTAGCCGATTAAGTAAACCCTAGGATCGAGAATCTGCTTACTTGCTTTCTGGAACCTTGACTTCTACTTCCTGCGCTGTCTTCCATTAGTCTAGCCACCGTCCACCAAGATTAAGATTGATCTGTATGAGGTCATCGTCCCGGCCGGGGCGGTTTAATTTCAGAGTACTGTTGCAGTGTTGCTGGGTTCAGATCGTACAGGATGGATACTGCTGAATCGTTTGGCTCTAATTAGTTCTGGTTGTCAGGTAGATTGTACAGGATAGATACTACTGAATCGTTTGACTCCAAGTGGGGATTGATCATCGTGAGAAAGCGCCTGTTCAGCAAGTGATCATCATCAGAAATACTAAACTAGGGGTTGGATGTGACATTTTCAGTGCAGGCTAACATTTTGCCTCTGCTGATAGTGGATACCTGAGTAGACACCAATGAATACTATGGGGCATACCTTAAACTTGTGAATGCGTACAGGAAAAACAGAGTTGTCGGTTCTGTGAGTACGAAATTCTTGTGGAAACAGTAGGATGGTAGTTTCAGATCAAGAAATCTGACGTGTTTTAAAGGAAAGAAAGAGGGCTTCGCCGGCAACGGTCGCCCATCTTGTGAGGGGCCGGCTGTTGTGAGATAGTGTCGCGCTGTGTACAGCGAACTTCGGCTTCTAAATGTTTTTTTCTCCTGTTTCCTGTTTTCTGTCACGGTTCCTGAACTGTTCTGTACTATTTTTTCTCCTACGGAAATGCAATAGCAGAGCTTCTGCTCCAACTCCTCAAGAAAAAGAGTGGTTTCAGATTTGTAAGTGTTTATGTCCAGTTTGATGATGTATGTTATTTGTTTCTTGCTGGCAGCTGTGGATACTGTGGCTATGCATTGAACTTGAGCTCCTCCACACGGAACACCGCAAACTTTGGATCAAAGTATGGAAAGCAGATCAGGAAAGGCGTTATCTCTTTCTTTGCAATCGATGAGAGCCGGTTCACACAAACCGATGAGGTGAGCTGCACGCCATACTTCCACTCAAGATGTTCCTGGGGTTTCATCAGGAAGAGGGAACGACTGCTGTGCCGCAAGTGCTGTGGTCACATCGGGAACGCTTACGAGGACGAGGACTCCACCTTGTATGATAGCTTAGATGACACGCCCGTGAGCTCCGAGGGAAGCAACATGTCTAGTCGGAAGAAATATGTTATCAAGATTAATGCACTACAGCCATCATCTGACGACACCGGTGTTCCCTTCGCCCTATGACAACAATCTGAACTGCTGCAATGTGTACATCGAAGAGTATGGTTGTGCTACTCTATACTGGACTGATTCTGCGACATGATACTGCTCAGAGCTTTTGAGGGGGATTTACCTGTTTCAGTCATCTTGCTACCCATAGCTGATAGTGATTTTTCATTTCTTTCTGCACAGATGTACATGTATATTTTTAACAGGAGTATTAAATTTTGATTGTGTTAATATTTCAGAATGGGAGGATTTACTTCAGTACATGTGTGTATCCTGCCTTCAGATTGTTTGCGCCATGTTTGTCATATTGAATCTTCTGGTTGTTTTGTATATTAAGTGTTCAGTTTCATGCTAGCCGTTCCTGAAGTTGTTCATGTGTGATGGCCAAACATGTAGGCATCGAAAGAAGAATGTACTGGAATGCTGTAATCTGTCTACTGAATTTTGTCAATAAAAATGGTAAAGTTTATCTTCAGTTCTTCTGTCAACAGACTTCTTTCATATAGGAGTCTTACTTCAGAGCCATACAACAAGAACAGTGGCCAATTTGTTATGATTATCAATCTAACTTGTTGCGTTACTGATCTAAATGGAATGATTGTTTGCATTATGTATGATGTCTTCTCAGGACTGATCATTATCCCTGCTTAAGCTGTTTTGCGTATACGAATATAATTAGCAGGAAACTTGACGTGATTTATCAAACTCCTCTTCCTTTTTCCATTGCTTAGTGAAGTTGACCTGTACTTTACAATTCTATATGATTCTCAAGCCATTGCTCTCTACAGTTATTCACTTATTCGGCTGAGAAGCCCAATAATTAGAACTGAAAGATGGAGTAGATGCTGCTACTGCAAAGAGGTAACGTCATTGTGAATCCTTCAGAAAGTTTAACCAATAGTGCACTAACTAAAATTGATCAGTAAAGCAGAGCAAATTACCACGTTCATGATCAAATTGGCAGCTCAAAAGCGTCTATGGTTCTCAAGTCAATGCTCTCTACATATTTGGTGACACCTCCCAAATGGAAAATTGTCTGTATGCAGAGAAATGATGCCTTCAAATACAGCCTTTGCAGTCTCTAGCTCTAACCATGAGAGGGAGATGATTTTCTCATGATTCATGGCGACTTACTTTGTGTCCCTGTAACCTCGTCCATGGCATTATATGAAAATGAACAAGTTGATGCTGCAACTGCCGAGAGGTAACGTCCAGTGTGAATCCTTCAGAAAGTTCAACCAATACTAGAGAAACAAAAAATAGAAGACATGAAAATACCACTTTCCTGATTAAATTGGCAGCTCAAAAACGCCCAGAAGATAGTGGTCACGGTGAGATTATTTCGAATTGCAAGTTACCTTGCGAATTAGTTCGTCTAAACTACTGGACGATGGCACAGCAATCTACAGTTCGATATCTGAAATTCTGAACTATGCACGAAAGAAGGGACACCAATTTCGCCCACGACGAATGCAACAGACCAAATAGCAAAACAAAATCGAAAGCAGTATCTGGACAGCAACAAGTCTGGATTCAACATTCAGATACGAACAACTTTGTTCCAAGATTTCAGGTTACAGTTCGATGTACTACTAAGGAAACAGGGGGGAACTAAACAGGGTGGATTTCAGTGCATCTAAGATTTCTTGACCGCAAGACTCGTAAGCACGGGCGGACAAAAAACAAATCTGGATCTGCAGCAGGCGGCGACGGCGACAAAGGAGAGGGCCTCTAGCCGCCGAAGCCGTAGAGGGTACGGCCCTGGCGCTTGAGGGCGTAGACGACGTCCATGGCGGTGACGGTCTTGCGGCGGGCGTGCTCGGTGTAGGTGACGGCGTCGCGGATGACGTTCTCGAGGAAGATCTTGAGGACGCCGCGGGTCTCCTCGTAGATGAGACCGGAGATGCGCTTGACGCCGCCCCTCCTGGCCAGGCGCCGGATGGCCGGCTTGGTGATGCCCTGGATGTTGTCGCGCAGCACCTTCCTGTGGCGCTTGGCGCCGCCCTTGCCGAGCCCCTTGCCTCCCTTGCCGCGCCCGGACATGGCTGACGATTGCTTTTTGCTTGGAGCTGTGGTGTGAGCGAATGGAACCGTGGGAGCGGGGGAGGATGCGGTGGTTTGGTTGCGATTTGGGCGAGCGGAGGCGGGGCTTAAAAGGGGGCGACGGACGGGAGAAGGCCGGTGCCAGCCGTTAAACTTGGTGAGAGTGGACGGTTCAGATGGCGATCCGTGGGAAGGTGCTGCGGATCGATGACGTGGCGGCGTGGTAGATTGGCGGGATGGGTCTGCAGTTTCGTTTCGGGAGGCGCCAGATCGAAACTTTTTTGGGCTGTGCAGGGACCGTGAGCGCGGTGTTTTGCGTCTCCTTCTTTCTTTGCGAATTCTCAGTTTCGCTCCTGTCCTGCTGCTCGTGTACGCCCTCGCAGGAACAAGCAGTGGCACGCAGTTTTGTGAAACAGTCGTTCTTAGGGCATCTCCAGTCGTCGCGCCCCCCCAGGGCCCAAAACGCCGCCGTTTTGGTGCCGCCGCGGCGCTAAACGGCGCTATTCTGGAACCTGGGGGGGCGCGTTTCCCAGTCGCGTCCCGAGCCCAACAATCGGCCCAAACAAATGCATTTGGAAAACTAGACGAATTTTATTGAAATTTAAAACTTCGGTACATATTCGGCGCGATTTTAAACCTAAACGATAAATTTAAGCTAAATCTAAGCTAGCCCTAGGCTGGCGGCGATCGCCTGGCTGTAGTCGCCGCCGTCGTCGTCGTCGTCGTCGCTGGGGGGGTCGCCGGGGCGCCTGCTTCCACCCTGTCCCTCGTCGCCGCCGCCGCAGTCCCACCTGCTCACCTCGAGGGCGTTCTGGATCACGCCCTCGTCGTCGGAGTCCGGGTCGAGTATGATGTACTCGTTCTCCTTCTGCGGCGGCGGGGGAGGAACGCGGAGGCGAGCCGCGGCGGCGGCGGCCTCACGCTCGCGCGCCGCCTTGCGCTGCTCTGCTTCAGCCAGCAGGCGGCGCTGAAGGGCGAGCTCGGCCTCCGTGTTGTCGCGCAGACTCCACAGGGCGGCTCTGCTTCAGACAGCTGCTCCGCCGCCCTTTGGTCGGGCCATTCGTCCTCGCTTTCGTCGCCGGTGTCCTCCGTCTTCGGCCGAACCACGCGCTGTGGCTCGCCGATGCGGAGTGCGCCGCCGCTGCGCCTGCGGGGAGGACGCTCCGGCGTTCAGAAAGGGGGGGGAGGTGGAGAGTGAATGGCCGGCGGAGGAGCTCGACGTCGCGGAAGAGGACGACGCGCCGGGCCGCCGCGCCACCCACGGCTGGGTGGCCTCCAGCGGCGGCATCTGGAGACGCGGCTGGTTGCCGCGGCGGATGTGCTCGAGGACCTCGTCGAGCGTCCTGCCAGGGGCGCTCCACCAGTTCCGGCGCCCTCTCGAGTTGAAACGGCCCTCGACAGGGCCGTTGTCGTTCATGGACTCGAGCTCCCGGTTGCGGCGCGCCGTCAGACGCTGCCACCAGAACTCATCCGCTCCGGCGAGCGGATAGTTCTCGGGGTTGTTCATTCCGGCGCGCATCTCGTGGATGGCGCGGCGGAACTCTTGGTCGGTGTTGGGAAGGGGAGGGATGGGGACACCGCCGGCGCTGAGCTGCCAGCGGCTCGCCCCCGCGGCGGAGCTAGGGAGGCGCATGTCCGGCGGGCAAGGGTAGCCCGCGCGGTACAGCGCCATCGCCTGGCCCCGGCGCAGGTTGTGGCGTGGGAAACCGTTCGCTGCCGCGCCGTCAGCCATTGTCGTGGAAGAAAGGGGGAGAAGGGATGGAGAGATCGCCGGTGTGGTGCGGGGCGGGGCACGCGGCGGGGGGGTTTTATAGCCCTAGGCGAGCGGCCGGGCATTTACTGCGCGCACCCGTCCCCTCGCTGCCGCCACGCCATAAACGCCGGCAGCCTTTGACCGCGCGGTAGCCGAGAAGACGATCACGCGCGGTTTCTGTTCCTGCGCTTTCTCGCCGCGTCGCTGACCGAGCTGGCCCACGCGCGCAGCCGCGCAGTTTCGCCCCCCCAGGCCGAACCCAGCGGGCTGGGTTTGGCCTGGGTGCCGCGGCGCTATTTAGCGCCGAAACGGCGCTATTTGGGCCGCTGGGGGGGCCGAGTGGTGAAGAAGCGGCGCTTTTCGTCGCTTTCGCCGCGAAAAAAATCCCCTGGGGGGGCTCTGGGGGGGACGACTAGAGATGCCCTTAGGGCATCTCCAGTCGTTCCCCCAGAGCCCCCCAGGGCGCAAATTAGCGCCGTTTTGCGCGAAAAGCGTCGTTTTTTCACCAGTCGCCCCCCCAGGACCTGAAAAAGCGCCGTTTCGGCGGAAATTAGCGCCGCCGCCCCCAGGCGGAACCCAGCCCGTTGGGTTCGGCCTTGGGGGGGCGGCGAAAGGAAAAGCGCGCGTGGGCCAGCGCTGTCGGCGAGGGAAGCGCTATTTGCCCACTTTCCCCACCCCGACTCGTCTTTTCTGCTCGCCCGCCTCGCCGTCGCCACCCCACCGGCCGCACTCCACGCCGCCGCTGTCGGCCACCATCGCACAAGATCGACGAGACAAACCACCGCTGGCTAGTCCACCACATCGTCGCCGTCGTTCGATCGTGTCTCCGCCGCGGAGGAGGTTGTACCCGGTGACCCATGGGTTTGTTGCAGGTGGGTTTGCTGGTGCGGGATTCGCACCTAATGCCACCTGGTGCTGCCCTGCGGGTGGAGGCTGGAGCGGTGGCGGAACGGCCACGTGTACTCTCGAGAGTTGCATGTACCCTTGATTGATCGCGGCCTGGTACTTCCTCGTGTACGCCTCATGTATATCTTTGAACTTTCGACAGTACTTGAGGAGGTGGGTGGCTTTAACTTTGCATGTGTGCTTGTCCGTGAACAAGTGCAGGGAGCAGTATCCGTCGAGGTCCTCCTCGAGCATTTTCTCATCCGGTTTGGGCTTCCATTCGCAGTTTCCACGGGAATCGCCGTCGCGGTTTTGCGTGAAGTCGGCTGTCACGAATTCTGGCTGGTCGTCTTGGTCATAGTGCCTCCTCGTTTTCCTCTTGCGGCAGCCGTTGCAGTCGTCATCGTCTGCAGGCAGGGAGGTTTTCTCGTTGCATATGGAGTCCTCTCCGTTCTCCCATTTTTCCATAATTACCATCAGTTCGCCGATTGTTCCTGGCGCTAATCGTCCCAGTTCTTCGCGAAAAGCCGCACGTCGGGCGCCTTTCATCTGATATGTTTCAGCTATATTTGTGAGGGTTGTCCATCTCTGAATGTACTCGCGAGTTGATTCGCCGCTCTTTTGCTTGTAGGCCCGCAGCTCTTCGATTGACGCGGGTCTTTTGTATGTCGCCTCGAAGTTCTTCTCGAAATCGTCCGTGAGATTGTCCTAGGATCTGTAACACATGTGTGGCCTTCCTTCAAGCCAGCTTCGGGCATCTCCAACGAGATGTAGGTTTAATTACTGCATGTCAGTCACTTTATTCCCACGTTGGCACTTGACCGCCGTTAAGTAATCTGAGAGCCAGGTCCTAGGTTCTTGCGAGTCGTCGTACTTTGGGACTTCCAAGGTGAGCTTAAATCTTTTGGGTATTGGCGCCTCGCGGATGCTTCTGCTGAAGCATAATGCACCGCGGGCTTCCTCGTCTGAGGAGGTGGATAGTGAGCGAGCACGGATCCTTCACAAGCGAGCCTTGTCGTTCTTGCTTTGGGTGATGTCGTCCCGTGCGTCGTAGTGGTTCGATCGCGACTGTTCTCTCATCGTGGCTCCCTGATGCAGTGTCGCGGGAGGTCTCCTCTATGTCGCGGGTTGTCGTCGGGATGTCGCGGGCTGTCATCATTGCTGCAAGGGTTGTCGCCGCGATGTCGCGCCTCTTTGCCTCTAGGGCATCTGGGGGATCCACCGTCTCCTCTCTTGGGCGACGTGCTCTTGCGTCTGCGAGGTGTTTTGTCCGCCCGAGGTGTTTTTTCTGCCTCGGGGTGGCTATTTTCTTGCGGGTTTGAGCGGCGATTACTGCTCCGGTCGTGCCCAGCCCCCGCTGCACCTGACGAGGCTGCTCCCCGCGGGGATCGTTTTCTGGCGGCTGGTTCGCCTGTAGATAGGTAGCGGCGGCCAGAACCGGGCGGCAGGAATCGTCGGGTGCACATCGCCTTCTTCGTCGACGTGCATGAGCGAGGTCTCGATGGTTTTGATGATCTCGTTGAGGGATCCCTGATCCATGCGGGCAGTTTTTGAGACGTATTTCCCCTTCCGAACAAGCTAGCTTGCCGCCGAGTCGTGAGTCTTGGAGAGCTCTGCTTGGCGCGTGCTGGCGCGCGCGGAGTTCCTTGCGGAGATTTTTATATTTCCTGGTTTTTAATGGACACGAAGTAATGATATGCTATCAAGTCCGCCTGGGAAGATCCTTATTCTATCGGGCGCCTGCGTCCACTGCTGCCTTGCCTTTGTCCCGGGCAGCTCGAGAGACTTTGAGCCTCTGCCTTGCTACGAGGCTGACCTCTGATTCGGCAGGCGGGTCTTCGTGTCCATCCATGCAGACGTGAGCCAGGTATGGCCCGCGAGTGTTCGATACTGGATAGTAGTCGTCGAAGTCGACGGGTTCTTCCAAGGCGATGGTGTGGAAGTTACGCTTGTTACGACGGATGGAGGCGCCACTCGATTCTGAGCTGCAGTCAGAGTCATCGAGTGGCGAGTCCTGAGTTGTCGTGCCTGAGATGGATTCTACGTCAGATCCGTCGAGTTCCTGGGAGTCGGGGAAGCGCAGGATCCCCTCCTTGCTGGCGCGGAAGTGGAGGTTGTCGAACGCATCTTGATGCTTTCCTCGAGTCCGTTGAATGCCGAGAGAGAAGCCGGCGAGTGGGGCGTGTAGACGAACGACCCAAAACAGATCGACTCCGTAGGAGCCGAAACTTCCGGGCTCCAGTTGAAGCTCGGTGCAGATGAGGCCGGCGAGACCGCGGACCCAGCGCCTGCCGTTTCCACACACGGCGCCAATTGTCGATGACTCGTATAAACAAATCCCTCAAATGAACGGTAGGGTTTCGAGTAGAGGAACGGAGTGGGCGCTGGTGGTATCGACAGCTAACAGGGAGGCATAATTTACCCAGGTTCGAGGCCCTCGTAGATGTAATACCCTTACTCCTGCTTGTATGATCTGTATTATGAGGAAATTTCTTACAATGGTGGTGTGCGGATAGAGAGATTGGATCTCGAGTTACTACTATGGTGGTGAAAGTCTAGATTGGATGTCCCCCCTCGGGTGTCTCTCCTAGGCCTTAAATAGATGGTTGGGTTTCGAGCCGCACTCTGGGGGGTTACAAACCCTAGTTCTAGTCGGTGGAGTCCTTCCATATTGACCCGCAAGTTTTGCAGGTGGACCGCTGATGGGCCTTCTAGAACCACAGGGTAGCTCTTCATAATGGGTTTTAGTGATGGGCCTCGGACCGGGTAGGTTCATCCTGTAGGCCCATAAATCATCCCCACGTCAGCTGAGCTGTAAAGGTTGGAGGCAAATACTTGGAAACGATAAAGTTGGCATAATCTGCATACCAAGGACTATCTCGCGAGCTTGCTTTTATTGCAGACAACCGTTCATTTGGAAAACTATCATTAACTGGAATATGTTCATAAGCAATGTTTTCCAATCTACACAAATTATCAACAACATGATTTTCAACACTCTTCCTATCTACAATATGCAAATCAAACTCTTGTAAAAGCAAAACACCCATCTAATAAGCCTAGAAATAGCATCTTTATTTTCCATAAAGGTACTTAATAGCAGCATGATCGGTATGAATAGTAATTTTTGAATCAGCTATATAAGGTCTAAACTTATCACAGGCAAAAGCTACAGCTCGGAACTCTTTTTTAGTGGTAGCATAATTATTTTGATCATAATCAAGAGTCTTACTAGCATAATGAATAACATTCAACTTATTATATATTCGATGTCCAAAAACATCACCTATAGCAAAATCACTAGCATCACACATAATTTCAAAAGGTAAATTCAAATCAGGTGGTTGAACAATAGGAGCGGTAATTAAAGCCTTGTTCAGAATTTCGAAAGCTTCCTTACAATCGTCATAAAAAACAAAAGGTACATCTTTTTGAAGAAGATTAGTAAGAGACTTTGGTATTTTAGAGAAATCTTTAATAAATCTCCTTAAGAAACCATCATGACCAAGAATACTATGAATACCTTTTACATCTCTGGGATAGGGCATTTTCTCAATTGTGTCAACTTTATCTCTATCAACTTCAATACCTCTTTGAGAAATTTTAGGTCCAAGAACAATTACTTCACTAACCATAAAGTGGCATTTCTCCCAATTAAGAACAAGATTAGTTTCCTAACATCTCTACAAAACTTTATCAAGATTGTGCAAATAGTTATCAAAAGAAGTTCCATATATGGAGAAATCGTCCATGAATACTTCCACAATTTCTTCACAAAAACCATGAAAGATAGCAGACATGCGTCTTTGGAACGTAGCATGAGCATTACACAAACCAAAAGGCATACATATATAAGAATAAGTTCCATAAGGACAAGTAAAAGTAGTTTTCTCTTGGTTTTACTTTTTAACAGCAATTTGAGAAAACCTAAAATAACCATCAAGAAAACGAAAATGACTTTTCTTAGACAACTCCTAACATTTGATCAATAAAAGGTAAAGGATAATGATATTTCTTAGTAATTTTGTTAACTTTTATAAAATCAATGCACATTCTATAACCAACTACTGCTCTTTGAGGAATAAGCTCATGATTTTCATTTGGCACATCAGTAGTTACAACACAACGCACAATACTTACCCATCTACTATCAGCAATGGGATAAATAATACCAGCATCAAGGAGTTTCAATACCTCATTTCTTACCACTTCCTTCATCTTAGGAATTAAAAGGTGTTGATGTTCAACAACTGGCTTTGCATTAGGTTCCATATTAATAGCATGTTGACATATAGCAGGGGAATTCCTGTCAAATCATCAAGAGTATATCCAATAGCTCCCCGGTGTTTCTTCAATACTTCCAATAACCTTTTCTCTTCCTTACTTGAAAGTTTAGAACTAATAATAACAATTAATGTTTTCTTATCATCAATATGAGCATATTGGATAATATTAGGTAAAGGTTTTAAATAAAAAACGGGATCCTCCTTGGGTGGCAGTGTGGTACCCAAGTCTTCCACTGGTAAATTGTGTTTCGGCATATCTGGTTGACGAAGAAGAATCTCGTCAATCTCATTTCATTCTTCCATAAGACCTCACTTTCATGGTCCTCTATGTATTGCTGAAAAGCATTATTAGGAGAAAGAGCTATAGAGGCAAGTTGTTCAAATTTAAAATCTACATTAGGCAATTTAGTTCATAAGGAGCTTTAGCAAATTTTAAAAAAAATGAACTCCTAAGATTCTCCATCAAATTTAGTTAATATTTTCTCCTTGTTATAATCTATAACAACACCACAAGTGTTCAAGAAAGGTCTACAAAAATGATAGGACAAATTTTACTAGCAGCTGCACTAAGTACAAGAAAATCAGCATCATATTTAGCTTTACCACATAAAACTTTCACATCTCTAACAATACCAATTGGAGAGATATTTTATCTATTAGCAAGCTGAATAACCACATCAAGTTCTTCAAGTTCACAAGAACCAATTTCATGCATGATTTCTCTATAAAGCTCATAAGGAATAACACTTGAACTTGCACCAATATCACATAAACCATAATAGCAATGATCGCCTATCCTGACAGAAAGCGCAGGAAAACCAATTTTCCTAGATCTACTAGGATGGGAAACAATTTTAGAAGCATCTTCACACAAGATAATGTGTCCATCTCCTACACTTTCAGTGAAAAGGTCCTTTACTATTGCTATTGTAGGTTCAACAGTTATTTGTTCATCAGGTTCTATAGATCTCTTTGTACTTTTGTTAACCACACTAGCTATAATAGAATGTTCCTTTACCTTAACAAGGAAAGGCATTTTCTCAATATAAGGTTCATGCACATCAAGGTTAATAGTATGAACTTCTATATTTCTAGTAGGAACACAATTAACATTAAATTTATAATGTTCATGGTACCTGTTCCAATCCTTTTTGGAATATCAAGATAAGAGAAAAAAAATCCTTAAAACAGTTTGCAAATATTTGAGAGTCAAGACCGCAAACATCACTAACATTATGAAAATCATTGGTTCCCATAAAAGATCTAATGCATTCATACTCATAATCTATACCTGACTTTCTACCTTTGTCATTCTCCCATCCTTCAGTATTTTCCTAAATACGGTCAAGAAGATCCCATTTAGCTTCTCCTTTCATATGTGTGAATGATACAGAACAAGAAGCATCCAATAAATCCTTATCATGAAGAGAAAGACTTGCATATAAATTATTAATAACAATATTACTAGGGAGCTCATGAATGGGACATTTGAGCATTAGTAACTTTAATCTCCCCCGCGCTTGGGCAATACTCTCTCCATCATGAGGCCAGAAATTATATATTTTATTCTGATCCTTATGAATCTCACTAGGAGGATATAATTTAGAATAAAAGAGAGGTACAATTTCCTCATATCCAATAGATCGGCCTTTCTTCAACATTTTATACCATTCCGCCGCTCTGCCCTTCAGTGATAAAGAGAATAGTTTTCTCTTAACTCAGTCCATTAAATACATGCACACTCTAACAACTCGTATAATTCATGTATAAAGAGTAAATTATCACCATGATGGACAGTTCCATCTCCAAAATAGCAGTTATCCATAACACGTTCAACAATTTTCATAGGTATTTAAGAAAGATCCAATTGAGGAGACGGCGGGTCATCTCCATAATAAAATAATGCAGCAGACAGAAATAAAAACACCACTCAGAGTAAAAGTCTCCCTTACCAATTCCACTTACCAATAGCGCTTCACTCCTCGGTAATGGCGCCATAAAATATTCTTGATGACGCACAAGTATAGGTGGCGTATTTTAGTACTTTCGATAAATCAGAGTGTCGAACCCAATGAGGAGCAGAAGGTGTTGACAAACAGGTTGGATAAAGGATTCACTGTAAACACTACCAACCAAGTATTCGAGGGTTCTTGATATAGCAGGTAAATAAAGTACAGGTAAATAAAAGACAGTAGTAATAATTGCATCAAGTGTTCCAATCCTTTCTAGAGCAAAGGACAAGCCGGTTGGTTTACTTATGATGACTTAACGTTCTCGTGAACATACGGGAATTTCGTCAAGTGCTTTTGCTTCATACAGTTGATTAATCTTTAGTGTTTTGATAGGTGTTGTGTGGGTGGACCTATGCTAATGCACTGCCCTAACTTGGACTAATACATACATGTTATTATACCCCTTGCAAGCATACGCAACTATAAGAAAGCAATTAAGATAAATCTAACCACAACCTTAAACTCTGGGATCCTAGACTCCCCCGTGCATCAGTTTCCTAATGGGGGTTTAGGTTTCCGTCACTCCGGCAACCCCACAACTAGTATCCAAATACACAATGCATCACTCTAGGCCCATAAAGGTGAAGTGTCATGTAATCGACATTCAGATTACACCACTAGAATAATAGCACCACAACTTAAATATCAAACCATTAAATATTAATCAATATAACTCAACTACTAACATCTTGACTTCTCCCATGTCCTCAAGAACTAAACGAACTACTCATGAGACATCATATGGATCATGATCATAGGTGATATAATGATGACTAACAATCTGGTCATAAATTGCAAACACCGATAAATCTCGTAAGCATCAACTACAAACAAGTAATCCACACCGGGAGAGAGATCTAGTGAAGAACAACAATATAGAACCATAATTGTTACAGTGGGACGAAGGTGGATGGTGAGGATTATGGTGGTGGTGGTGATGATGATGACAATGATGATCTTCATAATGCCCGGTGGGATGACGGTGCCGATGGCGATGATTTCCCCCTCCGGGAAGGAATTTCCCCGACAGATTTCTCCCTTTCGGAGAGCTTTTCTCTATGTGTTGTTTTCCTCCACGTGGATGTGGAGGAATATTTACTTGACGATTCCGTATGTCTTAGGGTTTTGGGGGGATAAAGTACGCGAAGGGGGGCTGCCAATGGTGGGACGGGGTAGCCACACCATGTGGTGGCGAGCCGGGGGGCGCGCCACCACATGGTGTGAGCCCTTGGTGGCCCCCTTATGGCTCCGGCTTCTAGTGAAATAGGAACTCTCAGATGGTTTCCCTCTTCTTCTGATCTTTAGAAATATGGTATCTCGACGGTGCTTTTTCCATCAAAATTCTGGTCCTAGCAAATTATTCTCCAATAATCACCAAACATACAAAATAGATGAAATAACATAAGTACCGTCTCTAAATATGAAATATATCGATGAATAACAGTATATTATGATATAAAATAGCGATGCTAAATGGATGTATCAACGTCATCCGAGCAAACTTTGGGTATTAAGTTGCAAGCGACAGATTATTGCATTAAGTAAAGTGCGTAATATAAACAATATAATTATCCTTAAACAAAGCATTGTTGTTTTACCCATAGTGTCAACATCACATCTACAATCTTAGAAGTTATTGTCACTCTCCCAGATTACTGGAGGCATGAACCCACTATCTAGCATAAATACCCCCTCTTGGAGTCACAAGCATCTACGTGGCCAAAGCATCTATTAGTAACAGAGAGCATTTAAGATCACAAATGACATATATGATAGATCTATAATCAACTTGAAATACTATTCAATATTCATCGGATCCCAGCAAACACAACATGTAGCATTACAATAAGATGATCGATCATGTTAGGCATCTCACAAGATCTAAACATGAGGGCACAATAAGAGGATAAGACAACCATCTAGCTACTGCTATGGACCCGTAGTCCAAAGATGAAATACTCACACATCACTCCCAGGAGGTAAGCATGGTGATGAAGAGCCCTTCGATGATGATTTCCCTCTCCGGCAGTGTGCCTTGGAGTAATGTCTACGCACGCTTCTATTCTTGTAGACAGTGTTAAGCCTCCAAGTGCAGAGGTTTGTAGAAAAACAACAAGTTTCCCTTAGGTGGATCACCCAAGGTTTATCAAACTTAGGGAGGTAGAGGTCAAAGATATCCCTCTCAAGCAACCCCGCAATCAAGATACAAGAAGTCTCTTGTGTTCCCAACACACCTAATACAATTTCCAGTTGTATAGGTGCACTAGTTTGGCGAAGAGATAGTGAAATACAAGTAATATGGATGATTATAAGTGGTAATTGCAATCTGAAATAAAAATGGAAGCAAGTAAACATGTAGCAGAACTAGCTGTAAATGGTGTTTCAATTCTTAGAAACAAGGCCTATGGATCATACTTTCACTAGTGGGCACTCTCAACAAAGATAATGTAATTGAATACATAAATATCTTCTATTCACTGTGCTTCTCTGAACTACTCTTCGTTTGGATAAAGAACACCAATTCACCGCCTAGGGCTGCAAAAGCGCACCTTAAAGTCGCATTCCCATCTAGGTAACCCCACACCGTCACCTTGAGTTCCCTAGATGGTTCCATACAAACACCACAATTTCATAGAGACATCCAACACAAATTATAACTTATTAACTTTATCCTAAGAGTCACAAACGGTGCGCACACTGTCACCTTCACAACGTGGGACAAGGTGTCTCCGGAGGTCACATTAATAAAACCACTTGTGTAGCATAATAGATGAAGAGTAACATCTACTTATTCAACTAGATTACAAAGCTCATGATCACATAACGATCACGCCATAGGAGAGAGAGATAAACCACATAGCTACCAGTAGATCCCTCAACCTCGGGGGAGAACTACTCCCTCCTCATCATGAGAGTCAGTAACAACGATGAAGATGGCGGTGGAGTCGATGGAGATGGCTCCGGGGGCAATTCCAAGTTCTGGCCTGGTGACATAATAGAGATTTCTATCCCTTTATGGCGGCGGAGCTACGAAACTTTTCGTGGATGGAGGATGATTGAACTAGGGTTTTTGTGTCGGGGCAATATATATGCGAAAGGGCGATGTCGGTGGGCATCTGAGGGGCCCACACCATGTGGTGGCGTGGCTAAAGGGACCCGCGCCGCCCTATGGTGTGGCCACCTCGGTGCCCCCATTCGTCTCTGCTTTGGACTCCCTCTTGACGTCTTGGAAAAAATAGGACCCTGGGATTTTGTTCGTTCAATTCCGATAATTTTTCCAGAACAACTTTTCTGAAACCAAAAAACAGCAGAAAACACGAACCGACATTGTGGAATCTTGTCAATAGGTTAGTCCCAGAAAATGCATAAAAATGCTATGAAGTGTATAGAAAACATGTAGCAATTGGCATAATATCAACATGGAACATCAGATATTATAGATATGTTGGAGACATATCAAGCATCCCCAAGCTTAGTTCTACACATCCCCGTGTAAGTAACACGATAAAACAAAATAATTTCTAAGGTGACATGCTACCAACAGAATCTTGATCATCATTTTTGTAAAATCATTGCAAGATGCGATCAAAGAACTCTAAACATAGGCATGATAGATATAATTCCAACAATGTAACTTAGCAACCATGTCGCAACATGAAAAGTAACACAAACAAAAGATCATGAATAGAAATGCACTGAAAGGTATATGTTTGTTTTGAGCATAAAGAAAACATAGCAAATTGGTTTTTCGCTTGTCCTTAAAAGGATAGCAAAACATAAATGCCAGGCACCTTCAAAGTTCAAGTGGCGACTAGAAAAAAGTAATTCAAGAACAAGTGATATCGTAATCATGAATCAATCAATAATAATTTTTGGACTGATGCACATTATCCTCAGAATGACAACTATGCTCCCTTAATTGGCACATAAAGTTAGAAGATGAAGACTCGGGATAAAAGTAAAAGAAAGGCCCTTCACAAAGGGAAGCAGGGATTAACTCATGTGCTAGAGCTTTTTATTTTATTAAAACAAAGGTACTGAAAACAATTTTGAGAGAGGTGTATGTCTATGCCAACGAATAGCAAACAGACGATACATTACGTCACAAGTTAACTAGACTTTACAAGAGAGACTCCCATTGAAGGAAGTTCTTTCTACTGAGATCAGTAGATCATCCCTCTTCTCTTTTGTTTACACACTTATGAACTTTGCTTAACTGATAAATCAGGGGGAAAGAGTGAAGAGAATTTGTAGTAACCAAGTTTGGGGCTGGGCACCCCATTGCTAGCTCTTCTAGAAATTGGATAAACGGATGTGCCACTAGTCCAGGTGTGTAAAGTACAATCAACAACTGAAATAAAGATCGTCTACCTGCATCCTCATGAGCTAAAACAGGGGCACAAAACATGTATGATTTTTTAGGTATTAAAGGTAGCACATGAGAAATTTACTTGGAGTGGCGGTAAAATACCACATATAGGTAGGTATGGTGTACATATTTGGCAAACTTATGGTTTTTGGGAGTTGGATGCACGAGTAGAGCTCGTACTCAGTACATGTGAAGGCTAGCAAAAGACTAGGAGCGACAAATTAAGAGAGCAATAATGGCCATAATCATGCATAGCAACAAAACCTTATTAACCAAAGCATAAATGATATTACAAGTCAAAAACTCAATGATCATAGAGGCTAGAGGTGACTAGTTTGTAGTCATAACATGGTGTAAGAATGCGCCAAGTCAACCAAAATGAAACATTCGAAGGAGCATACCAAAAATATTATGCGTCGATATGGTAAAAAAACTCATGGTTTCTTTCAATGGCACATTAAGCACTCTCAGATATTTGAGTAAAGTCATGCTACTCCCTCTGTTTTTATATACAAGGCCACAAACTCACATTACACATACCAAATAAACAAACTAAACTGATTAATGCATGTCAAAGCCAGCTTGTTTAGCCTCGTTTACCAGGTTAATAAATGAGTGCATGCAACTCCATTTTTCGTATAGGATGCATGTAAGAATGCATGCTTGGTTATTGGTTTAGGTAATTAATGTCGTCATTTGCATGAGGAAAACATCATTACTTTTGCCTGGTTAGTGTTTGTGGCCTTATATAGAAGCAAAATTGTATATTTGATAGCGGCCTTGTATACAAAGATGGAGGGAATACATAAATAACTACTAAGCACGTGATTAAAATAAATCTTACATGACATGATAAAGTCTAAGCCACGGTCTAAACAAGCTTTCCATTGCACCACTATAAGCATGAAATATTTTACTCTTCTCCAACATCCATCAACTTGTTTGAAACAACTCTCATAGATAATAATCATCAAAGACCATAGATTTAATCATATATAACTCAATCAAACCAACAAGATCTAAACAAAAGACGAGTGGAAAACAAGAGCTAAACGCAATACTAGAAAAAAGTGAACACTCACAGAACAATAAGAGTGAAAACTAGAGTGTTCTAAGCAATTAAAACAGAGTAAGTCTCTCTCCAAACAAAATATGCTAGGATCCAACATATACCACAACAAAGAACACAAAACAAACTAAAAGCAAAATTAATTTACGCTCCAAGAATAACACATAATATATGAAGCAATAAAAATATAGTGTCTTGAAAGAGGACCTGCTATTTTTGTTGATGGAGAAGGGGATGCCTTGGGCATCCATTAGATTTGATGCTTGTACTTCTTGGATATATCTTGGGGTGACATGGGAATCCACAATATTGAGATTTTGTCCATCCTTCATCTCATCATATCATTCTTATCTCCCTACACTTGAAAATGTCCTCCATACAAAACTTCTCACAATTTTCATTAGCATCGTTAGTGTAATAAAAAAAATCAACTTTGGTTCAGTTTCAACACAAGTTTAACACCCATTAAAAAATTATCTACTGTCACAACTTATTTTAAAGCTATTCTCCTCAAAAGAACACCAAAATAAAAAGATTAAGAGGCAAATGCAAATATTGGCAAAAACCTGTCAAAGCAGAATAGCAGATAAATATCATTTTTTTAGAAAATCTTCTGGTGCTCAAATCAAAAGATGAAAAACTAATGGAAGTTTTATAATAACCTGGGGCATGTGCAAAAATATTTCAGATCAATTAGAAGTTCTGGCTAAAAGAATTAACTTTTTTGGTGGCAGCATAGTATCTGTTTCATGACAGCAACTTCCCCAAATCTTACTTCCTCCCTTTTAGAGGCTACTCTTGGCACAAAAACGAAACAAAAAGGGTTAGGAGAGGTTGCTATAGAGGTAAAAACTTCCAAGACTAAAATAAAACAAAAAAAACTGAAATTAAAAAATATAATGGGTTGTTTCCCAAAAGCGCTTTTCTTTAACGCCTTTTAGCTAGGCAAAATGATTTTTTAAGATGCTCACATAATGTTAAAAGTTGAAGCACAATAAGAGAGTATCAATAAGAAACTATAGAACACACTTAAGTCTAACCCACTTCCTATGCAAAATAATCTTGTAGGAAAACAAGTCAATAAAGCACAAAGTGGCTAGCATAGGAATACAAAATAAGCGCAAGTTAAAAAAATTCAACAGAGAGGGGAAACTTAATATTGTTGAGATCCATAAAACCATGTCCCCCCTCTCATAATAAATTTCAGTAGCATCATTGATAAAATCCATAATATAACCTCCACATGGAACATCCTTACCATGATCCCTATGCATTAAAGAATCAATATTTTCTACATAAGAAAAGTTCTTATTATTAATAACAATGGGAGTAGGATCATCATAAATAACTCAAACATGATAGACAATTTGTATATTAGAGAGATGGTTTTGGGAAATCCCTTCATAACCATGACAAGTTTCATGAGGATGATTGTGATTATAGCCTATGTCATAGTATTCTTTGTAATAATCAGCAAAGACAGGATGCATAGTATAATCATAAGCAATAGAATAGTTATCTTCCAAAGTGTGTTCATTTGTAAACATATCATCATTTGTACTAGAAAGAGATATATCAAAGATATAATCATTAGTAGCAAAAGGATTATCCAACACATCAGCCACAAGCTTAGAGCTTTCTATGTCATCATTGGAAGGAATATGAATAGTACAAATAGTACATAAATTATTATCATCATTTTAAGAATTGGTAGCAAAGAGATTTTCAATATCAAAAGTAGTGTGCTTTTCCCAATCATGATCACTAATATAAGTAACAGGAATAGGATAATGATCGAGTTCAGATTCATCAGCAATAACTATAATAGGAGCAGCATGCTTAGGGGAAGATATTGTTTCCTTTCTCCTTTTTCTCATCATCTTCTTCTTCTTCCACTCTTTAGTAGGTAGAGGCTTTAAAGGAAGCTTCTCCACATACCCTGGTTTATTGTCAGAAACAATAGAAGAAACTTTGGAGGATTCCTCCATTTCATTAATAAGAACAAAACACATATTAGTCCTGTCATATTTTGGTAAAGTCTCATCTTTTATAATATTTTGTATGTAAGAATTTGCGTGGAAATTATCAACACAATAAATATGACATCCATGTAGGACGCTATTCATATTAAAAGCACTCATATCTACCAAAGAAGTTTTTCTTGATAACTCTTCACACCCCAATAATAATATAAGTTCATCATACTGATTAGGAGTGATCATGTCATCATAATAGAAAATTGCAGTACTCATTGGATTCGAAAGGCTATCATCATAGCCTGAGCATTGAAAATTGAAATGGCCCACTTTATAGCAGAGTTCACAAATAAAATGATAGAGCGTACAAACTTTTTCACCAAGATCGTTTAGAGCCCTGTCCCACGTTCTAGTTTTTTAATTCCTATGATGGGTACAATATTCTTCTTTGATTTGATTCTTTTCACAAGGTCTAAGTTCTCCACAAAAATTAACATGCTTATAAGAAATAGTACTTTCAGAAGTTTGAGCATGTTTATTGCAATCATTAATAACAATTTCATTTTTCACGCAAGTGTCTTTAAAAGTTTCATGATAAATGTCCTAACTTTCTTTAGGAACATTAATATGGAAAGAAAAGGCTCTACAGTGATCAACAATAATTTGAGGATCAAGACCATATTTAGCACTAAACTCTTGAAAAATAGCAGTTTCAGCGAAGACTTAATGCAACCATACTCATAGTTTATATCCGATTCTTTAAATTTGTCGTTATCCCAATGTTCATTATTGATTTGAATTGTTTCAAGAAGATCCCACTTAGCTTCAACCTTCTTACTTGTGAAATAGCCCTCTTAACAGGCATCTAGATAATTCTTGCAATGTCCTGAAAGCCTTGCATAAAAATTAGTAACAATTATTTACTCAAGAAGCTCATGGTTAGGACATTTTAGTATTAATATTTTCATTCTCCCCCAAGCTTGGGAAATTCTTTCTCCGTCATGAGGGAAAAAATTATATATCTGATTCCGATCCTCATGAATCTCACTAGGAGGATAGAATTTAGAACAAAATAGATGTACAATTTCTTCCCGGCCAATAGATCGTCCATTCTTCAACATCTTATACCATTCTACAACTCTATCCTTCACTGATAAAGAGAATAGCTTCCTCTTAACGTGGTCCATTGAAATACCTGCACACTTGAACAACTCGCATAATTCATGTATAAAGAGTAAATTATCACCATGATGGTCAGTTCAATCTCCAAAATAGCAGTTATTCATAACACGTTCAACAATTTTCATAGGTATTTTAAAAGGAATACTTTCATTAGGAGGATTTAAAATATCACAAATCATCATTAGAATTATCACATATGGGAGATAAAGTTTCATTAGTGCAAATTTTCCCCTATAAAGCTAGGGAACTAAAAGGGTCATTTTCATAAAAAAACTAGCTTCCCCAAGCTTAGACTTTTCCATATCATTATCAATAATTCTGTTCAAAGAATTTATACTAATAACATTGCTACTAGCATACAAATAAAGCTCCATAGGTTTTTTAATTTTCTCTTCAAAAGCAGCATGTCCTAATTTAATATAAAGATTATAAAGATCTCTCATAGTTTTGATGTTTTCCATTAAACCTAACTAGTGAAAATAAAAACAAGAAACAAAAAGATATAATTGCATAATCTAAAGGAAATAACTTCGGGCACTCACACATCAGCAACAAAATGTGAGTACCTCTTACCTTACCTCCCCGACAATGGCGCCAGATAAGAGCTTGATGTCCACGCACGCTTCTATTCTTGTAGACAGTGTTGGTGTCACATCCTCATTTGAGAACAATATTATAAGGAGGAGAACTCAAAATTTAGGACCAACAAAAACTTTTTAGTTGATCCTGTTATTCCCTGATGTTGTAACTCCTGATGTGAACCCTTATGTTTTCAATGAGAAATAAAAGTGGAATGTTGTGATCTTGATTCCTTGTCATCTCTATCATCCTTTTTAATCTTGGTTATTTATCACCAAAAGAGAGAAAACAAAATTCCCTTGAAACCCTAAGGAAAAACACGTGTTTTTCTTTTTCTATTTCTGGATATTACTTTCTCTTTTGAGCACCTCTTATATCTATGAATCTCAACCCAATTTTTTGTTTTGTTTGGATGTAATCCACCCCTGAGATATGGAATTTCTCACCATACTCAAAGAAACATTTTATGTAAAGTGAAACCCTTGTTTTCTAGGGTGTTTTCTGCCTAGTTGCTAAAACAGGAAAATTAAAAAACAGAGAGAACAGAAAACATCATATGTTTTTGTCTTGTTTTCAGCAATCAAAACATTTTATAAATTCAAACAAAAATGTGTTTCTAAAACTAGACATCATGTTCTTCAAATCCATACTCTCACTTTTCCATTTAAAATTCTTTTTTGTATCAATCACAACTAAACTTTTCCTAGTTTTTAACACAAACATGATTTAGAAAATTTCCTAAGTCCTTAACTGAACCTATCTGAAACTGAACTAAATTTCTGTTAGTTTTGCACCCGATCCAAATCTTGCTCGAATTCATGTTTTCTTTCATCCAAACCTTGTGAAACTGTGCCACTTTAGTACCCCAAACCACCATCCTTCAAACCATGTGCTGGTTTCCTTCTAGAACCTCATAGAGAGGGAGAACAGCAAGGAGCCAAAGATTGTGCTCGAGGGCCCGGACTGTCATCGTCTAGGCAGAGCCACACCCGTGCTCTTGCCCCTCCATTCGTGACTTTGAGCCAGAGGGGTCATGATCATGGTGCCACCGAGCTCCTCCCTCGTTTCCACGTGTTGCTCGCCATGTGTGAAGAGCACACGCGCTCGGAGCCTTCCCTGCATTGTTGTCGAACACCCGAGATAGCCACTCCCGTGACCTGCGAGTATAAGACCACCTCCAACCCTCCTGTCTCGTCACCCCGCTCACCATTCACTCCACACTCACCCCAAGCAATGCCCACTCCATCCTCTTCTCTGTGAGAGCGAGGGGAGCCACGCTCTCGCGTTCTTCCCGAGTAGAAAGAGCACGACTCGCCCGCACTCGTCTCTCTCTCACTTTGCCTCTGTTCTTCACCATCATGCACCCCTTTCCAAGGCTCGTTTGCCTCACATCGTGTCGTTTTGATCTGCATGCAGAAACCTCACCGTTGAGCTCGACGCCGCCGGGAACGCCTCAGTGCGCGTTGGATGTGCGAGGTGAAACTGCTGCTGCTACTACCTCCACTCGACTTCCTCGACCTCGTTCTGGATCCACGACCTCAACCCTCACTCTGTATCGAACCCTCGGTGAGCCTCTGCCCGTGCATGCCGTGCTATAGCTCACTGGCGTCGTGATCATGTCGCGAGGAAGGAGATGATACGCGCGCCCGTTCATCTCCAGATCCACGGCCACCTTTGAATCCCCTGGGTTCTGTTGTGTGCCGTAAGATCTAGATCATACGGCCTCTTACTTGTTCGTTTGTGCGCGCATGCGAACTGGGCCGGCCTAGCGCCGCACGCTCTGTCGCGTGAAGAAAACAACACGTTGATCCCGCGTTGTGGATTTAAATCCTTTTTCTGTTTTTCCAGAATCTAGTCAATCACTTTTATTGCAAAAAAAATGCTAACTTAACAGATCTGGCCACCCCCTATTTACCTAGGGTACATACATGTTTTCTTAACCACATGCAAGTGGTAGATCTGGATTTGCACATCTGTATCATCCTGGAAAAAATCCTAAAGTCAACCTATCTGAAAGATAAAACATGAGATAACTTTTGTTCTAGAAATACAATGGAAGTAAGGTTAATCTCTCTGGGTATATATTTTTGATACCTAACTAGATCAGTTGGCCTCACATGCACTTGATTTTCCTGTAAAAAATGACACGTGGAATGGTAAATGACCAGAGAGCCACTAAATGATTTTTTATGAATTTTTCGAAAATGATTTTTGAGATTAATCCTTTTGGATGTGCTTCTGTATGAGTAGATCTATCATATACTATCTTGGTGTGTTGTTTTGAGCCGTAGATTAATTTTGGCAGGCATTACAAGATCTAGTAGTTTTCTACCATTTCTAGATAATATGTTTTTTATGTTTGTTAAGTATTGAGATGCATTGTGTGATCTTACTAGCATGTGTAGGTGTTGTTTTCACTGTCATATGATTGTGATCTTGTAGATATACCATGTTAGAATAGACCTTATTCATGAAAACATTATGGATTGGCATGCATGTTATGTTTCATGCTTGTTTTCTAGTTTATATGTCTACTAGATTTGTCTACCATGTTTATCTTCATGCCATGTTTATTTCCATGCTTTGTATGATGTTATATGCCTGTGTTATGTGCATGTTTATCCTATGGTTGCATGCTCTTTTCATGTATACAAGTATATTAAGGGTTGCTTGTTCATAGAAATGCCTATTTTACCGTTATATGATTGTGTAGTTGTTTCCTAGATTATTTCCTTGATGTTTCACTCATCCATGTGAATGACCAGAGAGTCATTCCACTCTTTATGGCCTTGTATGAAACTATACCATGGTATGTATGTTATTTATGCATGTTTGAGTGTTGTAGCATGCTTTAGTGCTATTATTTTTGGGTGTTTCCTTTTAAGTGAATGCTTGATGTATGTGTGATGTATTAATTTGTGCTTGCATTTTTCTTGTACTGATTGAGTGCTTTTCTTTTTTACTTTTTACAATGATAGATAACGAAGAGCCGTTAATCCCGAAGTGGTTTTCTGTAACTCTTGTTTATTTCAAGAGTGTGATCAAGACCAGAGCCAAGGCAAGCCACTCTAGATGCTTGCTTGTTGTTTACTTATCATTATCTATCATGCATGTTTTACTTCTGAAGTTTTTACTTAAGTTGTTTCCAAACTATTCTTTAAGTGGAATATACCACTATCGCTTCTAGCTAGTTGTTGTAGCCACTACATAATCTTGGTGTTACCAAGCCCTTTAGTTATATTAGAGCCAACACTTTATTAACTTAAGTCCCTTAGTGGACAGTTTAACTTGGTGTTTTTGGAAAAAACAAAAGCTTTAGAAAAACCCCGAGGAAAGGTGTGACCTTGTCCGAGGGAGGTTTGTGCAGGAGGAAGTGTTTTCAACTTCTTTCCCAAAAATGACACATAACCTAGTCTTAGCCGGACAACCAATCCGTACTGCCACATTACCTCAATATGGGAACGGGGTCTAGCTAAAAGCTTGTCGGTGTTAGTCTGTGTCTACCTCAATGTGCTATAGGGGTTAGAGTCCCCTGAACCGAATTGTCGCCAGGAGGGAGTAACGAGACATTCATAGTGTGGGATTAAGTTCGCCACTAGTTGCAACAGTTGGGTCTCTTGCCATGGCGGTGTGTTGTCAGGGGAAACCAGATCGATACGGCTGACTCACTCGATGCTGGGGAGAACAACCCCAATTGAAGAGATAGCCATTTACTAGCGCTTTCATAGTGGATAGTTAGGACCAGTTATCTGATGTTTCCATACTGTCTTGGACAGTCTGTGGTTGTTCACGGCGGATGTACTGGATCTTGTGGATTGTGTACACCTCTGCAGAGTAAAACTATTCGGAATAGCCGCGTACTCGGATATGGACAGTTGAATGACCATGTAGCTAGTATTGTGTCAATGTTTTCAAAAAGCTGGAAAGTGTTTATGTTGTTGTACCTGGGAGATACTGGAAAGGGAATGGTCACACCTCTGAGGTACATGAGGAATGTTGGTCTTGGAGTTGTGATATTCCAAGAAGCTTTTCAAAGGAAAAAACTTTTCTTTTAAATAATAATGCTTTATCAAAACCTTGTGGACATGCGATATCTACAAGAGAAACAATTTATCTTTTCAAGTATATTCTTCAACAAAAACAACTAAAACTTGCTCAACCATGATGTGTCTTCTACTCACCATGGATAGACCAGCCCTAAGTAATATCCTTCCTACCACCTATATTACAACCTTGCATTTGTTAAGCTTTCATTTAGGGTGTCTTGCGAGTACAATCCAATGTACTCATATGGTTTCGTCCCTGGCTATTGTCTTGTTCAGACTGCGAGGAGCTGCCTCAGGAGGATACCTTTGAGGAGGAGTACTATGACGATCCCGCGTACTAGGCACGTCTCCCGGTCAGCAGTCTGTGGTGCTAAGGCGCTGACATGGGTTCTACTTGTTGTGTTTGCTTCCGCTGAATAAAGTAGTTGTAATGTGTGTTTGTCGCTGTCCTGCGCGACAGTTGTCTCAGACTTGGTCGACAGACCATTTGTGTAAGACTATGTGATTCATGTAATGGATGTGAACTCTGTTGTACCTTCTCTAAATATGTTGCTCATGACTGTTGATCTGGGATCATGAGTTTATGCATATTGGCGGTCTCGGACATCTAGTCTGGGGTCACCACAGAGTTGGTATCAGAGCCATCCCGACCATAGGAGACCTTAGTTAGCATGGGCGTTAGTTCATACTCCAACATCTACCTTAGTTTTTATACAAGCCTTAAGTATGCCTATATACCAAAGCTATGTCTTGTAACCCCCTCTGCTTGTTTTTCCACATGGTTATTTACATTAAGTTTCCTTTTCCATAAACCTAAAAAATTTCACACTAGTCATTAACTTAAAACTTGTATAGATGGACGTCGTCTTCACCGAGTCTCTACAGTTGGGACTTGCTCGAGACACTGCGTTCCGTTTCGAGAGGGAGATCGTGGATATGACCAAGATACTTGGGCGTCCACTACCTGAGCTTAGAGGAGGGAAGATTACCAGCTCTGTTGCAGAGTTTTCTTGGCTGGTGGAGTGCACCCTCCGCTCGCCATTGACTTTGTCGTCCGACCATGTGCACGTCTTCCACGTGATTGACCGCTCGTGGAAGGACGCGGTTGTTCGTGTGATCGAGCTCGCTGTTGCACGCTTGGCTCAGATCTACGAGACCCGCTTTGTTGGGACTCCTTTCCAACGCCAGGGGAGGCGCGACGATGAGGGCCATCCACTCCCTTGTCCGTGTCCTCGTGACATTGTGTGCTCCCACATGGAGGACCTGGAGTACTACCTGCACTACACTCAGAACAACCTGGATTATCTGAGGATCGTCCACGCCGACCTCGCCACCAAGAAGAGAGCCTTGGAGGGCCACCTGCGGACCACACGTTTGGCCCGTACTCGCCTCTTCAAGAAGTCTGAGTCGCTCAAGAACGCCAACGCCATACTCCATGGCCGGATGAAGACCGATAGAGAGGACCTTGCCGCGAGGGATTCGACCATCGAGGAGTTGGAGGAGGAGATTGCCGAGCTCCGCGGGGAGAACGAGGATCTTCTTCCTGATGATGATATCCCTTCCGATGGCATGGATATGAGTTTGCAGAATGACCAGGAGGACGATGATCTCGCCGGAGACGAGGAGGACCCTGAGGAGATCCTTTTCAACGGCGATGACGGATACGCTTAGGCGGTAGGCCGTGCTATTAGCCTGTGATGTGTAAGCACCCAGTACTAGTTAACTGCGATGACCCTAAATCGCTGCTTTTGTAGTGTGGTTATTCGGAAACCACTTGTTTGCTAGTTGTTGTATGATGTGGTGTGTATGGTTGAACTTACCTGCTTATATGTATGATGTGTTTGTGCTTTGGCTTCTCTAAATAAATTGCCAAGCATGTCTAAAGTTCCATGTTTTCGTCTTCTTTGGTTCTCGTTTGTCGTTGTTAGGCAAACAATCGTTCTGATTTTTATCTTATATTTTCTTTCGTCCAGCATGCTGCATGATCCACCACCACCCCGATATGACTGTGCCTCAAGTCCTGGATTTGTACATGGAAGACCGAGAGGCTGCCCGTGCCGAGCGCACCGAACTCTTGCAACTCTCGCGCATCTGGCAACTCTTGGAACCAATGGTGGGAATGGTACTCGCTCCAAGCTCAAGGAGTTTCAGAATACCAACCCACCCATCTTCTCTCGGATTGTGGATCCCTTGGATGCCGATGATTGGCTTCGCACCATTTCTAACAATCTGGAAGTTGCTGGTGTCGAAGACAAAGACAAAGTCTTGTATGCTTCTCACTTTCTCGTTGGACCGGCGAGGACTTGGTGGGAAACCACCCGTGCTACAGTGGCAGTTGACCATGTCATTACCTGGGAGGAGTTCGTCACCAAGTTTCACAAGTATCATATTCCTGAAGGTGTGATGGGTATCATGCGAGATAAATTTCTGAAGCTGAGGCAAGGTGGCATGAATGTGTCCAAGTACTGGGAGGAGTTTACTACCCTGGCTAGGTATGCTCCCCATGATGTGGACACTGAAGAAAAGAAGAAGGAGAGATTCCTCAATTGATTACACGACGAGCTGCATTGTACCCTCGTGGTAATTCCTTTTCAAAATCTCGAGTCTCTTGCCAATGTTGCTATCCTTATGGAACACAAGCGTCAGTCAGCCTATGACAATCGCAAGAGGAAAATGATGCAGCAAGGAGGACCGAGTGTCCTTAGTACTCACAACACCCCACCCGCGAGGCCATCCTTCAATAGGACACCTGGTTATGCTCCTCGCCCAAGCTTTCCATCCTTCTCGAAGCCCCAGACTTCTGGAAATGCTCCTTATGTGCCTCGTCCTGGAGGAGGGAATACCGGGAATACCTTCACCCGTGCTGCCCCAACTGCACCCAAGCCATCAGGGACATGTTTATCATGCGGAAAAGGAGGGCATTTCTCTCGGGAGTGTCCCAGTAAGAATCCTGCACCTGCCCTCCCTAATGCGGCCAAGATGACACATGGACCATCTCACAAGAAGTCGGGGAATGTTGTTAAGGGACATCTGAATTGCGTCACCGCAGAAGAAGCTCAGGACACACCAGAAATGGTGATTGGTACGTTCCATGTCAACTCCATACCAGTCCCTGTTCTGTTTGATTATGGTGCATCGCATTCTTTTGTCACCAAACCTTGTGTGAAGAAAAATGGTCTAAAAGCCAGCCCTATGTCTAGACCAATGCTAGTACAAATACCAGGCGAGACAACCAAAGGCACTCACTCCTGCAATAATGTGCCCATTGAAATCAATGAGAAAACATTTCATGCTGATCTAGTAGTGCTAGGCGCACAAGGAATTGAGGTTGTACTTGGTATGAATTGGATGACCAGGTACAAGGGAGTCATTGAGTGCACCACAAAAACCATATCCTTGACCAATAGTGCTGGTGAAGAGGTTAAGTATAAGGCATTCAAACCCACCTCCAAAAGTCATTGCCATAAGAGTATATCCAACCCCTCACTTGAGCAGATTCCTGTGGTATGTGAGTATCCAGATGTCTTTCTAGAAGAACTACCCGGTACGCCCCCTGACAGGGATATCGAGTTCATCATTGAGTTAGTTCCTGGAACTGGACCCATAGCTCAGAAACCTTACCGGATGAACCCGGAGGAATTAGAGGAGTTGAAGAAGCAACTAGATGGTATGCTTAAAAAGGGATTGATTCTCCCAAGTGCTTCTCCTTGGGGATCACCTGTCATCTTTGTGGACAAACGGTAGGGTACCTCACGTCTATGTGTGGATTACCGGAAGCTGAATTATGTTACCATCAAGAACAAATACATGTTGCCCAAGATTGAAGATCTCTTCAACCACATGAATGGAGCTCGTGTCTTCTCCAAGATAGATCTCCGCACTGGTTATGACCAATTGAAGGTGCGGGAATCGGATATTCCAAAGACTGCTTTGACTACTCATTACAGATTGTATGAATACACCGTAATGTCCTTTGGTCTAACAAATGCTCCTGCCTATTTCATAAATCTCATGAATAAGGTATTCATGGATTTTCTGGATAAATTCGTCGTGTTGTTCATATTCTTATCTATTCCAAAGACGAAGCAGAACACGAAGAACATCCGAGGTTGGTACTCGGAACACTTCGGAAGCATCAGTTGTATGTTAAGTTCAACAAATGCCAATTTTGGCTTAGAGAAGTGGGTTTTCTTGGACATGTGGTATCTTAAGGTGGAATCTCTGTTGATCCCGCCTTGATTCAGTCCTTCATGAAGCGTAATGCTCCAACCAACTGACGCGGGGATGAATCCTGGACCTATCGGGTGAGGCTATCCGGTCCAAGGCCCAAGGTCTAAGCCCAAAGAGAGGTGCCACCTTGCGGTTCTAGAAGGCCCAACCGAAGGCCACCCGCAAAGACTTGCGGGTCAAGAAGGAAAGTCGTACCGACATAAAACTAGGGTTTGTACCCCCCCTCGGACACGGTTTGAGACCTAGCCACCTTTAAAAGGCTAGGAGAACCACCGAGGGGGGATCCAATCTAATTTTCACCACCAAATCCTTGAGCTCGAGATCATACTCTCGACTTGAGCACCCCCCCCATTGTAACCGATCTACTCATAATACAGATCGAAAGAGCAGGAATCAGGGTTTTACCTCTACGAGGGCCCCAAACCTGGGTAAATTGTGCCCCCTGTTAGCCGACGATCGTCACCAGCGTCCATACGTTCTCTTAATCGAAACCCTACCGGATCATCCGAGGGACTTGTTGAGATGACTAAGCGACAACGGCACCGTATGTGGGAATGGAGGGCGCTGGATCTACGGCGTCTTCGGCTTCGTCATCACCAACCTTCAGCTGGAGCCCTGGAACTTCGACTCCAGCAGAACCGATCCATTTCGGGTCGCTCATCTACGCGCCCCACTCGCCGGAATCGCGCCTGGCGTTCAGCGGGTTGGAAAAGAGCGTCAGCTTCATGTTCGGGAGCTTCCACTTCCACGCCAACAAGGCAGGAATCATGCGCTTCCCCAAGCAGATCAATCTCGG
Organism: Alopecurus myosuroides; assembly: GCA_028641055.1. Classification (NCBI taxonomy): domain Eukaryota; kingdom Viridiplantae; phylum Streptophyta; class Magnoliopsida; order Poales; family Poaceae; genus Alopecurus; species Alopecurus myosuroides. The sequence continues at coordinate 117,254,580 of CM054061.1, forward strand.
CGAATCGGACTCGAGTCTGTCTCGAGCCCGGCGATCCTCGACTCGCCATCTGACGACGCTGGTCGTGACCTAGCGCCCAGTGGTGGTTCCATCCGCCGCAACATCCGCAACTTACACACCATCTGGACTGAGGAACCCTCCCGAGTCAGTGAAAGTTGTCGACTCGCGCCTAGGACTCACGAGCCATATCTGGCCCAGGTCTGCATGGCAGGATCAACTGAACCACCCGAGGAAACCGAGGATAGCCTGAAGGAGCGAGAGCGCATCAAAGTATCGCGAGCCGCTTGGCTCAAAGCAAAGAAGACTGTACACCTAGGCCAGCCAGTCGAGGAGGGAGCTCCCCGAGAAGATCTAACCGCGTACCACTACCACCTGGTGCAAGCAGGTCGACTGATCAATGAGGCCCTCAAGAATCTGGACGCACAAAAGAAAGCGGCGGATGAGTCGAGCGCGCCGTGCGCACTCTCCAGGACTCACTCGGTAGGAAACAATCCTCTGAAAAAGAGATACGTATCTAAGACCGCTACCATGGATCGCGAATCCCTCGGCGGAATCAACAAAACACTCAAGACATCCCTCATGCATGTTGACGACGACGGCAACATACATCCGACGAACCCCGCCGCCGCACTCTTGGCAGCAGCCACATATTTACAGGCGAACCAACCGCTTGAAAACGATCCCCGTGCGGAACAATACTGACAAGTCCAGAAGGGGCTAGGCATGGCAGCCGCAAAAATTGCCGCTCAGGGCCGCAGGCACGCAACCACGCCGGAAACTGAAAAAACCCTCGGAAAGACAAGGAAATACCCGCAGACGCGGGAGCACGTCGCCTAGAAGGAACGAGTCACCTCGTCGCGCCCGAGGGAAAGAAGCCCGGCGCCGCGGCGATAGCCCGAGTAGCGACGATGATAGCCCAAGAGATCGCGATCGCAGTCCACGACACCAGGGCAGCCGATCGCAACACCACAGCAGAGAGCCACGGAAATAGGATAATGCGACCGTCCTGAATACGACGCGCAAGCTGACATCGCGCAAAACAAGGTCAACATGGCCCGAGCAATCAGGAACCGTGCACGGTCGCTATCCACCGTGCATTGTGCTTCACCCGCGAGATCCGCGAGGCAACGATGCCCAAGAGATTCAAGCTTACCACGGAGGTCCCGAAATATGACGGTTCGCAGGAGCCCAAGTCTTGGCTATCAGATTACCTCACGGCAGTAAAATGCCAACATGGGAACAAGACAACGGCCATGCAGTACCTAAACCTACACCTTCTAGGAAGACCACGAGCACACTACGGATCATGGGACGATCTAACCTATGATTTCTGCAAGAACTTCCAGGCGACATACAAAAGACCCGCATCTACCGAGGAGTTGCGGGCTTGCAAGCAGAAGAGCGGCGAGTCTACTCGCGAGTATATTCAGCGGTGGGCCACGCTCAAAAACACGGCGGGAAACATGTCAGAGGAGGTCACAGTCCAGACTTTCACCAAAGGAGCTCGGCGCCCTGCCTTCCGAGAAGAGCTGGGACGAGCCGCGCCCAAAACTATCAGGGAGCTGATGGCAATAGCCGACAGATGGGCTAACGGCGAGGATTCCGTGCGCAACGAGAAAGCATCTTCACCCGCGCCTGAGGAGGATCGCCACGGTCGAAAGAAGAAGAGGAAACACTACGACCACAACGATCGAGAAGAACCGGTGGTGGCAGAGTTCACAAGAAATCGTGACAGCCGGCCTCGTGGAAATCGCGACTGAAAGCCAAAGCCAGATGATAAAACTCCCGAGGAAGACTTTGACGGTTATTGCACGCTACATCTATTCACAGATAAGCGCACAGGCAAGACCAAGGCAACTCATCTCCTCAAGGACTGCCGAAAATTCCAGGACATCCACCAGGCTTACACGAAGAAGAATAGAGCCGCAGTCAACCAGGGATACCCGCAACTCTCAGGAGGATACAAACCGCCGCAGCCCCTACCTCCACCGGGACACCAGACCGCGGTATTAGCCGCGCTACCAGCGCCGCTCGCCGCATGATGAACAGTCACTGCCACAGCCCCCAATGCGGGTGAATGCCGAGGAAGCACTCATAGAGGGTGATGAAGAAGACGATTTGGAGGATCGTGTTGGGCACCAGGTCGTGCAGCTGCAGCCCCGTAGGTGAAGAGCACGATGCGCACGAACGGGTGGAGCGGGAAGGACAGCCCCCGCACCACGTGGTCAAGGAACGTGACCCACTCATCATCGCTAGGGCGATGATTCTGTTCCTCGCATGTTCTTCTGGTCGGCGGGGAGATGTCCTTCTTTCTTCATGGCGGCCAAGACCTTCTCGGTGACAGATGACTTCGACCAGCCACCCTTCCTTTTACTTCAGCGCAGAGGCGCCAACGCCCGCTGTTTTTCCCATTGAGAAGGTGGAGAGAACTTGGCTGGAATCGCTTAGCTGCGCTCTTGGTTCTTTGGAGACGGGGAGGCTTCGCGAGGAAGAGAAGATAGAAATGGAGGTTACAACGAACCCCTTCTTTTACCTTTGTTCAACCGCCCCCTCGCATTAAACCCCGGTGCGCGGAAATCGGGGAGTTGCCACAACACACGCCTCCCACTATGCGCACCATGTCGTCCATAGTTTAAAAAACCGGACCGGAGATCGAACCGGCGAGGCCGTCGGTTTAGGTTTTCACTGGTCCGACCATTGGTTTAACCGATTAAGTGCCTGGCTTTTTAAGTATAAAATAATATTTTCTGTCTTGTAAATGCTTCACCAAATAGGTTAATATGTGTAAAAAACTATTACATACTTACAATTTAGTATTTGGATAACAAATATATAGACTTGATTTTCACCGGAAGCATATATTTGTAGCATAGATGATAAATGATTGAACATTGAGAAAATAGAACAGCATATATGTGCAGAAACCAGAGAAAGAAAACGATCTTAGGGATGAATTCGACCCATTTCTTTAAGTTTCCAACATTGCCCTTCCTTCCTGGTACAAAAAAAATTCCGACGAGGAGTATTTCAGGAACAGCAGTGAACCGGCCGGTTTAGTGCAAATCGGCCGGTTCACTGGTTTTCCAAAAAACCGGCCGGTTCACCCGGTTTTTCCCGGTTCGCTGGCGGGGCTGGTTCAGTGCGCTTAACAGACCGGAGAGGTCGCCAGTTCCGGTTTTTTCCGGTTCAACCGCCGGTCCGGTCCGGTTTTTTAAACTAGGATGTCGTCACGCCGCGGTCAAAAGGCTGATAGCGGGCCTCGCTCTGTCACGTCCCGGCGTTCGCTCTGCCCAAAAATCTCGATGCGTTATGACTTCGACGTCATCAGCTTCTCCACGTGCTTCGAGTCACGGAGAACGCCTCAACACAGTCGCCAAAAGCGCCCCGATTTTGCTCGAGTCGATGGAGCCTACTCGCTCACTCTAAATACATTGAATTATTGCAGAAGTGCATATCTTGACGGTAAACGAGGAATTCTGTTTGCGAAACACAACCTCATACTTTATTTAAAAAACATACCACACCCAAAATTCTAAAGATAAATACCGTATACTCTCCCCCATTATTTTTAATCTACATTCCGACACTAGATTTAGTTCGGAAATAATCTATATTCTGGGTGAGAGCGGTAATTAATAGTAATAGGTTGGAGCCACCGTCCTAAAGTAAATCACACGTTGATGAACCCATCCCCACAACCTTTCCTCCTCGTTCCCAAATCCTCGTCTCCACCTCCACCGTCTTACCCTCCTCACCTCGATTCTCGCCCCAGGATCCACCTCACCTTCTCCCGGTTGTTGCAATAGAGAGGAAAGAGAAGGATGGAGCGGGGGATGTGGTCGAGGGGCGCCGAACACGAAGGAGCGTGATGCGACATATGAGGAGGACCATGTTGGCTTGGAATTCGTCCCCGAGACGATTGCGGCGACGACAACCTCTCTCTCTCTCAATATGACTCCAGTGATACGGAGCTTGTGCCGGATTCATTGATTTGCATAGACGATGTTACCGAAGATCAACCCGCGCTTGTTTTGGTTAGCGGTCCGCGCCGGAGCGCATCCAAGCCGTCCATACCGAACAGCGCCTGACGCATCACAGAACCCCACGTCACCGATCCGTGACACCCACTTTTCCACCGATCAGCGCCCACGGCCCACCTCTTTCTCCCTCGATAAAACCACCCTCGCTCCTCCTGTCACGACTCACGACATCGCATTCCCCCACCTTCCGGTACTCCCAACCCACCAGCCAATCCCCTCCTTCCCCTCCCGTAGCAGCGATGGCCCCCAAGGCGGAGAAGAAGCCGGCGGCGAAGAAGCCCGTGGAGGAGGTGCCCGCGACGGAGAAGGCCGAGAAGACCCCGGCCGGGAAGAAGCCAAAGGCCGAGAAGCGGCTGCCGGCGGGCAAGACTGCCTCCAAGGAGGGCGGCGAGAAGAGGGGCAGGAAGAAGGGCAAGAAGAGCGTCGAGACCTACAAGATCTACATCTTCAAGGTTCTCAAGCAGGTCCACCCCGACATCGGTATCTCATCCAAGGCCATGTCCATCATGAACTCCTTCATCAACGACATCTTCGAGAAGCTCGCCGGCGAGGCCGCCAAGCTCGCCCGCTACAACAAGAAGCCCACCATCACCTCCCGGGAGATCCAGACCTCCGTCCGCCTCGTCCTCCCCGGCGAGCTCGCCAAGCACGCCGTCTCCGAGGGCACCAAGGCCGTCACCAAGTTCACCTCCTCTTAGATCTGCTTTATTTGTAGTTCTTAGTCAGTGTAGTGGCTACTTGCAGTTCGTCTGTGTCTCTAAAAGTCTGTTGTTGCTGAACGGAAATTGGTGAATGATGTTAGTATCATGTGACTGCTCTGAAAACGTAATGATGTGGCAGTTCTTCTGGGATACCTTGGATGTGTTTAATTTACTCGTATGCTGCAATGTACTGACTCTTAGTGATATCTGTTAATGTCATGCTAATTGATGTTTTTTTTCTTGCTATACAATTTTGCTTTTGGAGACTTGGAAAATGTTGATTCATGAACCTGTAGCTATTAGGAAGTGTCATGACTTAAATGTTGTCGCTATATTCTGCAGTTTTGCTTTTCAAAACCTGTGGGTATGCCATTGAATTTTATTCCAGTTGCTCAATTCAGTAACTTGTGGCTGTTGATTGTCTTCCAATTCCTACGCTGCCCGAAACCATTTTTGTTGTTCCATGGACTGAGCATTGCCTTCAAATGGGCAGTGTGGCCTTGTCAGTGCTTTGTCGAGCTGCGTGCTGGGGAGCTTCAGAATAGTGGTGTTGCAGGCTACACATAAGGATGGTGCTGGTGACGGGATGGAAACCTATAGCTTCTGGACCTCACTCTGTTCTGCAGACACTGGATCAATTCAAAGACCGTTAAACTTTATAATCGGCTGGTGAGTGCTTCAATTGTTCTTTCCAAGTTACTAAACTGAACAACCCTGCCCTCCGGTGCACATGCATCATCATTTGGCCATAAAATTATATTGGGTGCTCAAATTTTCTGTCATGCTAGCAATGACCGAGTAGCACTTCTATTTTTTTGACAGGAGTAGCACTTCTATTGTGCTAGTTGCTAGCACTATCCTTCAGTGTCTAGTGTCTGTAAACTTTATTCTTCGATATCTTTTGCCTTAAGAGCGAAATGGACAGGAAAAACAACACAGCGCCAATTATAAACTACATGAAGTGCTGGACCTTGGATGCGTATAATGCTTCAGTATATCTTCATAAGTGGCTGGATGTGACCTTATATGGGTATTTTGTTTTATTTCTTTGCATTTCAACAGTTTCATCATGTTGTTGCGCGTTGTTATAGATTGCCTTTCTTCTTGAGTAGATCTTGAGTACTAGTGAGATGTTATGTCAACTATGCCAGAGAGTTGGGAAATTTGTTCACGTTTTGTTCCTCTACTATCTCTTTGTCCATCAGAGCTAATTTAGGCCAAACAAATTTATCTGCTATACTTCGCTCATGTGTCTAGTGTTAATGTGATTTTCCACATCATTGGTTGGGATTGGTTGGGTAACTATGCATAATGTTGGTAACATATATGTAGTATATTGGAGGGAAGCATGGTGTTGGTAATGTATTGCTTCACATTTCAGAATGTTACATTCATCAGTCTCTTACAATGTTTGGATGTTGCACTGTCCTCGAAAATGTAAGCAGATGATGTACCATATAATCTTCTAATTTTCCAAGTTATACCTTTTTGTTCAAATTCGTAAGATAGCAAACTAAATCGATTCCTAAAACTGATTGTACTAAGCTGTTCTAAATCATTTTTTACCCAATTCACATTTTCCATCTATTTGTTCTTTGGGGAAGTATGCTTGAGGCACAGTTATCTTCGCAAATTGGCTTCAAAACGTTCAGTTGCTTATATCCTTACGAGTCATAAAACTGCTTGAGCCAGTGTTGGGTACTCTTCAACATTCCAGGATCGGGCATATTCCATCATTTACTGTTTATTTTCTTGGGGAGTTCTGGTTACCGCAATCCATGAAATACGTGGGTAATTAATAATTAAAGCCATGATCACATTCAAAAGAAGACTATAACAATGTTACCGTAGTTGGCAGCTACCATACCTGAGAAATAGCATCATGGATTTACCCCAACTGCATGCCACCGTACCTAATAAATAGTAACTCTCGCCATCACTGCACCGAAACCCTGGGACAAAAGCTGGTGACGGTAGCTGCTTAGGGGCTCACAAAATCCCGAGTCGCTTGCTGTCTCAAGGGTGTATTGTCATGATGGCAAGTTTTACAAACGATTAACATAATTTTGAAAGACTGTAAAAAACATATTTTTTGAAAGAAGAAACTGCCGTCCAATGGGGATGACTGATAGAGAGATAACTCCCATCAAGAAACAAAAAACATTTGGCAACTGGCTCACCATTTCTCAAAAAGCATGGTACCCTTAGGATATTCGAAATTCACATACTTAAAATTCAAGTTCAAAATTTGATTGTTTCCAAATCCAGAACTTGAATTAAGATATCTTTAGTTGGTTTTGACCGATATGTGTGCTAGAAAAGAACTGGTCGTTGAGTTTTTTCCTTGTATAATGGTTTATAATATCCAAGTCCCATCAAATGTTAGTTTTGCTGTATACTACTGTATCTTTCCTTAGGTTGTCTTCGTCGCATAAAAGACATTTGTTATGATGCATATATCTGTACGTTGGTTTATTCATAGCATATATCTTATATGGATCCGCTTATTCTTTTTTTCAGAATTTGGATTTAATAAATTCCTTTTACAAGGAATGTCCGAAAAAGTACTTTTTGGATCAAGTAAAAAAAAAGATATACAGTTGGTTTGGATTTACTTGTAATGTTATATGTAAGTGTGATGATATACCTGTATATGTGTTCTCATGTGGTTGTTACTATGCAATGTGGATCTAAAGTCTACTTGGGAAGAAAAGAAGGGATGACAAATCTGCACCTCTGTAGCCGCTGACTAAAATTCAACATATTTGCATTGGCATATTAATAGAGAAGTATATTGGCAGATTAATAGAGAAGTATGGTGATAACTACAAGGTATGACAAAAAAAAATCAAATCTATTGTTTAGCTGAATTTATAATTGCTAAATATCTTAGTTTCTGAAAATGTAGACTGAGATAAGCATCATTTTTTAGGCCATGTTCATGGATACCAAGCTGAACGCCATGCAGCACTCAGTTGGTACATTGAAGAAGCTCTGCGAAAGATACCATATTGGTGGCAAGACTTTCGTGTATCCTTTGTAGTGCCGTATGAAATGTTGAGATTTCATTTTCAGTCTGTACCCTGTTTTTCCCGCTGATGGGGCAGGAAATTTTTGCATGTGAACAATGTAACTTGCTGATTACTTCAGTATGAGAAAGCTCTGTTTCCTATCTCATGTATTGATGATGTAGAGTACCAACTCATCATTTACCTGACCGAATGTTCCGCAAACGAAAAGAGGGCTCCTCAAAGAGGCTGCAATCAAGTAGAATATCCGAATGCAAGCTTCGTTTGCTCATATCTGTTTGTCTTGTGAAAGAGAGGATAAATAGCGGCCTTCTGATTTGAATTATAAAATGAACTCTGGTAGCAAAAATATGAAAGTGGCGTGAATAATTTCCAGAACTTTCGAAATATCAAATATAGTTGCAAAATGCGTCCATACTTTGTAGTTTATACTAGAGAAAACGACTTCACCTCGGAGTTTTCTGATAACACGCAAGGATATGGCTTATCTGGTATATGAGTTTGTCTTCACAGTGTTGGGCATCTTAAGTAGCATCAAAGAATTATCGATGTACAATTTCTCTACGAAAATTCTTTTGCTGCCTGGTGTGCTTATTACAACAATATAGCATGGCCTTAACCCATGGAAAGTTGGAAAAGGTCACTAAATGAGCAAAACCAGCGACAAGTTTCACTAAATGAGCTAATTTGAAGGAGTTTTAACTGAGTGGGGTAATTGGTGCAAAAAATGTACAAGAAATTTGGCGTGCGGTAACAGAACAATTCATAGGAATTTTTATCCAAATCAACAGAACATATCTCGTTTTTTTCCCCAATAACAGAACCTGCAGCTGTTTCAAAAGTGGTGTCCTGAAAAGTTGGACTCTGAAGATTGACGGATGGAGCATCTATGCCATAATATTTATTAAATGCATTTTTAAACTATTTATTTATTGCATGTACATCGAAACTATGAATATTGTACGATACAAGTTGGAAATACAGGCATGTTTCATATCAACAAAAAGTATGAAACTGCCTCGAAAAAAGAAGTACGAAATTGCGCTCTGCCATTTCAAAAGGATGAGTGAGATTAGTTTTTCAAACATAACTATGATCCAGGCATTTACCCAGGAGGAAACTGCCAACTGCTATACAAATAGAATTTGTAACATTAACGGCGATGCAGCCAAATGGCAAGTAAAGCAAACCCGTGATGGTTAGCGATCCAACAGGACACGCCCGGGAATGGCATAGCCAGTGTTAACGAGACATGTAAGATTGGCTCGGAAGTTTGACAGGTTGACTAGCCTTAGCATTATCGCAAAATACTTGCTTATAACTTGATTCATATCTACATGGTTAGTGGACTCCAGTCCGGAGAGAAAAAGAAATAATGATCTCGCATTAATTAATTTGTCCAGACGAGAAAAATCAAGTCTCCGAAATATTGCAGGGCAAACGCATCCATAATTGCAGTTCTTGCTTTACCAGAATCATGACAGCTAAAGAAGAGGCATTGGTTCATTCAATTATCTTATCATGTGCTCCTGAATTAAGTGACCAAGGTCAAATACTGAATGCTGTGATACATATGGCAAACTGAAATGGTATGGGCAACACCAGAGGAGCTCAAGACGGCAGCATCGAGATTATACAACGCTAGCAGGGGGCATACTGAACTGAACTGGAGCATATGAACGTCATGTTCATCAGATTCCACCAAACATAGTGCTGAAAAGTAACAGCCAAGACATCACTGAAGCTGAAATCCAAGCAATATCAAAAACGTTTTCAGCGAGAAATATATCCAGTGGGATAAACCAAACCATTTGAGATTGCTAACTTTCCATTGATGATAACAGAATGGTAACATCAGAGGCTACATCACAGCATAACATGGCCGTCATAGCACAGCCGACCAAATCTTTCTAAGAAAATTGTCAAGCCATCAAGCATTTGAAATGTATTATTAAGAACGTTGTCAAGTCATCAAGCATTTGACATATAACACTTGTACAGGAAATCTGTAAGATTAGCAATCCATTAGGACACATCGGAAATGACATAGTCAGTGCTACCAAGACATGACATGGAGGAAATTTAGTTTGACAGATCACCTCGGCTTGAGGATTGTCACTGACGGCTTGCTTAGCAATTGATTAAAATCTACAGGAAAAATCAGTCTCCCAAACATTGCAGGGCAAACGCATACATAACTGCAGTTGTTGCTCACCTCAATGATAACAGTCAAACCAAAAAAGAAAAGAGTTATCCGTTCCCTTGTCTTGCTTCCTGTTCATGTCTGAATCAAGTGACGGCATACCAAACGATGTGTGATTCGTACAGCAAACCGAAATGGCTCAGGGCAAAGAAAACATCATCTAACAGGGAATCAGAGACAGGTACGTGTTAGACACAGATTCAGTGCATCAATTCCACAACAGGCTGAAGTGACACTGCAGCTGAAATCTAAGCAATTCTGAAACAAGTTCGGTGAAGAATCTAACCACGGGGATACAACAAACCATAGGGACAAATGCTTAAGATCAGATCGACATTTTTCCATTGATGATGATAACAAGATGGTACCATCAGAGAGCACATATAACAACACAGCACAACCGACTGAACCTTCCTACCCACAGACAACAGGCTAAAGATAAACTAACACATCTGCAGATCAGACACGAGAAAGCAGAACTAAGCGCTCTAGGCCCTCTCGCCACGGATGCGGCGCGCGAGCTGGATGTCCTTGGGCATGATGGTGACGCGCTTGGCGTGGATGGCGCAGAGGTTGGTGTCCTCGAAGAGCCCGACGAGGTACGCCTCAGCAGCCTCCTGGAGCGCGGAGACGGCGGAGCTCTGGAAGCGGAGGTCGGTCTTGAAGTCCTGCGCGATCTCCCGCACCAGGCGCTGGAACGGCAGCTTGCGGATGAGCAGCTCGGTGCTCTTCTGGTACTTGCGGATCTCCCGGAGCGCGACGGTGCCGGGGCGGAAGCGGTGGGGCTTCTTCACGCCGCCGGTGGCCGGGGCGGACTTGCGCGCCGCCTTGGTCGCCAGCTGCTTGCGGGGCGCCTTGCCGCCGGTGGACTTCCTCGCCGTCTGCTTGGTGCGGGCCATGGGGACTGGAGGGAGGCTGCTGGTATAGGGTTTGGTTCGCTTGGTGGGGTTGGAAGGATTGGGGACTGGAATGAGGAAGAATGGAGGGGAGCGGGGGTGGTTTTATGGTGACGAGGCGCGGGTGGGCGGGATTTTTTGGATATTTCCCGCTCTGCGTTTTGGGAGGAGAGGGTGAGCTTTGAGCGTCGGATTTGCGAGAAGTGGACGGCGAAGATTCGGTTTCAGGTGAGTCACGCGGATCGTGGGTAGGGATCCGTGGCGTGGTGGTTCCTGCGTTCTGATTGGTTAGTGGCGTGAACCTCTCTTGGGTTCTGAAATAAATCTGAGCGATGTGATCATGTGAATATGTGATGTTCTGATTTCTCGGTCGGCATTTTGCTACTATACGCCTGAAGACTGAAGCGATGAACGATCACAGTCACCTCACCTCTTAGCTTGTTTTTTGAAAAGAAAAAAGGAAAAAAACATCTTAGCTTGTTTTACATCGCTCTCAAACTGAGCAAAGATAAGCTTGTACATGAGCGTTGTATTAGAGCATGTACAACGGGTCGCCCCAGGGTACTGCCCCGACAGAGCCAGCTAGGTTCGCATGCCACAATGGCAGTACGGCGATAGCCTGCATGTGACAGGTGAAGCTTGCAGAGAAGGCGGCCTCCCCAGAGAAAAAGCAAGCGGAGAGAGTGGAAAAAGAGAGGTGAGAGAGGGAAAAGATGAATGGAGCATTGCCGTGTGACGTTTCGGCGCTGGGTTGAGACTGATTTGAGGTGTAGTTTCACACTTCCGAACCTACATGAAAACCATGAGGCAGTAGCATTGTACTCCTACCATAGCTCATGCCCTTAAAGAAACTTGCGCTAGTTGCTCCAAAAAGGAATGCATGTACTATGTATATCCTCGTAGGACTACATATCCTCTTTTACGACGCATTGCTTCTGCTCATTGTACACTGGAATCAACCCACACGAGCCATGAGCTGAAACTTATTAATCTGAAACAAGCCATGTGCAACACATCGTATCGCCGACGACGAATACTGAGGTGAATTTCATTGTTTCATGCAGGAGGCAAAATACCAAGCCCATCCATTATCGTAAATAAAAGTATAAAAACATTACCACTTCACATTGCAATCTCTTCGCGCTTAGAGCGTCTCCATCGACCCTGCCAATGCCGATCTGACAACTATGACAGATGAGCGTTGTTGGGAGTATCGGCGCATGTTGTCGGTCTACTTGGGTCGGCTGCCCCGAGTACAAATTGTACGCATGTTGTCGGTCTACTTGGGTCGGCTGCCCCGAGTACAAATTGTACTCTTCAACGTCTTGTATTTAGGAAAGGAGGGATATTACTGAATATATTTTCATATTATATTTGTGTGCTAATTAATTGCTGATAATTATTCTATAAATATGGTCAAAATTAGGATGGTTTGACATTTCAAAAAATTATACGCCCTTATTTACGGATTGGAGGCGGTCGATCTTGTTGTCGCCCTTGTCCGCTCTGTCGTCGTCCCGCGGATCATCATCATCGGCGGTGGTGATGATGTCATGCTTCGCTACCAACCACGGGCAGGCAAACTCGTGGTCAGTCGGCTGCACCGTGTTCATTGAATTCTTGAGAGCTTTCGTGCGCCCCGTAGTGTCGTCGTCATTGGCGTGGCGCAGCGGCAATGGCACGTGATATGCCACTTCTGACGTCGGTGTGTTGCGCAACTCCGGCTTCGACAGCTTCAGTGGCGCTAACATTGTCTCCTTCTTCTCCTCCTTCATGTTTTCTCGGTGGGCCTAGAAATAGTCGTCCCCGCGACTTCAAGGTCTACTCAAGAATGACGGTGTTATCCGCATTGGTGGATTTATCCACGGCTCCTACTTGAGGACGAGGGGGCGTGCATTGTGGTGCGCGAGAGGACGAAGTTGCCCATGGTTGCACCGGCTTAGGCACTAGAGGGAGCGTCGACGTGCAAAGACGACCCCGACTCCTACTTGGCGATTAGAGGGGTCTCCGACAAGCGCAATGTCAGGGGGATGACCCCCGGGTGACCAAAGGCGTGGGAAGAATACATAGAAGATCTCAACAGAAGAGTGTGGTTGGATGACGACAAATGGTTGTACCTCGTGCGTGCCGCCTGCCCCTTGATCCGGATGCTCTAGCACCTGGATGTCATTTGTCCCTCAACCCGCTAGGCAGATGCCTCCACCAGCCGGTTCTCTTGCAGCACGCGTGCATCCCCAGCGTATTCGGGCAGGGCCCGTTGTAAAATCCGCACCTAGTTTGGGGGTTTCTTCCCTGCAAAAGTTTGGCCAAGTAAAAGAAAAATGTTCCCTTTTTTCATTCGTCTTTTATTCTCAACCAGGCAGAAATGCCTGGGCAGGAACACCGGTGCCCTATGGGGGTTCTCTCTCGGGGATAAGACGCCGCATGAAGTGTGATTCGCTACCCCCATTCCGTTGTTCGATTCGCTATTCGTTGGGGGACTTTTGTGGAGCATTTTTTGAGAAAGTTGCCTTGGATTTTTGGTCAATCCACTAGATAATTAGGAAACTGGTGGGGGCTCGGGGGCTGAGCCGGGGCGCTTCCGAGTAGGAAACGTCCCGTGGCCTCAGATCGAGACTTCTTAGTCCACCCCCAAGCACCCCTAGTTTCTCCCCAAAGACGGACGCTCGGGGTTGTGCGGTCTCCTCTTGAAAGAGTAAGGGACTCTACTTAACAGCCTAGACCTCTTAGTCCAACTGGGGCTCCCGACAATGGACCAGGAGCGCGAAGGATCCACGGGGCCTCCGCTCCTCGCAGACCTGCATCGGACCGTTCAGAGCAGACGGTGCAAGCAGTCCTCCAAGGCCAAGAAGGAGGCGAGCACTCGATAAAGAGGTCACACGTTCCACCTTTCCTTTTATTCATAGACAGTGATCTTACAAGGTGGACAAAACTGCTACTGTTTGGCCCGACTAATCAGACCCCTAGGGGGACTGGTGACGTGGGGATGACCCCTGGACCAATCGGGTGAGCCTACTCGGTCCAAGGCCCAAGACTTAGGCCCAAAGGGAGGTTCTGTATTGCGTTAGTAGAAGGCCCACCCGCAAGACTTGCGGGTCAAGAAGGAAAGACCTAACCGACCTAGAACTAGGGTTTGTAAACCCCCCCCCCCGGACACGGTTTGAGACCTAGCCATCTATATAAGGCTAGAAGAACCACCGAGAGGGGGATCCAATCTACTTTCGCCACCGCAAGCCTTGATCTCGAGATCATACTCTCGACTTGAGCACCCCCCCCCATTGTAACCGATCTACTAATAATACAGATCAAAGAGCAGGAGTAAGGGTTTTACCTCTACGAGGGCCCCGAGCCTGGGTAAATTGTGCCCCCTGTTAGCCGACGATTGTCATCAGCTCCCTTACGTTCTCTTAATCAAAACCCTACCGGATCACCCGAGGGACTTGTTGAGATGACTATTCAACAATTGGCACCGTCTGTGGGAACGGCGGGCGCTGGATCTACGGCATCTTCGGCCTCGTCATCGCAAACCTTCAGCTGGAGCCCTGGAACTTCGACTCCAGCGAAACCGATCCGTTTCGGGTCGCTCATCTACGCGCCCCACTCGCCGGAATCGCGTCCGGCATTCAGCGGATTGGAGAAAAGCATCAGCTTAACGTTCGGGAGCTTCCACTTCCACGCCAACAAGGCAGGAATCTTGCACTTCCCCGAGCAGATTGATCTCGGCGAATCGGACTCCGAGTCTGCCTCGAGCCCCACAATCCCCGACTCACCATCTAACGACGCTGGTGGCGACCTAGCGCCCAGCGGTGGCTCCATCCAACGCAACATCCGCGACTTCCACACCATCGCGACCGAGGAACCCTCCAGACCTGGTGAAAGTTATCGACCCACGCCTAGGACTCACGAACCATATCTGGCCCAGATGTGCATGGCAGGATCAACGGAGGCACCCGAGGAAGTAGAGGACAGTCGAAAGGAGCGAGAGCGCATCAAAGTATCATGAGCCGCCTGGGACAAAGCAAAGGCGGCGGTACACCTTGGCGGTCAACCCGAAGAAGGAGCCTCCCGAGAGGACCTAATCGCATACCACTATCACCTGGTACGGGCTAGTAGGCTGATCGCTGAAGCCCACAAAAATCTGGACGAACGAAAGAAAGCGGTAGACGAGTCGAGCGCGCGTCGCACGGCTCTCTCTAGGACTCACTCGGTAGGAAACAATCCCCCAAAAAAGAGATACGTCTCGAAGACCGCCGGCATGGATCACGAGTCCCTCAGCGGAATCAGCAAAACACTCGATACATCCCTCATGCATGTCGACGACGAGGGCAACGTACACCCAACGACTCCCGCCACAGCACTCTTAGCAGCCGCCACATCTTTGCAGGCAAACCAGCCGCCCGAAAACGATCCCCGTGCGGAACAGCATCGACATGTCCAAAAGGGGCTAGGCACGGAAGCCGCAAGAATAGCCGCTCAAGCCCGCTAAAACGCGACAACGCCAGAAGCTGAAAAAAACCTAGGGCAGACAAAACACCTCGCAGACGCGGGAGTACGTCACCTAGAAGGGGAGACAGGGAGTCACCTCGTCGCGCCCGAGGGAAGAAGCCCGGCTTCGCGACGATAGCTCGGGTAGTGATGAAGATAGCCCGCGAGATCGCGATCGCAGCCCACGGCACCACGGAAGCCGATCGCGACACCGCAGCAGAGAACCACGGAAAGAGGATAATCGCGACCGGCCTGAATATGACGCGCGAGCAGACATCGCGCAAAACAAGGTCAACATAGCTCGAGCAATCAGGAATCGCGCACGGTCGCTATCCACCTCTTCCGACGAGGAAGCCTGCGGTGCATTGTGTTTTACCCGCGACATTCGCGAGGCACCGATGCCTAAGAGATTTAAGCTTACCACGGAGGTCCCGAAATATGACGGTTCGCAGGAGCCCAAGTCTTGGCTATCAGATTACCTCACGGCAATAAAATGCCAACGTGGGAACAAGACAACGGTCATGTCGTGGTGGTGTCACGGCAGATGCCATGGGATGGCTAAAGATGTGGGGACGATGGACGCTGGAGGTGTCCGGGGAGGGATCACGCGACGAGTAGCCGCGTGAGGTAAGATCCACACAACACAAACAACACGATGTACCCAGGTTCAGGGCCCTCGTGAGGAGGTAAAACCCCTACTCCTGCCTTTCTCTATGTATTACGGTGTCTCACCGAGTAGCCACAGTACAAATAGTAATGCTACCGAGTAGCCCCTTGCCCCTCTCCGAGTAGAGCTAGGTCAAGAACTTAGGGTTTCTAGGGTTTCTAGTGAGCCACTATGGGAGCATCTGAGAGCGTCTGTGAGTATGCCTCGCGCAGGAGGCGGCGGGGCACCTTATATACATGGTGCCCAGCCGGATACGTCCAAATCCTAGACAAGTGTCGACATAGTGTGCACACTGTCCTTTCTCCGAGTACCCGCTGACAGCTTTGGTCGTTGGTCTTGGCTGCTTCTGTAAAGTCGTTGGGCAAAACTAGGGGACAGACTGGTATCACTGTACCTAGTCACAGAGTAGGCCCCCCTTATCCTGCCACCGACTGCTTCCATGCTGTCACTGTCAGGCAGGCCGTCCCCACGTGAACAGTAGTTCGAATGCTGCCAAGTACGGACCCAGGATACGCGGGATCCTGTGTCAGAACGGCTCCTTTTGACTTCCTGCCCGAGTAGTTTCCCGCCAAATGTTCCCGCCAATTGTACTCGGGCCAAACCTTCTACTCGACATGGTAGAAACTGATTGATATCTCCTTCTGGCCATCTTGAGGTGAGACCGAGTAGCAGTCGACCGGGTAGCGAGTACCCGGTAGTCGGCTACTCGACCAAACCTCTCTTCTGTAAGCGGCCTTTACCACCTGTCTTTACCCTACTCGGGGGTAACCCCCCGACAGCAGTCCCCGAAGCTGGTTGAGTCTTGCGAACTTGTTCACCAGGCTCTGCCAGCTTAAAACCAGCCTGTGTATCTCAGCCATCGAACCTCAAGATGACCGATTAGGTCCTCCGAGTAGCTATCCGGAAAGTATCTTGGGTTTCCTTTTCCGAGTAGCACTTGCTTTCTACTCTGTATCCGAGTAAAGAGACTTAGCGAAAATTCGCAAACTGAGCCTCTGCAGCGCAGAGCAACATCCAGCCCTTCACGCAGGCACTGCCTACGTGTCAAGCATCCACGACCTTGTCGTTTGGTTGCCCAGGACACGACGCCACGTGTCCAGTTTTCACGCCGTGGGCCCACCGGCCGTCATGTCCCATCACGCGCAATTACTGGCCACGATCTGAAGGTGGGATCAAATGCGGCCGTTACGCGCGCAGCCCGCGCTTGTGTGCGTTTCTAGCCGGCCACAGGACCCACCACATGCCACAGTCGATCCCACTACCGCGGTGGTAACGGTAACACCGCGAGGGAGATATAAATACCCCCGCGGTAACTTCCTTTTCTTCTTCCCTGCTCTTTTCCCCTTCTGCCTCCTGTCCTTCTTCTCCACCGAGCCCTCCGCCGCCGCGCAAGCTTCTGCGCCGCCGCGGACTCACTCCACCGAGCACTTCCACTCGAAAATCATCCACTCTTCCCACTCGCGACGATGGCCAAGGCTAGCTGGGCGGGTTCCTCCGTCACCAAGGCCAATCTCGCCTGGCTCGTGACCAGCAGGCGGGTTCCCCCCGGCGTGGAGTGCCGGGCACCCGACGACGAGGTCGTGCCAACTCCGCAGGACGGCGAACGGGTGGTCTTCATGTCGCACTTCGAGCGCGGCTTTGGACTGCCCGCCTCCAACTTCCTGCGCGAGTTCCTCGACCACTTCGGGCTGCAGATGCATCATCTACCGCCCAACGCGGTCGTCTTCCTCGCCTACCACGCGGTGGTCTGCGAGGCTTTCCTCGGCATCAGGCCCACGACTGATACCTGGCTCAGGTACTTCAATCTCCGCCAACAATCGGTCGGGAAGAAAGATGGTGCAGGTATCGGCCGCGCCACCGACACGGGCTGTGCCATGATGGTGCAGCGGACGGGTACGAACCATCCCCGCATCCAGGGGCTGGACTCCTGCCGAATGTGGCAGCAAACCTTCTTCTACGTCAAGAACGTCCCCGCCACGGAAGGAGGTGTGGTTGATGATCGAATCAACCTGCCCGCTTGGAGGAACCGTGCTCCACTCGGGTCGAACTGGAAAGAGAAGCCCAACATCGACGAAATCGCCGTCGAGATAGAAGATAGACTCGGCGAGTTGAAGAAGCTGGGCCTCAAGAATGACGACCCGGTGATATGTTGGATCAAGCGCCGAGTACTCCCTCTGCAGGAGCGCTGCCATCTCATGTGTTACATGGGAGGCCCGCGCGACTGCACCAGGACCACCACCATCGAAATCGACGACGCGGATGTTGCCTATCATGCCAGGAACATGCTGAAGACAGGCCTTACCGAGAAGTGGCGGTATGGCTTCGTCCCGTACAGCCGCACGCAACCGATTGCCCGGGTACGTTCTTCCTTCTCTGTTTTTGCCTCTGCCACCCGAGTAGAGAACTTCCCTTTCCGCCCCGACTAGCAACCACCTGGTGCACCGAGTAGAGCTCTTAGTCGACTCGCGCTTAGGCTTAGTATGCTTTGTGTTTGCACGCCTATCCGGGTAGAACACTTGGAGAACTGCATAGGCTTAGTGTGCTTTGTGTCTGCACGCCTGTCTGAGTAGAATACTTAGAAAACCGCATAGGCTTAGTGTGCTTTGTGTTTGCACGCCTATCCGAGTAGAGTTCCATCCTGCTACTCGGTTTACTTATGATCCTTCTCTGTCTTTCAGACTCTTACTCGACAGCTGATTGAGAGTCGCGAAGTTTTTGAAGACAACTGGTTCGCCGATCGCGAGGAGGATGACATGCTGCCCTCTGATGACGCGGAACCGAGCAGTCCCGTTCCTGACAAGCGCGATGCTCTCCGCACTTGGTCAGATGAAGGCTCTCACGGTATTGTTACTTTCATCTTGTTTGCTTCTGAGAAACACCAATCCCTTGCACTGCTGTTTCTGATTCTTCCTTCTTCTCCTTTGAACTTCTCAGATGAGGCCGCTGCGGAGAGGGACGACGAGGATGAGGGCGAGAACGAGGGCGATGCGCCCCTCGTCGTCCAACCTTTGTCTACTGCCCCTCCCGAAACCCGCAAGCGGACTGGGAGCGAAGCGCAGGTACCTCCGGCCAAGAAGAGGAAGCCCGCCGAGAAGGAGGAGGCCGCCGAGAAGAAGAAGAAGGTTACTGTCAAGAAACCCCGACGACAGCTTAAGTCCACCAATGCGTGAGTTCTCTTCTCGTTTGCCCTCCTTCTCGCGTAGTACTGATTTCTCCCAAATCTTCTTCCAATCCCTGATCTCTTTCTTCTCTGCAGTCCTGCCATGGACGCGAACGCAGCCCTCGCGTCCGACCAAGCCCAGAAGAAACCAGTACCTCTGGTTAACCTGGACGATGATGATGAGGATCGCGACGCCAGTGCTGCTGCTGCCAATCCAGCACAAGGAGCAGCGTCAGAACCAGCAGCACAAGACACCGCCGTCCACGACGAGAGACCCCCTTCTCCTCCGGCTAGCAACGCCGAGGAGAACCAAGAACAAGAAATGCCAGACGCCGCCGCCCTTGAGCGGCCAGAAGTAGAGCAGCCCACCACCGAGGCTGCCGCACAAGAGAACGTTGCTGCCGAGCAGCTGGTGACAGATGACACTGCCGCGGATGCTACCGTAGCAGATGTCTACCCACTGCCAGGCAGCGCACCGAGTGGTGTTCTGCCAGGAGCTGCAGCGGCGCCACCAACTGCGCAAGGCCCTACGCCTCCAACTGCGCAAGGCCCTACACCACCGACTTCCTCCTCGTCTCCACAGAGCAAGGACACATCCAGCCCTCCCGGGCGAGCAGCCAAGCAACAGGCCCTTGATGCTCTGAGGGATTACTGTTCCAAGAAAGGTCTATCTGAGAAGGAGACTGCCGATAAGGTGGCTGCTGAGGAGGCCAAGGCCAAGGAGGAAGCCGCCGAGAAGGCCAAAGCCGAGAAAGAAACTGCTGAGAGAGCTAAGGCCGAGCAGAAGAAGGCCAGGGCTGAGCAGAAGAAGGCCGAGAAGCGAGCTGCCGAGAAGGCAGTCGCCGAGAAGGCAAAGGCCAAGACTGAGGGGAAGGAACCCGAGGATCTCGAGAAGCAGGAAATTGAGAAGGAGCAAACAAAGAAGAGGGCCAGAGACCAAGGCGCATCCGCAGGCGGAGCACTCGTGATCCGCGACTCCGGCCCGATTCCTGCTGCGCTCTCCGCGGGCGCTCGCGCTGCTGGCCAGCCTTGCTACCCGGAGTATATGATTGAGGTTAGCCACCAACATAGCATCGGCTTCCCTCCCCAAGATAAAGCTGTAGCTATTCAGAAGGGGAGGAAAGCTGTAGCCAGGAATACTCCTCCCTTCGATCCAGCCCAGAACAAACCCGTCAATATTGCTTCTCGGGGAGCCCAAGACAAGCCAATAACCTCCAAGGGTCTTGAGCAGGTACTGGACACTGTCGGCTACATCAGCGCCAAGTGGGACAGCGGGGTTCTCGGAGAGGAGAAGTGGCATGGCTTGACCCTTGGCTCCGTCGACCACTACCGCGTGGAGTGGAACAAGATCGACCTGGGACACCAGCCCATGTCCGTCTCCACCGACACCGCCACCCTCGCAGCCAAGATGTTCTTGCACCGCAAGAACGCCGAAGATATCGAACAGAGCTACGCAGTAAGTCTTTTTGCCTTTTCCGAGTTGAATTTTCTTCTCTTCTACTCGCCTTTCTTCTTTCTTACCATCACCCCCAGTCCCCGAGATTTGGGTCGAGTAGGCGGATACTCTCCGAGTAGCCTCCTACTCGGGCCGAATCTTCTCTGCTTTGCCTAACTCATTTTCTTCTCGGTTTTCAGGATAGCGTTCTTAAGCGGACCAACTTGTACCGCATCCTTCTCTGGAACCACTCCATCGCCAGGAGGCGTATTGCTGCGCTGGAGAAGGAGAAGGTAGCTGCTGAGGCCGCGAGCAAAAATGCAAACGACAGCACCCAACAGCTGGCCGAAGTGCAAGGTACGCCTTTAGCCACGCGGTTCCTGCGTTTTATGGTTACGCCCGCTTCTGCTTTTTTACGCACTGACCTTTCCTTCTCTACAGAGAAACTGAAAGCCTTGGCCGATGAGCATGAAAAATGCCGTAGCTTCGTGGAGAACGCCGAGGCCACGATAAAGAAACTTGAAGGTGAGTTTGCTGTTTACTCGGTGTGACCTTGAGTTTGGTTCTTCTCTGCCCGCTTACTGACCTCATCTTATCTTTTCGCAGAAGATTATAAGTCGTTTGCTGAGGCGCACCAAGATTGCGTCCAGCCAGCAGAGGTGGAGAAGCAGCTATCCGACCAGGCCATTACTCTGGTGAAGGACCATACCACCGAGATGGAGAAGCTGCAGCTCCAGCTTCAGAATGCACTCCTAGATGCCGTCAAGCTTGGCGCCGAGAGGGACAAGGCCATCGCCGAGAAGGCCAAGGCCGAGACCGCTTTCAAGGCCAAGGAGAGGGCCCTCGAGGCTGAATGCGAGACTCTGAAGAAGGCCAATGCTGATCTTTTCGCTCAGATGGACACCCTGCGCCAGATCCAATCAAAGCACATTAGCAACGAGGAATCTTGGAGAACCAAGCTGCAGCAACTGCGCCGCCAACTAGTCGGTAAGTTCTTTTCTTCATTGCATCTTTTCTTCTCGGTCTTATTCCTTCTCGGCTTCCTTTTCTCTTTCTCGGTTTTTGATCTTGCCACTTGCTATTTCAGATATCTGGCCTCGCCTTGAGTCTACCTCTGCGCCCTCGATAGCCAAGGCCCGAGCAGTTCGCCTTTTGCTGGGTGAGCCGATTGACACCAAGGCTGATATCGAGGACAGCTTGCAGGTGCTCAAAGGTTACTTCGAACAGCTGGCCGGCTGCGGGACTGATTTGATGCACGCGGGCTTTGAGCTCCACCGGCTGTTCTGGCCTCATGATCCTGAGCCAAAAAGCATGCGGGCGCTCGCCCTCAAGCTGGAAGGCGTGAAGGCCGAGTTGAAAAAGTGGCGAGCCTCCGGAGCCCGTGCTGGTGCGGACGTGATGCTTCTCTGCATTGCGTCCTGGTATGAGAACCTGGATATGCAGCTGATCCGCGGGAAGCGCAATAACTCCAAGTGGGAGACTGATGCCGATAGCGTGGCCTTGCGCAAGCAGATTGCATATGATGTCGCAGAGTGCGCCGAGACGGAGGTCTACATCGATGGCGTCCCCGAACCCGACACCGAGTACGAGGACGACGAAGATGACGACGAGGAAGAACTTGGGGACTACTTCGAATCTCCCAAGGGCAAGGCCGGGAAGGGCAAGGCCACCGTCGTCGCGAGTAGCGATGAAGACGAAGGGGCGCACATCGACAGCGAGCCACTCGACTTCGGCACCTCCTCAGGTGCTGCTCTCGACGACACGGTGCCCCCTCCTGGCCACGCTTCAGGCTCCTCCTCGGCTCCGGGACCCGTCTCGGTGGCCACGGCCACTTCCGAGCAGGCGGCCACCCAGGAGGACGCCGAGATGGAGGAATCCGCCGCCGTGCAGACGGAGGCTGATGCTACCCACGCCAGCACCGAAGGAACAGCCGCCACGACTGCCACCGAAGAAACTGCTGCCAGGACCGCCGCCGAGGAAACAGCCGCCAAGGCCAGCGCCGAGAACATCTCCTCTTCAACTTGAAGCAACCTGCAATCTTTTCTTTCACTTGAACACTTTATCAGATCCCCGGAATGCCGGGAGCAGATGTAACAGACTACCTTTATCTTGCTTGCTACTCAGTTTTTATGCCCACTCGGTTTACGTTGACATTAATCAATTTGAACGACACTGGCTTAATGCCGAGTTGTGTTTCCATGCGAGTCCCCGAGTAGCTTTTCTTATTCACCCTGTCTTTTCATCTCTGCTCTACCTGCGACTTGTCGCTTGTTTGGTATTCGAGTCACAAGAATCAAGGAACAAGGCTGCAAATACTTGGCCGCTAGAAACAATCATGGTAACGCAGCCCACCACCTAGCCGAGAAGACGAAAACGAGGAACAAAAAGTAACCGACAACCTACTCGGTTCCTGCACTCCTTCTTCCTTAGTGATTTTCGTGTGCTCATTGACCTTTTGCTTGTTCTCTTGCTTGCCATGAAGCCGGGTTTCGGACAGCAGCAGAGTCGAAGAGTTGGCATATAGGTTTAAACACAGTACTCAATGCACCTTTGAGTTCTGAAGTGGAGCAACCGAATAGACAAAGGAACAAGCCGAGTAAAAACACTTAGAGCAATTTTGGGCGAGGGCAGTCCCCGAGAACAATTTTAGATTGCAGAGTAGAATTTCAACTCGGATGAAAGGGTACATACACATCTTTGCTTACGAATGAAAACGACGAAGTAGAGCTACATTCCAGGGGCGCTTGGTTTCCTCTCCAGCTTTATCTGCCCTGTTCGCCTGCGATGGGCGCACATCTACAAGATAGTACGCGTCATTGTGCAGCGCTTTGCTCACAATGAAGGGCCCTTCCCATGGGGGAGACAACTTGTGCATCCCGGCTGTGCGCTGCACAAGCCTAAGGACCATGTCTCCTTCTCGGAAAACCCTTGGGTTCACCTTTCGGCTATGATAGCGCCGCAGGTTTTGCTGGTAGATAGCCGAACGTGACAGAGTCAGCTCTCTTGCTTCTTCAAGCAGGTCAACGTCGTCTTCTCGAGCTTCTCTCGCCTCCACCTCAGTGTAGAGGGCTACTCGGGGGGAGTCATGCTCTAAGTCTATTGGCAACACGGCCTCAGCCCCGTATACCAAGAAGAATGGCGTGTAGCCAGTTGACCGGTTAGGGGTAGTCCTTAGACTCCACAACACCGCTGGCAACTCTTCTAGCCAACACCCAGGTGTTTTCAGCAGTGGCTCAATCAGCCTTGGCTTGATACCTGCCAGTACCATCCCATTTGCTCTCTCAACTTGCCCATTGGAGGCAGGGTGCGCGACTGACGCAACGTCTAGTCGGATATGTTTATCTCTGCAGAATCGCACCATTGCCCCCTCTGCAAAGTTGGTGCCATTGTCGGTGATGATACTGTGCGGGTAGCCATATCTCATGATCACATCCTTCACAAACTTCACAGCTGTGACCCCATCGCACTTCCGAATAGGCTTCACCTCGATCCACTTGGTGAACTTGTCCACCATGACCAAGATATGAGTCATGTTGCCTTTAGCCGGCTTGAAAGGACCAACCATATCCAAGCACCAGACAGCAAAGGGCCATGTGATAGGGATTGTCTTCAACTCGGAAGCTGGCATGTGAATCTTACTTGCGAACATCTAGCAGCCGGCGCACTTTCTCACGATATCCTCAGCTTGCTGCAGTGCGGTGAGCCAGTAGAAGCCATGCCGAAAGGCTTTCTTGACTAAAGCCCGAGAAGAGGCGTGATGCCCACATTCTCCTTGATGTATCTCCACCAGGATTTCTTCTCCTTCCTCTGGGCTCACACAGCGTTGCAGCACGCCAGTGGCACTTCTCTTGTGCAGCACATCTCGAACTATGGTGTAGCCCTTGGACCTTCTCTGAATCTGCCTCGCAGTCACCTCATCTTCAGGCAAAGTACCGTCCCTTAGAAAGGATAATATGGGCACTGCCCAGCTCGGTGTCTCCCGCACGGGAAACACTGGTTCGTCCATTTCCATTGGGACAGGCTCTGTTGGTTGCACAGGAGGAGTAGGAGCGCTTCTCTGCAGCCCAGATCGATTGGCGAGAACTTCTTCAATGAACGCAACAGCTTCTGCGTTGAGGGCGGCAGTCCCCGAGTAAGGAATGGCAGTCCCCGGGTAGGGAGTGGCAGTCCCCGAGTAGGGAGTGGCAGTCCCCGGGTAAGGAATGGCAGTCCCCGAGTAAGGAACGGCAGTCCCCGAGTAGGGAACGGCAGTCCCCGAGTAGGGAACGGCAGTCCCCGAGTATAGGACGGCAGTCCCCGGGTTCCCTGCAGCACTCTCCCAGTCAATCTCCATTGGGTCAGATTCTTCACTTGGCAGAGAAGGGACAAAGATGGATTCCGAGTTGGGGGAAGGCTTGATGGATGGCTTCCTCAAATGCTCCAAGGCAATCCCTGCCGGGATGGACTGCCGAGAAGATCCCAACTTGGACAGCTCATCTGCTGCCTCGTTCTCTGCTCGGTGAATATGCTGGAACTCACAGCCTTCGAAAAACCCAGTCATTGACTGCACCAGGAAACGATATGATGCCATGTTGGCATCCAAAGCATCCCAGGTACCTGAGACTTGCTGCACCACTAGATCTGAGTCACCATAGCATATAATGCGCTGCACGCCAACCTCCTTTGCTACTCGCAAGCCATGCACCACTGCCTCGTACTCGGCTACATTGTTGGATGCCTTGAAGTGAATCTGCAATACATACTTGAGTTGATCCCGCTTGGGTGACGTAAGCACAACGCCAGCCCCGAGGCCTTCTTTCACCTTTGAGCCATCAAAGTGCATCTTCCAATAGTTGGAAACTGGAGCGGGAGGTTCATACTGCATCTCGGCCCAGTCCACAAGAAATTCCGCCAGTACCTGAGACTTGATTGCTTCTCTTCTCGTATACGCGGGAGCGTACGCGGCTAGCTCGATCGCCCACTTGGCTACTCTGCCACTCGCCTCCTTGTTACCCATGATGTCCGAGATGGGAGCTGAGCTCACGACAGTGATGGGATGCTCCTGGAAGTAATGTTTCAGCTTCCTGGCGCCCAGGTACACACCATATGTCATCTTCTGGTAGTGAGGATAGTTTTGCTTGGAACTGGACAGCACCTCACTGAGATAATAGACTGGGCGCTGCACACTCTTGCCTTCTTCTTCTCGCTCCACCACTATCACCACGCTGACTACTCGGTTAGTCGCGGCAATGTACAGCAGCATAGGCTCCTTGGGTAGCGGACTAGCCAAGACGGGAGCACTAGCCAGCATTGCTTTCAGCTCATTGAATGCCACATCCGCTTGCGGAGTCCAGACAAACTTGTCGCTTTTCTTCATCAGCTGGTACAGAGGCAAAGCCTTCTCGCCCATCCGGCCAAGAAAGCGGCTCAGAGATGCCAGACAACCCGTGAACTTCTGCACATCCTTCAATGATCTCGGCAAAGACATGCTCTCAATAGCTTTTATCTTAGACGGATTGGCTTCAATGCCCCGACTAGAAACCAGAAAACCGAGTAGCTTTCCAGCTGGTACACCAAAGGTACACTTACTCGGATTCAGTTTCATTTTGTACCTGCGTAGGTTAGCAAAGGTTTCCTCCAGGTCGGCAAGCAGAGTATGTGTTTTATTCGTTTTGATGACAATGTCATCTACGTACACCTGCACATTCTTGCCGAGCTGGTCATGCAAGCATTTCTGCATGCATCTCTGATAGGTTGCACCCGCATTCCTCAGGCCAAAACACATGACACGATAGCAATAAGCCCCGTACGGGGTAATGAAAGCAGTCTTTATTTGATCAGCAGGGTTGAGTGCAATCTGGTGGAAACCAGAGTAGGCATCTATGAAAGACAACAGCTCACAGCCGGCAGTGGAATCGATCACCTGATCGATGCGAGGTAGCGGGAAAGGATCCTTGGGGCATGCCTTGTTCAAGTCGGTGTAGTCGACGCACATGCGCCATGCGGTGGCAGCCTTGGGATCTTCCTTTTTCTTCTCGACCATGACCGGGTTGGCCAACCAGTCCGGGTGCAGCACCTCCATGATGAAGTTACTGATCAGCAGCTTGGTGATTTGATCACCGATGGCCTTCCTTCTCTCATCCCCGAAACGGCGTAAAGCCTGCTTCACGGGCTTGGCGTCAGGACGCACATGCAAAGAGTGCTCAACCAACTCCCTCGGGACTCCTGGTAGATCTTCATTGGTCCAGGCGAACACGTCCCGATTCTCACGGAGGAAGTGGATGAGCGCGCTTTCCTATTTCTCCGCCAACCCGGCGCCAATGATGGCCACGCGCTCCGGGAACTCGGGGTCAACCTGGACAGTCTTGGTCTCCTTGGCAGCTTGGAAAGCAGTACCATGCTGAGTACTCGGCACACCTTGTGCGCCAGCTTGTGCGGACTGAGCCATGGCCACCACCTCGTACATCTTCTTCTTCTCGGCAGCAATCACCATCGATTCCGTAAGTGAGAGCTAGCAGAGGCACACTCCATGGACTTCTTGTAATCTCCCGAGATGGTGATGATGCCATTGGGCCCGGGGATCTTCATCTTCAGGTAAGCCACATGAGTGGAGGCCATGAACTTGCTCAGAGCAGGCCTGCCGAGTAGAGCATGATAGGGGCTCTGATGATCCACCACTTCAAACTGCAGGCGCTCAGTGCGGCAGTTCTCCCGAGTACCGAATAGCACATCAATCCACACTCGGCCAATCGGGTTGCATGAGATCCCGGGCACAATGCCATGGAAAGTGGTCTTGCTAGGCAGCATCATGTTCTCGGCCAGGCCAAGCTTCTCGAGTGTGTCCTTGTACACAATATTGATGCTGCTGCCGTTGTCGATCAGCACCTTGCTGAACCTCACGTTCTTCTCGGGGCCCAGGAAAGTGGGATCCAGCACCAAGGCATAGGTACCCGGATTGGGCATCACCTTGGGGTGATCTGCCCGAGTCCACCTGATCTCCTGGTCGCACCAGTACATGTAGTGGGGGACAGCAGGAATCACTGCATTGACCTCCATGGCCCGCCTGTGCTGTGACTGCTTGTCGACTGCCTCGGAAGTGAAGATCATATAGCTCTCATGGTGCTCTTGGTACTGGTTAGGGCCATTGCCCCCGTTGTTGCCATTGTTACCGTTGTTGTTGCCCTGATAGTTGTTGTTGCCTCTGTTGTTGCTGTTGCGGTTGTAGTTGTTGTTGTTGTTGCGGTATCTCTCATTGTTGAAGTTCTGGTTGGCTCCTAAAGCCACCTGGTTGACATTCTCCCTTCTCGGGTACACTGGCGGCCGAGCTGCGGGAGCGCGAGTAGGCTGAACAGTAGCATTGGCAGCTGGCAGAGGAGGAGGAGGAGGCAAGCCATCACTCTTGATCACATCCCACCACTCGCATTGCCGAGTAGTATGGTTCGCAGGCCTTGAGGGGTGATGAGTGTGAAAGCTGCATGGGCCATCCTTCATGTCATCGAAGACAAACTTCTTCGGCTGCTCGGAGTTCCCGCTACTCGGCTGCGCAGTGCGGAACGGTTTCTTGTTGCCCTGGCCCTGGTTCTGGTTCTGCCCGTAGGCTCCAGCAGGTTTCTGCCTTTGGCCACCACCGCCTCCGACATTCACTGCATTCACCTCTTCGGGATCATACCGAGTATCCACTCGGCGCTTGTTGCGGAACTCGTTGCGCTTGCTGCTGTTGAAGTTTCTTCTCGGCTCAGAGGAATCCATCAGTGGCTGAGTGGGATCGCCGAGTGCGTACTGATCCGCAATCTTGATGGTCTCGGCCAGGGTGTTGGGCATCTCCCTCTGCAATCTCTGCCACAGCATGCTGCCATGTCGGCAACCCTGCGCAAACCAAGTGATGGCCTGCGCTTCATTCACACCCTCACAGGTGTTCCTCAAGGTGCTCCACCGAGTAAGGTACTCGCGGTCCGTCTCGTCTTCTCGCTGCCGGCAAGCCGACAACTGCTGTGGCCTATTCGGCCTCTTGTAGGTGCTGGTGAAGTTGCTGATGAAGGCATCCGAGAAGTCCAGCCAGCAGTTAATGCTGTTCTTGGGCAAGTTGTTGAGCCAAGTGCGAGCTGGACCCTCTAGCATCTGCGGCACATAGCGTACCGCCCATCTCCTGTTGCCATTCGCGATATGGACCGCGGTGACGTAGTCGTTGAGCCAATCTTCAGGCTTGGTGCTACCATTGTAGCTCTTGGTGCCTCTCGCGAGCTGAAAGCCCTTCACGGAAGGCTCATTCATGATGCGCGGGCCAAAGCAATCGGGGGCCAGGAGGACCCGTGCTCTCAAGCCGCGCCGACAAGCTGATACGGTCCAGCTGGCGCCTTGCATCTCCAGGCGCCAACACGCGCTCACCCACACGGTCATGGATGTCATAACCAGCCATCTCCATAGCCGAGTAGCCATCATCATACCTATCCACCTGCATTGCAGCAGGCTGCTCCACCGGGTTGGCGACTGGCGCCACTGGGCGCGGCTGCTGCCTCTGCCGAGTAGGCGGAGCTGCGGGTTGCCGAGAAGTACCCGGACGTGCGGCTTCTCGGACACGGCTTTGAGCTTGATGGGCTTGAGAGCCTGCTCTCGCAGCGTTGTGTTCCTGCCCGGGCTGCTGCGGCACAGCAACCTGTTTCGCGGCAGCGGCCGGGTCATACACCTGCATTTGCCTGTCTCTACCCGTACGCCCGCTGCGGCTCTTCTCGCGGCTAGGATGCGGAGATGAGGCTTGATCGTTAGATCTAGCCGCGTGCGAATGAACCACTTGCGAAGCTCCAGCTCCCGGGTTGGCCTTCCGGAACTCCTCGTTCTGCCTGGCGGCCTCCAGCACCAGCTCGCCTAGCCTCTCCTGCTGCCTGCGACGCGCCTCTCCCTCTAGGCGCGGCAACTCGGCAGCCACAGCCTCCACAGCTCGCAGCGTCTTGGCGGGTGTGCTCTACCTTGGCCTTGTGAAGGTGTTCGCGGTGGCGGACTGCGCGGGCTCCTCCGCAACAGTCGCCATCTCGGCGCCTAGGTTGCGCCGCGTAGCGCCTACCCTGCTGGGCCTCCTGGCCACCGGCGTGAAGCCGTGAGCCTTGTTGTACTCGAGCTGGTCCAGGCTCAGCTCCAACCTGATCTTCTCCAACTCCGCCTGCTCGGCGAGCAGCTCCTGGCGTTGCCGCTCGAGCTGCTCCCTCACGGCTAGGAGCTCGAGGTCGGTGGGAGTGGGCATCCCGGTTCGCGCAGCTGACGCGGGGATGACCGTAGACGTGGAAGGCGGCAGGTTGCTCTCCTTCTCGTAGGGCCGGTGAGTCCTGCCACCCGCGGGCGGGTCGTCGACCTCCTCGACGACGGCCGCAGCGCCAGTAGCAGCTGCGCCAGCGTTCGCCGCCAAGCCAGTCACCATCACCTCAGCGCAGCATGCAGAGCTGCGCGCGGGCCTTCCACGAGCAGCAACAACCGCGGGAGGATCCTCCGCGTCGTGCACCAGCTCGGGGTAGGTGTCGTTGGCGACGGTGGCGACGTAGACGAGGTGAGAGCCGAAGGAGATCACCGAGCCGCCCTCCGGCATGGTCTTGCCGCCGAAACAGCCGGCGTTGTCGGTGACGAAGTCGAAGGAGCCGAATCTGTGGACAAGGCCACAAACTACGCGCTCCGCTGATGAAGATCCCGTCCGAACAGAAACTCCAGCCAGCGCTGCTGGTTGCCCCACGGTGGGCGCCAACTGTCGTGGTGGTGTCACGGCAGATGCCATGGGATGGCTAAAGATGTGGGGACGATGGACGCTGGAGGTGTCCGGGGAGGGATCACGCGACGAGTAGCCGCGTGAGGTAAGATCCACACAACACAAACAACACGATGTACCCAGGTTCAGGGCCCTCGTGAGGAGGTAAAACCCCTACTCCTGCCTTTCTCTATGTATTACGGTGTCTCACCGAGTAGCCACAGTACAAATAGTAATGCTACCGAGTAGCCCCTTGCCCCTCTCCGAGTAGAGCTAGGTCAAGAACTTAGGGTTTCTAGGGTTTCTAGTGAGCCACTATGGGAGCATCTGAGAGCGTTTGTGAGTATGCCTCGCGCAGGAGGCGGCGGGGCACCTTATATACATGGTGCCCAGCCGGATACGTCCAAATCCTAGACAAGTGTCGACATAGTGTGCACACTGTCCTTTCTCCGAGTACCCGCTGACAGCTTTGGTCGTTGGTCTTGGCTGCTTCTGTAAAGTCGTTGGGCAAAACTAGGGGACAGACTGGTATCACTGTACCTAGTCACAGAGTAGGCCCCCCTTATCCTGCCACCGACTGCTTCCATGCTGTCACTGTCAGGCAGGCCGTCCCCACGTGAACAGTAGTTCGAATGCTGCCAAGTACGGACCCAGGATACGCGGGATCCTGTGTCAGAACGGCTCCTTTTGACTTCCTGCCCGAGTAGTTTCCCGCCAAATGTTCCCGCCAATTGTACTCGGGCCAAACCTTCTACTCGACATGGTAGAAACTGATTGATATCTCCTTCTGGCCATCTTGAGGTGAGACCGAGTAGCAGTCGACCGGGTAGCGAGTACCCGGTAGTCGGCTACTCGACCAAACCTCTCTTCTGTAAGCGGCCTTTACCACCTGTCTTTACCCTACTCGGGGGTAACCCCCCGACAGGTCATGCAGTATCTAAACCTACACCTTGTAGGCGCTGTGCACAGCTGTCTCGAAGGAAGACCGCGAGCACAATACGGATCATGGGACGATCTAACCTACGATTTCCGCAAGAACTTCCAGGCGACATACAAAAGACCTGCATCTATCGAAGAGCTGCGGGTTTGCAAACAGAAGAGCGGCGAGTCTACTCGCGAGTATATTCAGCGGTGGACCACGCTCAAAAATACGGCGGGAAACATGTCAGAGGAGGTCGCAGTCGAGGCTTTCACCAAAGCAGCTCGACGCGCTGCCTTCCGAGAAGAGCTGGGACGAGCTGCACCCAAAACTATCGGGGAACTGATGGCAATAGCCGACAAATGGGCTAACGGCGAAGATTCTCTGCGCAACGAGAAAGCATCTTCACCCGCGCCTGAGGAGGATCGCAACGGTCGAAAGAAGAAGAGGAAACACTACGACCACGACGATCGAGAAGAACTAGTGGCGGCAGAGTTCACAAGAAATCGTGACGGCGAGCCTCATGGAAACCACGAATGGAAGCCAAAGCCAGA
The DNA here is from genome assembly GCA_028641055.1 of Alopecurus myosuroides. NCBI lineage: Eukaryota > Viridiplantae > Streptophyta > Magnoliopsida > Poales > Poaceae > Alopecurus > Alopecurus myosuroides. Next base: position 117,286,375 of record CM054061.1, read on the forward strand.
TGATAAAACTCACGAGGAAGACCTTTACGGTTATTGCACGCTACATCTATTCACAGATAAGCGCACAAGCAAGACCATGGCGACTCGTCTCCTCAAGGACTGTCGAAAGTTCCAAGACATCCACGAGGCTTACACGAAGAAAAATAGAGTCGCAGTCAACCAGGGATACCCGCAACTCCCAGGAGGATTCCACCCGCCACAGCCCCTACCTCCACCAGGACACCAGAACGTGGTATTAGCCGCGCTACCAGCGCCACCTGCCGCAAACCCGGGAGCCAACGGGTACCCGCACCCACAGGGGCTCCTAGGCATGATACGGAAGGTCTGCCCGTCCCGAAGAGTCCAGAAGACAAACACACGCCAAGTCAATATGGCAGTACAAGCTCCACCATCCACACCCGAATACCTGAAGATGTCAGAGTAGTCGATAACTTTCTCGCGAGAGGATCATCACCCACGGGTCTATCGACCAGGGCACGCCGCGCTTGTCATTCAGGCACAAATAGGCAACTACGACCTCACTCGGGTGTTCATGGACGGTGGCAGTGGAATCAACATCATATACGCGGACACACTCCGCAAGATGAATAAAAACCTGGACGGGCTCGCAGAGTCATAAACATCCTTCCACGGGATAGTACCAGGGAAAGCCGTCCGGCCACTCGGAACAATCAACTTGGAGGAGTCATTGAATTCAGGCACTAGGAACCTTGAAAAATTACAGAAGGGAATTGCTCGACTTTGAAGTCGTCGATTGGCCATCATAGTACAATGCCATTCTCGGTCGAACAGTGTTCGCGAGATTCATGGCAGTACCTCACTACGCCTACCTGAAGCTCAAGCTTCCAGGGAAATATGGCACGATCACCATAAACAGCGACTTCCAAAAGTCAGACAAGTGTGATACTGAGTTCAATGAGATCGCGAAATCTTTCGGGATGCAGGAGGAGCTAGAAGAGTTGGCAAAAACCACGGATAACTATGTGATGCCACTCACCAAAAAGAACGCCCAGGAACCCGAGTTCAGCCCAAACAGCGACACTCGAAAGCATCAAGTGCACCCGACAGAATCCGCGAAGATGGCGATGGTGTCCACCACCCTATCATCCGCATAGGAAGCGCGCTTGTCGAACTCCTCTGTGAGTACTGGGAGATTTTCGCCTGGCAGCCTTCAGATATGCCAGGGATACCCAGGGAGTTCGCCGAGCACTCACTTGAAGTATATAAAGACGCCAAGTCAGTCAAGAAAACCACTCGACGTTTTTCCGAGCCAAAACAGAGGGCACTCGGAGAAGAGGTGAACATATTGCTAGCTGCCAAATTCATCAGAGAAATCAAAATTTCCACCTGGTTAGCAAACCCGGTGTTAGTCCTGAAGAAAAATACTGACATCCTTCGCGTGTGCATCGACTACACGTCGTTGAACAAAAACTACCCCAAGGATAACTTCCCACTACCACGGATCGACCAGATCGTGGATTCCACTGCAGGCTGCCAACGACTCTCCTTCCTGGACGCCTACTCGGGCTACAATCAAATCAGGATGAAACAAGAGGATGAGGAGAAGACAACATTCATCACACCACACGGTGTATACTTCTACACGACAATGCCCTTCGGGCTGAAAAACGCAGGCGCAACATACAGCGCTGCATGTGAAAATGCCTCTCCAAGCTCATTGGCAAGAACGTACAACTTTACGTTGACGACATTGTCATCAAGACTCGAGTGGAGGATACACTCCTTGAGGATATCAGGGAGACATTTGACGCCCTCAACGCTTACAGAATGAAACTCAACCCGACAAAATGCGTCTTTGGAGTCCCCGCGGGACAACTCCTCAGCTATCTGGTCTCCGCCCGAGGAATTGACGCCAACCCGGAGAAAATACAAGCAATCTTGACAATGAAGGAGCCAGCGAATCTTCCCGGCGTACAACAGCTCGCAGGGCGACTGGCCGCTCTGAGCGGATTCATCGGAAGATTAGGCGAGCAGGCGCTCCCCTTCTATAAGCTGCTAAAGAAAACAGATAAGTTCGAGTGGTCGCCAGAAGCAAAGAAGGCGTTCATCGACTTGAAAAGAGCGCTGCAGAGCAGACGCGTATTGGCAACGCCACAGGAAAAGGAACCACTCTTCCTTTACCTAGCCGCAACAAACCAAGTCGTCAGCACGGTCATTGTCGTCGAGCGGCCAGAGGATGGAAAAGCATACGGCGTTCAGAGACCAATATACTACATCAGTGAGGTGCTTTCGCCGTGCAAACAACGATACCCCCACTACCAGAAACTCGCGTATGGAGTGGTCCTTACTGGCCGCAAGCTCAAACACTACTTCCAGGAGCATACCGTCACGGTGCTAAATGACGCATGACTCGGTACTATCATGAACAACCCCATGGCATCCGAAAGAATCACAAAATGGAGCATCGAGCTAGGCGCCTGGGACATCATATACGCAGGGCGCAACGCCGTAAAATCCCAGGTCGTCGTGGAATTCCTGAGCGAGTGGATGGAGCTACAAACCCCAGGACCTCCAGAATACACGGGCAACTAGATCATGTACTTTGACGGGTCGAAGAGAAACGAGTGAGCCGGAGCCGGTGTCATCCTGATATCGCCAAGGGGTGATAAGCTATAGTACGTCCTGCAACTCGATTTCCCTCCTGACGACCCCGCATCCAACAACGATGCAGAATACGAGGCCTCCTGCACTGCATGAAGATGGCGATTGCCTGTGGAGCCACTCGATTGATGATATACGGGGATTCAAACCTTATCGTGTAGCAGACAATGAAGGAGTGCGACGTTGTTGCAGACAACATGATCGCCTATCGTGACATGTACAACCTACTCGAAGGAAGTTCCAAAGGGTGCGAGCTGAAGCACATCACGCGATCAAGCAACGAGGAGGCAGACAAACTGGCGAACATAGAGTCCACAAACACCCCTGTTCCACCAGGAATCTACCTCGAGAGAATTAGCAAACGATTAGTCAAAGTCAAGAAGCCCGCATTGACACCCGCAGCAACAAAAATAGTGGCCAACCAGCTGATCGCCCTCGTAGAGCTCACACATCACATCTCAAGGCAAGTTTTTTTGGTCGAGCCAACCTGGACACAGAAATACCTTGACTACTTGTCCAATAAACAGCTTTCGGCAGACGTCCGCGAGGCTAGACACATAGTACGGCGCAGCAAATATTTTCGGGTGATCCAAGGAGAGCTCTACAGGCAAAGCATATCGGGAGTACTCCAAAGATGCATCGCACCCGAAGACGGCAAGGAGCTGCTCCGTGACATACACCAAGGCTACTGCGGGCACCACGCAAGCTGGAAAGCAATCGTGGGAAAAGCCTTCCGCGTAGGATTCTACTGGCTCATGGCGGCTAGAGATGCTAAAGACCTAGTCGACAGATGCAATGAATGCCAAAGGTTCACGCCCAAGCCACACGCCCCGGCCACAGAACTCCACATGATCTGGTGGGACCTTTGCTCAGTGGGGGCTAGATATGGTGGGACCGCTATGGAAGTCAACACCCAGAGGATACACCCACCTGCTAGTAGCAGTCGACAAATTCACGAAATGGATAGAGGCTACGCCAGTCACTTCACAGCACGCCGAGTGCACCGTGAGATTCCTCAACTCCATCGTATGTAGGTTCGGTGTCCCGCACAACATCATCACAAATAATGGGAGCAACTTCATAGCCAAAGATACTCAGGACTTCTGCGCGGAAAAAGGGATAACTCTCAGGTTCGCTTCGGTAGCCCACCCATGAACTAACGGCCAAGTCGAGCGATCCAACGGATTAGTTTCGGCTGGCCTAAAGAAGCAGTTGCTCAATCGGCTGCACCCAGCAGCAGGGCACTAGGACGAAGAATTACCATCGGTGTTATGGAGCGTGAGAACAACACCAAATTGGTCGACAAACTACACGTCATTCTTCATGGTATACGATGCTGAGGCCTTTCTACCCGAGGACGTCAAGTTCAGTGCCCCACGAGTCGTCGCATATAGTGAAGAAACCTCGAACAAGGCACTCACAGATGATATGGACGCACTGGACGAGATCAGGGACATCGCACTCGCAAGATCTGCAGTCTACCAGCAGTCGTTGCGTAACTACCACAGTCGCCGCATACGCTACAGATCCTTCGTGGTAGGAGACTTGGTATTACGACACAAGCAAAAGGAGGGGCACAAGCTAGAGCCACCATGGGAAGGACCCTTCATCATACACGAAGTTATCCCAGGAGGCACCTATCGCTAACCCCGAAGACAAGTGACATCTACTCCAACCCGTGGAATGTGGCGCACCTCCGCAAGTTTTATCCTTAGAGTTTTAATCTTCTACTCGCAAGAAATAAGGCTGTATCAGCCACTTTGTAACTCGAGCAAATACATGGCTTCTCAGCCATAGCAATAAAAACATGGTTTCTCAACGACAGGTCACACCCCCAAGCACACGGGGGCTACGCCTAACTAGCATCATCAACACACCGAGCACTTACACTCGATAAAAAATACAGGGGAAAACAAGGTTCACACCTTATAAACACCCTAAATCAATCGATTAATACATACAAGGGCACAAGGTATACACCTTCAAACACCTTACAAAGCTAGAACACACAAGGTACATACACCTTGGGGACTTACAGACTACAACTATCGACGAGCAGCCGCCTCTCGAAGCAGTCGGTCGGTCTCCTCGGATGCCAGTCGAACAATTTCCTCTGCTGCAGGATGCACAACCTCGTAATGAGGGACAAAGTCTACAGGTGGGCCTCGGGTATCCGGGAGTCACGCCACAGAGTTGAAGTTAACCTCAGGATGCCACAAACGCACGAAGGCGAGCGCCACCTGAGCTCCACAGATGAGTTGTTGGCGTACACACTCGCGAACTTCTCCCACCCGACCAAACATCCTCAGCAGGCCACTCAAGCTATCTGGGACAACTCCAAATGGATAAAATGCCCGATGGACAGAAGAGAGAGCCTCCCGACAAGACTCAATGAGTATCTGCGCCTGACTCGCCCGGTACTTCAGGGTAGCCAAGATAAAACCTCGGCTACGGTCAGACCAGAAGTTGCTCGCGTGAGGATTAGAGATGCTCGACTCGTAAACAATATGATTGTCCACCCAATGACCCTCACAAACTACATCCAGCTCAACAACTGCACAAATAGCAAGGGTGTCAAAACAAAAACAACAATCATCGACAAGTACTTAGGGGCTCGCCAAAACTTACAGAGCATGTTCTTGGCAACACTCGACAGCTCCTCCATTACAAATTGCTCGCGCTCCGCCGCAAGTTTCTGCTTGGACTTGGCCACATTAGCCACTCCTCGCAGAGCCTTCAGCCTACGATCACCATCCGCGACACGGTCACGAAGCGATGCAAAAGTACTGGCAGCAGCAACTAACGGATCAACCAGAGAAGCAACTCCACTCGACGAACCTCCGCTAGAGTCAATCACCTGGAAAGAACAACAAAGATTCAGGGACAATACAATACGCCATTCGAGAGTATACCACCCAAATTTCGGGTGCTCGGGGGCTACTCCCATCGAGAGAATACAAAGTAAGGCGCAGATATAGAAACGCTGACACTTTCGAAAAACCATTTCGATTGGGCAAAATAAAGTACGGGAATACATCCCAAGGTTCATTACATGACAGAGCACACGGAAACAAGAACTATCCTACGGAGCTACAAAGGTAGCTCCACTCGCTATAGGCTGTCCCTTACGCCCAGCATGGGAGAGCACCCCAGAAAGCATCTTCACGAGCTCTCTAGCACGGTCGCCAAAAGGACGGAGTGCTACCTTTTTTCCCAAGGAGTCACGCGGAATCTCCGAGTACACCTTCTCCAGGTCGCCCGAGACTCCATGCGCCAAGGAAAACTGGATAGCCGTCCTGGCCCCGCACTCGGTCTGCGCGAGCGAGTACTCCTGAAGGAGATCTCCATCGCCCAGGAAAACCTGCAGGAGACCACCTAGAGTAGGCGGAACTGCCACGTCCACAAGCAGGTGCTCATGGAACTGCGTCAGCACTCGAGTAGCGTCACCAACCAGGGAGAAGATCCTATTCGCGTGCTCTTGAAGCTGAGTACACGAGTCGGTGAGAGCATCGAGTCACTGGTGTTTGGCTAGCTCCAACCCAACTCCAAGGGCATCTGAGACACAGACAGAACAATTATCACAGAAGGAAAAAAGACGAGCCACAATCGAAGGAAGATACAACGCAATTTACCGGCAAGCTTCTGAGCTAGAGGACGGATGACACCGACAAGATCATTGTCATGCTTCACGCTCGCCTCCTCGAGCTGCTTCAAAGCTCCCTGAGCTTCCGCGAAACTCCCCTCAAGGTCATCTGAGCGCTTGCGTGAGGACGCCGGCTCCTTTCGGGTGGACTCTAGCTCCACCTCAAGGGTTTTCACCCGAGAAAGAGCCTCCGCCTTCTTAGACTTCAAGCGGGTAACTTCATTTGCGGTTCGAAAGGACACGATTAGGACAACAATCGCAACCAGGAAGAAACGGTGAAGGAAAAAGGCATGCTAGCTTACCTTGCAGGGATCGGCTGTCCTAGACAAGCTGGTCGCGAATTCCCCGAAGAGAAAAGCAATCCGCCTCAGCCGAAAGAATTCGGCGCCTGAAAGCAGCAAGGGAGTCGAGAAGCGCCTGCATAAGACCCAAAGTCAAAAAAACGCAAGGACAGGACTTGAGCCTATACACGACTGTACACAGTCAATTATAGCCTCGGGGGCTACTCCCATCGGGAGCACTGCCGTGCACCCGATAAAAAACAAGGTCAACATACAAACGAGAGAAGAAAAACTTCGACTTGAGTCCATGGCCAACTGCAAGCAATTGACCATAGACTCGGGGGCTACTCCCATCGGGAGCACTGCCGTGCAACCGATAAAGGAAAACGTGAGAAGAAAAGGAAGAGAATTTTCACCTTGCCCTGGGCAGTAGACAGGGGATCTGCCGAGCTACCCGAGACCTCCCGGCTCCCAGACACTCCGGCATCCACGGGGTGTCCACCCGCAAGGATGGGCATCCCATACTCCATACCTTGAGTCGCCTTGGCTGGGCTCGGAGATATTCGAGGGGGATCTGTGGCAGGAGCGGGATCTACGACGACCTCTTTCCTCTTTACAGAGGGAATCGAGGAAGTGAACTGGCCCAGGCTGATGGTCGTGAGACTGCTGTAGAAAACAAAATCAGACAAAGGAAAGATGGAAGAAATTCTACGAAGATTCTACGGAACTTACTCGTCCTCATCATCGTCATCGAGGTTGTCAAGATTCCAGACAGTGGAGATCTTCGACTGACGAACCACGGGAGGAAGAACATTGAGAGGAGCCACCCGAAGAGGCTCAGCTACTTCGACGGGAGCATCACCCAAAGAGTTGTCCTTCGAGGTGACCTCCTCCTCTTCCTTCTCCTGCCCCTGCCTGCGGCGCTTGCGCCAACAAAGCTGCTCGCCATCCGACTCCTCTTCCTCCTCCGTGTCGCCCCGCTCGAACTCGAGTCAGCCTCCACGACGCTGGTTTCGAGAGGAGCTTCGATGTTACTCGCCAAAAGATCCGAGACATCGTCTGTAGAAACCAGCGGGTAACACGTCGCCACACTCAAGCTCTACGAAGGAGAAGAGATAAAGAAGAAAAAAAATCTTCAATAGATGCAAATCCGAATAGGAAGAAACCGAAAAAAAAACAAGAACAAAAAACTCACCTCGGTGGGGGAGGGTTCGAAGCTTCGAATGGGTCGAGAGGACACGCCGAGTAGCTCTCCAATTTCTCCAGTTTGGTGATGGCCGTGATCTTTTTGTCGAATTCGGCATTCGACAAAATATCGTCGCAGACGTGACTCAGATCGTTGACGCCATTATATTCCCACATGGGAGTGGGCCTCGCCTGGAGAGGCTGGATCCTTCGGCGCAGGAAAACACCCGCCAAATGAATTCCGTTCAGCGATGTTCCCTGCTCCTTCTCGCGGAGGCGTGCCACCTTTGCGAGTAGAGGAGAAACGATCTTGCTTTCTTCGGGTGAGAGGGTGTGCGACCAGGATTTACGCCGCTTCAGAATGGCGAATGGTTGAAACTCGGGGACGCCACCCGCGCTATCATCCACCACGTAGAACCATTTTCGGCGCCATCCTTGGGCCGAGTCGACGAAGTGCATCTCCATGTAGGGGATGTCCTTATTCAACTGGATTCCAAAGCCACCGGTCCTCAGCGGATCGCTAGTCTTCTCGCATGGCTGCGGCTTCTCCCGGAAGACCCGCACCTTGAAGATGGCCTTCCAGAGACCCCAGTGCGGGCGAATCCCCAAGAAACACTCGCAAAGCACGATAAAGCACGAGATATGCTGAATTGCGTTTGGAGGAAGATCGTGCAGCTGTATGCCATAGACATACAACGGCCCGAGAAGGAATGGATGCAGAGGGAAGGACAGACCGCGGGCGACATGCTCGGTGAAGACGACGCGCTCGTTGGTGAGAGGATTGGGCGTCTCCTCCTTCTTCGCAGACATGCGCACGCGCCTGTCGGTGTCCGGGGGCAGCAGCCCCTCACCTTGCATCTCGACGATGCTCTTCCGCGTGGTGTTCGCCGAGTGCAAGTCGCCGATCCTTTTCGCGGGAGCCGCAGTGGATGCGCTCGTCACGTTCTTGGAGGACGCTACGGCAGCACCGCGTTTCTTTGCGCCCGCCATTGGAGACTGATGTCAGAGGTCGAGGAGGAAGAAGGTGTGCGCGAAGGGGAAAAGGGTGAATGAGGGCCGTAAAAATTACTCCTCCCCCACGACCCAATATTTATAACCAAGCAGGATTGATCCGAGCCGTGGATCTAGCAACGTGGCGCTCATCACGGCTGCCACGCGTGAAGCGGAAACGAAGCGGCGGGGGACAGTTACCCAGCACGATCTTTACGAAAAGATCGTGCGTATTTACAGCGCACGGCCAGCGGGAAAACCGGGACACGATCGATCGTTTCCGGTAAAAAAGCCGACATGGTGGGCCCGCGCGCTCTGCCCCACTTCGTCACGTCCCATCGGGAGCAGTCGGAACGATCGAGTGCGCAGTGACGTCATTGCACACCTCACGACACGTGAAATCCCTTTCGCGTAAGTTTTAATGCTCGACATTTCTTTCGAGTGGACACCCTGACACGAATCTCTTTTGTATGGGCACGTCAAAACGCGAAATCTCTTCCTCATAAACACCCTGACACGAAATATCTTTCGTATGGGCACATCACAATGTGAAATTTCTTTCGCATAAAATCCCTGACAGGAAATCTCTTTTGTATGGGCGCATCAAGACGCGGAATCTCTTTCGTAGTGGCACATCAAGACTTGAATTTTTTTCGCATAAACATCCTGACATGAAAATATCTTTCGTATGGACTTCATAACGCGAAATCTCTTTCGTATAAGGTCAAGAAAAAGGAAGATTTATTCACCCGAAGAATCGCGGAAACATGCTCAAGGTAAAATTGCGAGTATGCGGCTCCCGCAACTACCGCACGATGTACTTACACATCCTTATCCTAGATCGTTCGGCCGACTAGGCACATCCGGGTGCCGTATTCTTTTGAGTATGAAGGTAAGACCCAAAGGATCTTTCCTATGGGTCTGGAATCGCACTCAAGCTGCGTCCTCCGGCAAATTTTCTGTGTCAACAACACGAAGAAAAATCCTAGCGGACGCGCCGGGTACCCCTTTAGGTTAAGTTCGACTCGGTAAGACCTCCATGTCCTAGTCGCAATGATCACCTCACTGGATTCGAGTCGGAGGTCTCAAATTTTTGTAGGCCAGAACCGTTTTTTCCCTAGATGCAATTAATTGGCCCTGATCTTTCGGGAGAGCGAAGCGACTGAGCCACATCCTTCTGCGAAAACAGCCGACACAAGGCACATTCATCAACGGATACTTGAGTGTATGAGCTCTTTGCGCACAGGGTATACACCCTAAAAACCAGGCGATTGAATGACCAATCGAAGAAATCAAAAAGCGAAACCTTGAGTGCTTACCCGACTATTCTCGGTTGAATAAACACTCGAGGGCTACTGACGTGGGGATGACCCCTGGACCTATCGGGTGAGCCTACCCAGTCCAAGGCCCAAGACTTAGGCCCAAAGGGAGGTGTTGTCCTGCGTTACTAGAAGGCCCAACGAAGGCCCACCCGCAAGACTTGCAGGTCAAGAAGGAAAGACCTAACCGACCTAGAACTAGGGTTTGTAACCCCTCCCCCGGACACGGTTTGAGACCTAGCCATCTATATAAGGCTAGGAAAACCATCGAGAGGGGGGTCCAATCTACTTTCGCCACCACAAGCCTTGAGCTCGAGATCATACTCTCAATTTGAGCACTCCCCATTGTAACCGATCTACTGACAATACAGATCGAAGAGTAGGAGTAAGTGTTTTACCTTTACGAGGGCCCCGAACCTTGGTAAATCGTGCCCCCCTATTAGACGACGATTGTCACCAACGCCCTTACGTTCTCTTAATCGAAACCCTACCAGATCACCGGAGGGACTTGTTGAGATGACTATTCGACAACTGGCGATCTGAGTCTGCATCCGCTCCAAAGCGTTGCGGAGGGCCGAGTTCCACGCCCGCAGATCGTCCAACGCCTTGGAATTTAACCAGCGCTTTTGCTGTAGACATGTGCAGGGAAGAGTAAGTGTGATTTTCCCCGAGGGGACCAGTCAAAAAAGGCAGAAGGCACCAACCTCTATGGCCCTTCCCAACAACTTCACCTGATCGGCGGGACCATTGTGGTGCAGACGAAACCGAAGAAGCCCCAGCAGGACCGCGCTCGCCGGAATGTTCTGTGAATGATGTGAGTGAGCAGGACAAAGCAAGGAGAACAAGGACATTGGGTCCTCCAACCACCAGTAGGACCGGGGTAGCAGCTGTCAAGAAAGACCTCGCTAAGCCCGCCGGAGAACATGGAGCAGAGAAGGTCCAGCAAAAACTTACCAAGGGGGTTGGGTCAGTGAAGCCATAGGCGACCCTCCCCACCTGTGGAGGGTCGTCCACCATCTAGATAGAGATAGACCAAACTCAACCCGCGAGCTCGTGCTGACCAAGAGGAAGAGTCGAGATCTGGGTGGACTCCCTAGTGGACTCAACTCCCCAATACCGTGCACCCGCGACTGCAGTGGTTGCACGCGCCATGACTGCCAAGTGATCAAGAGATCTAGACCCGTGAGCCCTTCCGCCACGAGTTCCCCCAGGCACTTTGTCAAGGCGGCGATGGCGTTAGGGTTCCCATAGTTCCGCATATTCCAACACTCCCTTGAGGCGGGGAGGTCAGGACGAAAGGCTGGGAAGAAGGGGCCACCAGAGGAGTGAGGCAACTCAAGGAAGTAGAAGAACGTGCGCTCCCAATCAGCGCACGCCCTGAGTAATCTCGGGTCTGGGTACCGAGAGATCCAGGGCACCACCTTTACCGCGCCACATGGACGCATCTGGTCCCCCTCCCCAGCTATTCGCCCTAACATGAAGAACAAGTAACACCACATGCCAAGATGCGGATGTACGTCGAGATATCCCTCACAGAAGGTCACGAAGCAAGAGATATGCAGGATGTAGTATGGTGAGGTGATGAAGCTGAACCCCATACAGATTTAGGAGTTGCACCAAGAAAGGATGAATCGGAGGGGAGAGCCCCCTCTCTAGGTGAGTTCCAAACAAAATGCACTCACCGGATCCCTCCATCGCTCGGGACCCGCCACAGACAACAAGCTTGCGGGCGGTACGAAGCCAATGGAAGACATGGCTTCAAGCTCCCCGCGCACCAGCTCGGAGCCTGATCATTGCACGCCATCAGACGCCAATACCGGAGGCGAAACCGAGCATGCCATCGGGGACCTTACAAATAGGAGGAAAAACCAGAGTGGCGTGGTGCCTCGCCCGAGCCTATCTCTCGCCTTTATAGAAAAAGGGGTGCTTTAAGAAGACGAGGTGTGGTGGGCTCTCCGCATGGCGTAGAGGCCAACCACCACAGACACGTGGCGAGCATGCCACATGCGGTGATCCAGGCCGGCGCGACCAACGAGAAGAAGGGCGATGTCGGGGGGCTACCCCCGGGTAGGGTCATGGAAGGTATGAAATGGTGTCTAGAATGTGGACCTGGTCAAAGCTTACCGACATAAGTGCCCTACCAGCATAGGTTGACCGACATAGCATATGTCGACCGACATAGCGTATGTTGGTATATGTCGTCTTGTGCATGATCTTGCAGAAAAGTGTTCTTCCGGGTTATCCGAGTTACCCTTGGAGAATTCGGAATAGCCGAAGAACTTGTGATTCCGGACAAGGGTCAATGGAGCAGATGAATCCCAAATATCACGGAGAGGTACAGGCGTGCGGTTCAAGTTACTAGGCGAGCACGTATCGGCTAACACGGAGCATACATGGGAGCGGTGGAGTGGTATGGGCGAGGCTACGTCGTGTCTCTGACAGAGGGGACACAACAGACAGTACATGACACAGGTTGGACTTTCGGCTCCGTGCCGGACGGCGTGCGTTGTGCCACAGTGCTCTCCACCTACTTCCTGTACCCTGTGTCTCTGGCCACTAGTATATAAGTGGCCAAGCCCTCCTGCGCGAGGGACAATTGCAGAGGTACTAGTGAGAGAGATTCATTATGTGAGATAGTAGCTTCTTCTTCCTCTAGCTAGGAGAGCTCGAGGAACAAGTTTGTAACCTGGATTACCCACCTCACGAGGCAGACAAGCAAGAGTAGGGGTCTTGCCTCCTCACGAGCGCCCCGAACCTAGGTATATCGGGTGTGTCGTGTGTTTTCCGTGTGTGCTTCTTAGCGCACTATCCCTCCCAGATACCAACAACGCCCATCAGCCCCTAACTTAAGCCATCCCATGGCATCTGCCATGACGCCACCATGACAGTTGGCGCCCACGATGGGGCTAGCAGCGGTGCTGGCTGGATTTTCTATCCATACGGGATCCCTTCTTCCTTCGAGAGAGTGCCTGGTATGTGGCCTTGTCCACAGGTTCAGCTCGCTCAACTTCGTCAGCGACAACGCAAGCGACTTTGACGACAAACCGCCCCGCGGACTGTGTGGAGATAATGATGACCTCGCCAGCTGAAGCTAGGAAAGGTATAGCCGGTGAAGCTGGTGCCGACGTCAAGTCAACCCGGGCAGCGCAAAAGCCATTGGATAAGCCCGAGAACCAGCCGGGTTACGCAGGTCCTTCTACTGCGTTCGCAAGGCCCAATCCTTTTCGGGACATAATCGAGAAGTTGACTGTGCAGGTGGCTACCGGTACAGATTCGACACTGGTGTAGGCCTAGCTGGAGGAGGAGCGGCAGAACATGTTGAACGAGGCGGTCGAGATGTCCCGCGCCAGGCAAGAATTCGAGATCAATCTCCGTGAGTATAACAAAGCTCATGGTTTTACTCCCGTAGTAGACAATCCTAGTCGCATTGATGCTGTGCGCAACCGAGGTAGAGACCTCAATGCCGAGATAGCTAGAGATGGTAAAACTAGAACTAGTAGATCTGCTAGTATTGTGTCGGGTGGTAAACCTAAGTATAGGTCTCCTGCCAAGAATCTTACGGCTACATAGGCAGCAGCAACCAACTTGTCTAACTTGACCATTGAAGCTCGTCGTAGGTAGCAAGACCGGGTTAAGGAACTGGTGTTTGAGGCTAATAGGCAAAATGAGGCCTATCACAAGGAAAATCCTTGTGCAGGTGCGTCACAAGTGGTTCATTCGGCTGGAGGTGGGGGTGGAAAAATCCGGTGGCCACGCCTCTTCACCCCATGTTGGTGAAGGACATGCCCGGAGTGTTAATTCCGGCCAAGGCAAGCAGCTTCAAGTTTATGATCCGGCTTGTGCCGGAAAGCAATTAGCTGTGCAGGGCAATGCCGGTAAGGACCATGTCAGTCAAGGCAACTCGGGTGCTGCTCAAGTTCACCCTGCTGGGCAAAATCGTAACCCGGCTAACCGAGGTCTCCCACCTCGGCATCTGGCACATGGTGCCGGCAATGCCCCGCGGAATTCTGGAAATCATCCGATGAATGATCGGTATGACAATGGCTATTCGGCCATGGAGAACGGCGGTTATCCAAGGTATGAGTAGCTGGTGCCCGAGGGTGCTCTCGGATCCCGGTTTGGACCATGCATGCTGTCGGCACATGATGCCCGCAACAAGCTCGACATAATTTACATGTCAGAACTTCTTGAGGAGCAAGGCCCTCCCGGACATGCATGCTTTGGAACCCGGATCATGAGGGAGCCTCCAGTGCTGCAATTCCAGCTTGCCCGGGGCACAAAGTCATATGACGGCAGTACCAAGTCGGGAGATTGGTTAGAGAACTATGTCACAACGGTTCATATCGCTGGAGGGAATCGCCGATGGGTGGTGCGGTACATTCCACGGATGTTGGAGGGCCCAGCCCTTATATAGATGAACAACTTGCGAGAGAATAGCATTAGCTGCTGGTTGGATTTCTCGGAGGCCTTCGTCAGCAAATTCACCAGCACATAAAGAGGCTGAATCGTCCTCAACAACTCTCCATGTGCCGGCAAAGAGAAGATGAAACTGACCGGGAGTACCTGACAAGATGAAGCACCCTGCGTAGCACTTGCGAGGGAGTGATTGAATCACAAGCTATTGCCTGGTTTGCTCAAGGGTGCCGACATGGAACCATTCTCTGGCAGAAGTTGCACATGAAAATGCCGGCTACACTAACCGAGACAATCAAGATTGCAAACATGTACGCATTGGGTGATCCGACACAGCCTTTGCTGACCTTGGTGGAACCGAGTAAGAGGTATTCTGGCAATGATGGTTCCGGGTCTCCCAGGCGGAACAAGAGAAGACATGATAGGCCAAATTTCCGATATGGGTCAAACCATGTGGCTACAGTTGATCCCGATCAACCTGATGCCGATAATAGCTAGTGCTAGAAGAACAATGGGCCTTAGTGGGGGCAGAACCAGAGCAACAAGAAGCAGTGGACGGATCAGAAGAAGCCATGGGATAATCAGGAAAGATTCACCTTTGAGATGATGAGAGATAGGCCTTGCAGATATCACACTTGGCACCCTAGCAGGCTATTCAATCATACAACTCGGTAGTGCAGTTTGTACGACCAGATCAAGAGCGGGTGTGGAAATCCCTCACCCCCACCTCCATCTCTGTCGCTTACGGGTGCAAACACTCAGATCCTGAATGCACCCCCTAGGCCCGCAGATAACCGAAGGAGGCCGGAGAATGTGAATCAAGTGGCTCATGGAGCCAACAACAACTACTACTACTACAACAATAATGCCGGTGACAGTCGCCGGAATGAGTATCAAGAGCACTGCCAGAGTTACATGGTTTTTGTGACTGATCCTAATGACAAGCAGAGCCAGCATTGACGCGCAATGGAGGTCAATGCAGTAATGCCGGCTGTGCCGAAATTCATGTATTGGTCTGAAGAGGAAATCACCTGGAGTTGGGCGGATCATCCCAAGGTCATGCCTAACCCAGGAGATTATGCACTGGTGCTGGACCTGACATTCATTGGGCCCGACATCAACGTCAAGTTCACCCGGGTTCTCATTAATAATGGGAGCACATCAATATCATGTACCGGGATACAATGATCAAGTTGGGCATCACTGAGAACATGATTCAACCTAGCCGGACTACCTTCCATGGTATTGTGCCAGGTGTATCTTGTGCACCTATGGGAAAAGTCTGGGTTGATGTATTGTTAGGCACCCGAGGTAACTGCCGCACCGGGAGTCTTCAGTTCGAGGTGGTTGACCTCGAGAGCCCTTACCATGACTTACTCGGCAGGCCGGCACTGGCCAAGTTCACGGACTCTACTCATGTGGCCTATGTGAAGATGAAGCTGTCGGGTCCTAATGGCGTGATCACCATGTCGGGTGACTACAAGTGCTCCTTGGAGTGTGCCTCAGCTGGCTCTCGTCTGGCTGAGTCTCTGGTGATTGCTGCGGAGAAGGAGAGAATCCATGAGGTGGTGGCATTGGCCCATTCTGCACAAGTCGGCATGTCGGGTATGACTAACCCGCATCAGAGTGCATTATTCCAGGCCTCTAAGGAGACCAAGAAGGTTCAAGTTGACCCGTAATTCCTGAACCGAGTCGCCATCATTGGTGTCGGATTAGAGGACAAATAGGAAAGCGAGCTCATCCACTTCCTCCGTGAGAATCGGGATATCTTTGCATGGTCTAATCAGGACCTGCCAGGTGTTCCGAGGGAGTTGGTTGAGCACTCGCTACATGTGAGGTCGGATGCTAAGCCGGTGAAGCAACCTATGTGGTGCTTCGCTGCAGAGAGAAGAAAGGGAATTGGCGACGAGATAGCAAGGCTACTCGCAAGTGGTTTTGATAACCCACAAGTATAGGGGATTGCAACATTCTTCGACGGAAGTAAAAACCAAATTTATTGATTCGACACAAGGGGAGCCAAAGAATATTTATAAGCCTTAAGAGATGAGTTGTCAATTCAGCTGCACCTGAAAGTAGACTTGCTCGCAACAATGGTAACAGTTTTATAGCAGCAACAATAGTGAAATAACAGGAGGAGTAAAATAGTAACAACCATAGAAATCGTGAAAACAACAGTAGAAATCATAAAAACAGCAGTAGCAATCGTGAAAACAATAGTAGCAATCATAGAAACAACAGGATGAAAGTACCATAGGCATAGGGAATGGATGAACATGCGTTGCATGGACAAGATAGTTCATGTAATAATAATAACGTGGGCATTGCAGATAGATAATAACAAAGCAGCCAAGTTCTAGGCAAACCATACGCATGTGTTCCAATATAGTCATACGTGCTCGCAATGAGAAACTTGCACAACATCTTTTGTCCTACCAGCCCGTTTGCAACGGGGCCTCAAGGGAAACTACTGGTAATTAAGGTGCTCCTTTTAATAAAGCACCGGAGCAAAGCATTAACACTCTATGAACACATGTGATCCTCACATAATAGCCATCCCCTCCGGTTGTCCCAATTGCTGTCACTTTGGGGCCTCAGGTTCCGAACAACGACATGTGTAAACAACTTGCAGATATGATCAAGAAACATAATTATACTCATGAAACAATAACATGTTTAGATCTGAGATCATGGCACTCGGTCCCTAAGTGACAAGCATTAAGAACAACAAGTTGCAACAACGGTATATAGCACTAACAACGGATACTAGGCAGTATGCCCTAACAATCTGGCATTATTACATGAACGATATCATCCAATCCCTTCCATTTCTCTCAGCCTACATCGGGGATTACTCACACATGGACGGGGGAATCATGGATGGTTGATGGAGAAGTGGTGGCGGTGATGATGCCGATGATCTCCTTTGAATCCCCGTCCTGAAAGGGTGCCAAAACAGGAACTTCTGATCCCCGAGTTGGGTTTCGAGGCGGCAGCAGCGCTCGGGTGTGTTTCTCTGGAATATGACGAACCCCCTGATGTTTTAGGGTTATGGGGCATATGTAGTCGAAAGGGGAGCCCGTGGGGGTGCCGGGGGCTCCCACACCACCCGGTGGCGCGGCCTAGGGGGCGCCTAGGGGTGGTGTGGGCCCCTCCTTTCCCCCCTCCGGGTCATCTTCTGGCTCCAGGGGTCTTTTGGTGATATAAGGTCATTGGGATCTTTTTTGGGCAATTTCCCGAAAGTTGATTTTTCTGCACAAAAACAAGACACCAGGGTAATTCTACTGAAAATAACGTTAGTCCGTGTTAGTTGCATCCAAAACACACAAGTTTAGAGGAAAACAATAACAAAAGTGTTCGGAAAAGGATATATGTTTTCGACGTATCAACTCCCCCCAAGCTTAGCTTATTGCTTATCCTCAAGCAATTCAGTTAATAACTGAGTGTGATAAAAGAACTTTTACGAACTCATTTGTTTCATATGATGTAAATATTGTCACTATATGACCAAGTGCTTAGGCAATCCATAATAGGAAGTATGCAAAATAAAGTTACTTAATAGTTATGCAAACCATGAAAAGATTTCAACACACTAATAAAACAGAACATGAAATATATCAATTCGCATGATTGCAATGTTCATAATAGGGTATGATAAAGTGGTATCTCGCTTGCCCTTAATAATGGAGCAAAACATAAATGCCAGGGCACCTCTAAAGTTCAAGTGAAGACTAGAAGTAAAGATATCAAAGATAAAAGCATCAAATATTAGACCACAATTAACCGTATCCTGGGACAAGCACATTGCACTAAGAATGACAACTATGCTCTCAAGAAAGTGCATAAAGTGAGAAGGTGAAGAATCAACATAAAAGTAAAAGAAAGGCCCTCCACAGAGGGAAGCGGGGATTACTCATGTGCTAGACCTTTTTATTTTGTTAAACAGGGGTATTGAGAACATTTTTTTAGAGAGGTGTATGCTTATGTCAACGAATGGTAAACAGAAAATACAGCACGTCACAAGCCAACTAGACTTCACAAGAGAGGCTCCCATAGAAGAACACGACTAGGTAGAAGGTCATCCATCTTTCTCTTTTGTTTACACAATTATGCTTTGACTGATAAATCAGGGGCAAAAATAGTGAAGAGAATTTTTTGTATTAAGTTTGGGACTGGGCACCCTGCTGCCAGCTCTTCTAGCAATTGGATAAGCGGATGAAGCCACTAGTCCAGGGTGTGAAGTCCAATTAACAAGTGAGATCAAGATTCTTATTTACATCCTCATGAGCTAAAACAGGGGCACAAAATAGGAATAATTTTGAATGTTTTAAAGGTAACACATGAACAATTTACTTTGGAGTGGCGGTGAAATACCACATATAGGTAGGTATGGTGGACACGTTTGGCATAATTTGGTTTTTGGGAGTTGGATGCATGAGTAGAGCTCATACTAGGTACAGGTGAAGGATAGGAATAGTCTGGGAGCGACAATTAAGAGAGCAACAATTGTCATAATCATGCTTGCGACCAAATAAAATTAACGGGGCCATAAAAGTGATACAATTACTCTGAGGCAAAATAAATCGTCGAGGCATAATTGACCTTTTGTTTTTAGTCATAGCATGCGCGAGAATGTGCCAAGTCAATTCAAGTGAAACATTCAGAGGGAAACGCCACAATGTCATACCCTTCTATGAATAAAGCAATGAAGCAAACATTTATACGACATGCTATCTAATATTAGTAAGTTGGAACTAAACATGAGAGATCACGAACTATTAAGCATCCATTAAATAACATACACCTTACACGAACAAACTAAGCATGTCCATATGAATGAGTATATGTACAAAAATGAAAACAAATAGAGTTCATACCAGGCTCTTACCACAACTTGAATTGTCGTAAATCATCATTATTGCTCTTCACTTGTGTGGATCGGATGATATAAACTGATAACCAAACTCCAATGGAGACTCGGAAGACCGATGAACTCTACAACAAACTTTACAAAACCAAAGAAGAACAACAAATATTGTTGGGTTTTCGAATTTAGAACAAGAACAAAAGGAAAACAAGCGAACAAAGCAAAATCTTTTTGGGGTTTTTTGAATATTAAAACGAAATAGAAAACAAACCAAACCAATGAAACAAAATAAAGAGAAACAACAGTTTTTTTTTTGGTATTTTTGTGTTTTGGAAAGCAATAACAAAACAATAAAAACAAAAGGAAACGAAAGAAACGAAAACAAGCGAAAGAAACGAAAACATGGATATACAAAGAACCGACAGAAAGTGATATATAGATAAGTGTGATATCGGTATACCTCCCCCCAAGCTTAGGCTTTTGGCCTAAGTGGAGATCAATCACGATGCGGGTAGTGACCCCATGCTGGTGGGTCGTACCTCGCATGGTCGTACTCAGACGCCCATGAAGAGGATAAACACGCAGGCGCGTAGTCATAACCAAAATGCTGGTATGGGAACCCCGTAGTGTCGGAGGGCTGGACGAAATCACTTTCTCCCTCCTCTCCAATGTCTTCTACAAGCTGGGGGTGCTCCTCAATATATGCATCCAATTCACTCTCTGAGAGTGACCATCCTTCCCTGACATTCAGGTTAAGCAAAAGAGGTGCAAGAAATTTTATTACTCTATCAGTTTTAGTTACTCTCCACCTTCCTTTCTTGGATAAAGTTATTTCATAAGATAAATTATTCAGGTTAGCACGAGTGGAAACAAATTTATGTTGTATCATGGCATTAAGATCAAGTCTCTATGTAGGAAACTGAAAGTCTAGTGGATGCGGCTCTAAACCATGTAAGGCTAGTAAACGAGAGGCAATTAGACCTCCACAAATTCCGCTCTTCTCGCGGTTAGTAGCAAGACGGAAAGCAATTAAAGCACCAAAATTATACGACCGATCATGCTTCAAAGAAGCGGCAATAAAAGCTAGATCATACACAGATAACTTATTTGCAGTTTTTCTAGCAAGCACACAATTGGCAATAAAATAGGAAAAATATCAAATGAATGGGAGTTGGATGTCTCGAATATTACCATTCTCTCCAGTGAAGCTTCTATCTTGGAAAATTTCTTCATATAAGTCCATCAACGGCTTTGGTTGCCCTTTAATCCTCCCACGTGATCCCCATTGTGGCACTCTAATCGATAGTTAGTTTAAAATGTTGTGCATGTTCATCCTCAATGAAATGTGTTAATCCTGCATTAACCACAAGAGTATGGAAATCTTGCAGAATTCCTGCGACATGCATAAATCCTTGGCATGGATAAATGGATGGAAACACTCTTTCTTCTCTGTGTACAGGCATGACCTCTTGCAACTCCAACTCATGCTGGTCAAGTTGGTGTACATTGTGCTCCATCTCTGAAATTTTTAGCAAGCATAACAAAAATTGATTTTAAGCAACTATATGGTGGAAACTACTATAGAGACTTGTAGGAGAGCTAAACATGCATCAAAACTATATTATTTCAACTTAAATAAAGCATAAAAACTCACATAAGATGTCACCTATAGTACCAAAATACTCAATAAATACTCCACTAAACAAAAATCTACTTGGATATTCAGAGGAGTCACATACCGGAGAGCACATGCACCAAATTTCAGCAACAAATGTGGGCTGAGCAAAGAGATCGAAAAATATCGAGGAAGAAAAGCAAGAACTCGGGTTCCAGGAAATGTTTTGAGTTTTGGGAGAGAGAGAGGAATCTTTGGCATTGGAGAGAGCTAGTGGAGGGCCAGGGGGCCCACACCATGTGCTGGCGCCACCAGGGGCTGGCCGCGCCACCCTATGGTGTTCCTGCATGGTGGGTCACCCTGGGGTGTCCCAGGTACCTCTGTGCCTCATTTTTTGACATAAAAATTTATTATAACTTTTCTGGATTTTTTTGAGAAACTTTATTTTCGAGGTATTTTCATAATTTAATAATTAATTATAAACCTGGAAAACAATTATGGAATGTTAGAAAATAGAACCAAAACCAACTCTATAGAGGTTCTAAGACATTTTAATGTGCAAATACCTAGTGAAAACAAAAGTGGAAGTGGTGAAAACAAAGTTATGGGTGGTGAAAACAAACATAACAAGGTGAAAACAAAAGAAATCACTGTGAAAACAAAAGTATGGATGGTGAAAACAAAGGTATGGATTATGAAAACATGTGTATCATGGTGAAAACAAATATCGGCATGGTGAAAACAATGGTGGTCATGGTGAAAACAACGGTGGGCATAGTGAAAACATAGTGAAAACATTGTTTCCTTCATTTCAAATCACTTTGTCAACAAGGTTGATCAAGTCTTGTTACCAAAACATTTTTATGAAAAAAAACTTTGTATATCACTAAATGATTATGTTACCTCAACTTTGATAGACATAGTACCAATCATAATAATTTCATATTCTTTTGGTGGCACTGGAATAGGACAATAGAATTCTCCAATCTTGATGGTCTCAACATTTTCAATTGAATTTAGACCATATCTTCTATCAATCTTCTTGGGAAAATAAACCGCATGCTCTTTATCATTGACATTAAAAGTTACTTTTCATTGGTTGCAATCAATAACAACCACTGCAGTGTTAAGAAAGGTCTCCCAAGAATAATAGACATATTATCATCTTCAGGCATTTCGAACACAACAAAATCAGTTACTATCAAGCAATTATTAGCCACTTGAACAGGAACATTCTCACATATACCAACAGGAATAGAAGTGGATTTATCAGCCATTTGCAAAGATATATCAGTGTGCTGAAGCATCTACTTTCAAAGTAACAGAAAGAAAAGCAACGACTGGAGTGGGGGAGTCAGAGTCGAAAAGAGGATTCCTCGCTTCTTTCTCTAATGCAAAACCGTGCATGACACTTTATCAATTTTTCCAAAGAGAGTCTCTTACAAAGAGAGAAAGGCATAACACTAACTCCTGCTCCCAAGTCACATAGAGCAGTTCTAACATAATTATTTTTAATGGAACAAGGAATAGTAGGAATACCAGGGTCTCCAAGCTTCTTTGGAACCTTACCATTAAAAGATTAATTAGCAAGCATAGTGAAAATTTCCTCATTATGAATCTTCCTTTTGTTAGAGACAATATATTTCATATATTTTGAATAAGTAGGCAGTTTAATAGCATCAGTCAAAGGGATTTGCAAAAACAAAGGTTTCATCCACTCACATTATTTATTATAATGTTCTTCTTCCTTTGATTTAAGTTTCTTATTAGGAAAAGTCATTGGTTTTTGCACCCAGGGTTCTCTTTCTTTACCATATTTGTTAGCAATGAAATCCTCCTTAGTGTACTTTGTAGTTTTAGTTTGCTTTTTAGATTCAACTTCAGGTTCTTCTTTATCATAAGCATCACTTTGATCATTACCACTTTCAGTTTCAGCATCAAAAATAGATATACGTACTATTAGGATCTTTAACAGGTTCAGGAGATTCTACAACAGTTTTATGTGTCTTATTCTTTTTCTTAGAAGAAGTACTATTGTTTTTAGGTTGTTGAGAATCTTGTTCAATTCTTTTAGGATGTCCTTCAGGATACAAGGGATCCTCAGTAGAAACACCACTTCTAGTAATAATTTCACAAACATGTTTTTCTCTAGAAGCATTAGCTAGCAAATCTTTTTGCACTTCAGTAAGTTGATCAATTTGAGTTTGAACCATACGAAAAAATTTAACAAGCATTTTAACATCGTTAGAGGTTCTCTCAACAATACCATGCAAATTATCAATAGCTCTAAAGTTTTCCATTAGATGATTCTGCATTCTCATATTAAAACTATCTTGTTTAACAACATAATTATCAAATTCATCTAAGCATTGATCAGGTGGTTTAGAATAGGAAATATCTCTATTATCAAAATATTGGAGGGAGTGTACCTGAACTGTGGATGGGTGAGAAATTGACTTACATAATTCTTCTATGGGAGGTAAATTCTTCACATCTTCAGATTTAATACCCCTCTCTTTAAGAGATTTCTTGGCTTCCTTCATCACTTCAGCATTTAATTCAATCATTCCCCTCTTCTTGGGTGTTGGTATAGGTGTTGGTGTAAGCTCAGGTATAGTCCAATCATCATGATTCTTGCTTATATTAGCAAGTAATTCCTTAGCTTCTTCTGGAGTTCTTTTCCTGAAAACACAACCAACACAACTATCCAGGTATGTCCTAGATTCAACAGTTATTCCATTATAAAATATATCTAAGAGCTCATTTTTAGGTAATGGATTTCCAGAACCAGCTCATATTAAAGAACAAAACCTTGACGAATATTTAGACAATTTTTCTTCTTCAATTTGTTTAAAATTAAAGATTCTTTGCATAGCAACATGTTGAGCACTAGCAGGAAAATACTTCTGAAAGAAAGCATTAGCCAAACCAATAGGACTAGTAATAGATCTAGGTGTCAAATTGTTAAACCAAGTTTTATCTTCATCTTTTAATGAGAAACGAAAAATCTTAGCAAAAAAATAAGTGTGTTTCTTAATATCATCAGAAAATAAACTACTCAAAGATGAGAGCTCATTCATATGTTCCATAGCTCTTTTATTTTCAGTACCACAAAAAGGTATTTTCTCAACAATAGATATGTAAGACAAATCAAGAGAGAAATCATAATCCTTATCTTTAATGTATACGGGAGATGTAGCAAACTTAGCATCAGGAGAAGATTTATATTTAACGAGATGTCTTGCAAGAAGACTCTTAAGAGCACTTGCACCAGTAGTGGCTTGAGCTTCTTCAATAAATTCATCATTAAGTTCAATATAGGTTTCATTAGTAGACTCAGGTGAATTAACAGGTGTACTAGCATTTTCAACATGAATTTCAGCATTTTTAATTTGTTTGGATTTAGCAATTGTAGTATCTAGAAAAGGACCTAGTGAACCAGTATCATCAAGCACAATAGAATTATCATCAAAAGTATCAGAAGCATTTTCAGACTCAGCAGAAACAACAATATGTGTAGCATGTGGTGGAGTAAGAAGCTTACTCATAATAGATGGTGAATCAAGAGCAACAAAGGTGTTCAGAGTTGTACCTCTCCTTGTAGTGGGTGGTAATATGGGGACCTTCCCGTCACGATTTTTCCCATGATGAAAAGTTTGCAGCGAACAATATCACGTTCAAGTGAGAAAATAAATAAAGCTATGCTCCCCGGCAACGGTGCCAGAAAATAGTCTTGATAACCCACAAGTATAGGGGATCACAATAGTCTTCGAGGGAAGTAAAACCCAAATTTATTGATTCGACACAAGGGGAGCCAAAGAATATTTATAAGCCTTAACAAATGATTTGTCAATTCAGCTGCACCTGGAAGTAGACTTGCTCGCAACAATTTATCAGTGGTAACAATTTTATAGCAGCAGCAGTAGTGAAATAGCAGAAGCAGTAAAATAGTAACAACAGTAGCAATCATGAAAATAGCAGTAACAATCGTGAAAACAACAGGATGAAAGTACCCTAGGCGTAGAGAATGGATGAACGAGCGTTGCATGGACAATATAGTTCATGTAATAATAATAACATGGGCATTGCAGATAGATAATAACAAAGCATCCAAGTTATAGGCAAACCATCAGCATGTGTTCCAATATAGTCATACGTGATCGCAATGAGAAACTTGCACAACATCTTTTGTCCTACCAGCCCGTTTGCAGCGGTGCCTCAAGGGAAACTACTGGTAATTAAGGTGCCCCTTTTAATAAAGCACTGGAGCAAAGCATTAACACTCCATGAAAACATGTGATCCTCACATCGCAGCCATCCCCTCCGGTTGTCCCAATTGCTATCACTTTGGGGCCTCGGGTTTCGGTCAACGACATGTGTAAACAACTTGCAGATATGATCAAGAAACATAATTATACTCATGAAACAGTAACATGTTTAGATATGAGATCACGACACTCAAGACCTAAGTGACAAGCATTAATAATAACAAGTTGCAACAACGGTATATAGCACTAAGAATGGATACTAGGCACTATGCCTAACAATCTGGCATTATTACATGAACGATATCATCCAATCCCTTCCATCCCTCTCAGCCTACAGCTGGGATTACTCACACATGGACGGGGGAATCATGGATGGTTGATGGAAAAGTCGTGGCGGTGACGATGGCGATGATCTCCTTCGAATCCCCGTCCCGGCAGGGTGCCCGAACAGGAACTTCTGATCCCGAATTGGGTTTCGTGGCGGCAGCGCTCGGGTGTGTTTCTCTGGAATATGAGGAACCCCCTGATGTTTCAGGGTTATGGGGCATATGTTGTCGAAAGGGGAGCCCGAGGGCGTTCCTGGGGCCCCCACACCACCTGGTGGCGCGACCTAGGGGCCCCCCCAGTGGTGGTGTGGGCCCCTCCTTGCCCCCCTCTAGGTCTCCTTCTGGCTCTGGGGTTCTTCTGGTGATATAAGGTCCTTGGGATCTTTTCTGGGCAATTTCCCGAAAGTTGATTTTTCTGCACAAAAACAAGACACCAGGGTAATTCTGCTGAAAACAACGTTAGTTCGTGTTAGTTGCATCCAAAACTCACAAGTTTAGAGGAAAACAATAACAAAAGTGTTCGGAAAAGGAGCTACGTTTTCGACGTATTAGGTTTCATCATGGAGGTGCTGCACCTGGACTGGTTATCTAACCCGGTCTTGGTAGAAAAGAAGAAGGATGACCCGAATGTGGCCATTGTATGGTGAATTTGTATTGATTACACAAATCTGAACAAGACATGTCCTAAAGATCCATTCCCCCTGCCTCGAATTGATCAGGTGATCGATTCCACGGCCGGGTGTGAGATGTTGCCATTTGTAGATGCGTATTCTGGCTTCCACCAGATACCTTTGAACCCAACCAATCAAATAAAGACTTCTTTTATTACCCCGTATGGGCCTTATTGCTATCGTGTCATGACATTCGGTTTGAGAAATGTCAGTGCTACTTATTAGAGATGCATGTAGAAGTGCTTGCATGACCAAATTGGCAAAAATGTGCAGGTTTATGTCGACGACATTGTGGTCAAGACCAAGGAGAAAAATACCGTCCTAGATGATCTCCAAGAAACATTTGCAGACCTGAGGAGATTTCGGTTGAAGCTGAACCCGACCAAATGTACATTTGGTGTGGCGGCAGGAAAGTTACTCGGATTTCTCGTGTCTAGCCGAGGTATTGAAGTAAACCCATCCAAGATTAGAGCTATAGAGAGCATGACTCTGCCAAGATGTCTCAAGGATGCGAAGAGGTTGACTGGTTTCCTAGCATTTCTGAGTCAGTTTATTGGAAGAATGGGGGAAACGGCATTGCCTTTATACCAGGTGATGAAGAAAACAAACAAATTTGTCTGGACACCCCAGGCTGACTCGGCATTCCATGACCCGAAGAAGATGTTGAGTTCTGCACCAATACTGGCCTCGCCCACTACACAAAGAGCCTATGTGGCTCTATATTGCAGCCACTAATCGAGTTGTCAGTGTTGTGGTAGTGGTGGAGCAAGAAGAGGAAGGAAAAGTTGTGCGGACGCCAGTGTACTATCTCAGCGAGGCAATCTCGTTGTCAAAATCAAAACCACCCTCACTATCACAAAATGACATATGGTGTTTACATGGTGGCCAAGAAGCTCAAGCATTATTTCCAAGAGCACCCTATGACGGTAGTGAGCGGCTGCTCCTATCTCGAAAATCATGGGCAACAAGGATACAAGTGGACGGGTAGCCAAGTGGGCGATAGAGCTGGCCTCATATACACCAATGTATGCAAGACGAGATTCCATCAAGTCTCAGGTGTTAGCCGACTTCCCGGTTGATTGGGCCGAATGCAATATGAGCCCCCACTGCCTGACTCCAATTTTTGGAGGATGCATTTCGATGGCTCCAAGATGAAAGATGGCCTCGGCGCCGGTATTGTGCTTACCTCTCCCAAACACGATTAGCTGAAGAATGTATTGTAAATTACTTTTGATGCATCCAATAATGTGGCCGAGTATGAGGCTCTGGTCCATGGGCTTAAATTGGCCAAGGAGACCGGCATTCGCCGGATTGTATGTTATGGTGATTAGGATCTTGTGATACAGCAAGCTTGAGGCAATTGGGATGCTCTGGATGCCAACATGGATTCATATCGGTTTCATGTCCAAGACATATCCGGATACTTCGATGGCTGCGAGTTTCACCATGTGCATCGGGCAGAGAATGAGGCTGCCAATATATTGTCCAAATTGGGTTCATCGCTGATGGTGAACGTCTTGCACTTGTTGGGAAACCCTAAGAGGGAGGTATGATTAGCACGACAGCGGTTTTCCCTCAGAAAGAAACCAAGGTTTAATCGACCAGTAGGAGGAAGGAGTAACTTCAGAAGGTTGATGCAGCTAAGATGGAAGGGCGCACTACCGGTTCAGCAACAACGTGGAACCTACACAACACAAACAATTCACTTTTCCCCAACGAGGCAGTGTGGTTGTCAATCTCACAGGTTTTGCTGAACACAAAGAGGTTAAACGTATGGTGTGGAAAACAGTATGAAAGCAGTAGCAGCAGTATGAAAGCAGTAGCAGCAGTATGAAAGCAGTAGGTGTTTTATCAGTATGAGGAAAAAGGACCAAGGTCCATAGTTCACTAGTGGTGTCTCTCCGTGAAAGATAAATAACATGCGTGGTGAACAAATTACTGCTAGGCAATTGACAGAAATGAAGGTTGCACCGTAGTGCATATGCAAGACATAAAGATTACTATGTGATTCGTGCGGGCATCACAACAAAATACATAGACGGTCATCCAACTTCATCTATGTCTAATAATCCACCCTCCGAATATCATACGAACAAACATTGGGTATTAAGTTGCAAGCAACAGATTATTGCCGTAAGAAAAGTGTGTAATGTAAACAATGTTAACTAGGTAAACACCATTGTTTTCTCCCTAATCGAAACAACACATTCTCCATCCGTCATGTTTCTGTCACTCGAGCACAGATGCAAAGGAGGCATGAACCCACTATCGAGCATACATACTCCCTCTTGGAGTTACTAGCATCTACTTGGCCAGAGCATCTACTAATAATGCAGAGCATGCAAGATCATAAATAACATAAGCATGAAGATAACAAGATAGATTGATAATCAGAAGACATAGCATTCAACATTCATCAGATCCCAGCAAACACAACATGTAGCATTACATAAAGATGATCTCAATCATGTGAGGCAGCTCACGAGATCTAAACATGAGGAACAAAGTGGAGAGAACAACCATCTAGCTACTTCTATGGATGCGTAGTCTAGGGATGAACTACTCACGCATCACTTCAGAGGAGGGCATGGTGGTGTAGACCCCTCCGGCGATGAATTCCCCTCCCGGCAGGGTGCCGGGGAGAGATCCAGAACCCTCCCGATCTCAAGATGACAATGACGGCAGCCTCGAGTGTTTTAGGGACGAAGTGGTATATCAATAGGGTTTACGTCTCGGGGGGGGGGTATAAATAGGCGAAATGGCTAAGGCGATGGAGGCCGGAGGGCCCCACACCACCCCATGGCGTGGCCAGGGGCGTGCTGTCCTATGGTGTGGGCCCTCTGTGGCCCCCTCTGGGTCTCTTCGGGACTTCGTGGAACCCTCGGGAATTCTAAGACTTCCGGGCTTCAAATTTTCCAATTTCGAGAATATTTCTATAACAACTTTTCTGAAACTAAAATCAGCAGAAAAGTGGGAACTGGCTCTGTGGCATCTAGTCAATAGGTTAGTCCAGAAAATCGATAAAAATGACATAAAGTGTATAGCAAACATGTGGGAAACAATAAGAAAACAACATGGAACATCAGAAATTAAGGATACGTTTATGACGTATCAACATTCCCAAGCTTAGTTCCTACTCGTCCTCGAGTAGGTAAACGATAAAAACACATAATTTCTAGGGTGACATGCTACCAACATAAACTTGATCATCAATAATGTAAACGCATAAGTAAGCCGAGATCATAGAACTTCAAGCATGATAAATTAATTTTAATAATAGAGAATAGCAGTCACCTTGCATCATGAGAAGTAACACAAATAAAAGATCATGAATAACAATGCAACAAAAGATATATGTTTGTTTTAAGGTTAGAGAAAACATGTCAAAGTGATATTTCACTAGTTCTTAAGAGTGGGGCAAAACATAAATGCGAGGACACCTTCAAAGTTCATGAGGAAGACTATAACAAATAATTAGAGAACAAGCAATAACACATCATGAATCAATTAATAATGTTCCAGGGACAAATGCACATAAAACTCAGAATGGCAGCTATGCTCTCTCAACCGTGCAAAAAGTTAGAAGATGGAGACTCGACGTAAAAGTAAAAGAAAGGCCATTCACAGAGGGAAGCAGGGATCAACTCATGTGCTAGACCTTTTATTTTATTAAACAGAGGTATTGAAAACATTTTTAAGAGAGGTGTATACTTATGTCAACAAACGGTAAACAGAAAATACAGTATGTCACAAGCCAACTAGACTTCACAAGAGCGGATCCCATAGAAGGATGCGTCTGGGTAGAAGGCCATCCCTCTTTCTCTTTTGTTTACACAATTATGCTTTGACCGATAAATCAGGGGCAAAATAGTGAAGAGAATTTGTGTTATTAATTTGGGGTTGGGCACCCCGCTGTCAGCTCTTCTGTCATTGGATAAGCGGATGAATTCACTAGTCCAGGGTGTGAAAGTCCAATCAACAAGCGAGATAAAGATTCTCTATTTACGTCCTCATGAGCTAAAACAGGAGCACAAAACAGGAGTAATTTTGAAAGTTTTAAAGGTAACACATGAGCACTTTACATTGGAGTGGCGGTTAAATACCACACGTAGGTATGTACGGTGGAAACAATGGGAAAACTTTGGTTTTTGGGAGTTGGATGCACGAATAGAGCTTAGACTCAGTACAGGTGGAGGCTAGCAAAAGACCGGGGGCGACAAATCAAGACAACATAAGAGCCATAATCATGCATAATGACATAAACATCATTAATAAAAGCATAAATGATCATGGAGGATATAAGTGACTGGTTCATAGTCATAAACATGGTGTGAGCATGCGCCAAGTCAACCAAATAAAACATTCAAAGGAGAACACCACAAATTTATGCTTCAATATGACAAGAACAACTCATGATTCTTTCAATGACACATTAAACACTCTCAGCTATTTGAGGCTAATCATGCTACTAAATAACCACAAGGATTTAGAACTAAAATATCATCTAGCATGATATGAAAAAGTCTAGCCACAATCTATACAAGCTTCTACTTGCACCGTTAAAAATTCTACCTCAAGCAGCAGTTTCTTTTCCCAACAAGTACCATACAAAACATGCTTTAACAAAAAGTCTCTAAATGCTACAGCAAGAAAAAATGAGAGTACTCAAATAACACTACTAAAACTAACAGGTCTGAATAAGAGATGCAATGAAAACAAGAGCTAAACAGGAATTTTTGCAGCAACTAGAAGAAAAACTAAGAATATTAGGATATCAAGTATTCAAACAAAAAAGCAGAGCGTGTTTATATCCAAACAAAGAATGCTAGGGTCCAACTATATTATTTCATCAAGGAAAACAAAATAAAACAAAGGAAAACAGAAGAAAAACAAACAGACGCTCCAAGTAAACTTCATACGATGTGACCGAATAAAAATATAGTTTCACTAGAAGTGACCTGATAGATTGTTGATGAAGAAGGGGATGCCTTGGGAATCTCCAAGATTAGATGCTTAAGTCTTCTTAAAATATGCTTGGATGAACCACGGGGGCATCCCCAAGCTCTGACCTTGCACTCTTCTCGATCACATATATCACCCTCTTCTCTTGACCCTTGAAAACTTCCTTCACACCACACTCAAACAGTAATTCACATTAGAGAGTTAGTGCAACAATTAAAAATCCATTGGTTCTGTATGGCACAAGTTCTATTGATATGTTCACACATTAACTACAACCACTGATGTTTTGTGTAGCAAATAAATCCACTTGACATCGCAAAAGAGCAAATGCGAGAAAAATGGCTAATCTGTCAAAAGCAGAATAGTCTGTAAAGACGAATTTTTTTGAGGCACTTATGTTGCTCAGATCGAAAAACTTAAATAATGAAAAATTTGCATAATTAGCCGAGGAATAAGCATAAGAAATTTCAGGTCATTTTGATTTTCTATGATTTATACAAATTTTTACGGGGAACAACAGAAATCTGTTTCCTGCGCAGAAATCCGAAAACCAACTCCACCTATCGTCAGAAACCTTACTTGGCACTACTAAAACATGAAAAGAAAAATACAAAGGATTTTCTACAGAAGTATACAACCCCTTGACTTAGAGAAAACAGAGAAAAACAAAGCAAAAATAAAACCATGGATTATCTCCCAAGAAGTGTTTTTCTTTAATGCCTTTTAGCTAGGCCCAGAAAAGTGGAATCAAGTATTTTCAAGTGAAGAAGCATCCAAATTTTAACTCGTTCGAATAATGGAATAAAAAGGCACCAACAGGGAAAAATCGATAGGTTAGTACGGAAAATCGATATAAATGACATAAAGTGTATAGCAAACATGTGGGAAACAATAACAAAACAACATGGGCCATAATAAATTAAGGATACGTTTATGACGTATCAATCCATGCATGCTATTACGGCTAGTATCTCGCTGGAACATATCAGGAAGCCATCCATCAAGCCCTTACATGAATCCGAGTCAATCCTTGTCCTGGTTAATCCGGAATCAGAAGTTGTCCTGATGGATGTTGATGTGGGGTGAATCTTGGAGAACTTGGGGACTTCTTGGGAGAACTCGAGGACTGCTCTAGCAAACTCGGGGATTGCTCTGCAGAACCCGGGGGCTTATCTGGCTTATCTTCCTATGCCGGATGCATCAATGTCGGTTGAAGCTATGGAAATCGACGAGCCCATCTTTGCTCCTCGCCAGTGCCAGCATAGGCACAACCGATAATGGCGTACATGGTGGATGCTATTCTTCCGAGTAACAAGGTCTTGGCCATGCAAATACAAAGAAGATCCAAGGGCTATATCATCATCAACAATGACTTGTACAAGAGAAGTGTGACCTGCGTGCTCCAGCGCTATGTCAAACCAGAAGAAGGGCAGGAAATCCTCCAGGATATCCATCAAGGAGAATGTGGCCACCATGCATCTTCAAGAGCATTGGTAAAAAGGCATTCCGGCATGGGTTTTATTGGCTCAACGCTTTGCAGCAAGCAGAAGATATTGTCCGGAAGTGCAACGACTGCCAGATATATGCCGACAAAATTCATATGCCAGCTTCAGAACTCAAAAATATCCCTATTGATTGGACATTTGCTATCTGGTGCTTGGACATGGTGGGGCCATTCAAGCCAGCCCGAGGTAACATGACTCACATGCTGGTCATGCTGGATAAATGCACGAAGTGGATAGAGGTGAAACCAATCAGAAAGTGTGATGGGCACACAATTGTGTCATTCTCGAAGGACATAATCCTGAGATATGGATATCCCCATGGTATTATCTCGGATAATGGAACCAACTTTGCTGAAGGATCTTTTTCTCGGTTATGCAAAGAGAAGAGCATTGGACTCGACATAGCTTTGTTCGCGCATCCGGAATCCAATGGGAAAGTTGAAAGGGACAATGGAATGGTTTTATACGGCATAAAACCCCGGATGATTGAGCCATTGCAGCGTACTCTGGGTTGTTGGCTGGATGAGCTACCCGCGGTGCTGTGGAGTCTAAGGACTACCCCGAATCGCTCCACTGGCTATACGCCATTCTTCCTTGTGTATGGAGCATAAGCGGTTCTGCCAAACGACATAGAGCATGACTCACCAATGGTCATTTTGTATACAGAGGCCGAGATAAAAGAATCTCGAGAAAATGATGTGGATTTGCTCGAAGAAGCACGAGAATTGGCTTTGTCCAGATCAGCTATATATCAGCAGAACCTCCGATGCTATCATAGTCGGAAGGTGAATCCTCAGGTGTTTTGAGAAGGAGACATGGTGCTTAGGCTCGTGCAACGCATAACCGGGATGCACAAGCTTTCTCCTCCTTGGGAAGGGCCATTCATCGTGAGCAAGGCTCTGCACAATGATGTCTACTATCTTATAGATGCTCAGGAACAAGAGAAGAACAAGATGGACAGATCTCGAGAGGAAACCAAACGCCTTTGGAATGTAGCTCTTCTCCGGCAATTTCACTCTAAAGGGCGCACTGTATGTATCTCTGTACCGAGTTATAAATTGCCGGCACCCCGACGAGGAACCCGGGGACTGCCTTTCCCTAACCTTTTCTGTGTGTATCTCTGTATTTATGTTTTTCGTTCTGTATGTCGGTTGTCTATGTCGGAATTTCCTATGTCGGCCTAGTATTGTGTCGGAACCTAAGAGCTACCTCTTTGACTCAGCTGCTATCCGAAAACCGGCTTCATAGCTAGCAAGAGAACACGCTAAAGGTCTCTATACACATGAAAACCGGCTAAGGAAAGGAAAACTAGCGAGTCGACATATATTGGTTATTTATTTTTTGGCTAAGTGTTGAATGGTTCTAATTCCTATCTCGGAGTTGTGAGTACTGTAAACTCGGTTTTGGAAATCTTGTGACTCGACTGTAAAAAACCATAAGTGGTAGACAAGAGCTGGGATGAAAAGACTCGGTAAACACGAAAGTAAACTCGGGGACTTGAATTAAGATGATCTAACATTCAGCCAGCCTCGTTCAAATTGCAAATAACTTAGAAATGGCAAACGCATAAGTGTTTCTTACATCTGCACCGGCATACCGGGGATTTAACGATTGAAAATGTTTTAAGTCAAACTAGGCAACAGTGTCGGAGCTAATAGGATCAACTGGAGCAGCGCCGCTTGAAGTGCCCGCAGGAGGAGTAGGCGCAGTGTCGACACCGATCGAGGCAGCTGTGTCGGCAGCAGTCTCGTTCGTGGTGGCGGCATCAGACTTGGTGTTGGCATTCGGAGGAGCTTCAAATTCGATGCTCTCATTAACCTCTTCCGAGTCTTCATCCTCCTCGGATTCGTCATCTTCCTCTCCTTCGGATTCCACCGAGCCCTCAATAAACTTCCGGGTCTCGACATAGGAGGCGAGCGCATATGCTGCGTCTTTGCAGCGTTGGACCAAATTAGGATTGGTTGTCCATTGGGACCCGGTGCACATGGTACTGAGCACATCAAGATTGATACCCTCACACCAAGATAGTATGAAGGTTAAGGCATCATCAGCTCCAACTCGACTAGAAGATCTGTGCTTCTCTTGAAGCCGCTTCTAGGTACCCATAAGGCACTGTGCCAACTCACTCACCGATTGGGGCGGTTCGCAACCCGGCCATAGGACTCGGTAAACCCTAATAGTAGGATCCAGCAAATCAAGCCCAATTTTCTTGAGTGGCGCGATCCGCGACTTCAGTGCGGAGAGGTGGTCTTCGTGGGTCCACTCCTCCGTAAAAATGGCCCCGGCTTTGGCTCTCCTTTCTCGAGCCTTCCGGACCGAATTAGCGGCAGCAGTTTCGGAGTGGGGGAAGTTCTATGTAAAGAATATTGTCGGAATCAAAATAAGTTCAATATTGGCGTCAAATGTCGATGGAATCAAAGAAAATGGAGAAGACTTACTTTTCATGTTCGAGTTAATCTTTATGAGATCCGACAACCACTTGCGGTATCCGATTTCAGCACATCCATCTCGGTTTGAAGCGAGGTGGCGCAAGACTCGGATTCTGAACATTGGTCCTTTAGCTTCTGAATTTCCCTCTCCTGGCGGGCCTTCTCGGGAGCATAGGATTCCTCCATCTTGGCCTTCACCTTTTTTATCTCAGTAAGCTCGAACTTCAAACGGGTCACCTTATTGCGCTCAACCTGGAGCTCATCCATGTGTGCGTTTTCACACTCATCTAGCTGTTGGGCTGACTCCAAGACTGTGAGGCAATCCTGGTGGCGCTCGGAAAAGGTTCTTTGCTCGACTACATCGAGATAGTAATGTCAGCAAACAAGAGGAAGTATATGGATGCAAAGCACAAGTGCAAAAGGTGACTTACTCTCAAGTGCCGAGACATTGGTCACTAACTCGACCACCTGCTCCTCTAGCACGGTTGTATGTGCCAAAAGGAGAAAAGAGTTAGTGAATCAATGCAATTTAAAGCATACTCGATATGTTGGTGGCAAAAGCCTTACCTTTGCCTCTTAGGTCCGTTTGCAAGTGCTTGTTGTGGTCGCTAAGATCTCGGTGCTCCGAGAGCAGCTTCTGGAACAACCTTTCCCGGGTCTCAGTGCAAACATGGAAAAAAGCAATATTGGTGGAGTTATAAATATTCGCACCGAGTAATCTTAACTCGGCTGAGCATCGGTTACTCAACTCGTGTCTCGGGGACTGGGTGGATACATGTTTCTCTCGGAATCTCGGAATTATATACTCGGTATATTGCGCAGAAACTTAGAAAGGTTGAAAAAGGAAAGGTACTTACCCGGGATGTGATCTCGGCATCTCTAGCCGCGGTCTTGAAGACATCCATATTCTGAGAAAGTGTGCTTGAGCCTGCAAAGTACATGCTATTCACTTCACCGATATCGGTGTCGTTCCATTCCAGGCGATCCTGCTCCAGAGAGCCAAGGCTCTTCCCTGTCAGAGTGCCGGATATGAATCCGACACTGTCAACCCCGGCTTCCAGATCAGGCGGGGCAGCACCTAGTCCCTTGTGTGCAATGAATCGCCTGTCGGGATTGATCTGTATCCTGGGGGCGGAGGTTTTCTTCGGCACATACTTGGGCTGCTGTTTTGCTGGCCCCTTCTCGGTATCCTTTGTTGGCTGCCTCTGGTGTTTTGGCGTTGGGGCCTATTTCGGCAGCGGTGAAGGAGCAGATCTCGGCTGTGCTGGTGCTGGTTGCTGTGCCGGTGGTGGTGATATCGGTTGTTGTTTCTGCTGTTCTGCTAGTTGTTGTTCCGGTGGGGCTTGTTGCTGTTGCTGCTGGGGGTGTTGTTGCTACTATAACTGCTCCGGGATTTCCAGAGTCTTGGCTCTCTCTGCCTTGGTGCTAATGTTGCCAGCACCGAGGTCTTCATCTATGTCGGGGGCCGACATCTCGGGCCTCTCCATCACCTGGACGTCCGGAATGTCCTACTCTTCTCTGACATCATAATCGTATCCCGACAGAAGGATCACGGAGCGCTGTGCTGGAGGGTTTGTCCAGGAGGAACTGTGTCCTCGGAAATCGCCTTGGACCGACATCGGCGGTGTCGGCATCGGTGAGAATATGGAGGGCGTGCTCTGGGAGATCTCCAGAGGTGCGCTAATAGTAGAAAAGGAAAAAGTAAACTCGGGAGGAGGAAAAGAGAATAGAAGGTGCAAAGGAGAATATCTCAGAGAAGTCCCTTACCCGATGGAAGTTGGCCTAACTTTGCGCGACCTAAGCGTGACCTTCGTCTTGATCTTTTTGGCCATGGGACCAGATGTCTCGGCCCCGGCGCGCTTCCGGGTCTCGGAAGGACCCGCCATGGCCACTGGCACCACATCTAGGACCTACTCGTCCGGGTCATCTGATGCCGATGGCAGGGGAAACGCATAAGAAAGTGGCGAGGGATCGATTAACTCTAGAACATCGTCGTTCTCATCATCGGACCAGTCCCTAAGATCACCCCGAGATGCGGGACTTACCCGCACCTGGTGTGACGCGGATATCCGGGATTAGCATATGATCCTTGTTGTCCGGATCTTCCATGTCGGCAGCGGGTAGATCCTCTGTCCATGTGGCGGACGGGAATTCGCCATCCTCGGTTCTCTGGCGCGAGAATATCTGCAAAGCAAGATAGAGTATAAAAACAATGAAGTAAATGCAGCAAGACTATGCCGGCATAAATTTATGTCGGTAGTTTTTGGGATACTTACTGTCGGCGGCTAGCGAGTCCTCTTGTAGGGCTCGAGGCCCCCCTCCCAGTCTTCTGTCAGCTGGGTCCGGGCCAAGGCCTTGACGCGCTTCCAGATCTACGCCTTGGAGAGATCGATGGTGGAAGTTCGGTTGGGATCCCGGGATCCACTCATGTGGCAGATCTTGTGAGTTCGATGCTGCAAGGGTGAAATCTGGCGAATGATGAAGGTGGCTAGCAGATCATCTGTCGTGAGCCTCGCTTCCTTCATGGAGAGGAGAGTTTGGTGGATGGAATTTAACTTTGGAATTGAATCCCAGGGGTCGTGTTTCCAATTCACCATCGCCTCTAGAGTGTCGATGTTGAATCTCAAGAACCGGATTAGATCGGTTTTGGTGGACTTCTTGATGTAGAAGATAGAGTGGAGCCACTTCCGGCAAGACTCCAGACCCCGGATTCTCGGGAAGGCAGAGCCACGCCGGGGAATCACTGTGGTAGCGCTGCACTGCGCCATCTGCTTGGGGGCGCTTGGGTTCTCTGGATCCGAGATCACCTGCTTCGGAAACTGGAAATACCGGCTCCACATGTTGATGGTGGGACAAAGACCAAGATAGCCCTCGGGGAAAGAAATGAAAGAAGATAGTGTGGTAATGGCGCTCGTCGGGAGGTGATGTGGTTGCAACCCGAATCGATCAAAGAATTTCTCCATAAAAGGGCTAAGGGGAAGACCAAACCCGCGCTCGAAGTGAGCGATGAACACAACGTACTCACCCGTCTCTGGCGCGGGGACTATTTCCTCACCGGGAAGCCGACATATGAGCTCTGCCGGGATCCGGCGAGTGTCATAGGGCCACTTGATCTCAGAAGCTGTAACTTGTAAGCCCTCCCACGCGGCGCGGGTGGACTCCTCGGACACCTCCTTGTCTTGCTCCATGGAGACGAGCTCGTGGGAGGCCATGGCAGCGGAGGACGAACTCGGTACCTCTGGGGGATCCGTCATGGCGATGGAGAAAAGCGCTTCGGAGAACAGCAGCGGAGCAGTTCCGCTTTGGTGGTGAAGGAAAGGTGCGAAGAAGATCGCGTGGCGGCGGTGATGGAGAAGATGAGCTCAACGAAGATGGTGATGGAGATGCCCAGTCCAGCGAGGGCGACGTAAGAGTTCAGATCCGTGACGAGCGGCACGGCGGTGGTGATTGGCCCATGGCGTTCCGGCGTGGGGAAGTGCAACCCTGCGTGGTGGTGCAGTGATGTGTATTCTGCGCGCGAGGGAGGAAAAGGCGAAGAACGGTGGTGACGAAATGGCGACGGAAGTGAGCAGTGCTCCCCGCTCCCGTATTTATATTGCGCAGAGGCAAAGCGGTGTGGGATCAATCGTGGCTATTCATTAACTGGCGCAGTTACTACGTGCGCCCATGATTGCGTGAAAATGGGTAACCGCACCCATGTTCACGCACGAGGGTAACTGGAAAGCGGGCACAATAAATCCCGGGAATCTCGGCGTGTGCACTCGAGTGGCTGCATGGATTTGACAACGCGTGGGTCCCGCGTGCGTGTGTGGAGTGCGCCTGGTTATGTCACACACAAGAATCGAGGGGGCGCGCATTCGTTCTCTGCTGCGTGGCATGGCCACAACACGGAGGAAACGAGGAGGCTCCCCCTATCTCAAAGAATTTTGATTACGATCAAGCAACGGAATTGGCTAAGTGTTCAGTCCCGGAACAAGTATGATTGGGCGCAAGTTGTGTTGGGATTTAGGCAAACAACCTTGGTTCTGATTGTGGATCAGTTTCGAGACAAAAGTTGGAACCGACATAAGTGGTATGTCGGTTGAACATCTTATGGTTGTTATTTGGCAAGTTACCGTGGCCCATCAACCGAGTCTACTGGACCACGCCAGCTTCGGGGACTAATGTCGGGGGGCTACCCCCGGGTAGTGTCATGGAAGGTATGAAATGGTGTCCAGAATGTGGACGTGGTCAAAGCTGACCGACATAAGTGCCCTACCGGCATAGGTTGACCGACATTGCATATGTCGACCGACATAGCGTATGTTGGTATATGTAGTATTGTGCATGATCTTGCAGGAAAGTATTCTTCTGGGTTATCCGAGTTACCCTTGGAGAACCCGGGATAGCTCAAGCACTTGCGATTCCGGACAATGGAGGAGGTGAATCCCAGATATCACAGAGAGGTACATGCATGCGGTTCAACTTACTAGGAGAGCACGTACCGGCTGACACGGAGCGTACATAGGAGCAGTAGAGGGGGATACGTCGTAAACGCATCCTTAATTTCTAATGTTCCATGTTGTTTTCATGCCATATGATACA
Source organism: Alopecurus myosuroides (assembly GCA_028641055.1). Taxonomy (NCBI): domain Eukaryota; kingdom Viridiplantae; phylum Streptophyta; class Magnoliopsida; order Poales; family Poaceae; genus Alopecurus; species Alopecurus myosuroides. Next base: position 117,326,052 of record CM054061.1, read on the forward strand.
TGTTTTCCTTACACTTTATGTCATTTTTATCGATTTCCTGGGACTAACCTATTGACAAGATGCCACAGAGCCAATTCCTGTTTTTTGCTATTTTTAGTTTCTGAAAAGTTGTTCTGGAAATATTCTCAGAATTGTAAAATTCGAAGCCCGGAAGTTTTAGAATTCTCGAAGGTTCCACGGAGTCCCGAAGAGGCCCGGAGGGGGGCCACACCATGAGGCGGCGCGCCTCCTGGCCGCGCCATGGGGTGGTGTGGGCCCCTCGGGGGCCCACAGCCATCTCCCTTTAACCTATTTATTCCCCCAATGCGTGAACCCTAAATATATACCACGTTTCCACGAAAAACACCCGAGGCAGCCGTCATCGTCAACCCGAGATCGGATGGTGTCTGGAGTTCTCCCCGGCACCCTGCCGGGAGGGGAAATCATCACCGGAGGGCTCTACACCACCATTCCCCCTCTGGAGTTATGTATGAGTAGTTCATCCTTGGACTACGGGTCCATAACAGTATCTAGATGGTTTTTATCTCCTCTTTATGCCTCATGTTTAGATTTCGTGAGCTGCCCTACATGATCGAGATAATCTTATTGTAATGCTACATGTTGTGTTTGCTGGGATCTGATGATTATTGAATGCTATGTCTCTTGATTATCAATTTATCATGTTTTCTTCATTTGTATGTTATTTATTATCTTGCATGCTCTCCGTTATTAGTAGATGCTCTGGACAAGTAGATACTAGTGACTCCAAGAGGGAGTATATATGTTCGATAGTGGGTTCATGCCTCCTTTGCATCTATGCTCGAGTTATAGAAACGTGACAGATGGAGGATGTGTTGTTGCCATTAGGGAGAAAACAACGATGTTTACATTGTTTACATTACACATTTTTCTTACTTCGATTACCTGTTGCTTGCAACTTAATACCCAAGGTTTGTTCGGATGATATTCTGAGGGTGGATTATTAGTCATAGATGTAGTTGGATGACGGTCTATGATTTTTGTTGTAATGCCCACATGAATCACATAGTAATCATCATGTCATGCATGTTTCATTATCAATCAATTGCCCAGCTGTAATTTTTTCACCACGAATGTTAGGTATCTTTTATGCAGAGACGCCACTAGTGAACTATGGACCCTGGTTCATTTTCTCATACTGATAATACAACCATTGCAATTACTGTTTTCACACTATTTCCACTGTTTGCACACTGCTACTGTTGTTTTCATATTCTTCGCATACTGATTTCCACACCATACATTTAATCTCTTTGTTATCAGCAAAAGCGGTGAGATTGACAACCTCACTGCTTTGTTGGGGGCACAGTGAATTGATTGTGTTGTGTAGGTTCCACGTTGCTGCTAAACCGGTAGTGCGCCCTGCCACCTCAGCTGCATCAACCTTCAGGAGTTGCTTCTTTCTCCTACTGGTCGATTCAACCTCGATTTCTTTTCTAAGGGAAACTTGCTGCTGTGCTCATCACACCTTCCTCTTGGGGTCTCCCAATGAGTGCAAGACCTGCACCATCAAGCATTTTTCTGGCGGCGTTGCGGAGGAGGAAGAGAATTTCTGCAAGGGGAGTCGCTCACCTCCAATCTCTTTACTTTGTTTTAGTTTTGCTTAATTTTTTTTATTTTGTCTTGTTTGCATCTGTTTATCAAAAACACAAAAAATAGTTCTTATTCTAGCTGTTGTTTTTATCCTGTTTTTAATCTTGCTAAAATGAACACCCCCGAGAACACTAAGTTGTGTGACTTTACTAGCACCAACAACAATGATTTCATTAGCACACCTATTGCTCCACCTGCTCCTACTGCTGATTTTTATGAGATAAAGCATGCCCTGTTAAATCTTGTTATGAGAGAGAAATTTTCTGGTGTTAGTACTGATAATGCTGCTGCCCATCTTAATAATTTTGTTGAACTATGTGAGATGCAAAAATATAAGGATGTAGATGGAGATGTTATTAAACTGAAATCGTTTCCTTTCTCTTTGAGAGGAAGCGCTAAAGAATGGTTGCTATCTTTGCCTAGAAATAGTATTGATTCTTGGACTAAATGTAAAGATGCTTTCATTGGAAAATATTATCCTCCTGCTAAGATTATATCTTTAAGAAGTAACATTATGAATTTTAAGCAACTTGATAATGATCATGTTGCTAAATCTTGGGAAAGAATGAAATCTTTAGTAAAGAATTGTCCCACTCATGGACTGACTACTTGGATGATCATCCAAACTTTTTATGTAGGACTGAAGTTTTCATCAAGAAACCTTCTGGATTCAGCTACTGGAGGAACCTTTATGTCCATTACTTTGGGGGCATCAACAAATCTTCATGATGATATGATGGTAAATTATTCTGAATGGCACACTGAGAGAACTACAACAGGTAAGAAGGTAAATTCTGTTGAAGAAACCTCCTATTTGAGTGATAGACTTGATGGTATTATGTCTATGCTTGTAAATTTCCATGCTCCTATTGATCCAAACAATGTTCCCTTATCCTCTTTGGTTGCTCAAGAAGAGCATGCTGATGCGAACTTCATTAAAAATAATAATTTCAACAACAATGCTTATAGGAATAATTTTGGTAGAAACAATTATAGGCGATATCCACCTAATAATAATAATGGTTATGTCAATTCCTATGGTAATTCCTACAACAACAATAAAATTGTACCCTCTGATATTGAAAACATGCTTAAGAATTTTATTAGTACACAAACTTCTTTTAATAAATCTGTTGAGGAAAACTTCGGCAAAATTGATGTTTTCGCTTCTAAAGTTGATAGCCTTGCTCTTGATGTTAATTTTATGAAACTAAGGATTATGCCTCATGATGTTAAAGAAATAAAAACTTTTAATGCCATTCAAATTCGAAATGATGACAATATTAGTATGTTAGCTGAATTGCATGCTAGATGCGAAAGAGAAGATGAAATAGCTATAAAGAATAATATAGCTAATGTTTGCACCATTACCACCACTAGTAAAACTGAAGCTTATCATGCTAGTAAACCTTCTACTATAAATATTAAAGTAATTGGTGTTGGAAATACTCTCACTTCTGCTGTTAAAAGTTCAAAACTGTCTGAAACTGCTAAAAATGTTACTCATAAAACTGCTGAAATTTTTAGAAACATGGGAGAAAATAGTCCCATTACCTTTGATAAAAATGATCTTGACTTTCATGATTGCAACATAACTGAAGTGATTAAGTTCCTACAAAAGCTTGCTAGTTGTCCTAATGCTAGTACTATGAATATGGCTTTCACAAAACATATTACAAATGCTCTCAATAAAATTAGAGAGGATGAATTAAGGTGTGATTTGTGAAAATGACCTAAAACTTTTGGTGATTATTACTTAGCTAATTCCAATTTTTTTTGTTATTTATGTTTTTCGATTTGAGCAACTTAAGTTCCTCGAAAAAATTCGTCATTACAGACTGTTCTGGTTTGGGCAGATTCTGCCATTTTTCTTGCATTTGCTCTTTTACTATGTAGAGTGGATTTATTTGCTTCACGAAACATTAGTAGCTGTAGATAATGTTTAAAAGTATTAATAGTACTTGTTCCCATGCAGAAACCATGATTTTATTTATTGTTTCACTAACCCTCTAATGTGAAGTTTTCAAGGGTCAAGAGAAGAGGGTGATATAATGTGATCAAGAAGAGTGCAAGGTCAAATCTTGAGGATTCCCCCGTGGTTCATCCTAGAAAATGCTAAGAAGGATCAAGCGTCTAATCTTGGGTATTCCCAATGCATCCCTTCTTCATCAACAATTTATCAGGTCACTCCTACTGAAACTATATTTTTATTCGGTCACATCATATGAAATTTACTTGGAGCGTCTTTTATTTTTCGTTTTGTTTTCCTTGCTGAAATAATATTTTTGAAACCTAGAATTCTTTGTTTGGGAGAGAGATACGCTCCTCTTTTTTGTTTGAATACTCGTTATGCTCGTATTCTTAGTTTTTTCTTCTAGTTGGTGCAAAATTCCTTTTTAGCTCATGTTTTTCTTGCATATCTTATTTAGAGTTGTTAGTTTTAGTAGAGTTATTTTAGTACTCTCCTGTTTCATTGTTGTATCTTTTGTAGAGTTTTCGTTTAGTATAAATTGCTTGGTGTTGGAAAGCAATAGTACAGTTTTCGTGCTTATAACGGTGCAATTAGAAGCTTGTATAGACTGTGGCTAGACTTTTTTCATATCATGCTAGATGTTATTTTAATTCTTAAGCCTAGTGGTTATTTTTGTAGCATGACTTGTCTCAAATAGCTGACAGTGTTTAATGTGCTATTGAAAGAATCGTGAGTTGTTGTTGTTGTCATATTGAAGCATAAATTTGTGGTGTTCTCCTTTGAATGTTTTATTTGGTTGACTTGGCGCATGCTTACACCATGTTTATGACTACAAAACAGTCACTTATAGCCTCTATGATCATTTAGTTTTTGAACTTGTAGTACCACTTATTCTTTGATTAATGATGTTTTTGTCGCTATGCATGATTATGGCCATTATTTCTCTCTTGATTTGTCGCTCCCAGTCTTTTGCTAGCCTCCACCTGTACTGAGTATGAGCTCTACTCGTGCATCCAACTCCCAAAAACCAAAGTTTGCCAAATGTGTCCATCATACCTACCTACATGTGGTATTTAACTGCCACTCCAAAGTAAGTTCCTCATGTGTTCCCTTTAAAACTTTCAAAATTACTCCTGTTTTGTGCTCCTGTTTTAGCTTATGAGGACGTAAATAGAGAATCTGTATCTCACTTGTTGATTGGACTTTCACACCCTGGACTAGTGGCTTCATCCGCTTATCCAATTGATAGAAGAGCTGGCAGCGGCGTGCCCAACCCCAAATTAATACAACAAAATCTCTTCATCCCCTGATTTATCAGTCAAAGCATAATTGTAAACAAAAGAGAAAGAGGGATGGCATTCTACCCTGATGCGTCCTTCTATGGGATACGCTCTTGTGAAGTCTAGTTTCCTTGTGACGTACTGTATTTTCTATTTACCATTCGTTGACATAAGCATACACAACTCTCTAAAAATTAGATACTCCTCCATGGTATGTGATTGTTGGCAGGCACCCGAGGATTCAGTTAGCCATGGTTTGTGTAAGAAAGATTGAGAGGAGTGTCAAACATTTTATACCTTTGATTAGTAAAATAAAAAACTCTAGCACATGAGTGATCCCTTCTTCCCTCTGCGAAGGGCATTTCTTTTACTTCTATGTTGAGTCTCCATCTTCTAACTTTATGCACGGTTGAGAGAGCATAGTTGCCATTCTGAGTTTAATGTGCATTTATCCCAGAAACATTATTAATTGATTCATGATGTGTTATTATTTGTTCTCAAATTATTTGTTCTAGTCTTCCTCTTAAACTTTGAAGGTGTCTTGGAATTTATGTTTTGCATCACTCTTAAGGACAAGCGAAATATCACTTTGCTATGTTTTCTCTATGCTTGTCACAAACTTATAACTTTCAAGTGCATTATTATTCATGATCTTTTATTTGTGTTACTTTTCATGATGCAAAGTGATTGACATGTTTCATTGTTAAAATTATATCTATCATGCTTGTATTTAAAGTACTAAGATCTCAGCTATGCTTATGCTTTTACAATTTACATGATCCAGTTTATGTTGGTAGCATGTCACCTCAGAAATTATTTGTTTTGTCGTTTACCTACTCGAGGACGAGTAGGAACTAAGCTTGGGATGTTGATACGTCGTAAACGTATCCTTAATTTCTGATGTTCCATGTTGTTTTCATGCCATATGCTACATGTTTTCCTTACACTTCATATCATTTTTATCGATTTCCTGGGACTAACCTATTGACAAGATACCACAGAGCCAGTTCATGTTTTCTGATGTTTTTAGTTTCAGAAAAGTTGTTCTGGAAATATTCTCGAAATTGGAAATTTCGAAGCCCGGAAGTCTTAGAAATCCCGAAGGTTCCACGAAGTCCCGAAGAGGCCCGGAGGGGGCCACACCATGAGGCGGCGCGCCTCCTGGCCGCGCCATGGGGTGGTGTGGGCCCCTCAGGGGCCCACAGCCATCTCCCTTTCACCTATTTATTCCCCCGATGCGTGAACCCTAAATATATACCACTTTTCCAAAAAAACACCTCAGGCCGCCGTCATCATCAACCCAAGACCGGGAGGGTCTGGAGTTCTCCCCGGCATCCTGCCGGGAGGGGAAATCATCACCGGAGGGCTCTGCACCACCATGCCCGCCTCCGGAGTGACGCATGAGTAGTTTATCCTTGGACTGCGAGTCCATAGCGGTAGCTAGATGGTTGTTCTCTCCTCTTTATGCCTCATGTTTAGATCTCGCGAGCTTCCCTACATGATCGAGATCATATTATTGTAATGCTACATGTTGTGTTTGCTGGGATCCGATGATTATTGAATGTTATGTCTCTTAATTATCAGTCTATCATGTTGTCTTCATGTGTATGTTATTTATGATCTTCCATGCTCTCCGTTGTTAGTAGATGCTCTGGCAAGTAGATACTAGTGACTCCAAGAGGGAGTATTTATGCTCGATAGTGGGTTCATGCCTCCTTTGCATCTGTGATCGAGTGACAGAAACGTGAAGGATGGAGGATGTGTTGTTGTCATTAGGGAGAAAACAACGATTTTTTACATTGTTTACATTACACACTTTATTTACTGCGATTATTTGTTGCTTGCAACTTAATACCCAAGGTTTGTTCGGATGATATTCCGAGGGTGGATTATTACATTGTAATGCCTGCACGAATCACATTGTAATCATCATGTCATGCATGTTTCGTTATCTATCAATTGCCCAGCTATAATTTGTTCACTAGGCATGTTAGCTATCTTTTATGGAGAGACACCACTAGTGAACTGTGGACTCCGGTCCATTTTCTCATACTGATAATATAACCATTGCAATTACTGTTTTCGCACTCCTTCCACTGTTTTCACACTGCTAATGCATTTTTCATATTGTTCTCATACTGTTTTCCACACCATACATTTAACCTCTTTGTTATGAGCAAAACCGGTGAGATTGAAAACCTCACTGCTTCGTTGGGGCAAAGTGAATTGATTGTGTTGTGTAGGTTACACATTGCTGCTGAACCGGTAGTGCGCCCTGCCACCTCAGCTGCATCAACCTTCGAAAGTTGCTTGTTTCTCCTACTGGTCGATTCGACCTTGGTTTCTTTTCCGAGGGAAACTTGTTGCTGTGCTCATCACACCTTCCTCTTGGGGTCTCCCAATGAGTGCAAGACCTGCACCATCAGAGGGGTATGGGTGAGGCCACGTTGTGTCTTTGACAGAGGGGACACAACAGACAGTACATGATGCATGTTGGACTTTCGGCTCCGTGTCGTACGGCGTGCGCTACGCCATAGTGCCCTCCGCCTACTTCCTGTACCCTGTGTCTCTGGCCACCAGTGTATAAGGTGGCCAAGCCCTCCTGCGCGAGGGGTGATTCCAGAGGCACCAGTGAGAGAGATTCATTCTATGAGATAGTAGCTTCTTCTTCCTCCTCTAGCTACGAGAGCTCGAGGAGCAAGCTTGTAACCCGGATTACCCACCTATATAGAGTATAGGGTGTGTTGTGTGTTTTCCGTGTGTGCTTCTTATAGCACTATCCCTTCCCGGATACCAACAGCGCCCATCAACCCCTAACTTAAGCCATCCCATGGCATCTGCCGTGATGCCACCATGACAGGCGCGGGTTAATAATTTGCTACGTCACTGCCCCACGCCCGGGGGCTACTGTCGGTGTACTACCTTCAGGGGCATCCCCCGGTCGTTGGACGCGTGGGCCCGAGCCACCGTCTCATGCGGCCTTGATTGACCGAGTCCCACCCCGGGGGGAGGGAACGCCCCGGGAGGCACAACCACCCCGTGGTGGCCCATCACAGGAAGGAAACATCACGAGGCGCATTGAAGGAAGGAAGACGGCTACACGTGGGTGGCGGCCCCTTTACATTCCGTCTCCACGTATGCCCCTGCGCAGAATAACGACTACACATGTTAGCCCCGCTAGAGGGAGCTTGGGAGGCCTTGAGATATAAAAGAGGAGAAGGGAGAAAGAGAGAAAAGGGGACACCATAGAAGAGAGAAAGGAGAGCAGGCAGTCGTGTTTTCACCCTTTGAAACTTCCTTTTGGCCAGATAATACCAGATCAGACATACAGGGCATAGGGTTCCATATCACGATGGCCTAAACCTGGGTAAAAATCTGTGTTCTTGTGTTGTGTCCTAGTTCTCCTCAAAGCACCCCCACCCTACTCATCGTTTACGAAGAAGAAGAGGCGGTGCAAGAGTCTCCCTCGCCCACTGCCGAACAAATCTACGAGCTGGACGCTGGTCACTCCCGGTGTCCGTGTTTCGACACGCGACAACCACGATGGGTATACCCACGCCAGCAACTCGGGCCGCATGACTCAAATGGACACGAACCATCATGAAGGACTTCCCGAGGCGCTGGTCCCAACATGCCGCATAGGGGACCGGTGTCGGTTAACCATATGGATAAATCTCCCAGATGACACGATGGGAGTTTGAGATTAGGAAACGGATATGCGTTGGTAGACTCGACGGTTAACAGGGACACGATTTACCAAGGTTCGTGGCCCTCGAGGAGGTAAAACCTTTACTCCTGCTTATCTGGATTGTATTGATGCGAGATTACAATGGTGGGCGCTCTAGTCGAGAGATTAGATCTTGAGAGAGGAAGAACCTATTGTGGCGATAAAGATTATATACCTTCCCGGGTGGTTCTCCCAGCCTTTGTATAGGAGGATGGGTATCGAATCCTTACCCGGGTAGGTTTACAAACCCTAACCCTAGTTGGTGGTTCCTCTAGTCCTTGGCCCGCAAGTCTTGCGGGTGGACCACAGTTGGGCCTTCTGGAAGGTTAGGGTGGCTCCTCGTGCTGGGCCTTTATGCTTAGCCTAGACCAGACATGCCTGTTAGGGGGACCCGGGAGGCATCCCCCGTCAGTAGCCCCCAAATATGTTGTATATTAGCTTGTTTGCAGAAGGATGCGGCTTAGTCGCTTGGTTCACTCGACGGATCAGGACCAATTAATTGATCTTGGGCAAAAACAGTTCTAGCCTACGCAGACTCGAGTCCCCCGGCTCGAATCCGAATAGGTGATCAATATGACTCGGGCCGCAAAGGACTTATCTAGTCGAACTTAACTTTGAAACGGGTACCTGGTGCGCCCGCCATGATTTTTCATCATGTCTCTAGCACGGAAAATTGCCGGAGGATGCAACATGAGTGCGATTCCGGGCCCAAAATACGGAGCCTTGGGTCTTACCTTCGCATCCGTAGAATGCGGCATCCAGTTGTGCCATGTTGGCTAAATGACCCGGGGTTTGAGAATGAAGCGCGATGTGTTTATACATTGGAATCGCGATTTTTGTTGGAGTGGACATGCACTCGCGATTTTACTTCAATGGACTGGCGAGTCCCATTCCATCGACTTGTAAAGCGGCGAGTGCCACTCTTTTCGCAACACTCGAGCGAGGCGAGCTTTCCTTATTTTGGACTTGTACAAAAGCAATTTCTTGTGCTGGAATTTTGGTGACGCCATGACGCACTCGTCTGCTCCCGATGGGACGTGACGTAGTGGGACGAGACATGGTGGGCCCACCACGCCAGCTTTTTTACCAGAAACTAGCCTTCGTGCATCGGTTTTCCCGTCTAGTGCACAGCTAATCACGCCCGGTTAGTTTTAAAGATCGTGCAGGGAAACCACCCCTTAGCATTCCATCTTCACGCGGCGCGTGGCAGCCGGGATTTCCGGCACGTGCCCCTCCTCGGCTAAGATCAACGGCTCGAGATGACCTGGTCGCGGTATAAACTATGGGGAAAGTTACTTTTCCCTGTCTTCTTCCTCCAGCGCCTCCTTTCCACCTTTTGTCCCCTGGAGAGACCTCCATGACCGATGGCGGAAGGAGAAAGCATGCTGCGCCAGCAGCGTCGACCAAGAGTGGGGCGTCTCCGCGTAGGCTTCTCAGAAGAAGACCGGCGAACGGCGCTCCTCGAATGTGACGAAGAAGAGCATCGTCCAGATGCAGAGGGAGGGACTGATCCCTCCTGAAGACACGAACCGCGTGCGCCAGCCCGGGAAGGAGGAAGACGTCCCGAGCCCCCGAGTCAACGAGCGCGTTGCGTTCTTGGAGCACATCGTGCGAGGTCTGTCTTTTCCCCTTCACCCATTCCTTCGCGGGCTACTGTATATCCACGGCATTCAGCTCCACGACCTCCCGCCGAACGCAGTGCAACACATCTCGTGTTTCATCGTGTTGTGTGAATGCTTCCTCAGCATTCGCCCGCGCTGGGGGTTGTGTAGGCAAATATTCTCGGTGAAGATTCACCGGGAGAAGGCCACTGCGGGTGAGAAGAAACCTGGGGAGCCGCTGGCGACTGGTGGCTTCGGAATCCAGACCAACACCGATTTTCCTTACTTCGAGATGAAGTTCGTCGAGTCGGCTCGGGGGTGGCTCAGGAAGTGGTTCTACGTCCACGATATCGATGTGAACGGCGTGCCTGAGTTCAACCCTTTTGCCACTTTAAAGAGGAGGAAATCTTGGAGCCACTCCATGTCAGTGGTTCCCGAGGTGTCGTGCATGAATGAACTTGTCGAAGAAATATCGTTAAGGCGTGGCGACACGCCTGTGTCCACCTAGGAAACCATCCCTCGCAATAAATTAAGTGACGGGCACATCGCCGATCGTATTTAATTAGGTTGGGCGGGCCCTATGTCACTGAGAGGGCTGGCCCGCGTGTCGTTATCCGACGTGGCGCCGTTTGCCGGTTGTGTTCGTCACTCTGCCGTTGCTCCCTATAGAACATGGCATAGGTGGGAGTGTTGAACAATTTATTGGGCATGTCGGGCAACATTGCCGCTATTGGGGCCGCTCCCAGCCATGGTTTTGTGTATGGAGCGCCGATGGAGATGTCTTTAGAGTTGTAGGCCTCCTTCAATTATATCATTTGACTGGATTGAGGTCCCACTTGACTCCGCTACCTCCTTAGTTCAATGTTGGAAACTCCACTTACAAACTTACAATACATTTCCTGAAATTTGTTTACAAAGGAAGGATACTATTGAAGAAAATTTCCGGAACCTCTTGAAAGATAGCACGTCTTCTTTTTATAAAACAACATATCATAACCTTACCGAGTAGAGTATGCTTTTTGGGTGTATGGGCTCCCGTGGCCATCTTCTATTTATTATTCTAACAGCTTAATTAATGGAATTAGCCATATATTTTTTTCCCGTTTTGAATAATAAAAGTTCAAGAAGAGTATGTATGACATTTTGATAAAATAAGACTTCATCAAACCACAGAATCAAGACAATAGAGAAAGGACATTAGGCCAATTATCGGAAAACTAAAAGAATCCAGCTTAATACTTGATGCAGTTAACAATTAGTTATACTTTTATGTGCTTCTCTAATCGAAATGGCTACTACTAGTACTCAGGTCGGTGCAGCTATCACGGATCCAAAACTGTACATAATATGCAACCGTGGCAAATCACTAGATTTTAACTTTTGTTGAACTGTTCAGTGAAGAAGAGGCAATGAGGTAGCATGCCTACTATATCTTGCTTAAGGAACACATCCCGGCAAGAAATGCAGCTCAGAATTACATTTTTGCACCAAAAAGGGAGCAATTGTAAACAAACTACTACTGTCTTGCCAATTGGCTGATATACTACAGCAAAAATAAAGAGATATGAAAAGGCCAAACATGGTTTTGCTCCCTGACAGCAGAAATCAACCTTCAGTATACGAAATCTACACAGATCAGTAACCAATAGCAGAAATGTATCATTGTTCTGAATCTCAGAAATGCATTCATAATTCAGTTCGCACAACAAAGAAAAAATTGCCAAATTCAGCAATACTCGTCAAGCATTAGAACTACCTCCCTTCGTTCTGAAACAGAATGGGAGGAAACACACTGGTATCTAAAAATATCAGCAGCTGATGCATAAGGTCTAGGTAGAAATAAGGAAGCTGTAGCAGTAATGCATCACTGTTCTGAATCTCAGATTGCCAACAGCATATGCATTCATAATTCAGTTCTTACAACCAGCCGGCCAACAAAACATTGGCGAAATTCAGAAGAACTAAACAGGGTGGATTTCACTGCATCTGCAGCAGGCGACGGCGACGAAGGAGAGGGCCTCTAGCCGCCGAAGCCGTAGAGGGTACGGCCCTGGCGCTTGAGGGCGTAGACGACGTCCATGGCGGTGACGGTCTTGCGGCGGGCGTGCTCGGTGTAGGTGACGGCGTCGCGGATGACGTTCTCGAGGAAAGATCTTGAGGACGCCGCGGGTCTCCTCGTAGATGAGCCCGGAGATGCGCTTGACGCCGCCCCTCCTGGCCAGGCGCCGGATGGCCGGCTTGGTGATGCCCTGGATGTTGTCGCGCAGCACCTTCCTGTGGCGCTTGGCGCCGCCCTTGCCGAGCCCCTTGCCTCCCTTGCCGCGCCCGGACATGGCTGAAGACCTTTCTTTGCTTCGAGGTGCGAGCGACTGGATTTGGTGGAGCGGTTGTGGTGGTGGTTTGCGGGAAGGGGAGGGACGGCTAAAGGGGCGAGATTTCTCAAAAAAAAAAAGGGGCGAGAGGTGGGAGTGGGGCGTTGGCTGCCGTTCGATGCGGACAGAATGGATGGATGGGATGGAGATCCGGGGTGGATGCCGCGGATCGGTGATGTGGCAGGGAATCGGCGCGGTGGATTAGCCGGCTGGATCCGAAATTTCGTTCCGTGAGGCGCGAGCTCCAAATTTTGGTCAGCGGGCGCGGGGCTTTGACGTTCCCTGTCATTTTCGGAAGAAGTATTTTTTTTTAGGACACAGGGTAGTATGTTCGGTGTACCGCCAATCCAAATTTGAGCGAGCGTGTCCACGATTTCATCCTCAAATTTGTTTTGTGTATGATATACTCCCTCCGTATCAAAATGTAGCATGTTTTATCTTTTACTAAACAAGATATATCTAGACATGTTTTAGTGTAAAATGCATATGAATCTACACGCTAAAACATTTTTTGATATATTTTGTTAAGGAAAAGTTAAAACATCTTACATTCTCATCCGAAGGGAGTACCACAAAGAGGTTCGGATAGACCGAACTATCGGTGACACTGATTGCGCGTAATAGTGACTCTAATTTTTGCTGCACAAACTAGTAACTATTGAAGTTTTTAAAGAAATGGAGGTTCTACTCTCAGCCTCTGCATCAAAATGATGCACACGACCGTCTTTTTATTAATAACAAAAGCGAAACCATGAAGTCTTCCAAAGAGTTACAACGATCAACCGGAAGTCACCTGATTGACGAACATCGTCACACCTAAAAAACTCTTGATGAAGGTGATGGTCATTGTCGGAGCCACATGCACTGACCTAACTCACCAACACGCATCATTTAATCTGGTTGCTTCCATCAATCCGCCCGATGACGAACTGAGAGCATAAAACTGGTTCAGAATGCCCGCAGTATACACTGATGTGCACACTCGGAAGCCTCTGCAGCCGACATCCACGAAACCATCTTCTAGAGAGATCAATGCAGAAACCTTGCCAGGCCTGCCATCGATGCCGCCATGGCGCCAAACACCACCACCTTCCTGCGCGTACACACCATTCTGCGTCCATCGTCAAGACTCCGCTGCGCCATGCCGCCAATGCTAGCCGTCTTCGACGAAGATGAAACACCGCACCACCAGCAGACCCCTCCAGGCAACCCATGTTCCAAAAATGATGCCCCCAAGAGGGTAAACGACACCAAAGGTGTCACAATCATCCAATCTGGAAAACCAGATCTAGGGTTTCCCCCGAAACACAGTGCAAGAGGCGGGTGAGTAGCGGGATTTGATGCATGCAAGTCCACATGGTTGTTGTATCTAGTTTTGAATTAAGAGTATCGAACCACAGTGGAGCTACGGAAATGGTCCAGCTTTGGTCACCTACTATCGTTGGTGCTCTGCAAATTATCTAAAGGCTAAACCAAACAGTAGAAAGTAACTGAAATAACATAGTATAAAGGGATTGTAAATAAGATAGTAAGTAGAAAAATAAATAGAAGGGACTAATGGATGGTTGAGCTATTGAAACTGCAATAGGGATAAAGGCGTTCTTGGGAATGACGGTTCTACCACTAGCACAGTTATGAATTTATTAGGCGTGCACAATGTTTTCATCCAGATAATTTGTGAGGGCGGAGCATCGTATATTAATGTGACTCGATGCCTCGGTTAACACACTACTCACAACCACTACGTAGCCCAGATGATAAGCGATACACATACTAGCACTAGTGATTAAGATTCTCCCCATAGAGGTGGTATTGCAACGATGAGTTCTCTATTGATCCCATGTTGGAGATTGGCGAAAGAGGAGGAGAGACTTTCTGTCCTGCCATGCTCACTCGCCAATCGTCCTCAAACCAACACAAACAACCCATCATGGCTCCATGGCACAATATTGGTGTCGTCGACTTCACACAATATCATAGGGATTGTTATCACAAACCAGCCAATAGAAAACATTGCATCTTTATTTCAATTCATAATAGTAGTAGGGTTTCACCATCTCCCCAAGAACTGATGGAACTACTCACACGTAAAGGAAATAAACATCATAATGATTATATTGAAAATGGAGAATGAATGTATGGATGAATACACGTGCAAATCCACAACTAGGTATTTCTAGAATTACAGTGAGATAGGGTGGAGATGATATCATGTAGATGTAGATGGCCGTGATGGATATGGAGATCGATGCAGAGGCCTTCACGATGATAGAGTTGATGTTGATGGATTCCCTTCCACGAATTCCCCCTCTGAACACATTCCAGAGGCTAGGGTTTGGTGGATTTTCGTGGTTTTGCATACGGTGTGTATCTTGGCTGCTTCACTCTTCGAGTCTGGGGACCTCTCCTCAATATGCCGGTCGTAACAGGCTAAAACACACCCTGGTACAGTGAGTGGTATGGTCGGAACTCACAGTACCGTGGCCGTTATCTGTTACCGACTTAAACTGGTACGGTCGGTGTTTCCGTTTCGCCCTTCGTGTCAAGTTGTTCCATCTGGCACGGTAAGTGGTATGGTCAAGGTGACCGTACCGTGACTCGTTATCTGGTTCAGCATGTCGGCTTCCTTGCGGGGCGTCGCGATTGTTGCCTCCTTGACGGTTCGGGACCGGCGGAGGCGGTAGTCCTTCGCCTTTGGTCAGGTGTGTTGTCCAACTGCATCGTTGGGTGGCGTGAGTGGCCGGTTTTCCAGGTCCACTGTGGTACTTGCAGGGGGAGTCGAGCATTATTCTAGAAGGTGTACTTGGGCTTCTGCCAAGTGCGGTCATCGTTTCGTTTTCAGTGGTAGCGGTTGACACCTACTACGGCCGCCTGTCCGCCATCTGCAGCGGTGACGAGCCGGTTGTCGTATAGTTCGTTGGCCATCTGGCCGCTCTCTCTCTTCCAATTGTCTCGGTTGTTGCCGCCTTGGTTGTTTCGCGGTTGTTCTGGCCAGATTGGCCGGCTAGAGTGCCCGGGCCAGCTACCCCTTGCTTGACCGGCGAGGCGTTAATAAGCTTGCCGGATTCGTCCAGACGAATGGGCTTCTTCATGGACGCGTCGGCCATGGCATATTTCTCCGCAATGGTCAGGAGTGCCACCATGGCCTGGGGGTCCGCCCTAAAGATCTTGCGCTTCAACATGGTGCCATCCCGGCACCCGGCTGAGAAGTGCCTGATGGCGGTCTTCTCATCAATTCCCTCGCAAGTGTTGTGCAGGGGTGGTCCATCTTGTGAGATATTCGTGTTCCATCTCTTTCTCTCCTTGAACGCATTGCACGACCTGTTGCGACCGGCCCGGTCGCTGGTAGGTGCCGATGAAGTTGTAGATGAATACTTCTTCCAAGTCCAGCCAGGTGTTGATGCTGCCAGCTTGAAGGCTGTTAAGCCAAGCTTGAGCCGGCCCCTGGAGCATGAGGGACGGGTAGACTGCGGCCCTCTTGTTGCCGCCTGCGATGGCGACATCGATGACGTAGTCGGTCACCTAGTCTTCGTTGGTGGATCCATTGTATTTGGCGGTGTCTCACGGAAGAGATAACTTCTCTGGGAAGGGCTCCCCCTGATGCGTGGTCCTAGGCACACGGGGCCGTTTGACGGCTCATCTCTATCTCCTGAGAGAGCCTGAGTTTGTCGACGCGGCCGCGGAGGTTGTTGTTGACTGCAAGGCCGAGAGGTCCTAGATGTCCTTGGATGCCGCCTTGGAGATTGGCCTGCTCGGGCTCTTGGGGACGGTTCCCTTGATTCGGCGGTTGTGGTGGCATGTTCGCCTTGCTGCTCTGTGCAGGCGGCTGATTCCGCCGTTAGCCTTGGTCGTTGTTCCGACTGCCGCCTGCAGCCCGTGGAGCGCGTGGTTCGGCACGAGGGCCCGAGGTTGCGGTGTGCTCACGGCTCCCTCCTGCGGCCGGCTGCTGGTTGACGCCGCGATGGTTGTTCGGAGTAGAACCGTGAGATCCACCGGCTCCTCCTTGGCTGCCCGAGCGTGTCGTGGAGGCGTCGTACGCCTCCTGCTGCTGGTTGGCAGCCCTCACGAGATCTTGGTGGCTCTGTTGCTGGCGGAGTAGCTCCTCCCCTTCTAGGCCGGCTAGTTCTTGTGCGGCCTCCTAGGTCGCCATCATGTTCTTCGCTGGGGTGTTGTAGACTGGCCGCCTGGCGTCAGGTGGGGCTGGGTGTTCCCCTTGGTTCATCTCATTGTTGAGGTTGCCACCTTGATGACGTACCTCGTCTGCCCGACTGGGCATGTTTGGTCCTGGAGTAAAGCCGTGGGCGACGTTTTACTCGCGGACGGTGGCCTCCACTAGGCGCTGCTTTGCCGCCACCTCTTCCGCCTTTTGCAGGAGAAGCAAGCGTGCTTTCTCCAATTCTTCGGCCGCCTTCGTCGGGTTGGCTTCGGGGGTGATAGGAACGTTTAGTTCTTCAGCAATTCCGCTGGTGGTGGGGCCATTCGGACGAGGGCCGGCTAGCTACTGGCTGGTGCCAGGGTTGGTGACCATGATCTCCACAAAGATGCGGGGCTCAGCGCTACTTTCGTAGCCGGCTGACTCCTAGGGAAGGCAGTCTGAGCAAGCGAGCACCTCGGTAGGGTACTCGGGGACGATGGCGATGTAGAAGTGATGCTCACCAAAGGATACAATGGATCCGCCTGCAGGGATGGGCTCCGCCTCCGCGAAGCACCCGGCGTTGTTGAGGACGCAGTCGAAGGCGCCGAATGTCATGACAAGGCCAGAGGTGACGCACTCGCTAGAGCCGACTGGAAGCCTTGCACGGAGTGAGACTCCAGTCGGACGGGGTCCCACACGAAACGAGACTCTAGATGCCGCTCTATGCCCCACGTTGGGCGCCAACTATCGTGGTATCATGCACGGCAGCACCATTGGATTAGCAATGGAGTTTACTTAGGGACACAGGTCGCAAGCGTCGGTGTCCGTGCGGGATTGGGTAACAAGTATGCAAGAGACATGATGATGGAGGGATGATAACCCGGTAGCCCAATTCCAAGGTGTAATTCGGCCCAAAGGACGCTGCACAAGACCCGGCTAAGGATAAAAGAACTTCTAGAAGGCCCAAGATTGTAGGCCTCGTAACCCGGATTGTGGGTACGGTAAGGAAAGTTAGGGTTTTGTACGTAGTGTCCGGGTAGGATTCAGGGTGCGCCTTGGAGGGCAAGCCAGGGGGTCGGGTGCTTTATAAACCGGCCCCTAAGTTAGGTTAAGAGAGATCCAAGAGCCCCAGCAATATCGATTGATATCGAGCATCCATTGTAACACGAGAATTAAGTCGATATATCGAGATCGGAGATTCGGCGACTTGATTGCCGGCTACCAGATCGAGTTCCATCATGTTTTCCTCTGAGCTAAACCCTCTCCCAAACGCCTGTGTCGTCTTGCCCCAAGATCAGTTACCCCCGGTAACGTCTGCCGTGATTATCCCACGACAGTTGGCGCCCACCGTGGGGCCTGCGTCCAAAGGTGTTTACATCACGGGAGAAGCTCGGAAGAATATGGAGAAACTAGTCATCGGCGAGATCTACATCGACCACGAAGGAGAGAAGATGGTGGACGATTCCGGCTGGGGACCAGAGTCGGATCACCTCGAATCCGGATCTATCATGACAATCGGCCAGATCAGCGTCTTCATCGGTATGGTACGTACTTCCGGTTCGATCCCTGACGACTTTGGGTTTGATTCTGTGTCAGGGAAGACCAGCTATATCCAATCAGATGGAGAAGAATCAGTTGGGATAACAAACCCGACAGAAGAGCCCACCACAAAGTGGGAACAGCCGGAGGAGCCGGCATGGGCCCCGCGTGGCCGGGTCGAGAAAGAAGATGATACCGAATCTATCCTGCATCTACTGGAGAACCGGTACGAGGAACACAGCAGCGAAGAGGAACAATATGGATCCGCGCCAAGCATTGTGCGCCGGGTTGCGGTTTACACGGCTCCCGCGACCAATCTCAACCAAGAGAACGTAACCGCGGCCGCAGCCGGAGCAGCACAAGCATTGACCCGACAGCAAGGGCCGGCTAACGGAAACACGGTTTTGGCCCAGGTTGACGGAGAGTCGGCATCGGTTACCAGTCAAGCGCCAGAAAACGAGTTACACGCGAACACGTTTGGATTCCTAGCAAACCGGACACCAGGAGCGGGTCCTTCCAATCCACAACATCCGGCCCTGTTCGACAACAATCTGATCCTAGATCCGACAGTTCTTGCCACAGTTATCACTCCAGAGAACGCGGCGGAACGTGTTAGGGATTTGGACGTAGCCCGTCGTGCATTGGAGCAGCAGAGAAGGCAAGTAGAAGCAGAAAGACAAGGGATGGCCACACGACAACGCGAGCTGGATGCACTGGAAACTCGGCTCCGAGAGGAAACGACTAGAATACATCAAAGGCACCAAACCAGATTGCCAGCGTTGGGAGGAGTCATAAACCCGGCCGCGCTATTTATCACGCCTCAGGATCAGCCGATCCCAGCGGCAAATCAAGGAACCGCCCCTCAGCCGACAACCGGAGGAGTACAACCGGTAGACACGCAGGCCGGGTTACCCGTACCACAGACTGGAGTTACTACCGGCAATACTGTACCACCACCACCACCACCACCATCACGTTTTCACACACCAGCGGGTCATTACAACAATCCCATGGACAACGTGTACGAGGCAACTCTTGTACTAAATCAAATCCCCGTGAGAGAGTCACCCCACGCAGAGGAGACCCGGCGGGCGATAGATATGCTGCGCACCGCGGTGGCACAACAGGTTAATTACCCGGATCACAGAAGTGGAATGCATGGGACACCATATGTCAGCCAACAGCAAGGTAACGCCGGCAATATCCAGACAAGTTCGGCACGGCGGAGGGAAGAGCAGCAGCAAATGCCGCCTCCTCCACACATTCAGGCAGTACCAGCAGCATCAGCAGCACAGGCCATCGTGGACAGTCCCAGAGCCAGGAGAGCCATGGTCGGGTCTGCGGTACATGGGATACCAGCAGTACCGCGTCCAGCTGTACCCCCTGCAGGATCACACGTTTCCCGAGTAAGACCAGCTTCGACCATTCTTGCAGGACCTAAGTGTCTTTCAGATAGCATCAGGGCTGAGCCTTACCCGGAAAAGTTCAAAGAACCGGGTAAAGTAGTGAATTACGAGCCGACTATGGATCCGGAAACATGGTTGAACAGTTATGAGATGGCCATGTCGATTCGCAATGCGTCCGAGAATCTTCAAGCCAAATTCATGTATCTAATGATGTCAGAGGGAGCAGCAAAGTTATGGTTCACCAATCTACCGGAAGGATCTATCAAGTCATGGGAAGAATTGAAAACTGCGTTTATCAAGCACTTTCACGGGACGTGCAGAAAGTTATTCACTATTGACGACCTAGAGCGATGTGTTCAGAAGAAGGGAGAATCGGCGCGCAGCTGGGTGCGCCGGGTTATGGAAATACTTCATTCATCTACAGATATTCAGCCCAAGGATGCGCTGCAAGCTATGGCAAAGACCTGCAAGTACACACCTTTAGTACAAAAATTAACTCGCATGAAATCTAGTCGGAATGCTTCGGAGGTTACAATGGGAGAACTGATGGATGCGTGCAACAAACATGCGGCAACGGACACTACGGAAGAGGAAACTGACGATAAAAAAGCAAAAGCAAACACAAGTAATAACGGAAGAACCGGCAATGGATCAGCGCCGGGTAACTACAGCCAGAACAAACGCCCGTTTGAAGGAGGCTCCGAGTTTGTCGCCAACACTGAAGCCGGATCTTCCAGACCCAGGGCAGAAGGAAATTTCAATACTGGAAATCACAATGGAGGAAACTATCAAGGGCCACCAAGGCCGAGTAATAATTGGGACATATTCAGAATGGCATGCCCGAAGCACAGCAGAAACGGTAGGCCAGCTAACCACTCCTTGGAGCAGTGCGCCGACCTACAGAGATGGAAGAATGAGGAAGTAAACAGAGCCATGCGAGGTGCAGGCCGGGGAGGAGGACCGGGTCCAGGTGGAAACCCGGGCAACGGCCCACCCCCAGCCGGTAACCCGACAGCTGGAAATCAAGGTAATAACCAAGGGGGAGCAGGAGGTTTCCAGGCCAACCCCAAGCAGTTGGGTCAGTATCACGTGCATACTACAGGAAGTTCCAACAAGGACAAGAAGATACTGAAACAGGCGGTAAACTCGGTGTCCTCGGCTGTCCCGAGATACCCGAGATGGTCAGAACAGGACGTAACATGGAGCAGAAGGGATCACCCGGAAAGAATAGAGCACCCGGGGGTCTTAGCATTAGTAGTCGCACCACAGGTCAATGGGTATGAGCTGAAAAAGGTCTTGATGGACGGTGGAAGTAGCATCAATATACTGTATTGGGAAACCTTCCTACGCATGGGTCTCAAGGAGTCTCAGCTACAAAAAAGTTCAACAATTTTTCATGGGATAGTGCCGGGTCATTCGGCGTGCCCCGAGGGAAAAATCGCATTGGAGGTAGCTTTTGGGGAATCAAAGGATAACTATCGAGTTGAGTGGCTCACTTTTGAGGTGGTCAAATTGCGCAGTCCTTATCATGCGCTATTCGGAAGGCCGGCTTATGCTAAATTCATGGCTAGGCCGTGTTACGTGTATCTACAGCTAAAAATCCCGGGTCCTAAACAGACCATCACCATACATGGAAGCCGGGACATAGCGGCTGAGTGCGAGGAAGGAGATGCAGCAATGGCTGAACAAGCTTGTAGAAAAGAGGAACTCAAACATTACCGGGCTCAAACAGACTCGGAGGACAGAACAGCCCTGAAAAAGCCGAGTACTGAAGGCGAAAGGGCAAAACTCAAGGCAGCACTGGATACCAAGATGGTGGCTTTCGTAAAAGGTGATTCCCTCAAACAATCCACCACAAGAGAAGAAATTGCGCAGCCGTTCACAACCAGCCGCGTCATGGAAACGACTTATCCGGATTGGCTGGCAAACCCGGTACTCATAGTGAAAAAGATCAACAAGTGGAGAATGTGTATCGATTATGACAGTTCCGGACAGATTCCCAAGGAGAACTAAACAATGTAACGGGCAGTAGGTTTCAGACGCACTCTTTTCCTATCCAGGGTACCTAAGGGGACTGGAAGGTTTTTAATGAGGCGGCCTGCTGACCCAAAACTTTCTCGTATCAATAAAGAGATGGTTATCAAGTCTTATTTTATGATCTTTACTTCGGTTACAGGTAAGCATTATTTATTGCTATCAGTACATCAGTATCATCAAGTATGTTGCACATATATAGGTCTTGAGGGCTGATTGCTTGAATAGCACAGTTACAAACTCAAAGACCCGGCCTTGATGCCTATGAGTTATAAGGGCCGATTACTCGCAAACGAGTACGGCTGCAATCTTATAACCGGACAAAGGAGCCAAATTTTCTTGACTTTTCTTACTTAAGCTCGATGTGACTCGCACTAAAGTGGCATGATTTGCTCGCTTACGATTACAATCAGCCATGAAGCCCAATGGGACTTGCCTGACCCTGTTTTCGTATAGATGTAACAACATGATATCCACGCGAAAGCCGGCTTATAGTACAAGATTGTCAAAAGGGTCATCTAAACCACAAGTTATGCAGAGTATAAGGCTAGTAGCTGGAAACTCAACGATTATCAAGCATAACTTCAATACTCACGTGAAACGGCTCTAGGGCTTGGGATTAGTAAAAACAATTTGTTCTCTGGAAAAGACCGCACATCCCAGACTCGGATTTCGGGCCTTGGGGACCAGGGATTTTGGAACAGAAACAAGTTGTTACTAAGCCCAACAAACCCTAACATCCGAGTCTTGGGGACTTGGGGACTTAGAGAAAAGTCCGCCTGTCAGAACCCAAGATGCTTGGAAACCGAGTCTCACAAAAGGAACCATAAGGAAAGCCGGATATCGAGAATAAGCTTAAAAAACCCAGATAAATATCAAGTTCATCCAGAGGCCAGAAGAGGCACGAGGTATATCAAGGAATTAAAGTATGTTACAAATCTTGGTACTAGTATCAAAGGTGCATAGATGCACCGACAAAAGAATATTTGTTTCGAACAAGAGCAGCAAAACGGCCAAGGTATCATGATAGCATTTGTTTACTCGGATTCTTGAGTAGGATCCACACCCTTACCCTTGCCCTCCGGGTCTTGGTCCTGGGCTTGCTCCGCAGCTCTCCCGGCATCATCACCCGGGTTCTTCGCATCAGGACGGACATGCGGGAGGACAGCCGGTGTAGAAGTGGTTGGCTCCGATCCTAACTCGGCCTCCCTCTTCGCGGTTTCTTCCCTCTTCCTGGCCGAATCAGCAGCCCATTTTTCCAAAATGTCGAAGGGTGGGGTGCTTCCTCCTTCACGATTTTGCCTTCAGCATCGTACGAACTCATTAACGTACCCAGATCCATACTATCGGCCAAAGCGGTTGCCGAGTGACGCACTGAGGATTGTACGGCCTTGAAGTCCTTGGGCCCAAACTTGGAGCCGTCTGCTTTGAATTCTGGAAACCCGGATATCACTTTTGCCGGCTCAAGCTTAGGAAAATAAGCCTTCGCCAGCGCAAAGGCCCGGGTCATACCAATCCGGCACGCCGAGCGTTTCCAGATATCGATCCATGCAGGCACAGTGGAGCAAGCTTGGATAAGATTTTCTTCACCCGGATATACCTCAGTCGGCCACTTCACGGCATCTAGTATATACTTAGTACCAGCAAAGAAAGTCCGGAGCACAGTCTTTAAGGTTTTAGCCTTTGCAACGACATCTTCTTCTGGGGTTGCAAGGTTAGCACCTGCAGTTGAAACAAAGAAAGGCCATATCATTAATTCCGAGTATCATGTAACAAAATAAAGGCGTGAAGGCAGTCAGCAGCAAGAAACTTACTAAGCAAGATGCGATAAGTATCGGTAACTTGCTCCGACAACTTTTTCAGTGCGCTTCGAGAAGTGGTACACCTTTTCTTATATTTGGAAACATTTTTCTTCAAAGTTTCTACTTCATCTTCAAGGGCCTCCCTCCGCTTTACCTCGGCAAGCAGCAGTTGTTCGGTCTTGAGCAAAAGTTCATTGGACCGGGTGGCCTGTGCCTATGAGAAATTAAAGTATGAGAATTAGTCGGATACCATGGCAAGCCGATTATCGCGCAGAATACCGAGCACAATTTCAACAAATTATACTCGGCACTTGGAGACTAGATGGATAAGAAGAGATATTAGGTAACATTACCTGGTGCTCCGCTGCCATGCGCTCTAGCACATCTTTCTCCGAGGCCTTCATAGCAAGGAGAGTGCTCATCATCTGATCAAAAGTTTTATCGCCCAAATTGGAAGACCCGGGACCTTGGGGACTTGGAGGAGGGACTCTCCTCTTGGTGCGAGAGGGTGTCCGGGTCGTTCGAGTATCGGAGTCTGGTTCCCTCTCTCCCACGCCCAAGTCTGCAGCGTCTTCCTCCTCGAGTACGTGAGAGGCTATGGGATACTCGGCCTCTCGGTCGGCGGGGTTTATTGGTGGCACTTGTTGTTCTTCTCCGCCAGCTGCGGCGCGCATATCATCAGTCCGGTTCTCCGTATCCGGGTCATCGGTCTCCATATCTTCTTGATCGCTAACAGTGGCCGCGGCTCTATGGACAATGTAAGCAGGCAGTTAGCGTATAGCTAGGAAAAAGTGATGAAACAGTGATAAAGCATCAGGAAGGGAAACTTTACCCGGGATTCACCACGAAGTCCGAGGGGAGCTCACTGCTGGACCCGGATGAAGCTGAAAAACATCAAGTAAGACACAGAATTATCTTGTAAGGAGATGGTTTGGAGAGACTTTGATATTCAAGAAAGGATTGGGTAAATACCGGCGCGTTGAGCCGGAGACGATGAAATGCCTGGGTTAAGAGCACCATCACCTGGAAAGTTCCGAGTCATCCGGCGCTTGGTCGCGAGCGGTTCCTTCAGATATGGCCAGAAGGACAGCTCCCGGGTTAGTTCGTGCATGATATCAAGTGAGTATGATTTAGAGGCAAGGAAAAGGTATGGAACCTTGAAGACGACCCCTTGGGGTTTTCTCTTTGTTCTGACCTTGACTGTTGGCTCAGCGTCGTCCTCGTCACTCGCTGACTCCACCTTGCCTTCAGTTCCTTCTTCTTCGTCGTCCTTCTCTTCTTGTTCTGAAAGTTATCAGGATTTACAATCGGAAAATGAAGAACGAACAACAGAGATTTCAAAAAAAAGCTAAGTGAGACTCGCAATGTACCTTCATCCGAGTTAATGGCGTCTTCTTTCTCCTCTGGAGTTTCAGAGCTAGGAGGAGTTTCAATCTTCCAAAAGGGATCATCGGCCTGAGATGAAGATATAAGAATAAGGGTTATTAGTCATATCGAGTGGAAAGTGTGAAGATAAAAATATGAAAGCCGAGTCTTTACCTCGGGGGCCGGGTTCTCACGCGTGAAGGGTTCTAACCCGGATATATTCCGGATTACCTCCAACTTCTCTGTCAAGAAGCTCTTGATAGTCTTGTTAGTGTCTCCGGCTGCAAAGCTATGGGTGGAGTACCGGAGCGAGTCCGTGGTGTGTCCCGAATACTCGCACATTAACTTAGTGTGGATGGAATTGGGTTGGATCCGGAAATCGACCCAAGTTTTCACCAGGTTAAGCCCAATGAGACCTTGGGCCGAAAGAACAGAGATTTTGGCTAGTAAAGGCCGGATGGCCTCCCTGTCCGAGTCAGGGGAAAAGGCGTTGAAGGTCTCGGAGATATCGAGAAGGCCCTCCGAGTAACCCGGCAGTTTCTTTTGGCCGGGTGGGGAGGTGTCTCGGCAATAGAAATACGAGAGTTGCCAGTGTTTGACGTGGGAGTTGAGAGTGAGGGGTGGCATCAAAGAATTCTTGCGGCGCTGGATAGAGACCCCGCCGCAAGCGAGAAGTGCCCCGTCACCACTTTCGCGGCACGGTTTGCACTGAAAAAGCTCGATAAAAAGAGCCAAACTTGGCGGTGTGCACAAGTATGACTCGGAAAGAACGATGGAATGGGAGATATTTAACACAGAGTTAGGCTCTATGTCAAATATTCGGAGGCCATAGTGGATCAAAACATCTCGAAAGAAAGGGTGACCCGGAGGACGGAACCCCCGGGTCACATGCTCTACAAAGCATATTACCTCATCATTGGTGGGCGTGGGCCGGGTCTTGTCACCCGGCACCCTCCAATGGATATCCTTTTGAGAGGGGAGGACTCCTAATTCGGCCAGTTCTTCTAACTTGGCCTTTGTAACCGTGGACCGCGCCCAGTTGGCGGATATGGAGTTGGTGGTCTTGGCCTTGGCCGGTTGTTTCCCCTGCCTCTTGGGAGCCATGAGATTAACCTGCAAAAGCACGAGATAGAAGAGTACAAGAAATAAGACTCGGAAATCATGAGTCATCCGAATGTTTGCGAGGAATATCAAGAAGACATGGAAGTAAAAGAGTTATCCGGGTATCAAACATCGTTACGAAAACTATGAAGTGCTTATGTGTTGAGAGGTGTTTGGGGAAGATGGATGGTTACCCATGTATCTACTGCAAACAAAGGAGCCGGAAAAAGAGAATTTTCCGGGTGTAAGTGGCAAGCGCGGAAATTTTGGGCGGCCCGAGCCTAGATTGGAGATTCCATTTCTAGATTTGTGGTGAAATTAGTGATTATGGGCAGTAGCGGAGCAAAGTGAAATCTATATTTAATTTATTGGATGAGTTAGAATGAATTCGGGCGACCTAATTCGGCGTGACCAGAAAAATGGCCGGCGGGTTGACTTAGATCTAATATGAGGGAAATCGAGAAATTGCAAGCACAGGTTAATGGATATAAGAGACGTACTGGAGGAGATCGAAGTGAAGCCCGACGGAGGCAGATAGCGCAAGCTTGGTGTCCCTTTGCGATTCCCGGCGGGCAGGTCGGGGGTGCGGCGGCGGATCTTGGCGGTGGCACGGGGCGAACCGTGGCGGAGCGCAGCCGGCGGCCGATTGGCTCTGGTGATGCGCGTGAGGTCTCCGTGGCGATGCTCTGTGAGCTTGGGCGCGGAGGCGAGGAGGAAGAAGAAAGGGGGAAAATGAGCCGTGGGGGGTTGGATGTGCTACTATGTGCCTATTTATAAGGGTGTGGGCGGCTAAACCTAGCTCAACGGCTGGCAGCCGTAAATTTCGGGTTAAGCGGCTATTTGCCTGGATTTTGTGGGGTGTGCTTTGAGTGCTAAACGAGATATCCGGACGGAAACAAGAATGATATCTTCTCCGCAATGCTAGTGTCAATTATCGAGTAAAGTTGGTCGGATCTTTAACATTCTTATCGGGGTGTTGACCCGGGAAGACAAGTAAAGACTTGGAGAAAGCCGGGTTACTATATGGCCGCCGTGGAGTTAGGCCTAGCTGTTCATCAAAGCAATGTAACCCAGCCCCCATTGAACTTGTAAGTTTGATAGTTTTGCAGGGAATAGCGTGCGCTTCAAAGAGGATCTTGTGAAGCCCAAGCTATTCTGGGGACTACTGATGGAGGGATGATAACCCGGTAGCCCAATTCCAAGGTGTAATTCGGCCCAAAGGACGCTGCGCAAGACCCGGCTAAGGATAAAAGAACTTCTAGAAGGCCCAAGATTGTAGGCCTCGTAACCCGGATTGTGGGTACGGTAAGGAAAGTTAGGGTTTTGTACGTAGTGTCCGGGTAGGATTCAGGGTGCGCCTTGGAGGGCAAGCCAGGGGGTCGGGTGCTTTATAAACCGGCCCCTAAGTTAGGTTAAGAGAGATCCAAGAGCCCCAGCAATATCGATTGATATCGAGCATCCATTGTAACACAAGAATTAAGTCGATATATCGAGATCGGAGATTCGGCGACTTCCGGCTACCAGATCGAGTTCCATCATGTTTTCCTCTGAGCTAAACCCTCTCCCAAACGCCTGTGTCGTCTTGCCCCAAGATCAGTTACCCCCGGTAACGTCTGCCGTGATTATCCCACGACACATGATGTACACATGTTCGAGACCTCAGGCTTGTGATGTCCTTACTACTGCAAGGATGAACTATATGGTGGTGTATATGGTGTTATGAGGTGCTCCTAGAGCTTTTATTACTAAGTGAATTTGGACCTTCTAAGTGAGGCCTGGACTGCCCAGGGGGGCGGCTGTACGGCCAGCCGGCTGCGTCCCCACCAACGGTTATCTATAGGAGATCTCCTTCTATACACGCCAGTGGCGTACACGATGTGACAAGGAAGTCCGCCACAGGTCACGATGTAGGCTGCCAAAGATTACGCGTACAACCGCTTGCTTTCTCTAATAAAGCTTAGTTGACATTGTGTGTGAGGTGTTGTCTTCCTTTTTCCCATGTCGACCTTGCTTTGGCAGAGCCAACCGGCTGGAAAGAGCCAGCCGGTCACGAGTCAGCCAGCCGCTCCCCGCCTGGGAGTTGGAAACCAACTGGCCAACCTTTCCTTCTTCTTTAATCTCTCGATCTCCTGTGGCAGTTAACTTATCAAGGGGTGATCCCCCTCCCCCCCCCCGACAGGATAGTAAGCCAGTTTGTATATGGTGTGTTTGCGAGAATTGATACTCTTGAGGATGGAGAGATACACTATGGTCCCTCTCAAGTATTGTCGTGTTTGCCATCCTCCGGACGGACACATGATCATAATAATGATCACAAGGGAACACCGGAATACGGAACGAGTAAAGAGTACATATCGGGTACCGGGATTGTTTCATCCCGTGTATTGTAACGTATCGAGTAAGAAATACGACAAGTGATTGTTAGTAATGCATAAGGTTCAAACGATAAATATCTTCGTGTTATGTGTAGGGATATTAATGGCTAGCCAAAGGCCCTCTGAGATCATTGTTGCGGAATATGTTCTGCACATGTCCACACATATCCGAACTCATAGGGTCACACACTTAAGAATTACTAACATTTAGAACATGAATGTGAATAAGTAGAGAATTAATTCCGAAAGTGTTCGGAAGGTCTCAAAATATACCGGAGGTGTCCGAGATATTATTGAGAGTGTTATAATAGAGTTTTGGACATTTATGGAAGGATAGAAGAGTTTCGAGAGTGCCTCAGGTTATATTGGAATGGTTTCGTGAGGTCCCAGATGATCCTGAAGTTGTCCGGGTTGGTCCCCGAAGTGTCTGGATTGGTTCCGACATATATGGAAGGTGTTGGAAGGACCATAAGGTTCCGATATATTATGGAAGGTTCCGGAAGGTTCTAGGTGACCCGGGTTATATTAGGAGTCTAGAAGGTTCCATAATAGGTGCTTCCATGTTGCCTTGATGGGCAAGGAAAGTGTCCATAAGGATTTTCGGATTGGACAAAGGAGTCAGTTTTCTAGTAGGTTTCAGTTGACGGAAACCTATCGGAACTCTCTCAACTTTTGGGAAGGTTTTTGGACGATCCAAGAGACTTATCCACCTACAAAAGAAGGCCAAGGGACATCCCAAATCCCCCCATATCGCAGACCTTGCCCCCTCCAAGCCGGAGCATCCCGCGCCGAAAACCCTAGCCGACGCGTCGCCCGCTACCGCTCGTCGCCGTGGCGCCACCCGGCGCAATGTTGCCATCACCCTGTCGTCTCTGCATTCTCCATGGAGTGGATCTAAGCCCTAGGGACAGAATGCCCTAGGTCTTCTTCTACTTTGAAGTCGGTGCGTTGCCCGATTTCTACCTTCGATTAGATCTAATCTAGCCAAGATTGCGGAAGCCCTGTTGGATCCTCATCGACATGTTCCCGCTACGAACGTGAGTCTGGACTCATCTCAACATGGTGTTGCTCTTCTCGCATGTGTGGATATCGTGGAGGGGGTGCATGTGCGGTAATTGGTCGTGTATCCGTCTGTTGGATAATACATCTCCTCGCGACTAGACAAGACTAGTTGCAGGGATTGACTCGGTCTTCATCAAACTTGCCATTGAGAAACTTACGCTAGTTAGACACACTAGGGTATGATTCGTTGCCTCTTACATCGCATTGAGATCTTGGTTATGCGCTAGATTTTGTGTGTGTGTAGCATGTTACCCAACAATATGAAGGTGCAAGGGTGTATTTGGTGTACGCGAATGATTTCCCCAATGCTTCTAAAGAGAAACCCCTCTTCATATAACAAAAACCCTATTATCTAAGTTATGACGCTATATTTACTAGGGTATCATCTTTGATCGTTTATCATTTCCGAGGGGTCCATCACTGTCTTGTGCATTTCATCAGTTGATTCCTTAAACAACTTAGCACACGACGAGATGTCGCTTATGTTGTTAACAACCACCAAAAACAGATTAGGGACATAAATTTCCTTTCAAAGGTTTAGGCAATTGCAAAAATCTTCGAGTGAAGTATTTCAAACGAAATTTATTGATTAGAAATAAGGGGAGCCAAAAAAAAAATGCCTATAAACCTTAGCACTTGATTTGTCAATTCAGCCACACTTGGAAAGGAACTTGCTTGACACAATTTATTAGTATAAATAGAGATATGATGGCATTAGTGGTTTGATTATAGCAACAATAGTAAAGTAATAGCAGCAATAGTAACAGTAAAAATGAAAGCGATTGAAGTAAACAATGGGGATAAATGCACCATAGGCATATGGACGGATGAGCAGACGTTGCACGAATGAGATAGTTCATGTAATAGTCATAACACATGACATAACACAAATAATTAGAAATCATGCAGGTATCAATCAGACATAGGCATTATTGCATATATAGTTGTCCTCACTTGCAATAGGAACTTGCACACATCTTTTTTTCCTACCATCCCATTTCAGCGGGACCAATGAAGGTACTTATGGTAATTAAGGCACTCATTTTATAAATCACCAGAAATGAGCATTAACACTCAATAAAATACATGTTATCCTCAGGTTACAACCACCCCCTTTGATATCCCAACTTGTCACCTTGGGGTCTCCGGTTTCGGACAATTACAAGTGCATACAACTTGCAAGTATGACCCAAAACAACGACTATATTCATGAAAACATAACATGTTCAGATCTCAAATCATGCCACTCGGGCCTTAGTAACAAGCATTAAGAACAAAAAGGTTGCAACAATGGTAGTCAACACCGATAATGGATACTAGGCATTATGCCCTAACAATCTTACATCTATTACATGAACGAATCCCATCCAATCCCTACCACCACTTTTCCTACAACAAGAAATTACTCACATGGATGGGGGAATCACGGTCGGTTGATGGAGAGACGTTGGTGATAACGATGGTGACGATCTTCCCTCTCTGGGGGCCGGAATCACCCTCCAGGTTAATTAGCCCTCCAAAGGAGAACATAGTTCTGGCGTCGGGCTCGTTATCGCAAACAGGAAAAGTGTCTTTGTGGCTTAGGGTTTTTTCTTGTCGGGACAAGACTATATATCAAAGGGGTCACGAGGCAGTGGCCAGGGTGCCCATACGGGGGCTCAACATGGCCAGAAGTGGGCCCATGTTTCTAGGCCACGTGGCCAACTAGTGCCCCCCTTAGGTTGACCTTCTGGCTCCGTGGGTGGTTCTGCCTAAAACTCCGCCATGATTTTTCATTGAATTTATGATGACTTTTCTTTAGTAGTTTATCTAAAACTCAAAAATAGAAGAAAAAAATATGAACTGATGCTTGGCATCTTGTCAATATGTTAGTCCAATAAAATACCATAAAATGATATATACTTTAAGTAAAAACACTTAGCACTGATATAAAACAAGCAGGCAACAATAAAAAAATATAAAGACATTTGAAACGTATCAAACACCGCCATTAAACCCACATCCCGCTTCGACAACTGGAGGCAAGGTTGGACTCCTAGTGACTATCAACCGCCACCACACTCATATCCCATGCAAAAGCTTAAGCTCGGGGAGGTTGTTTAAACTTCTAAATCAAGAGGTGGCGACATAATTATTATTTGAGGTTGTGCTTTGACACAATCACGTTGGACTTATTCCAATGTCTTTTGTTTCTTTCGTTTTAGTTTAGTTTTTGTTTTTATAGATTTACTTTCGTTGCCAAATTTATATTATTTATATCCTCGTTCTCAAAAACACGAAAATAATTTTCCTTCCATATTTATTCTCTCGAAAGGTGTTCCTTGTTGGACCTATAATTTCGCCGAAGAGTGGTCAACTCAGAGTTTCGAAGGAACACATCCTAAGGAAGATAAAGATTTTGATTGACGAAAGATATGTCTTACTAATTCTACTTTGTAAAGTTAAAATGTTTTCTTAATAGTGGTAGCTATTAAGCTATCATATATGTGTGGGAAGTAAGTCTTTATAAACATAGTAAGCTTTTTATTCGCATAGTTAACTAGTTTTGTTGCTCTTGCTCTATTTTTTTAGAGAAACGAGTCTTGTCATGGTCTATTAAAATATCATATATGTGTGGGAAGTAAGTATTTATAAAAAATGTAAGTTTTTTATCACATAGTGAAAGAGCATTTTGTGATCCCTAGAGTTTTGTGTGTTAGTTAACAATACCAGCGATTCATTTGATCAGGTGTTAAGTGGTGCAGGTCGTTAAATCCATCCTTTGCATCGAACACCAAATTTGTGTGAAGATAGATCAAATGTTCCAAGCTATAAAAGGTAGTCGCAAAGCACTGCAAAAAAGTCTATGAATTTTATCTCTCCAGTGCTGGAGGTGTCCGGATATTTCCAACCGAAAATTTCAGGCCAACCGGATTATCCGGTTTTCTCTAGGGCATGGAGAAATCGGCTAAGGACCAAGAGTTTTCGGGACAGCGGTCATCCAGAAATTTCCAACCGGAAATTTCCAGGAAACCGGATTATCCGGTTTTGGAGAAGTACTCGAAAAAATTGGCCAAGTCTCTGAAGCATTTTAGAACTAGATTCAACCGGATATTTGGTACCGGGCACTCGGAATATCCGGTTCAAGTTTGAACTACATAATCCGCCTTTTTCCTGCACCGCAACGGCCACATTTCATGGAGGGTTATTTATACCCCTCCTTCTTCTCCAAGAGTTCTAGTTCGTCCAAGCCCTCAAGATCCATTTCTAGATCTCACCAAAAGCAAGATTTCTCCCAATCCTCCACCCAAACTTGTTGATCTTTGGAGGATTGAAGGAGAAAGCCCCAATCTACGTCTTCACCAAGTCGTTCTTCATTTACCCCTAATTTGCTCAACGGATTCGAGTGTAGGGT
This sequence comes from Alopecurus myosuroides, assembly GCA_028641055.1. Lineage (NCBI taxonomy): Eukaryota > Viridiplantae > Streptophyta > Magnoliopsida > Poales > Poaceae > Alopecurus > Alopecurus myosuroides. The sequence goes on from CM054061.1 coordinate 117,358,828, forward strand.
TTCTTTGTGGAAAACCTAGACTCCATTGCTACTATTGTTGATTGTTGGTGATTCTTGGGAGCCCTAAGTCGGTTGTGGGTGTGTGCCTCAAGCTCATTGTTAAGGACTCGATTTCTGCCTCAAAGAGAATCAATAGTGGAAGGTGAACTAGGCCTTTGTGGCGAGGTTCATCGGAGAATAGGGTGAGGCCTTTCTGGAGTTGAGTAGGCCTCTATGGCGAAACTCACACCCCTCCAATGTGACGTACTCCCCTCAAAAGGAGGAACTATGGATTACATCCTTGTCTCCACATGCTTCCGCCTCGTTCTCTCTCCTTTACTTTGTGTTTGTATCTTGTTTATTGTTGTTCTTGTCATATAGGTAAATTCACCGTAGTTGCATGTCTAGAGAATTTACCTTTGTGTCAAGCCTAAATTGAAAAGAAATTAAAATTGATCGTAGATTCTATTCACACACCCTCTAGGTGCCCATACTATCTGTTATATTGGTATCAGAGCCTCGGCTCTTATTTTGGGTTTAATCGCCTAAGAGTTTAGTATGGTCATCGGAGAGGAAGCTTCCGGGGTCGCGGCACCGTCCACCATGGACGATCTCAAGGAATTTAAAAATTCCTTGAACACCTACACGGAAGCCCAAATGAAGGAGTTGCGTGATTTGATGACGCAAATCTTGAAAGCCAAGGGTCCGGAAACTTCATCTTCTAGTCCTTCGGTAGAAATTTTGGAGAATAAGGAAGATGAGGATAAGGGTGGAGGAACTAAAAATGAATCTCATTCCTCTAAGTATAACACGTCTAGGGGAAAGGATGGGAGGGAAGATAACCATAATGTCGAAGGACGATACTCTCCGGATCCTCCTATCCCACATCCTCATATTAACACAAGAGGCGATCCTCCTAAAATTGATGCACATTCTTTTAATCAATGGCAATATTATATGAAAACTCACTTGAACTCTTCTTGTATTGAGCTTTGGAGGGTTGTTCAAGATGGATACAAGACTCGTGACCCCATGAACTTTACAAGAAGAGAAGTGGTAGATTGCAACTCAACTACACCGCTTTTTCGATGATTCAACAAGTCGTGGGTCCAAATCACATGCATCACCTTCAACAATTCTCCATCGCCAAAGAAACATGGGATGCTCTTATCTCCATGTTTGAGGGCAATGAAATCGTTAAGAGGAATACGTATGATACCTTGATCAATGAGGTTGAACGGTTTCTATATGCATGATGGTGAGAACCATGAGGACATATACCGGAGACTGATACGTCTCCAACGTATCTATAATTTCTGATGCTCCATGATCATATTATGCCAATTGCTACACGTTTCTCCCTTATTTATAGCATTTTTATACGTTTTACGGGACTAACCTATTAACAAGATGCCAAGTAGCAGTTCCATGTTTTCTGCTGTTTTTGGTTTCAGAAAAGTTGTTCTGGAATCATTATCGGAATTGGATCCCACAAAGCCCGAAGTGCCTATTTTCCCCGGAAGCATCCAGAACATCGAAGGAGAGTCAAAGCCGGGCACGAGGGGCACACCATAGGGTGGCGCGGCCCCCCGTCCGCGCCAGCTATAGCTTTGGCCCCCCAGGCCTCCACCGCCTCTGCCCTTTCGCCTATGTATTCCCCCGGATGGAAAACCCTAGGGACCTGATCATAAATCCCCAAAAAGTTCTGCAGCCGCCGTCGTCATCAACCCTATATCAGGGGGGTTCTGGAGCTGTCTCCCGGCACCCTGCCGGAGAGGAAATCATCACCGGAGGCTTCTACATCACCATGCCTGCCTCCGGAGTGATGCGTGAGTAGTTCATCCCTGGACTACGGGTCCATAGCAGTAGCTAGATGGTTGTGTTCTCCTCATATGCCTCCATTTTGAGATTTCGTGAGCTGCCTATCATGATCGAGATTGATCTTATGTAATTCTATATGCTGTGTTTTCTGGGATCCGATGAATATTGAACTTATGCCAAATGATTATAGTCTTTATTGCATATGTTATTTGTGATCTTGCATGCTTTCCGTTGCTAGTGGTTGCTCTGGCCAAGTAGTTGCTAGTGACTCAAATAGGGAGTATTTATGCTCGATAGTGGGTTCATGTATCCTTTTCGCCTGTGCTCGAGTGACAGAAACATGACGGGGGAGGATATGATGTTGCCACTAGGGAGAAAACAGCGGTGTGAGTACCCACGTGTACAATCATTGCTTACATTACACACATTGTTTAATGCAGTTATCTGTTGCTTGCAACTTAATACCTAAGGGGGTTTGGATGATAACCTGAGGGTGGATTATTAGTCATAGATGCATATGGATTTCGGTCTATGTATTTTGTTGTAATTCCCGCACTAAATATCATAGTAATCATCATGTTATAATGTGCACTACGGTGCAACCTCTATTTGTCAATTTCCCAGCTGTAATTTGTTCACCCAGCATGTTATCTTTATGGAGAGACACCACTAGTGAACCTATGAACCCCGCTCCATTTTCCACACTGTTAAACAAACCACAACAATTTCCTGCTTTCTTTACTTACTACAAGCATACACCATTTTCCACACTATACGTCTAATCTTTGTTTTCAGCAAGACCAGTGAGATTGACAACCTCACTGTACCGTTGGGACAAAGTATTTTGGTTGTGTTGTATGACACCGGTGAGGCGCCATCACCACCGTCAGTGGCATCAACCTTCCCGAGAACCTTTCCTCCTACTGGATTGATAACCTTGGTTCCTAACTGAGGGAAATTCTTGTTGCTTGCTCATCAAACCCTCCTCTTGGGGTTTCCAACACACCATCAAAGTGCATCAAGGATTTCTGGAGCCGTTTCCGTGGAGGAAAAAGTATTCTGGAAAGGGGAGTCTCTCACTCTCAACCTCTTTATTTTGTTTATTGTCTTGTTTTTATTTTGTCTTGTTTTTCTTCTCTATATTAAAAACACACAAAAAATTAGTTTACTTTATAGCTGTTATTTATTTGCTTATTATTATTCTGCTAAAATGAGTTCCTCTGAGAATACTAAGTTGTGTGACTTCACTAGCACAAACAACAATGATTTTATTTGCACTCCTATTGCTCCACCTGCTCCTATTATTGCTTTCTATGAGATTAGACCTGCTTTATTAAATCTTGTTATGAATGAGAAATTTTCTGGTATTAGTACTGATGCTGCTGCTGCCCACCTTAATAAATTTGTTGAACTATGTGAGATGCAAAAATATAAATATGTGGATGGAGATATTATTAAACTGAAATTATTTCTCTTTGAGAGGAAGAGCTAAAGAATGGTTGCTATCTTTGCCTAGAAATTGTATTGATTCATGGACTAAGTGTAAATATGCTTTCATTGGAAAATATTATCCTCCTGCTAAGATTATATCCCTGAGAAGTGACATAATGAATTTTAAACAATTTTATAATGAACATGTTGCTAAATCTTGGGAAAGAATGAAAACTATGGTGAAGAATTGTCCCACTCATGGACTGACCACTTGGATGATTATACAAACCTTTTATGCAGGGCTGAATTTCTCCTCAAGGAACCTATTGGATTCAGCTGCTGAAGGTACCTTTATGTCCATCACTTTGGGCAATGCAACAAAGTTTCTTGATGATATGATAATAAATTATTCAGAGTGGCACACTGAGAGAGCTCCACAAGTTAAGAAGGTAAATTCTATAGAGAAAACCTCCTCTTTGAGTGAAAGGCTTGATGCTATTATGTCTATGCTTGTTAATGGTAAAGCTCAAGTTGATCTAAATAATGTTCCTTTAGCCTCTTTGGTTGCTCAAGAAGAGCATGTTGATGTAAACTTTATTAGAAATAATAATTTTAACAACAATGCTTATAGAAATAATTTTGGTGGAAACAATTATAAGCCCTATCCTTCTAATAGTGGTAGTGGTTATTCTTATGGTAGATCTGTAATGCCTAGTGAGGAAAGGATTGTAGAAGTTGAAAAGGCAACTAAGAACTTTATGAAAATGCAATATGAACAAAATAAGTTGTTTACTAAAACTATGGAAGAACAATCTGCTATGCTAAAAACTATTAGCCAACAAATTGGGAACTTAAATAGAGAAATTTCTGGTTTGCAAGATAAAATTTCAAGTGTTGAGGTTAGTATTTCGGCCCTGTCAGAGGCACAATTTTCTTTGATTAATAAAATGGCTGCTAAAACTTAAACCATTGAAGATAATCCTTTTGCTACAACCAATGCCATCCAAGTTCAAATTGATAATAATGTTAGGTTGATGGCTGAATTACGTGCTAGGTGGGAAAGAGAAGATGCATTGGCTAGAAAGAATAATATTGCTAGAGTTTGCACTGTCACAACCACTAGTAAAATAAAAGTGCTAGTAAACCTACTACTATCAATGGTAAAGTAGTTGGTATTAACAAAGTCCCTACTCCTTCAGTGAAACGTGCTAAATTGCCTCAAATTGCTGAAACTGCTTCTAATAAAAGTGCTGAAATTTTTAGAGATATATGAGATAATGGTCCCATTACTTTTGATGATAATAATTTTGATTTTGATGATTGAAATATCTCTGAAGTTATTATGTTTCTACAAAAGCTTGCTATAAGTCCCAATGCTAGTGCCATGAATATGGCCTTTACTAAACATATTACCAATGCTCTCATGAAAGTTAGGGAAGAAAAGCTGAAACTTGAAACATCTATCCCTAGGAAATTAGATGATGGTTGGGAGCCTATCATTAAGATAAAAGTAAATGATTTTTATTTCAATGCTTTGTGTGATCTTGGTGCTAGTATCTCTGTTATGCCTCAAAAGCTTTATGATATGCTTGATCTACCATCGTTGGAACACTGTTATTTGGATGTTCATCTTGCTGATATTGCTAAGAAGAAACCTCTTGGTAGAATTGATGATGTTCTTATTATGGTTAACCATAAGCTTGTCCCTGTTGATTTTTTTTGTTATGAACATTGAATGCAATGCTTTTTGTCCTATTGTTTTGGGAAGACCTTTTCTTAGAACTGTGGGTGCTATTATTGATATGAAAGAGGGGAGTATTTAATATCAATTCCCCCTCAAGAAAGGTATGGAACATTTTCCTAGAAAGAGTATGAAGCTACCTTTTGACTCTATTATTAGATAAATTTATGAAGTTGATGCTTCTTTACTAGAAAATACTTGAGTTGCTTTCTATGCCTAGCTGAAAGGCGTTAAAGAAAAACGCTAACGGGAAACAACTCGTTTTATTTATCTGTTTTCAATCAGTTTTCCTTTTTTTATTTTGTGTACATTGCACCTGGGTGTTTTCTATTTCCTTAGAAACCTCGCTTTATCTTTTCTTTTGTGTTTTTGTTGATCCAAGTAAAGCCTCTAGTGGAAAGTTGAGACTATATTTCGGATTTCTGCGCAGAAAACAGATTTCTGCTGTCAGCTGTTAAATACGTATAAAATCACAGAAAACTCAAAACGACCTGAACTTTTTTGTGCTTAATCCTGGGATATATATGAAACTTCTCTTAGTTTACCACTTTTTGATTTGAGAGACATAAGATTTTCTAAAAAATCGATCTTTACCTACTGTTCTGTTGTGACAGATTTCTGTCAATTATTGCATTTGCATCTTAATCTCTTTCTTTTGGTGTTATTTTGAGAAAAATAGTTTTAAAAGAAGTTGTGACAGTATCTAATGTGTTTTTTAGTGCTAGTATTGTGTTCAAACTGAACCATGTGAATTTATTATTTTGATCGCACTAACGTTGCTAATGAAGATTGTGAGAATTTTCAAGGGTCAAAAGAAGAGGATGATATGATGTGATAAAGAAGAGTGAAGAGATTAAGCTTGGGGATTCCCCGGTGGTACATCCCAGCAAATTCCAAGAAGACTCAAGCGTCTAAGCTTGGGGATGCCCAAGGCATCCCCTTCTTCATCGACAAATTATCAGGTCACTTCTAGTGAAACTATATTTTTATTCGGTCACACCTTATGTGCTTTACTTGGAGCGTCTTTTATTTTTGCTTTCATATTTTTTTTTTTTACAATAATCTTGGTTGGACCCCAACATTCTTTTATTGGAGAGTGACACTCTCCGCTTTTTCATGAGAATACGTTGTATTCTTAATCTCTGTCTGGCTGCTGCATTTATTTAGCTCCTGTTTTGCATGCATCTCTTATCAGTGTTGTTAGTTTTAATAGTGTTATATGAGTACTCTCATGTTTGCTTGATGTATAATAAATAGTATTTTTTTAAACATATCTTGTATGGTGCTTGTTGGGAAAAGAAACCGCTGCTTGATGTAGAATTTATAACAGTACTAGTAGAAGCTTGTATAGACCGTGGCTAGAACTTTTTCATGACATGCTAAATGTTATATTAGTTTTAAAGCCTTGTGGTTATTGAGTAGCATGAATAGACTTAAATATCTGAGAGCGTTTAATATGTCTTGAAACAATCATGAGTTGTTCTTGTCATAGTAAAGCATCAATATATGGTATTCTCTTTCGAATGTTTTATTTGGTTGACTTGGCGCATGCTCACACCATGTTTATGACTACGAACCAGTCACGAATAGTCTCCATGACCACTTAGTTTTTGAACTTGTGATACCGCTTATGCTTTAATTAATGATGCTTATGTCGTTGTGCATGATTATGACTCTTATGCTCTCTTGATCTGTCGCTCCCAGTCTTTTGCTAGCCTCCACCTGTACTGAGTATGGAATTCTACTCGTGCATCCAAACTATTTAAACCAAAGTTTTCCCATTGTGTACACCATACCTACCTATATGTGGTATTTCACTGCCACTCCAAGTAAATTGCTCATGTGTTACCTTTAAAACCTTCATAATTACTCTTGTTTTGTGTTCTTGTTTTTGCTCATGAGGACGTCAATAGAGAATCTTTATCTCACTTGTTGATTGGATTTCACACCCCGGACTAGTGGCTTCATCCTCTTATCCAAATGATAGAAGAGCCGGCAGCAGGGTGCCAGCCCCAAATTAATACAAACAAATTCTCTTCACTAATTTTGCCCCTGATTTATCAGTCAATGCATAATTGTGTAAACAAAAGAGAAACATGGATGACCTTATACACCAGTTGCGTCCTGCACCATGGGAGCCGCTCTTGTGAATCCAGTTGGCTTGTGACGTACTGTATTGTTTGTTTACCATTCGTTGACACTAGCATACACCTCTCCTAAAATATAGACACTCCTCCACGGTATGTGATTGTTGGCAGGCACCCGAGGATTCAGTTAGCCATGGTTTGTGAAAGATGGATGGGAGGAGTGTCAAACTTTTAATACCTCTGTTTAATAAAGTAAAATCTCTAGCACATGAGTGATCCCTGCTTCCCTCTGCGAAGGGTATTTCTTTTACTTTCATGTTGAGTCTCCATCTTCTAACTTTATGCACAGTTAAGAGAGCATTTTCCCATTCTGAGTTCTATGTGCATTTTTCCCGTAAACATCAATAATTACTTCATGATGTGATATTATTTGTTCTTAAATTATTTGTTCTAGTCTTCCTCATGAACTTTGAAAGTGTCATGGCATTTATGTTTTGTCCCACTCTTAAGGACTAGCGAAATACCACTTTGCCATGCTTTCTCTATACCTGAAACAAACGTTTATCTTTCTTTGCATTATTATCCATGATACTTTATTTAAGATACTCTTCATGGTGCAAAGTGATTGATATGCTTTATTATTAAAGTTCTATTTATCATGTTTGTGTTTTAAGTTCTATGATCTCATCACACATATGCTTTTACATCATAATGATCAAGTTTATCATAGTAGCATGTGTATGACCCACAAGTATAGGGGATCGCAACAGTCTTCGAGGGAAGTAAAACCCAAATTTATTTATTCGACACAAGGGGAGCCAAAGAATATTTGTGAGCCTTAACAAGTGAGTTGTCAATTCACTTGCTCCTAAAAGTTGACTAGTTCGCAGTGGTTTATCAGTAGTAACCGTTTTATAGCAACAACAGTAGTGAAATAACAACAACAGTAGTATGAAATCAGCAGCCGTGGTGATTGAAGTAAACAGCGGGATTAAATATTGTAGGTATAGGGATGGATGAACGGGCGTTGCATGGATATGAAAGTTCAAATAATGATCATGTAACGCGCATTACAGATAAATAAGATAAAGCATCCAAGTACTAGGTAACCATAGTCATGTGTTCCGTAAATAGTCGTACGTGCTCACAATGAAAACTTGCACAACATCTTTTGTCCTACCAGCCCGTTTCAGCGGGGCCTCAAGGGAACTACTGGTAATTAAGATGTTCCTTTTAATAGAACACTGGAGCAAAGCATTAACACTCCGTGAACACATGTGATCCTCACATCACAACCATCCCCTCCGGTTATCCCAATTTATGTCACTTCGGGGCCTCGGTTCCCAGACAACGATATGTGTAAAAAACTTGCAGGTATGACCAAGAAACAATAATTATCAACATGATTCAATAACATGTTCAGATCTGAGATCATGGCACTCGGGCCCAAAGTGGCAAGCATTAAGCATAACAAGTTGCAACAATGTCAATATCACTAATAGAGGATACTAGGCACTATGCCCTAACAATCATGGCATTATTACATGAACGATCTCTTCCAATCCCTACCATCCCCTTCAGCCTACAACGGGGAATTACTCACACATGGATGGGGGAAACATGGATGGTCGATGGAGAGGCGTTGGTGATGATGGTTGCGATGATCTCCTCCAATTCCCCGTCCCGGCAGGGTGCCAGAACAGGAACTTCTGATCCCTGAATCGAGGTTCGGCACGGCGGCGGCGCTCTGTTGTGTTTCTGTGGAATATGACGAACCCCCTCGGGTTTTAGGGTTGGAGGCTACTTGTAGTCGAAAGGGAAGTCCGAGGGGGCTCTGGGGGTCCCACACCCTATGCTGACGCGGCCAGGGGGACCCGCGCCAGGGGGTGTGGACACCCTGTGGCTCCTCTCCTGGCCCTCTTCTGGCTCCCGGGGTCTTCTGGGGTGAAAACACAAATGGGCTCTTTTCTGGGCATTTTCCCGAAAGTTGATTTTTCTACACAAAAACAAGACGCCAAGGTAATTCTGCTGAAAACAACGTTAGTCCGTGTTAGTTGTATCCAAAACACACAAGTTTAGAGGAAAACAATAAGAAAAGTGTTCGGAAAAGGAGATACGTTTTTTACGTATCAACTCTCCCCAAGCTTAGCTTATTGCTTGTCCTCAAGCAATTCAGTGACAACTGAGTGCGATAAAAGACTTTTACGAACACATTTGTTTCATATGATGTAAATATACTCACTATATGATTAGATACTTAGTTATGCTCGTGATAAGATACATGCAAGATACTGTCACTTAATAGCTATGCAAACCATGTAGAGACAACAACATATTAATAATAAACAACATGAAGCATAACTATTTGCAAGATTGAAGTATTCATAATAGGATCTGATAAAGTGGTATCTCGCTTTCCCTTAAGTGTGGGGCAAAATATAAATGCCACGGCACCTCTGAAGTTCAAGGGAAGACTAGAAGTAAAGATATCAAAGATGCAAAAATCAAGATTATACCACAATCAACCGTGCTTTGGGACAAACATATTACACTAAGAATGATAACTATGCTCTCAAGAAAGTTCTCAAAGAATATGGCGGAGACTCAACATAAAGGTAAAAGAAAGGCCCTTCGTGGAGGGAAGCATGGATCACTCATGTGCTAGAGCTTTTTATTTTGTTAAACAGAGATATTGAAAACATTTCTAAGAGTGTTGTATGCTTATGTCAACGAATGGTAAACAGACAATACAGTACGTCACAAGCCAACTGGATTCACAAGAGCGGCTCCCATGGTGAAGGACGCAACTGGTGTAGAAGGTCATCCCTCTTTCTCTTTTGTTTACACAATTATGTTTTGACTGATAAACCAGGGGCAAAAATAGTGAAGATAATTTGTTTGTATTAATTTGGGGCTGGGCACCCCGCTGCCATCTCTTATATCATTTGGATAAGCGGATGGATCCACTAGTCCAGGGTGTGAAATCCAATCAACGAGTGAGATAAAGATTCTGTATTTACGTCCCCATGAGCTAAAACAGTGGCACAAAACAAGAGTAACTTTTAGAAGGTTTTAAAGGTAGCACATGAGCAATTTACTTTGGAGTGGCGGTTAAATACCACATATAGGTAGGTATGGTGGACACATTTGGAAAACTTTAGTTGTAAGGGATTTGGATGCACGAGTAGAGCTCATACTCAGTACAGGTGAAGGCTAGCAATAGACATGGAGCGATAATCAAAAGAGCAACAACTATCATAATCATGTTTGAGACAAAGTAAAATTAACTGAGGCATAAAATTGATACTAGAACTCTGAGGCAAAATAAATCATCGAGGCTTATTGACGTTTTGTTTTCAGTCTTAGCATGCGTGAGCATGTGCCAAGTCGATTCAAATGAAAAAGTCAGAGGAGGCTACCACAATGTCATACTCTTCTCATGAATAGAACAGTGCGAACAAATATTTATGCGACATGTCATTTACTAATAATAAACTGGAACCAAACATGAGAGATCATGAACTATTAAACAGCCATTAAGTCACATATATCTTATACGAACAAACTAAGCATGCTCACATAGATAAATATATGTACACAAATGAAAGCAAATATAATTCATACCAGCCTCTCACCACACTTGAATTGTTGTAGATCGTCATTATTGCTCTTCACTTGTGGCTCGAATAATATATAATGAAAACCACGCTCCAATGGAATCACGAACGACTGTTGAACTCTGCAGTAAACTTTACAAAACCAAAGAAGAAGAACAAATATTTTTGGTATTTTTCAATTAAGGCACGAACAAAAAGAGAGCAAGCAAATAAAGTAAAAATCTTTTTGGGTTTTCAAAATGAAACAAGAATAAAGGAAAGCAACAAAAACAAACAAAACAAAATATTTTTGGATTTTTGAATATTAAAGTGCAACTAAAGAATGAATCAAACCAACTAAAGAAACAAATAGAGAGAAACAACAGAAATATTTTTGGTCTTTTTGTGTTTTGTAAAGCGAAAATAAAACAATAAAAACAAAAGAAATGAAAGAAACGAAAACAAGCGAAAGAAAAGAAAACACGGATATACAAAGAACCGACGAATCATGAAATGTAAATGAGCGTGATGTCGGTATACCTCCCCCCAAGCTTAGGCTTTTGGCCTAAGTGGAGATCAATCGTGGCGCGTGAAGTATCCCCACTGCGGTGGGTCATCCCTTGCGTGGTCGTACTCGGGCGCATAGGAGGAAGATGATGCAGCGGGCGCGTAGTCATAGCCTGGGTGCTGATATGGAATCCCCGTGGCGTCATAGGGCTGGACGAAATCACCATCGTCTCCCTCTCCGGCGTCCTCCCCTTGCCGGGGGAGATGCTCAAGGTATGTGTCCAGCTCACTCTCACAAAGCTCCCATCCTTGCATGTTATTAAGGTCAAACAAAAGAGGTGCAGGCAAAGGTACTTCTCTAACAGTTTTAACAACTCTCCACTCGGATCGTTTGGAGAAAGTTAATTCAAAAGATAAATTATGTAAGTGATCATGAGTAGAAAGAAACCATGGAAATAAGATTAAGCCTCTCTATAGGAAACTGAAAGTCTAGAGGGTGTGGCTCCAAACCATGTAAAGCTAACAAGCGTGAGGCAATAAGACCTCCACAAACTCCGCCCTTCTCACGGTTATGTGAGAGACGGTAAGCAATCAAAGCACCAAAGTTATAAGACCTATCGTGTCTCAAAGCAGTAGCAATAAACGCCAAATCATAAATAGATAACTTGCTGGCAGTTTTCCTAGCTAATACACATTTAGAAATAAAGTAGGCAAAGTATCGAATGCTAGGGAGTTGAATTTCACGAATTTTACCCTTCTCCCTTGTGAAGCTTCTGCCTTGGAAAATCTCTCCATATAAATCCAGTAGTGGTTTGGGCTGCCCACTTATCTTCTCACAAGACCCCCACTCATGTGCCTTAATAGCTGCACAAAAAACACTAAAAGGCAGGCTCACAACTTTATTATAAATCTTATAGTGGACCATTGGGTTAGTTGGAGACCATTTAAAACAAAAATCCTGCACCATAGACATAGTTAGTTTCACATATTGGATAGGCTCATCCTCAATGAAACGCTCCAAGCCTGCATTATGCACCAGAGTGTTAAAGTCCTGCAGAATTCCTGTAACTTGCATAAATTCCCGACACACGTAGATTGATGGGAACACCCTCTCTTCACGGTGCACGAGCATGACCTCATGCACCTCCAACTCATGTTGGTTTAGTTGATAAGCATCGTGCTCCATCTTTGGAAATTTTCAACAATCATCACAAAAATTAATTTCAAGCAACTATAAGGTGGAGACTACCATAGGGACTTATATGAGAGTTAAAAATACATCAAAAATACATTATTTCTACTCAAATCAAGCATGCAAACTCACATAAGCTGTCACCTACTGTGGCAAAATACTCAAGAAATACTTCACTAAATGTCGGATATATACTGAATAGGGGTATATCAGATGGTAGTCAAAAGTGCCGGATTACCAGGGTGGCCCAACTGGTAGTGGGCTATGGTCCATTGGGAGGCCCAGTAATCTGACGCACAGAAGCCGGATTCTAGAAGGACCCGGATCACGGCCCACGTGATCTGGCTTGGAGGAGAAGACGGATTCCTTACTTTCCAAGTTACTAGCTATCGTAGTCTTCTAGGTTTCCTATTCTGTATGCCCTAATCCGGTTATTATATAAAGCCGGACGGGAGATGAGATAACAAGAGACGAAGCCATAGGCCAACTCGCCGAGAAGTTGATCCTCCGCGAATAGCTAAACCTAACCTCACATTGTAATTGTTTACACAGGCTTTAGTCCTGATTAGTGAGATTGCAGGAGTAGGAACGCCATATTATTACGACGTACCGAACCTGGGTAAATCCTGTGTCTTTGTCACCAACGCGATCCCGTTTCCCCACGTCTCTACCCGTAGTCTCATGGCACCCCCGTCTATGAAAACTACTACGATGTCTCGACAGTTGGCGCCCACCGTGGGGCAAAAGACGTCAGGCGTTAAGTTCCGATCTGGGATACTCGGCGGAACCGGCAGTTCCATAACTGTCGGAAGCCTGGAGTTCGACAATGACGTCGGACGCTTCCTCGACAATGGATCCTACATACTGGCGCAAAATCATCTGGTAAGTGACTGCGTGTTACCGATTGGATCTGCTAATATCTTTATCAGACTAACTGCAGAGGCCATGGGGTTTTGCGGTGGAAGCAAATTTATCCCACCCGCCCTGTACCCAGTCGAAGAAGACTATGATACCGGATTTCGCTCAGATCGCCGACATGAAAGTGATACACACTTTATCGGTATGGTGCAATCCGAGGTCGCCGAAAACACGGACGACGGAAATCCCGTGCAGAAGGCAAACAACAATACACCCACTACAGAGGTGGAAGATCTGACATTCGCCAAAAACACGGATGAAAGTAATCCCGTGCAAGAGGCAGAAAACAGCAAACCCACTATAGAAGTGGAAGATCCGGCATTCGCCAATCCAGCGACGAATTCGGAAGCTGACTCTGTGCTAGCCGCCATTGAGGCGAGATTAGAGTCAGAAACCGGATCAGATGATTTTGATTCCGAAGACGAAGACGTGGACGCCTTCGAAAGAAAAGTTAAATCTTTTCAAGAGGGATTCCATGAAGTACTAATGGCGAAACCGGCTGAAAACACGGACGCCGGAAGTCAGGAAAGCCCTAAAACCCCTCCGCCAGAGGAAGAGAGAGAAGATGGAGAAACTTCTCCGATATTTCCCAACGTCAAGGAATTGACAGAGGATGAACCTGTTAAAAAACCTCCCTCTTCCAAGAAAAAGAACAAGGCCGCTAAAAAACTCCAATACAAGCTCCGGAAGAAGAAATTGGCTGATCCAGCTGATGAAAGCCCGGAAGTAGGAGATGCAAGCGGAACAAAACCTGCGGAGAAGAAAACAAAAGAAATCCTTGTTCCGCCAATGACAGAGCAAGAAGAACAAGAGTTGTTACAAACGCCAGTGGGATTACATGAACCCCCTGAAGTGCTAGAAGCCAGGAGACAAGTTCTCCAAAGGCAACAGCAACATCTATTCAGAACTCGTGAACACCTCCAAAAAACCCAGGATGACATCAAGCTCATGAAGGTAGAAATCGAGGAATACGAGAGAAATAATAGATCTGGCATTAAAACTACAAGGTTACCCGGAATCGTAAGACCGGAAGTACTGCCGCCAAAAGAAAGGTTTCACAACCCATCTTGGCAAATGCAGGTAAACGGCAAAGATGCCAGAGGCGAACCAATATACAAAACCGCAGCAAAAAATGCGGAAGCAGCGTTTGCCATCCTCAACAATGACTTGTACTCCAATGGTGAAAAACTCCAAGGGGTGTATGCTTTCCTAGGAAAAGCATTGCAACAACAACAGCGACCCCAAGAGCGATCAGGGAAGTTGCACGATAACTCCGCCCTATGCAAAATAGCTACTTGCGCCGCTGGAGCACCTGGACCGGAAGAACCTGGAGATTCCGGCAATTCAAAGGATAAGAAAGCGGATCCGAGAAAAGACAAGAAAAATCCCGACAATAGGGATGAAGCGTCTAGAACCGGATATCATCTACCGAAAGGTGGAAGCAAACCCCATGATCGGGAAGAAAAATACCGGAAAGATGGCAAAGCAATGCCACCTCCGAGACACCCTGCTGAAAAAGCCGGAAGACATGATGTACCTCACAGACGTGAGAGATCTCGGACACCCCCTAAGGATAAATAAAGGCATAGGAGTAGAACTCCGCCTCATCCAAAAGGGCGTGATATTGAAAGAAATAGAAACGATCCCGAAAAAGCGCGTCCGCGCAACAATGGAAAGAAAGGAGTAGATCCCCTTCTGTCCATTCAGCCGGCAGGTATTCCGCACACATGGATAGAGCGGAAAAGGATGATCTATACTTTGGACCTAAGTGTTTCACTGATAGGATCCGAAGGACAACCCTGCATTCTGGCTTCGCCAAGGTCGGTCCAACGTACCGGAAATATACCGACAGTACAAACCCGGATACCTGGCTCTCAGACAATCATACAGCCGTCCAGATTAACAATGGGACAGACCTGGAAGCTGTAAAGTTTCTTCCCCTAATGTTACTGGATGGAGCCAGATATTGGATCAATGGATTGCCGTCAAGAACTGTCGACAGCTGGGATGATATGGCTCGAGTATTCACTCAGCATTTCTGGGGAACTTACAAACGCCCGAACAGCATCAACCAGCTGAACCGTTGCACCCAATTCGAGGATGAACCATACGTGGATTTCATCTACAGATGGACTGCAATGAAGAATAGTTGTTCTGGAGTAACTGACGTACAAGCAATGCATGCTTTCGTCAATGGCCTAAAACCCGGATTAGTACCGTTCATGGTTGGTTCCAAACAGCACAAAGATCTCGGATCTATGCTTACAACCGCCAATGAGCATGCTGAGTCGAGGACGATATCAGAGCAAGAGGTGGCAATATCGACACACTGATACTGGCCAAGAAAAATCCTCGCTCTGAGAAAAAAGGAACTTCAGAGGCAACACCAAAACCCAAAGAAGTTAACATAGCCTTTGGAAGTGAAAAAGGGAGCAGATGGAAAGGACGCAGTTCAGAACCAATCAACTACACTAAAGAAGAGTGGGAGAAGATTAAGTCGGAACCCTGCATCCACCATTCGCAGTTTGGGAAACCCACCCATACGAACGCACAATGCCCGCTGAATAAGCACATGAAAGGCAGTGATGGATCCGGAAACAAGGGGAAGAGTTCCAAAAGGAAATTCTCTAAGCAAAAGCCAGAAGCTGAGAAAGAAGACAGTGAATCGGACACTGACGAAAAAATCCAGGAACAGCAGCGGAAAGGCGAACCCAAGTTTCCGAGAGTTGATGGAGAATGCGCCCTAACTTTCCTAGCAACTCCATCAGCAAAAGTGGCGAAAAGAACACTTCGAGAAATAAACGCGGTTGTTCTGGCAACCCCGAAATTCTTGAAGTATTCGAACACACCAATAACCTTGGATCAGTCTGATCATCCCGGAAATATCCCTGAACCCGGCACACAAGCTCTTATTGTAAGCCCTATTGTCCAGAACACTAGGCTAAAAAGAGTGCTGATGGACGGAGGATCCAGCATCAACATAATGTACCTGGATACGTTGAGACATCTGAAAATCTCCGAGACCCAGCTCAATCACAGCAACATACACTTCCATGGCATTGTTCCCGGCAGGCAAGCACGATCCCTAGGAGAAATTTCCCTAGATGTCACCTTCGGAGAAAAAGATCACTTCCGTCAGGAAAAAGTATCCTTCGAGGTGGTGCCGTTCGAAAGCGTGCATCACGCGATACTCGGACGTCCAGCTTTCGCCAAATTTATGGCAAGATCATGTTATATCTATAACAAGCTGAAGATGCCAGGGCCGAAAGGAGGGGTAATCACCATAACCGGAGACTTCAAGCTGGCGAACAAGCTGGAAAAAGAAAACGCCCTTTGTGCTGAGAAAATCATAGCAAAGGAAGAGCTGAAGGAGCTGGCTAAGGAGGTATCGCCGACAGAAATGCCGGCAGGAAAAGAAACTCGGAAACCAGCAGATAGCTTCAAGGCATCCTAGAATACAAGACAGGTAATCCTAGATCCTAAAGATCCGACAAAATTTGTCGTAGTAGGAACTGGGATGACCGACAAATAGGAAGGCGAGCTCATCAAGTTCCTCCGTGAGAACTGGGATATTTTCGCCTGGTGTCCAGCTGACATGCCAGGCGTACCCAGGGAACTTGCTGAGCATCAACTAAAGGTGATTCCAGGCTCCAAACCCGTCAAACAAGGTCTCCGTCGATTTGACGGAAGAAGACGGAAGGCTATTGGCAAGGAAATTATCCGGCTTTTAGCAGCAGATTTCATTCAGGAAGTAATCCACACTGATTGGTCTGCAAACCCGGTATTAGTACCGAAGAAAGACACTACTGCTCTTAGAATGTGTATAGATTACACCGGCTTGAACAAGTTGTGTCCAAAAGATAGGTCCGCGTTACCGCGAATCGATCAAATAATAGATGCCACTGCAGGCTCTGAGCTTTTATGCTTTTTGGATGCTTATTCCGGGTATCACCAAATACGCATGAAAAAGGAAGATCAAATTAAGACTTCTTTCATAACCCCGTACGGGACGGATTATTACGTAACCATGCCGTTTGGCCTGAAGAACGCAGGTGCAACTTACCAGCGTTGCATGCAACGATGTTTGCATAGTCAGATAGGCAAAAAACGTCCACGTTTACGTGGACGATATTGCTGTCGTAACCAAGGAAAAAGACACACTCCTTGAGGATTTGCGAGAAACCTTCGAAAACTTTCGCACTTACAAGATGAAGTTAAATCCATCAAAGTGTGTATTCGGGGTTCCCTCAGGAAAACTTCTGGGTTTCATCGTTTCTCACAGAGGAATAGAAGTTAACCCGGAAAAGATCAAAGCCATCTTGAACATCTCCAAACCTACGTGTGTGAAAGATGTCCAAAGATTGACGGGTTCCGCTGCTGCCGTCGGCAGATTTATTAGTCGGCTGGGGGATAAAGCCTTACCACTCTACAAGTTGCTGAAAAAATCCGACAAATTCGAGTGGACAGAGGAGGCCGATGCAGCGCTAACCCAGTTGAAGGAAACTTTGATGAAAGCTCCGATTTTGGCATCCCCAAAAGACGAAGAACCTATGTTATTGTACCTCACGGCTACAAACAGGGTTATTAGTGCAGTAATTGTTGTGGAACGGAAGAAAGACGAACAAAGTATACCAGACCAGCATCCGGTGTATTACATAAGCGAAGTTTTCTCCGAGTCCAAGCAAAGGTACCCACACTACCAAAAACTGGCATATGGCGTATTTTTCGCATCTAGAAAGTTACGTCATTACTTCCAAGGACATTCCATAACAGTGGTATGTAAAGCACCACTAGGGGATATAATAAACAATGCGGAGGCAACTGGCCGAGTAGCCAAATGGGGTATCGAGCTAGCAGCCTTCGACATTAAGTATCAGCCAAGGACGGCAATAAAATCACAGGTTCTGGCAGATTTTGTCGCCGACTGGACGGAAGCAATGGAGAAAACACCAATGCCAGAGTCCGAGTACTGGATCATGCATTTTGACGGATCCAAGATGAAGGAGGGCGCTGGAGCTGGTGTAGTCTTAAAGTCCCCTAAAGGAGACACAATGGAGTACGTATTACAAATACACTTCAACGCCAGTAACAACGTGGCAGAATACGAAGCATTGCTTCATGGCTTGCATATTGCAAAGGAAATAGGTGTCAAGCGCATACTGTGCTACGGCGACTCGGATTTGGTACAGCATCAGCTTAACCAAACCTGGGACGCAAAAAGCCCTATAATGGCCGAATACCGGAGAACGGTGGATGAGTTCGCCATCTGCTTTTTCGGATTCGAAGTACTCCATGTTAAAAGGGAGGAAAATTGGAACGCGGATGCGTTAGCCCGCATGGGGTCAGAAAGGGTAAAAATCCTACCACCAGGTGTATTCGTCCAACATCTGTACGAGTCATCCATAAAAGGTGGAGATATCGATTACCCCCTAGCTTCCGAATCAATTGAAGTTATGCTCGTTAACCCGGACTGGACAATTCCATATTTAAACTTCTTAGTCAATCAGAAGTACCCGGAAGGAGCAGACGAAGTCTGGCAGAGACAAATTCAGCGTCGATGCAAAGGATACACGGTAATTGATAATTGTCTGTATAAACGTAGTACTTCCGGAATTTTTCTGCGGTGTATTTCACCAGAAGAAGGATGAGAAATCCTGCAAGAAATCCACGCCGGAGATTGCGGACACCATGCTCAATCAAAAAGCATAGTTAAAAAAGCATTCCGTGTCGGGTTTTTCTGGCTAACAGCCAAGACAGATGCTGAGCACATAGTTAACACATGTGAAGGGTGTCAATATTACGCCAAACAGACTAATATGCCGGCCCAAGCACTCAAAACTATCCCAATTACATGGCCGTTTGCGGTCTGGGGGCTAGATATGATGGGACCGTTCAAAACTGCGCGAGGCGGACTTACACATCTACTCGTAGCTATGGACAAATATACCAAGTGGGTGGAGGCTAAACCCATCAAAAAGCTTGACGGTGTAACTGCCAGAAATTTCATCATTGACATAGTCATGAGATATGGCGTTCCACACAGCATAATAACCGACAACGGGACAAATTTCTCCATTAGAGAGTTGGCAAAATATTGCCGACAAACGGGAATTCGCCTAGATCTTGCATCTGTGGCACACCCGCAATCCAATGGCCAGGTTGAGCGAATGAATAGCTCAATCCTGCAAGGAATACGCCCAAGACTCGAATCTCCTCTTCATAGAGCAGCTGGAGCATGGGTAGAGGAGCTACCTTCCGTGCTTTGGAGCATTCGAACGACGCCAAATAGGTCAACTGGGCAAACCCCGTTTTTCCTAGTTTATGGTGCGGAAGCTATTCTTCCAACGGACATGATCCATGATAGCCCAAGAGTGCGGGATTTCGATGACTCGGATGCCGAAGAAGCACGACAGGATGCCGTCGATCTCTTAGAGGAGGAACGAGAACTTGTGCTTCAAAGATCCGCCATTTACCAGCAAGGTTTACGACGTTATCATAGTCAGAAAATCAGGCATCGTTCTTTTAAAGAAGGTGACTTAGTGCTGAGATTGGTGCAGCAAAGAAAACACAAATTGGCCCCAGTATGGGAAGGACCATTTGTAATCAGCAAAGCTATGAAAAATGGGTCATATTACCTTGTAGATATTCGGGACACGGAAGATGATCCCGAAAAGCCGAATCGCAAAAGAAAGAGAAAGATAGATGATGAACTAGGAGAGACAAAGAGGCCTTGGAGCATCCATCAGTTACATCCCTTCTATACTTAGTTCAATTTCTATGTAAACATCTTTGAGATCATGAAATAAAGTTGTCGGAATTTTGATATCCATGTTTTTACAAGTTTATTATAGTACAAAGCATGATTACACCTTATCTATTTCCCAATGATCTTACAAAATACTCAATGTTAACCCGAATTGTGCCCGCGTGCTCGGTGTTTAAAAACTGAATGATTTTCAGCCTGCTAACGGCTAAAGGAAACTCGGATTGTGCCTGCGTGCCCAAGTTTCAAAAAATTCCTTACTTTTCTCTAAGTATTATCTGATTGTTTATGTGTTGGGTCACTGGAGCTAGTTAGTAAAAATGCCTTTAGTATGATCCATGTTTCCGAGTTTAAACTGATCGGTTATACCCAGTTACTCGGCATGATGATTCATAATACTATCGAGCCATTTCAAACACTAAGGACAGTTAAAACATATAAGCCAGAGAAGTTAGAAGACAAAGGAATATTAGAACCCGGAAACCTTGCAAAGGATTTCATAATTAAAACTGCAAAAGGCGGAGTTCTTGTTTATACAAAAGGAATAGAAGCATTACAATATAAATTACATTGTAAAAGTGCAGTAATGCTCCTATTGTCTACTTTCATCATCCAGGTTAAAAGGCAGCCCTTCAATCATCCGAGTCTTCTTCGCTGCTGTCATTCTCGGGGGCTTCCGGGATCTCCTCTTCTGGATAAGTGATGGAGATGTTCACCATGGAGGCGATCTTGGTGGCGTGGCCTTTGATTTCATCAAAGATGGTGGATCGCTGAGTTTTCGTGTATCCTTGGGGGATACCGGACGCCACGCGCCAAGACTTTGCACCAGGGTAGTGCATACGCATAAGGCCGAGTGCCATGCGTGCACCACTCCGTGCAGCGGAGCGTAGGGTGGATTCCCTAGACTCCGCCACCTCCAAGATGGCACCCGGAAGTTTCTCAACTTCCGAGAACTCCCCAGTCCTTGTGGGAAGGAACTTGTTGACCAGCTGCATGCCAGCAGCTCTGATCGCAGTCCACGTCTTCCCAAAGGCTCGGATTCTGTCAATCCGAGTGATATCTGGGTTACCTCCTGTTTTTTCAGACAATACAACCAAAAAGGTTAAGTGAAAAAGCAGAGAATGGAAACAAGACATGGAAAAATGGTCAACGAAGTAAAACTTACCGATGATCTTGTCGATTTCGGAGCCTTCCTCCAGGTGAAGGGTTAAGGCATTTTCCAAGTCATGGATGGTGGACTTATCCTTCTCCGCCTGTTCGGAAGCCTTGGAATAAGCAATTCCAAGGGCCAGATTGCTGGCTTCCAGATCCTTTTGGGCCTTCATAAGTTTCTTATGAAGGTCCAGGTTCTCCTCACGGAGACTGGCAGCATTTCCGGCATCTTCAGCTATTTGCTGGGCCTTAGCCAAAGCAGCTGGAAAGCAAGGAAAATTCCGAGTTTAGAAAAATCCCGAAAAAGTACTTAGACAAAAAGCTGAATAAAAAACTTCAGAGGGAAAAAGTTTACCTGTTGTTTCCTTCAGCTGCAGCTGAGACGATGCCAGCTCCGTCTCTTTCACCTCAAGAATGGAAAGAATATTTCTAACTTCCTTGTTCTTGACGGAAAATTTATTGAAAACTTCCATGTTAATGGTTTTGGCGGTTTGCTGGAACACGACAAGGAAAAGAGTAACTAAAAAGCATCAAGGCGAAAAGTATACATTTTGCTTAATGCTTGGGGGCTAGAGTTAAATACCTGGCTCATTCGCTGCAACCCCGCCAAGTTTTCATTGAACTTTTTTGCGTATTCCGCAAAAAGAATTCCGGCCGCGCTTAGGCCGTCGTTGAGGTTCTTGAAGTCCTTGTCGAAGGTGGGAATCTCCTCATCGATTGTCCGAGAAGAATTTCCCACCTCTGGAGCCGCCCTTTCCCTCGTGTCCGTGTCCGACACGACGGGCTGGCTGGGCTCCAACGACTTGGTGGTGGGGGCTGTTGCATGCTCTTCCGCCATCGTGGACGGTGTGTCCGGTGCGATGACGGGAGAAGGTTGAGGGCCTCTGTTGGTCACACCCTTATGCCTCTTCAGCTTCTTTGGCTTTAAGGTAGAGGGAGGCAGGCTAAAGGCAAAAAACAAAAACCCGGAAAGGTTAAAACTCCGAAGACGAAAGAAAACTTCGACAAAAGAAATAAACCCGGACGTTCTAACCTCGAGGTGACGACGGGAATCCCGTCAAGATCGATGATTTCCTCAGAGGAGGAAATCTTCTTGCGCTTGCGCCCGCCTGTGAAGGCGGCGTGCAAAGCCTCCAGATCAGCTTCGGAGCCAAGCTCCGAGTCAGGAAGTTCAACAATCTGTCGAAAAGAAAAAGCAGAGTTAGAAGCAAAAAATCCGAGAAAGCATAGCCAAATTCTACCCAAATGACGGAAAAATACCTTGGGAGCCGGATTGTCGGCCGTTTACATAGGCCGACTCGCTTCATATTGGTCGCGTGATGCGACCAACTGGTTCACGCGCCGCCGCAGATCCTTCGCGGTCCAGTCTTTGCTGGTTGTCCGCATTTTGTCGTTGGCGCCCGTGTACTCACAGAGGAGACGGCCGCCATGATTGGCTAATGGCTGGATCCGCCTGTCCAACCAGCAAAGGACCGTGTCCATGCCGGTTAGAGGCGGATCCAAGGAGGTGAGCTTGGCGATGCGCCGCTTGATCCTTAGTAGATCAGGCGGCAGAACTTGGACGGCTTCTGTTCCCCAATTCTCTTGGGGAACAGCAGCGGTGTTGGTGAAAGGTGGAACCCCGATGGCCTTTTTTGGGAAAGGGACATCGAGATGATAGAAGAAGGAACCCGTCCAAAATTTGACGGATTCCGAGGTTCTGATCTTGGGGAACCATTCCTCCCTAAATCTCCTAAGAGTGAAGGAGATGGTTCCGCAAGTCGGGAGTGCGCCCTCCGAAGAGTTCCGCTTAACCCTAAAACAGTACAACCAGAAGTCTAACCTAGGTTCTATGCCTAGGAAACCCTCAAAGAGGGCCTGAAACCCGGCCATATAAAGAATGGAATTGGGTGGCAGGTTATGAGGCTGGATGTTATAGTGGGAGAGAACTTGGAGGAAAAAGGCAGAAGGGGGCAATCCCATACCTCTTAGGAGATGGGAGGAGAGAAGAACCCGTTCGCCGTCGTTTGGCAGGGGTTCGTTCTCGTCCTCAGGGAGCCGCCGTTTCCCTTTGAGTACCAACCCCTCCTTTTCCATGTTTGGAAGGAGGGATGGGGGAATGCTGCAGGCAACCCAGTTGCCGACAGTTTCCATTTCTTCGTCCGCTCCAGCGGCGGCGGACGCGGCGGCCTCCGCAGCGGCGAGCTCGTCGCCGAGGAGCGTAATCTTCTCCTCCGCCGTTTCGGGAGCAAACGGCGGAGAGGGCGCGTCGCTTGAGCCCGCAAGATCCGCGGTGGCGGAAGGATTCCCTCCGTCCACTGCGGAATCCACCGTCTCCACTGGCTCGCCGCCGGCGTGCGTGGGAGAATCCAACTGAGGTTCCATTTGGTTGATGATGTCCTCGATGTCCTGCGCGACGGTGTGTGCGGGCGAAGGCGGCGAGGATGCCATTGGGTGGCGGCGCGGCTAGCCTCCGGTGATGTTCTGGGCGCAGTGGGCGTTCGGTGCTCTCTCTCTACTCGGGAGCTTGGGCGCTGTAATGGCGTTCGAGTGGTTGCGGAAGGTTTTCCGGGAGGACGATGAAGGATATTTATAGCCGGAAATCCGTCACGATGCGTGCTAATGGCTCTTTTGACCGTTGGATGATCAAAGCGTGTCACTCGCCGGAAAATCCGGGAAATGAATCGACAGGATGATTATGGTTATCTCCTCGTTTCCCGCGAGAATCTGTCAGAGATATGTTTCTGGGTTTCCCACTCAAAACCCAAACGTCCCTTACGTCAGCAGGATTAAAGTGCTGACGTAGGAGGTTCCTTCTCCGCGAAGGACCGTGTGAGGAAAGCCGGATTCCCCGAATTCCGAGTTTTACGTTACCATCTCTTTTCAAAAGAAGAATAAGAAGAATCAAGACTGCTGGCCAATATTTCTCGGACAATATACATTTGGCGAAAGACGGCAAATCAGAGTTTTAATCCTTCTTGGGGCTACTGTCGGATATATACTGAATAGGGGTATATCAGATGGTAGTCAAAAGTGTCGGATTACCAGGGTGGCCCAACTGGTAGTGGGCTATGGTCCATTGGGCGGCCCAGTAATCTGACGCACAGAAGCCGGATTCTAGAAGGACCCGGATCACGGCCCACGTGATCTGGCTTGGAGGAGAAGACGGATTCCTTACTTTCCAAGTTACTAGCTATCGTAGTCTTCTAGGTTTCCTATTATGTATGCCCTAATCCGGTTATTATATAAAGCCGGACGGGAGATGAGATAACAAGACACGAAGCCATAGGCCAACTCGCCGAGAAGTTGATCCTCCGCGAATAGCTAAACCTAACCTCACATTGTAATTGTTTACACGGGCTTTAGTCCTGATTAGTGAGATTGCAGGAGTAGGAACGCCGTATTATTACGACGTACCGAACCTGGGTAAATCATGTGTATTTGTCACCAACGCGATCCTGTTTCCCCACGTCTCTACCCGTAGTCTCATGGCACCCCCGTCTATGAAAACTACTACGATGTCTCGACACTAAATAAAATTCTACTTGGATCATCGGAGGAGTCACATACCGGAGATCAAACACACCAAATATCAGCACAAATGATGGGCTGAAGAAGGAGATCGAAAATCCAAAGGAAGAACCGCAAGAACACGGGTTCTAGGAAATGTTTTCAGCTTTGGGGGTGAGAGAGAAGACTTTGGCAGTGGAGAGAGTAAGTGGAGGGCCAGGGGGCCCCCACACCATCTGCTGGCGCCACCAGGGGGATGGCCGCGCCACCCTAGGATGTGCCTGACTGGTGGGTCCCCCTGGGGTCTCCCAGGTGGTTTTCTGCCTCATTTTTGACGAAAAAATTTATAATATTTTTTTTTTGAATTTTTCGAGAAACTTTATTTTTGAGGTATTTCCAGAATTTTATTAATTAATAAAAACCGGGAAAATGAAAGTGAAAACGTGGAAAACAAAACCAAAACCATAAATATAGAGGTTCTATGGCACTTTAATGAAATAATAATCAAAGAAAACAAAGGTGGTAGTGGTGAAAACAAAAATATGGATGGTGAAAACATGCATACCCTCAGAAATCAGAGTGAAAATATTAGGAAAACATGCATAAGGATGGTGGAAAACAAGATTGTACTCAAGTAGCAATATTATAACAGAATTAAACATGGTCAAAACATAATGGGGAAGGTGAAAACATAGTGAAAACATTGTCCTCTTCATTCAAAATCATATTCTTAACAAGGGTGATCAAGTCTTCTTACTAGAATAATTTTCATATGAAGAAAAACTTTACTAATCACTAAATAATTATATTACCTCAACCTTGATAGGCATAGTACCAATCATAATAATTTCATATTCTTTTGATGGTGCTGGAATGGGACAATAAAATTCTCTAATCTTGATGGTCTCAACATTTTCAATTGAATTTAGACCATATTTTCTATCAGTCTTCTTGGGAAAATAAACAGTGTGCTCTTTATCATTAACATTAAAAGTAACTTTTCCTTGGTTGCAATCAGTAATAGCCCCTGCAGTATTAAGAAAAGGTCTTCCAAGAATAATAGACATATTATCATCTTCAGGCATTTCCAACACAACAAAGTCAGTTAATATCAGACAATTATTACCAACTTGAACAGGAACATCCTCACATATACCCACAGGAATAGCAGTAGATTTATCAGCCATTTGCAAAGATATATCAGCTGGTATCAATTTTTCTAGGAGGAGTCTTTTACAGAGAGTAAAAGGCATGCCACTAACTCCAGCTCCCATATCACACAAAGCAGTTCTAACATAATTATTTTTAATAGAACAGGGAATAGTTGGTATACCAGGATCTCCAAGTTTCTTAGGAACCTTGCCATTAAAAGAATAATTAGCAAGCATAGTGGAAATTTCCTCATTAGGAATCTTCCTTTTGTTAGAGACGATATCTTTCATATATTTTGCATAAGGAGGCAATTTAATAGCACCAGTTATAGGAATTTGCAAGAACAAAGGTTTCATCCATTCACAAAACTTGTTATAGTGGTGTTCCTCTTTAGAGTTGTGTTTCTTATTAGGAAAAGGCCTTGGTTTTTGTACCCAAGGTTCTCTTTCATTACCATGTTTATTAGCAATAAAATCTTCCTTAGTGTACTTTACAGTTTTAGCTTGCTTTTCAGGTTCAGCTACATGCTCTTCTTTATTAGAAGCATCATTCTTTTCATTACCACTTTCAGTTTCAGCATCAGAGACAGATATACTGTTAGGATTTTAGCAAGTTCAGAGGATTCTACAGCAGTTTTATGTTTCTTCTTCTTTTTCTTTTTAGTATGAATAACATCATTATTAGTTTGCTGATAATCTTGTTCAATTCTTTTTGGATGTCCCTCAGGATATAAAGGATCTTGTGTAGCGATACCACTTCTAGTTATTATTTCATAAGCATGTTTTTGTTTAGAAGCATCAACTAACAAATCTTTTTGCACTTTAGCAAGTTGATCAATTTGAGTTTGAACCGTTTGAAAATGTTTAACAAGCATTTTAACATCATTATAGGTTCTTTAATAATACCATTCAAATCATTAATATCTTTAGAGTTTTCCATTAGGTGATTTTGCACTCTCATATTAAAATTATCTTGCTTAATAACATAATTATCAAATTCATCCAAGCATTGACCAGGAGGTTTTGTATAGGGAATATCTCTACTATCAAAATAGTGGAGAGAGTGTACCTCAATGGGTGATGAGTGAGGGATTGGCTTACATAATTCTTCTATAGGTGGAAGATTTTCACATCTTCAGATTTAATACCCCTCTCTTTAAGATATTTCTTGGCTTCTCTCATCACTTCATCATTTAATTCAATCATTCCCCTCTTCTTGGGTGTTGGTGTAGGTACTGGAGTGGGGGTCGGCTAAGGCTCAACCATAGTCCAATCATCATGATTTTGGCTTATTTTAGCCATTAATTCCTCAGCTTCTTCTGGAGTTCTTTGCCTGAAAACACAACCAGCACAACTATCCAGGTATGTCCTAGATTCAACAATTAGTCCATTATAGAATATATCAAGAAGTTTATTATCTTCTAGCTTATGCACAGGTGTAGCCCTTACTAAAGAACCGAACCTTGCCCAAGATACATGCAATTTCTCTTCTTCCAATTCCTTGAAATTAAATATATTTTGTAAAGCAACATGTTGAGCACCAGCAGGAAAATATTTCTGAAAGAAAGCATTAACCAAACCAATAGGACTATCACTAGATCCAGGAGACAAATTGTTAAACCATGTTTTAGCTTCATCCATTATTGAGAAAGGGAATATTTTAGCAACAAAGTAGCTACGTTTCTTAAGATCATCAGAGAATAAACTACTTAAAGAGGAGAGCTCATTCATATGTTTCATAGAACTTTAAATTTCAGTTCAACAAAAAGATTATTTCTCAACAATAGACATATAAGATAAATCAAGAGAGAAATCATAATCCATATCCCTAATATTAATAGGAGAAGTGGCAAACTTAGCATCAGGAGATAATTTATATTTAACAGCACGACTTTCCATAAGACGTATAGCAGCATGTTTATCCTTCATAACATGTATTTCATCAAAAAGATCATCACTAAGTTCAACATAGGCATCATCTAAATCATCACTAGTATTTTCTCTAGACTCAGGTGAAAAAGCAGGAGTAACATGATTTTTACCAGAGTTTTAGTGTTTGCAATATTTTTAGCTTAAGCAATAGTAGCATATAAGAAAGGACCGAGAGAACCACTCTCATCAAGCACAGTAGAAGCATCATCAAAAGTATCAGAATTATTTTCAGATTTAGCAGAAGTAGCATGTGTAGCATGTGTATGTGGTGGTGTAAGCAGCTTACTCATAACAGACGGTGAATCAAGAGCACAAAGGTGTTCAAAGTTGTACCTCTTCTTGTAGTGGATGGTAATATAGCAACTCTTCCATCACGAGACTTACCCATGATGAATGATTGGTAGTAGATAATAATACTCTCCGGTGAGCTCGCAAATAAAGCTATGCTCCCCGGCAACGGCGCCAGAAAATAGTCTTGATGACCCACAAGTATAGGGGATCGCAACAGTCTTCGAGGGAAGTAAAACCCAAATTTATTGATTCGACACAAGGGGAGACAAAGAATATTTGTGAGCCTTAACAAGTGAGTTTCCAATTCACTTGCACCTGAAAGTTGACTAGTTCGCAATGGTTTATCAGTAGTAACAATTTTATAGCAACAACAGTAGTGAAATAACAACAACAGTAGTATGAAAACAACAGTAGTGGTGATTGAAGTAAACAACGGGATTAAATACTGTAGGCATAGGGATGGATGAACGGGTGTTGCATGGATAAGAAAGTTCAAATAATGATAATGTCACGAGCATTGCAGATAAATAAGATAAAGCATCCAAGTACTAGGTAACCATAGGCATGTGTTCCGTAAATAGTCGTTCGTGCTCGCAATGAGAACTTGCACAACATCTTTTGTCCTACCAGTACGTTTCAGCGGGGCCTCAAGAGAACTACTGGTAATTAAAGTGTTCCTTTTAATAGAACATTGGCGCAAAGCATTACCACTCTGTGAACACATGTGATCCTCACATCACAACCATCCTCTTCGGTTGTCCCAATTTCTGTCACTTCGGGGCCTCAGGTTCTGAACAACGATATGTGTAAACAACTTGCAGGTATGATTAAGAAACAATAATTATCATCATGATTCAATAACATGTTCAGATCTGAGATCATGGCACTCGGGCCCAAAGTGGCAAGCATTAAGCATAACAAGTTGCAACAATGTCAATAGCACTAATAGAGGATACTAGGCACTATGCCCTAACAATCACAGCATTATTACATGAACGATCTCATCCAATCCCTACCATCCCCTTCAGCCCACAGCGGGGAATTACTCACACATGGATGGGGGAAACATGGATAGTCGATGGAGAGGCGTTGGTGATGATGGTGGCGATGATCTCCTACAATTCCCCGTCCCGGAAGGGTGCCAGAACAGGAAATTCTGATCTCCGAATCGAGGTTCGGGACGGCGGCGGCGCTCTGTTGTGTTTCTATGGAATATGACGAACCCCCTCGGGTTTTAGGGTTGGAGACTTCTTGTAGTCAAAAGGGGAGTCCGAGGGGGGCTCTGGGGGGCCCACACCCTATGCTGGCGCGGCCAGGGGACCCGCGCCGGGGGGGTGTGGCCACCCTGTGGCTCCTCTCCTGGCCCCCTTCTGGCTCCCGGGGTCTTCCGGGGTGAAAACACCAATGGGCTCTTTTCTGGGTATTTTCCCGAAAGTTGATTTTTCTGCACAAAAACAAGACACCTAGGTAATTCTGGTGAAAACAGTGTTAGTGTGTGTTAGTTGTATCCAAAACACACAAGCTTAGAGGAAAACAATAAGAAAAGTGTTCGGAAAAGGAGATACGTTTTCGACATATCACATGTCACCTCAGAAATTATTGTGTTTTATAGTTTACCTACTCGAAGACGAGTAGGAACTAAGCTTGGGGATGCTTGATACGTCTCCAATGTATCTATAAATTCTGATGCTCCATGATCATATTATGCCAATTGCTACATGTTTTCAACCTTATTTATAACATTTTTTATACGTTTTTCGGGACTAACCTATTAACAAGATGCCAAGTGACAGTTCCCTGTATTCTGTTGTTTTTTGTTTCAGAAAATTTGTTCTAGAAACATTCTCGGAATTGGACCCACAAATACCGAAGTGCCTATTTTTCCCGGAAGCATACAGAACACTGAAGGAGAGTCGAAGACGGGCACCAGGGGGGGCACACCATAGGGTGGCGCGGCCAGGGATAGGTGTGGGGACCCCAGGCCTCCATCACCTCTGCCCTTTCGCCTATTTATTCCCCCCGGATGGAAAACCCTAGGGACCTTATCATAAATCCCCGAAAAGTTCTGCAGCCGTCGTCGTCGTCAACCCTAGATCAGGGGGTTCTGGAGCTATCTCCCGGCACCCTGCCGGAGAGGAAATCATCACCGGAGGCTTCTACATCACCATGCCTGCCTCCGGAGTGATGCATGAGTAGTTCATCCCTGGACTACGGGTCTATAGCAGTAGCTAGATGGTTGTCTTCTCCTCATATGCCTCCATGTTTAGATCTCGTGAGTTGCCTATCATGACCGAGTTTGATCTTATGTAATTCTATATGTTGTGTTTTCTGGGATCCGATGAATATTGAACTTATGCCAAGTTGATTATAGTCTTTATTGCATATTTTATTTGTGATCTTGCATGCTTTCCGTTGCTAGTGGTTGCTCTGGCCAAGTAGTTGCTAGTGACTCCAAGAGGGAGTATTTATGCTCGATAGTGGGCTGATGTCTCCTTTTCGCCTGTGCTCGAGTGACAGAAATGTGACGGGGGAGGATGTGATGTTGCCACTAGGGAGAAAACAACGGTATGAGTGCCTGCGTGTACAATCATTGCTTACATTACACACATTGTTTAATGCAGTCATACCCGCACTAAATATTAGTCATAGATGCAGATGGATTTCGGTCTATGTATTTTGTTGTAATGCCCGCACTAAATATCATAGTAGTCATCATGTTATAATGTGCACTACGGTGCAACCTCTATTTGTCAATTGCCCAGCTGTAATTTGTTCACACGACATGTTATCTTTATGGAGAGACACCACTAGTGAACCTATGAACCCCGGTCCATTTTCCACACTGTTAAACAAACCACAACAATTTCCTGCTTTCTTTACTTATTACAAGCATACACCATTTTCCACACTATACGTCTAATCTTTGTTTTCAGCAAGACTGGTGAGATTGACAACCTCATTGTACTGTTGGGACAAAGTATTTTGGTTTTGTTGTGTGCAGGTTCCACGCTGTTGCTGACACCGGTGAGGCGCCATCACCACCGTCAGTGGCATCAACCTTCGCGAGATCCTCTTCCTCCTACTGGATTGATAACCTTGGTTCTTAACCGGGGGAAATTCTTGCGGCTTTCTCATCAAACCCTCCTCTTGGGGTTTCCAACACACCATCAAAGTGCATCAGAGACTCAAGACCCTTGACATTGCTTTTAATGGTGTTGGTGCCACTCATATTGATGATGTTTGGATAAACAGAAAGTACGCGTGTGCCCTCATGCCATTTGAGCTCGTGGACTTGAAGATCCTTCAAGTAAGACACGACTATCACCTCATGACCTCGACCCAAGTGATGCAAGATATGTGCTCCTTCCAAGTCCAAACCAAGAATGCTCTTGACACTCGTGCTCGTGCTATTGGAATGCACAAGGGGAATTTGTTGCTTGAAAGGCCAAGGTCGTGATCAAGATGGTGGACCATCAAGAAGAGTTGGTATCTATTGAAGAGTTGGCCCCATTGAAAGATAAAGAGTATGATCCCGTGCTTAAGGATTTTGTTGCTCTTGTCATGCAAAGGTTTTGGAAGAATCCTCCCAAGGCCAAGGCATATGTTGAGGATAATAGCAAGTCAAGTTATGGAAAGGAAGGGACATTAAAAGTGAGGGCTTGTTACAATTTTCAATACAAGCATCATTTGGTTGTGGAGTGCCCGTTCGAGAATAGAGAAAGTCATGGAGGGAGACTTATTCCCAAGGATAGGCCAAAGATCTCTCACAAGAAACCTATCTTCAAGAAGAAACTTTTCAACAAGAAACCCCCTACAGATTTTGTGGTAGTGACTCAAGAAGCGTATGATTCCATTGATGATGATGAAGAAGAAACCACAAGTGAAGTGGCCACTATTTCTATTGCATTATCATCATCATTCTACATATCTATTTGAATCCCCAAATTAGAATCTTCCTCAACCCTCTACCAAGTGCTTCATGGCTAAGACCTCGGAGGTATCATCATCTATCATCTCTAAGACTCCAAATGAAAAGAATAACCTTGACAATCTTATTGTAGAAGATGAAATTGCTTCCTTGAGTCATTTTATGACTAACGTGCAAGGTGAGACCAAGAGATACTTTGATCTCCTCATGAGCCAATTGGGTGAGGACCAAGAGGATCTTGAGAAGAAAGTTGAGAGCGAATTAAGTGATTCTATTGAAAAAGTATCTCTCACTATGTCTCTTGAGGAAGAGCATGGGGTTCAAGTCTCTCTCGAGGAGGAACTTGAAACAATTTAAGAGTCACATAATGAATTAATTTCTTAACTCACTAAAGAGCATGACCATGCAATTGCTACATATAAAATGGCTAAAAATAATAAGTTTTAGTTTGGGGTTGGTCATGAAAAACTAACCTAGGATCTAGAGAAGCTCACCAAGGCTCACAAGGCCTTGGAGAGTGAACACTCTACCCTCAACAAGTCTTGTGAACAGCTTCAAACTAAACCTGATCAATTCAATGTGCCTAGAACCTCTACTTCTTCTTTTGATCATGCAAATGTTATTGAGGATAATGCTAGGTTAAAGGAAGAGCTAGAAAGAATCAAGAGCAAGGGCCCTAGTGTTGAGAAGTTCGTGGCTCCTAGGACCCAAGTGGCTCCTAAGCCACAACTGGTTGCTCCTAGGACACAAAATGGCAAGCAAGGTCTTATCTATGTTGCCAATAGCAAGAACAAGAACAAGGACAATCCCGCACAAGCAAAGAAGAATGTTGTTGCGAGTGGTATTGTCATTAGGGACAACACTACTTGTAGCAACCCCTCGGGGTCTAACAATCCTCACCAGTTATTATATGTTGTTTTTTATGGTGTTGTGCAAGCAAAATATGTTGGTACCATTGAAGGTTACATTGACTATACTATTTGGGTTCCAAAGACCCTTGTTTCTAACATGAGAGTACCCTCCTCGGGTTTCTAACTATAGTCAATGATTTCTTGTAGGACTATGCTTCCGGTGGGTCAAAATGGATACTTTACACTGGATGTACAAGTCATATGACCGGAAGCAAAGATCTTATGACGGAGGTGCGACCCAATATAAATCAAGCAACTGTCACTTATGGAGATAAGTACAATTCTAAGGTAACGAGGTTCAACAAGGTGGTAGTTGCTCCTAATATCACTCTTGTAGATGCCATGCTTCTCGAATCCCTTGGTTTCAATTTACTTTTAGTACATGCTTTAGGGAATATGGGTTTCTATGTCTTCTTTGAACCTAACATCGTGGTCCTTTTGTGGAGCAAGACTCTAGATGTCGCATACGTAGGGCATGTTGAAAATGAGCTGTATGTGGTAGACTTCTCGGAGTCTACCAACACTCAAGCGATGTGTCTTTTCGAAAAGGAGGATGTAGGATAGTTGTGGCACAGCCGCCTATCCCATGTAAACATGAGAACTTTGCAAAATCTTCACAAAAGTGGCCTCATCCTGGAACTAAAAGAAAATGTTTCCTTTGCGAAAGATCATGTTTGTAGGGCTTGTGTTGAAGTAAAGATGAATGATGCCTCCCATAAAAGCAAGAAAATTATCTCATCAAATAGGATCTTGGAGCTTCTCCGTGTTGACCTCTTTGGTGGCGTGCCCGAGGCAAGCCTTGGAGGCAATAAGTATTGCTTGGTTATTGTTGATGATTATTCAAGATATACTTCGGTTTATTTCTTCAAGTTGAAGAGTGAGACCCAACAAACCACCATCGACTTCTCTAACCAAGTGCAAAGTAAACAAAATGTTCCCATGATGGCTATTAGGAGTGACAATGGCTCCGAATTTAAGAACTACACCCTAAATGAATTTCTAGTGAAGAGGGTATTTGTCATCAATATTCCGCTGCATATACCCCTCAACAAAATGGTGTAGCCAAAAGGAAGAATCGTACTCTCTTGGATATGGCTAGGACCATGTTCTTGGAGTATTCTTCTCCCCAATATCTATGGGCCAAAGCCATCTCTAAGACATGCCACTCCTCTAACTGGCTTTACATTCGCAAGGGTTTGATGAATACTCCATATCAGATTCTCACCAGCAACAAACCAAACATATCCTACTTCAATGTCTTCAATTGTAAGTGTTTCTATTTGGTAAAAGGTGTTCGTTTGTCTAAATTACAATCTAAATCTATTGAGGGTACATTTGTTGGTTACAGTGCCAAATCTCACACTTATAGAGTCTTTGACAAGACCTCACGGATTTTCATAGAATCTTGTAGTGTGGTTTTCGAGGAAAATGATGGCTCCCAAGTGGCGCAATTTCATATTTCTAATGTAGATGTTGAAATGCCTCAAGAAGTCATAGGAAGAATGAGTGTGGGATTTTTCCGCCCCATAGAGGGACACCTTGTGGCGGATCGAGAAGAACTATGCTCTACTCAAGTGGACCCCTCGTATACAATAGAAGAACATGCCAAGGGATCAAGCGTTCCACCTAACCAAGAAAAAGTTCAATACCCTCCTCTTTTTGATCAAGTTGTTATGCATGAACCAAACACTCTTATCATTCAAGCTAGCCAAGGTCAAGGCCAAGATCAACCTTCTTCGCCTTCTTCACCTCATGTTGATGTTAGTCAAGATAATGATTGTCGTGGTGGTGTCACGGCAGATGCCATGGGATGGCTAAAGATGTGGGGACGATGGACGCTGGAGGTGTCCGGGGAGGGATCACGCGACGAGTAGCCGCGTGAGGTAAGATCCACACAACACAAACAACACGATATACCCAGGTTCAGGGCCCTCGTGAGGAGGTAAAACCCCTACTCCTGCCTTTCTCTATGTATTACGATGTCTCTCCGAGTAGCCACAGTACAAATGGTATCACTACCGAGTAGCCTCTCTCTCCTCTCCGAGTAGAGCTAGGTTAAGAACTTAGGGTTTCTAGGGTTTCCGAATGAACCTCTGAGAGCATGCCTCGCGCAGGAGGCGGCGGGGCACCTTATATACACGGTGCCCAGCCGGATACGTCCAAATCCTAGACAAGTGTCGACATAGTGTGCACACTGTCCTTTCTCCGA
This sequence comes from Alopecurus myosuroides, assembly GCA_028641055.1. Lineage (NCBI taxonomy): Eukaryota > Viridiplantae > Streptophyta > Magnoliopsida > Poales > Poaceae > Alopecurus > Alopecurus myosuroides. Next base: position 117,393,926 of record CM054061.1, read on the forward strand.
GTACCCGCTGACAGCTTTGGTCGTTGATCTTGGCTGCTTCTGTAAAGTCGTTGGGCAAAACTAGGGGACAGACTGGTATCACTGTACCTAGGCACAGAGTAGGCCCCCCTTATCCTGCCACCGACTGCTTCCATGCTGTCACTGTCAGGCAGGCCGTCCCCACGTGAACAGTAGTTCGAATGCTGCCAAGTACGGACCCAGGATACGCGGGATCCTGTGTCAGAACGGCTCCTTTGACTTCCTGCCCGAGTAGTTTCCCGCCAAAGGTTCCCGCCAATTGTACTCGGGCCAAACCTTCTACTCGTCAGGGCAGAACTTGATTGATATCTCCTTCTGGTCATCTTGAGGTGAGACCGAGTAGCAGTCGACCGGGTAGCGAGTACCCGGTAGTCGGCTACTCGACCAAACCTCTCTTCTGTAAGCGGCCTTTACCACCTGTCTTTACCCTACTCGGGGGTAACCCCCCGACAGCAGTCCCCGAAGCTGGTTGAGTCTTGCGAACTTGTTCACTAGGCTCTGCCAGCTTAAAACCAGCCCTTGCATCTCAGCCATCGAACCTCAAGATGCCGAGTAGGTCCTCCGAGTAGCTATCCGGAAAGTACCTTGAGTTTCCTCTCTTCCGAGTAGCACTTGCTTTCTACTCTGTAACCGAGTACAAAGACTTAGCGAAATTTCGCGAACTGAGCCTCTGCAGCGCAGAGCAACATCCAGCCCTTCACGCAGGCACTGCCCACGTGTCAAGCATCCACGACCTCGTCGTTTGGTTGCCCAGGACACGGCGCCACGTGTCCAGTTTTCACGCTGTGGGCCCACCTGCCGTCATGTCCCATCACGCGCAATTACTGGTCACGATCTGATGGTGGGATCAAATGCGGCCGTTACGCGCGCAGCCCGCGCTTGTGTGCGTTTCTAGCCGGCCACAGGACCCACCACACGCCACAGTCGATCCCACTACCGCGGTGGTAACGGTAATCTCGCGAGGGAGATATAAATACCCCCGCGGTAACTTCCTTTTCCCCTTCCCTGCACTTTTCCCCTTCTGCCTCTTGTTCTTCTTCGCCACTGAGCCCTCCGCCGCCGCGCTAGCTTCCGCGCCGCCGCGGACTCTCTCCACCGAGCAACTCCACTCGAAAATCATCCACTCCTCCCACTCGCAACGATGGCCAAGGCTAGCTGGGCGGGTTCCTCCGTCACCAAGGCCAATCTCGCCTGGCTCGTGACCAGCAGAAAGGTTCCCCCCGGCGTGGAGTGCCGGGCACCCGACGACGAGGTTGTGCCAGCTCCACGGGACGGCGAGCGGGTGGTCTTCATGTCGCACTTCGAGCGCGGCTTTGGACTGCCCGCCGCCGACTTCCTGCGCAAATTCCTCGACCACTTCGGGCTGCAGATGCATCATCTGCCGCCCAACGCGGTCGTCTTCCTCGCCTACCATGCGGTGGTCTGCGAGGCTTTCCTCGGCATCAGGCCCACGACTGATACGTGGCTCAGGTATTTCAATCTTCGCCAGCAGTCAGTCGGGAAGAAAGACGCCGCAGGCATCGGCCGCGCCACCGACACGGGCTGTGCCATGATGGTGCAGCGGACCGGGACGAATCATCCCCGCATCCAGGGGCTGGATTCCTGCCGAATGTGGCAGCAGTCGTTCTTCTACGTCAAGAATGTTCCCGCCACGGAAGGAGGTGCGGTTGATGATCGAATCAACCTGCCCGCTTGGAGGAATCGTGCTCCACTCGGGTCGAACTGGAAGGAGAAGCCCACCATCGACGAAATCGCCGTCGAGATAGAAGACAGACTCGGCGAGCTGAAGAAACTGGGCCTCAAGAACGACGACCCGGTGGTGTGCTGGATCAAGCGCCGAGTGCTCCCTCTGCAGGAGCGCTGCCATCTCATGTGTTACATGGGAGGCCCCCGCGACTGCACCAGGACCACCACCGTCGAAATCGACGACGTCGACGTTGCCTATCATGCCAAGAACATTCTGAAGACAAGCCTTAGCGAGAAGTGGCGGTATGGTTTCGTCCCGTACAGCCGCACGCAACCGATTGCCCGGGTACGCTGTTCCTACTCTGCTTTCGCCTCTGCTTCCCGAGTAGATAACTTCCCTTTCCGCCCCGACTAGCAATCACCTGGTGCACCGAGTAGGGCACTTAGTCGACTCGCGCTTAGGCTTAGTATGCTTTGTGTTTGCACGCCTATCCGGGTAGAACACATAGAAAACTGCATAGGCTTAGTGTGCTTCGTGTTTGCACGCCTATCCGAGTAGAATACTTAGAAAACTGCATAGGCTTAGTGTGCTTTGTGTTTGCACGCCTATCCGAGTAGAGTTCCATCCTGATACTCGGTTGACTTATGATCCTTCTCTGTCTTTCAGACTCTTACTCGACAGTTGATTGAGAGTCGCGAAGTTTTCGAGGACAACTGGTTCGCCGATCGCGAGGAGGATGACATGCTGCCCTCTGATGACGCGGAACAGAGCAGCCCCGTTCCTGACAAGCGCGATGCTCTCCGCACTTGGTCGGATGAAGGCTCTCATGGTATTGTTATTTTCATCTTGTTTGCTTCTGAGAAACACCAACCCCTTGCATTGCTGTTCCTGATTCTTCCTTCTTCTCTTTTGAATTTCTCAGATGAGGCCGCTGCGGAGAAGGACGACGAGGATGAGGGCGAGAACGAGGGCGATGCGCCCCTTGTCGTCCAACCTCTGTCTACTGCCCCTCCCGAAACCCGCAAGCGGACCGGCAGCGAAGTACAGGCACCTCCAGCCAAGAAGAAGAAGCTCGCCGAGAAGGAGGAGGCCGCCGAGAAGAAGAAGAAGGTTACTGTAAAGAAACCCCGACGACAGCTTAAATCCACCACTGCGTGAGTTCTCTTCTCGTTTGCCCTCCTTCTCGCGTAATACTGTTTTCTCCCAGATCTTCTTCCAATCCCTGACTTCTTTCGTCTCTGCAGTCCTGCCATGGATGCGAACGCAACCTTTGCGTCCGACCAAGGCAGGGAGACAGCAGTACCCCTGATCGACCTTGTTGACGACGAGAACGACGCCGCCAATGCTGCTGCCACCAACGCACAGGCTAGTGATGCTCGAGGAGCAGAACCAGAGCCAGCAGCGCAAGATAGCGCCGTTCACGAAGAGAGACCCCCTTCTCCTCCGGCCAGCAATGCCGAGGAGACCCAAGAACAAGAAATGCAAGACGCCGCCGCCCTTGAGCGGCCAGAAGTAGAACGGGAGCAGCCCACCACCGAGGCTGCTGCACAAGAGAACATTACTGCCGAGCAGCTGGTGACAGACGACACCGCCGCGGATGCTACCATAGCAGATGTCTACCCACTGCCAGGCGGCGCACCGAGTAGTGTTCAGCCAGGAGCTGCACCGGGCGATGGATCTGCGGCGCCACCAACTGCGCAAGGCCCTACGCCACCAACTGCGCAAGGCCCTACACCACCAACTTCCTCCTCGTCTCCTCAGAGCAAGGACACATCCAGCCCTCCTGGGCGAGCAGCCAAGCAACAGGCCCTTGATGCTCTGAGGGATTACTGTTCCAAGAAAGGCCTTTCTGAGAAGGAGACTGCCGATAAGGTGGCTGCTGAGAAGGCCAGGGCCGAGGAGGAAGCCGCCGAGAAGGTCAAAGCTGAGAAAGAAGCTGCTGAGAGAGCCAAGGCCGAGCAGAAGAAAGCCAGGGCTGATCAGAAGAAGGCCGAGAAGCAAGCTGCCGAGAAAGCAGTCGCCGAGAAGGCAAAGGCCAAGACTGACGGGAAGAAACCCGAGGATCTCGAGAAGCAGGAAATCGAGAAGGAGCAAACGAAGAAGAGGGCCAGAGACCAAGGCGCATCCGCAGGCGGAGCACTCGTGATCCGCGACTCCGGCCCGATTCCTGCTGCGCTCTCGGCTGATGCTCGCGCTGCCGGTCAGCCTTGCTACCCGGAGTATATGATTGAGGTTAGCCAACAACACACCATCGGCTTCCCTCCCCAAGATAAAGCTTTAGCTATTCAGAAGGGAAGGAAAGTTGTAGCCAGGAATACTCCTCCCTTCGATCCAGCTCAAAACAAACCCGTCAATATTGCTTCTCGGGGAGCCCAAGACAAGCCAATAACCTCCAAGGGTCTTGAGCAGGTACTGGACACTGTTGGCCACATCAGCGCCAAGTGGGACAGCAGGGTTCTCGGAGAGGAGAAGTGGCACGGCTTGACCCTTGGCTCCATCGACCACTACCGCGTGGAGTGGAACAAGATCGACCTGGGACACCAGCCCATGTCCGTCTCCACTGATACCGCAACCCTCGCAGCCAAGATGTTCTTGCACCGCAAGAACGCCGAAGATATCGAACAGAGCTACGCAGTAAGTCTTTTTTGCCTTTTTCGAGTTGAATTTTCTTCTCTTCTACTCGCCTTTCTTCTTTCTTACCATCACCCCCAGTCCCCGAGATTTGGGTCGAGTAGATGGATATTCTCCGAGTAGCCTCCTACTCGGGCCGAATCTTCTCTGCTTTGCCTAACTCATTTTCTTCTCGGTTTTCAGGATAGCGTTCTTAAGCGGACCAACTTATACCGCATCCTTCTCTGGAACCACTCCATCGCCAGGAGGCGTATCGCCGTACTGGAGAAGGAGAAGGCAATGGCCGAGGCCGCGAGCAAAGATGCTACCACCAGCACCCAACAGCTGGCTGAAGTGCAAGGTACGCCTTTAGCTCCGCGGTTTCTGCGTTTTATGTGTACGCCCGCTTTTGCTTTCTTATGCGCTAACCCTTCCTTTTCTGCAGACAAAATAAAGGCCTTGGCGGATGAACATGAGAAATGCCGCACTTTCGTGGCGAACGCCGAGGCCACCATAAAGAAACTTGAAGGTGAGTTTGCTGTTTACTCGGTGTGACCTTGAGTTTGGTTCTTCTCTGCCCGTTTACTGACCTCATCTTATCTTTTCGCAGAAGATTATAAGTCATTTGCTGAGGCGCACCAAGATTGCGTCAAGCCAGTGGAGGTGGAGAAGCAGCTATCCGACCAGGCCATTACTCTGGTGAAGGAGCACACCACCGAGATGGAGAAGCTGCAGGTTCAGCTTCAGAAGGCACTCCAAGATGCCGTGAAGATTGGCGCAGAGAGGGACAAGGCAGTCGCCGAGAAGGCCAAGGCCGAGACCACTTTCAAGGCCAAGGAGAGGGCCCTCGAGGCTGAATGCGAGACTCTGAAGAAGACCAATGCTGATCTTTTCGCTCAGATGGACACCCTGCGCCAGATCCAATCAAAGCACATTGGCAACGAGGAGTCCTGGAGAACCAAGCTGCAGCAGCTGCGCCGCCAACTGATCGGTAAGTTTTCTCTTCATTGCACCTTTTCTTCTCGGTCTTATTCCTTCTCGGCTTCCTTTTTTCTTTCTCGGTTTTTGATCTTGCCACTTGCTATTTCAGATATCTGGCCTCGTCTTGATTCTACCTCTGCGCCTACGGTAGCCAAGGCCCGAGCAGTTCGGCTTTCGCTGGGTGAGCCAATTGACACCAGGGCTGAAATCGAGGACAGCCTGCTGGTGCTCAAAGGTTACTTCGAACAGCTGGCCGGCTGCGGGACTGATTTGATGCATGCGGGCTTTGAGCTCCACCGGCTGTTCTGGCCTCATGATCCCGAGCCAAGAAACATGCGGGAGCTCGCCCTCAAGCTGGAGAACGTGAAGGCCGAGTTGAAAAAGTGGCGAGCCTCCGGAGCCCGTGCTGGTGCGGACGTGATGCTTCTCTGCATTGCGTCCTGGTATGAAAACCTGGATATGCAGCTCATCCGCGGGAAGCGCAATGATTCCAAGTGGGAGACGGATGCCGAGAGCGTGGCCTTGCGCAAGCAGATTGCGTATGATGTCGCAGAATGCGCCGAGACGGAGGTCTACATCGATGGCGTCCCCGAACCCGACACCGAGTACGAGGACGAAGAAGATGATGACGAGGAGGAAGAACTTGGTGACTTCTTCGAATCTCCCAAGGGCAAGGCCGGGAAGGGAAAAGCCGCCGTCGTCGCGAGTAGCGACGAAGACGAAGGGGCGCACATCGACTCCGAGCCACTCGACTTCGGCACCTCCTCAGGTGCTGCTCTCGACGACACGGTGCCTCCTCCTGGCCACGCTTCAGGCTCCTCCTCGGCTCCAGGTCCCGTCTCGGTGGCCACGGCCACTTCCGAGCAGGCGGCCACCCAGGAGGATGCCGAGATGGAGGAATCCGCCGCCGTGCAGACGGAAACGGATGCCACTCAAGCCGGCACCGAAGGAGCAGCTACCGCGACCGCCTCTGAAGAAACTGCTGCCAAGACCGCCGCCGAGGAAACATCAGCCAAGGCCAGCGCCGAGAACAACGCCTCCTCATCTTGAAACAACCTGCATTCTCTTTCAAACTTGAACACTTATCAGATCCCCGGGATGCCGGGAGCAGATGTAACAGACTATCTTTATCTTGCTTGCTACTCAGTTTTTATGCCCACTCGGTTTATGTTGACATTAATCAATTTGAACGACACTGGCTTAACGCCGAGTTGTGTTTCCATGCGAGTCCCCGAGTAGCATTTCTTATTCACCCTGTCTTTTCATCTCTGCTCTACCTGCGACTTGTCGCTTGTTTGGTATTCGAGTCACAAGAATCAAAGAACAAGGCTGCAAATACTTAGCCGCTAGAAACAATCATGATAACGCAGCCCACCACTTAGCCGAGAAGACGAAAACAAAGAACAAAAAGTAACCGACAATCTACTCGGTTCCTGCACCTTTTCTTCCTTAGTGATTTTCGTGTGCTCATTGACCTTTTGCTTGTTCTCTTGCTTGCCATGAAGCCGGGTTTCGGACAGCAGCAGAGTCGAAGAGTTGGCATATAGGTTTAAACACAGTACTCAATGCACTTTTGAGTTCTGAAGTGGAGCAACCGAATAGACAAAGGAACAAGCCGAGTAAAAACACTTAGAGCAATTTTGGACGAGGGCAGTCCCCGAGAACAATTTTAGATTGCAGAGTAGAATTTCAACTCGGATGAAAGGGTACATACACATCTTTGCTTACGAATGAAAACGACGAAGTAGAGCTACATTCCAGGGACGCTTGGTTTCCTCTCCAGCTTTATCTGCCCTGTTCGCCTGCGATGGGCGCACATCTACAAGATAGTACGCGTCATTGTGCAGCGCTTTGCTGACAATGAAAGGCCCTTCCCATGGGGGAGACAACTTGTGCATCCCGGCTGTGCGCTGCACAAGCCTAAGGACCATGTCTCCTTCTCGGAAAACCCTTGGGTTCACCTTTCGGCTATGATAGCGCCGCAGGTTTTGCTGGTAGATAGCCGAACGTGACAGAGTCAGCTCTCTTGCTTCTTCAAGCAGGTCTACGTCGTCTTCTCGAGCTTCTCTCGCCTCCACCTCAGTGTAGAGGGCTACTCGGGGGGAGTCATGCTCTAAGTCAATTGGCAACACGGCCTCAGCCCCGTATACCAAGAAGAATGGCGTGTAGCCGGTTGACCGGTTAGGGGTAGTCCTTAGACTCCACAACACCGCTGGCAACTCTTCTAGCCAACACCCAGGTGTTTTCAGCAGTGGCTCAATCAGCCTCGGCTTGATGCCTGCCAGTACCATCCCATTTGCTCTCTCAACTTGCCCATTGGAGGCAGGGTGCGCGACTGACGCAACGTCTAGTCGGATATGCTTATCTCTGCAGAATCGCACCATTGCCCCCTCTGCAAAGTTGGTGCCGTTGTCGGTGATGATACTGTGCGGGTAGCCATATCTCATGATCACATCCTTCACGAACTTCACAGCTGTGACTCCATCGCACTTACGAATAGGCTTCACCTCGATCCACTTGGTGAACTTGTCCACCATGACCAAGATATGAGTCATGTTGCCTTTAGCCGGCTTGAAAGGACCAACCATATCCAAGCACCAAACAGCAAACGGCCATGTGATAGGAATTGTTTTCAACTCGGAAGCTGGCATGTGAATCTTACTTGCGAACATCTGGCAGCCAGTGCACTTCCTCACAATATCTTCTGCTTGCTGCAATGCAGTGAGCCAGTAGAAGCCATGCCGGAAAGCTTTCTTGACTAAAGCCCGAGAAGAGGCGTGATGCCCGCATTCCCCTTGATGTATCTCCACCAGGATTTCTTCTCCTTCCTCTGGGCTCACACAGCGTTGCAGCACACCAGTAGCACTTCTCTTATGCAGCACGTCTCGGACTATGGTGTAGCCCTTGGACCTTCTCTGAATCTGCCTCGCAGTCACCTCATCCTCAGGTAAAGTGCCGTCCCTTAGAAAGGATAATATGGGCATTGCCCAACTCGGTGTCTCCCGCACGGGAAACACTGGTTCGTCCATTTCCATTGGGACAGGCTCTGTTGGTTGCATAGGAGGAGTAGGAGCGCTTCTCTGCAGCCCAGACCGATTGGCGAGAACTTCTTTAATGAATGCAACAGCTTCTGGGTTGAGGGCGGCAGTCCCCGAGTAAGGAGTGGCAGTCCCCGAGTAAGGAATGGCAGTCCCCGGGTAGGGAGTGGCAGTCCCCGAGTAAGGAGTGGCAGTCCCCGAGTAGGGAATGGCAGTCCCCGAGTAGAGGACGGCAGTCCCCGGGTAAGGAGCGGCAGTCCCCGGGTAGGGAGTGGCAGTCCCCGAGTAGGGAGTGACAGTCCCCGAGTAAGGAGTGGCAGTCCCCGAGTAGGGAATGGCAGTCCCCGAGTAGAGGACGGCAGTCCCCGGGTTCCCTGCAGCACTCTCCCAGTCAATCTCCATTGGGTCAGATTCTTCACTTGGCAGAGAAGGGACAAAGATGGATTCCGAATTGGAGGAAGGCTTGATGGATGGCTTCCTCAAATGCTCCAAGGCAATCCCTGCCGGGATGGACTGCCGAGAAGATCCCAACTTGGATAGCTCGTCTGCTGCTTCGTTCTCTGCTCGGTGAATATGCTGAAACTCACAGCCTTCGAAAAACCCAGTCATTGACTGCACCAGGAAGCGATATGATGCCATGTTGGCATCCAACGCATCCCAGGTACCTGAGACTTGCTGCACCACCAGATCTGAATCGCCATAGCATATAATGCGCTGCACACCAACCTCCTTTGCTACTCGCAAACCATGCACCACTGCCTCGTACTCGGCTACATTGTTGGATGCCTTGAAATGGATCTGCAACACATACTTGAGCTGATCCCGCTTGGGTGATGTAAGCACCACGCCAGCACCAAGGCCTTCTTTCACCTTTGAGCCATCAAAGTGCATCTTCCAATAGTTGGAAACTGGAGCGGGAGGTTCATACTGCATCTCGGCCCAGTCCACAAGAAATTCCGCCAGTACCTGAGACTTGATTGCTTCTCTTCTCGTATACGCGGGAGCGTACGCGGCTAGCTCAATCGCCCACTTGGCTACTCTGCCACTCGCCTCCTTGTTACCCATGATGTCCGAGATGGGAGCTGAGCTCACAACAGTGATGGGATGCTCCTGGAAGTAATGTTTCAGCTTCCTGGCGCCCAGGTACACACCATATGTCATCTTCTGATAATGTGGATAGTTTTGCTTGGAACTGGACAGCACTTCACTGAGATAATAGACTGGGCGCTGCACACTCTTGCCTTCTTCTTCTCGCTCCACCACTATCACCACGCTGACTACTCGGTTAGTCGCGGCAATGTATAGCAGCATAGGCTCCTTGGGTAGCGGACTAGCCAAGACAGGAGCGCTAGCCAACATTGCTTTTAGCTCATTGAATGCCACATCCGCCTGCGGAGTCCAGACAAACTTGTCGCTTTTCTTCATCAGCTGGTACAAAGGCAGAGCCTTCTCGCCCATCCGGCCCAGGAAACGGCTCAGAGACGCCAAACACCCCGTGAACTTCTGCACATCCTTCAATGATCTCGGCAAAGACATGCTTTCAATAGCTTTTATCTTAGACGGATTGGCTTCAATGCCCCGACTAGAAACCAGAAAACCGAGTAGCTTTCCAGCTGGTACACCAAAGGTGCACTTACTCGGATTCAGTTTCATTTTGTACCTGCGTAGGTTAGCAAAGGTTTCCTCCAGGTCGGCAAGCAGAGTATGTGTTTTATTCGTTTTGATGACAATGTCATCTACGTACACCTGCACATTCTTGCCGAGCTGGTCGTGCAAGCATTTCTGCATGCATCTCTGATAGGTTGCACCCGCATTCCTCAGGCCAAAACACATGACACGATAGCAATAAGCCCCGTACGGGGTAATGAAAGCAGTCTTTATTTGATCAGCAGGGTTGAGTGCAATCTGGTGGAAACCAGAGTAGGCATCTATGAAAGACAACAGTTCACAGCCGGCAGTGGAATCGATCACCTGATCGATGCGAGGTAGCGGGAAGGGATCCTTGGGGCATGCCTTGTTCAAGTCGGTGTAGTCGACGCACATGCGCCATGCAGTGGCAGCCTTGGGATCTTCCTTTTTCTTCTCGACCATGACCGGGTTGGCCAACCAGTCCGGGTGCAGCACTTCCATGATGAAGTTGCTGATCAACAGCTTGGTGATTTGATCACCGATGGCCTTCCTTCTCTCATCCCCGAAACGGCGCAAGGCCTGCTTCACGGGCTTGGCGTCAGGGCGCACATGCAAAGAGTGCTCAACCAACTCCCTCGGGACTCCTGGTAGATCTTCATTAGTCCAGGCGAAAACATCCCGATTCTCACGGAGGAAGTGGATGAGCGCGCTTTCCTATTTCTCGGCCAACCCGGCACCAATGATAGCCACACGCTCCGGGAACTCGGGGTCAACCTGGACTGTCTTGGTCTCCTTGGCAGCTTGGAAAGCAGTACCATGCTGGGTACTCGGCACACCTTGTGCGCCAGCTTGTGCGGACTGAGCCATGGCCACCACCTCGTACATCTTCTTCTTCTCGGCAGCAATCACCATCGATTCCGCCAGCTGAGAGCTAGCAGAGGCACACTCCATGGACTTCTTGTAATCTCCCGAGATGGTGATGATGCCATTGGGGCCGGGGATCTTCATCTTCAGATAAGCCACATGGGTAGAGGCCATGAACTTGCTCAGAGCAGGCCTGCCGAGTAGAGCATGATAGGGGCTCTGATGATCCACCACTTCAAACTGCAGGCGCTCTGTGCGGCAGTTCTCCCGAGTACCGAATAGCACATCAATCCACACTCGGCCAATCGGGTTGCAGGAGATCCCGGGCACAATGCCATGGAAAGTGGTCTTGCTGGGCAGCATCATGTTCTCGGCCAGGCCAAGCTTCTCGAGTGTGTCCTTGTACACAATGTTGATGCTGCTGCCGTTGTCGATCAGCACTTTGCTGAACCTCACATTCTTCTCGGGGCCCAGGAAGGTAGGATCCAGGACCAAGGCATAGGTACCCGGATTGGGCATCACCTTGGGGTGATCTGCCCGAGTCCACCTGATCTCCTGGTCGCACCAGTACATGTAGTGAGGGACAGCCGGAATCACTGCATTGACCTCCATGGCCCGCCTGTGCTGCGACTGCTTGTCGACTGCCTCAGAAGTGAAGATCATATAGCTCTCATGGTGCTCTTGGTACTGGTTGGAGCCATTGCCCCCATTGTTGCCATTGTTGCCATTGTTGTTGCCCTGATAGTTGTTGTTGCCTCTGTTGTTGTTGTTGCGGTTGTAGTAGTTGTTGTTGTTGTTGCGGTATCTCTCGTTGTTGAAGTTCCGGTTGGCTCCTAAAGCCACCTGGTTGACGTTCTCTCTTCTCGGGTACACTGGCGGCCGAGTTGCGGGAGCGCGAGTAGGCTGAACAGTGGCATTCGCGGCTGGCAGAGGAGGTGGAGGAGGCAAGCCATCACTCTTGATCACATCCCACCACTCGCATTGCCGAGTAGTGTGGTTCGCAGGCCTTGAGGGGTGATGAGTGTGGAAGCTGCACGGACCATCCTTCATGTCATCAAAGACAAACTTCTTCGGCTGCTCGGAGTTCCCGCTACCCGGCTGCGCAGTGCGGAACGGTTTCTTGTTGCCTTGGCCCTGGTTCTGGTTCTGCCCGTAGGCTCCAGCAGGTTTCTGCCTTTGGCCACCACCGTCTCCGACATTCACTGCATTCACCTCTTCAGGGTCATACCGAGTATCTACTCGGCGCTTGTTGCGGAACTCGTTGCGCTTGCTGCTGTTGAAGTTTCTTCTCGGCTCAGAGGAATCCATCAGTGGCTGAGTAGGATCTCCGAGTGCGTACTGATCCGCAATCTTGATGGTCTCGGCCAGGGTATTCGGCATCTCCCTCTGCAATCTTTGCCAAAGCATGCTGCCATGTCGGCAACCCTGCGCAAACCAAGTGATGGCCTGCGCCTCATTCACACCCTCACAGGTGTTCCTCAAGGTGCTCCACCGAGTAAGATACTCGCGGTCCGTCTCGTCTTCTCGCTGCCTGCAAGCCGAGAGCTGCTGTGGCCTATTCGGCCTCTTGTAGGTGCTGGTGAAGTTGCTGACGAATGCGTCCGAGAAGTCCAGCCAGCAGTTTATGCTGTGCTTGGGCAAGTTGTTGAGCCAAGTGCGAGCTGGACCCTCTAGCATCTGCGGCACATAGCGCACCGCCCATCTCCTGTTGCCACCCGCAATGTGGACTGCGGTGACGTAGTCGTTGAGCCAATCTTCAGGCTTGGTGCTACCATTGTAGCTCTTGGTACCTCTTGCGAGCTGGAAGCCCTTCACGGAAGGCTCGTTCATGATGCGCGGGCCAAAGCACTCGGGGCCAGGAGGGCCCGTGCTCTCAAGCCGCGCCGACAAGCTGATACGGTCCAGCTGGTGCCTTGCATCTCCAGGCGCCAACACACGCTCACCAACACGGTCATGAATGTCATAACCAGCCATCTCCATAGCCGAGTAGCCATCATCATACCTATCCACCTGCATGGCTGTAGGCTGCTCCACCGGGTTGGCGACTGGCGCCACTGGGCGCGGCTGCTGCCTCTGCCGAGTAGGCTGAGCTGCGGGTTGCCGAGAAGTACCCGGACGCGCGGCTTCTCGGACACGGCTTTGAGCTTGATGGGCTTGAGAGCCTGCTCTTGCAGCGTTGTGTTCCTGCCCGGGCTGCTGCGGCACAGCAGTCTGTTTCGCGGCAGCAGCCGGGTCATACACCTGCATTTGCCTGTCTCTACCCGAACGCCCGCTGCGGCTCTTCTCGCGGCTCGGATGCGGAGATGAGGCTTGATCGTTAGATCTTGCCGCATGCGAGTGAACCACCTGCGAAGCTCCAGCTCCCGGGTTGGCCTTGCGGAACTCCTCGTTCTGCCTGGCGGCCTCCAGCACCAACTCATTGAGCCTCTCCTGCTGCCTGAGACGCGCCTCTCCATCTAGGCGCGGCAACTCGGCAGCCACAGCCTGCGCAGCACGCAGCGTCTTGGCGGGTGTGCTGTACCTTGGCCTTGTGAAGGTGTTCGCGGTGGCGGACTGCGCGGGCTCCTCCGCAACTGTCGCCATCTCGGCACCCAGGTTGCGCCGCGTAGCACCCACTCTGCTGGGCCTCCTGGCGACTGGCGTGAAGCCATGGGCCTTGTTGTACTCGAGCTGGTCCAGGCTCAGCTCCAACCTGATCTTCTCCAACTCCGCCTGCTCGGCAAGCAGCTCCTGGCGTTGCCGCTCGAGCTGCTCCCGCGCGGCTAGGAGCTCGACATCGGTGGGCGTGGGCATGCCGGTTCGCGCTGCAGACGCGGGAATGACCGTAGACGTGGAAGGCGGCAAGTTGCTCTCCTTCTCGTAGGGCCGGTGGTTCCTGCCACCTGCAGGCGGGTCGTCAACCTCCTCGACGACGGCCACAGCGCCCGTAGCAGCTGCGCCAGCGTTTGCCGCCAAGCCCGTCACCATCACCTCAGCGCAGCATGCGGAGCTGCATGCAGGCCTTCCGCGAGCAGCAACCACCGCGGGAGGATCCTCCGCGTCCTGCACCAGCTCGGGGTAGGCGCTGTTGGCGACGGTGACGACGTAGACGAGATGCGAGCCGAAGGAGATCACCGAGCCGCCCTCCGGCATGGCCATGCCGCCGAAACAGCCGGCGTTGTCGGTGACGAAGTCGAAGGAGCCGAATCTGTGGACAAGGCCACAAACCACGCGCTCCGCCGATGAAGATCCCGTCCGAACAGAAACTCCAGCCAGCGCCGCTGGTTGCCCCACGGTGGGCGCCAACTGTCGTGGTGGTGTCACGGCAGATGCCATGGGATGGCTAAAGATGTGGGGACGATGGACGCTGGAGGTGTCCGGGGAGGGATCACGCGACGAGTAGCCGCGTGAGGTAAGATCCACACAACACAAACAACACGATATACCCAGGTTCAGGGCCCTCGTGAGGAGGTAAAACCCCTACTCCTGCCTTTCTCTATGTATTACGATGTCTCTCCGAGTAGCCACAGTACAAATGGTATCACTACCGAGTAGCCTCTCTCTCCTCTCCGAGTAGAGCTAGGTTAAGAACTTAGGGTTTCTAGGGTTTCCGAATGAACCTCTGAGAGCATGCCTCGCGCAGGAGGCGGCGGGGCACCTTATATACACGGTGCCCAGCCGGATACGTCCAAATCCTAGACAAGTGTCGACATAGTGTGCACACTGTCCTTTCTCCGAGTACCCGCTGACAGCTTTGGTCGTTGATCTTGGCTGCTTCTGTAAAGTCGTTGGGCAAAACTAGGGGACAGACTGGTATCACTGTACCTAGGCACAGAGTAGGCCCCCCTTATCCTGCCACCGACTGCTTCCATGCTGTCACTGTCAGGCAGGCCGTCCCCACGTGAACAGTAGTTCGAATGCTGCCAAGTACGGACCCAGGATACGCGGGATCCTGTGTCAGAACGGCTCCTTTGACTTCCTGCCCGAGTAGTTTCCCGCCAAAGGTTCCCGCCAATTGTACTCGGGCCAAACCTTCTACTCGTCAGGGCAGAACTTGATTGATATCTCCTTCTGGTCATCTTGAGGTGAGACCGAGTAGCAGTCGACCGGGTAGCGAGTACCCGGTAGTCGGCTACTCGACCAAACCTCTCTTCTGTAAGCGGCCTTTACCACCTGTCTTTACCCTACTCGGGGGTAACCCCCCGACAATGATCAAGGCCAACATTCCGGTCAAGAAGGGACCCAATGATTAAGATGATCAAGTTATTCCTCCTTAAATAATGGGGAGATCGAAACCCTTCGTACCATAAGAATTAGAAGAGACTTGAAGAAAATTCATGCATTCGATGATAAGGTGTTGAGTGATGTTTGAGCAAGAAGATCCACAAGAGTACAATTGGAAAGCATGAATCATCAAGCTCACATATCCATGGTGGAACCAACAAAACTGTTTGAAGCTCTCGAGTACTTGGATTGGTTGGAAGCTATGCATGATGAACTTAATAACATTGAGCGCAATAAATTTTGTAAGCAAGGCGAGAAGCCTAAAGATTTCCACAATATTATTGGCACCAAGTGGACATTCAAGAACAAGCAAGATGAGCATGTCATTGTTATAAGGAACAAATCAAGATTGGTGGATCAAGGCTACACTCAAGTGGAAGGCATTGACTTTGATGAAACCTATGCTCTTGTGGCTCGCCTTGAGTCCATATGTATCCTCCTTGCACATGCATCTTCGCATAACTTTAAACTGCAACAAATGGATGTAAAAGTGCTTTTCTTAATGGTTCATTGAAAGAGGAGGTATATGTTAAGAAACCTCCAGGGTTCGAGAACCCCAACTTCCCTAACCATGTTTACAAGCTTGATAAGGCGCTCTATTGACTTAAACAAGCACCACGTGCATGGTATGAGCACCTTAGAGAGTTGTTGCATGACCGTGGATTTGAAGTTGGGAAAATTGACCCTACCCTTTTCATTAAGAGGGGAATCTTCATATGCCAAATATACATGGATGATATTATCTTTGGCTCAACTAATCAAGCTTTTAATAATGAATTTGCAAAGCTTATGACTAACATGTTTGGATATCTATGATGGGAGAGTTGGGATTCTTTATTGGCTTTGAGATCAAGCAATTGTCTCTTTGGACATTCATCTCTCAAGCCAACTATACCCAAGACATGCTCAAGAGGTTTCACTTCCAAGGTGCTAAAGAGAAGGTCACTCCAATGCAAGTCAAGTGCCATCTCAAGCGCAATCCGGACGGTAAAGATGTGGACCAAAAGTTGTATTGTTTTATGATTGGTTCTTTGATTTATCTTTGTGCATCTAGGCCCAATATTGTGTTGAGTGGAGGAGCGTGTGCAAGGTATCAAGCGGCTCCTAAGGAAAGCCATTTGACGACAGTCCATAGAATATTTCGGTATTTGGTTCATACCTCAAGATTTCGTTTGTGGTACATAAAGGGGCACAATTTTATATCCAAGGGTACACTGACTCGGATTGGCCCGGTGATCAAGATGATAGGAAATCGACTTCTGGGAATTTCCAATTCTTGGTAGGTCTTTGGTGAGTTGGTCTTCTTAGAAGCAAAATTGCATATCTCTCTCCAGCGCCGAAGCCGAGTATGTGACGGCCGCTAGTGCGTGCACCCAATTGCTATGGATGAGTCAAACCCTCAAAGAGTATGATATTCACTTGAATATGGTGCCGCTCTTATGTGACAATGAGAGTGCCATAAAGATATCCTACAACCTTGTGCAACACACAAGGATGAAGCATATTGAGATTCATCATCATTTCATCCGGGATCATGTGGCAAGAGGTGATGTTGAGCCAGCATATGTTCCAACCAAGGATAATCTCGCAGACATCTTCACAAAGCCTCTAGTTGATTCAAGATTCATATTTTTGAGTAATGAGCTAAATATCATCTATCCAAGGAGTTTGACTTGAGGATCTTGCAGACACGCCTATAGTTGACTATGTGTTTGGGTTTAGGTGTAGGCATGGACATAGAGGGAGTGTTATACTAACACATTGGGTTCTCCCCCCCCCCCATTATGCCCAAAGAAAATATTAATTGTTATCTCTCTATTTATAGTGTTGAATTGTGAGCTAAAATGTTGAGAATTGGCAATGTACCCAAGATTCATCTTTGGAGTGTCATACCATAATTTCTTACATGGTGGCTTATGCCACCAACCTCTTTGTTACGAAGAGTTGGATCTTAGTTGGTTGTTATTTGGAGCTATTTGTTTTTTCTCGTTTTTTAGCTCAGAGTTTGCGTGGGGAAGTCTCTCTAACTTGGCTTTTCATATTTGATTCTTGCAAGTAAGAGGGACAAGTACTATTTTTAGTTTGGATTTCTTATCATAAGTCTCCTTATCCAAAAGCACAAATTACCACTAGCACACAAGTCTTTGATTTGAAACTAGGAAGTTCGGTTCTGTAATCAGCCGGATTATCCGGTTTAGGTCTGAATCGGAATTTTCGGTTGGACCGGAATATCCGGTTCAAGTTTGAACCGGAATATCCGGGTGGCGAAATCTTCCAATACGGGAGTGCGGGGCGAGGGGAAGTTTTGCGGCCCCTCGTTCACCCCAACCTCCCTCTCCTCCATTGTTGCCACCTCCATGAATCCTTGCCCTCCCGGCGACTTCCTCCACCGAATCCTTGAGGTTTTGGCCAGATCCGGTGCTCCTCCTCCCTGGGAACCTTCTCATCCAAGCACTTTTCTCCATGGACACGTGTAACTCCCTCTCTTTTGAATATGGGGTGTTCATCCATGTCACTTGTTGGAAATTGTGTTTTTTTGTAAATGCTTGGTGGTAGATGTTCCTAGGATGATCATATGGATGCTAGAGACAATAGGTTAGCCCCCACTTAGACCAATCTAGTTTTAAACCTAGATTCGGAATCACCATAGTCCAATTTTCGCGGAACCGGATTATCCGGTTCAATAATGAACCGGAAATTCCAGTTGGGTTCTATCCCGGTTTCCAGAATTTAGAACTTGCGTGCTTTCGCTAGGACTTTCTCGAGATTGATTTATGGATGCTTCTATATTGTTCCTAGCATTATTAATGTGCCTTGACTTGTGTGTACTCATCTATATGTGTCGAGGATATGACCCCGGATACCCTAGAGTTGGTGACTTTACGGATGAATAGAAGACACAAGTCAATTATTATAGAGAAGAAAATCAAACAGATATAGAATAAACATGAAAAAAAGCAAGCGAGAGCCAGCCTGGGCCGACACAGGAGCAGCCCAGGCCGGCATACAGCTATATTGCCGACACTGTTCATCCGACATACCTCAACCGGGATACATGTCCTGGTGGCATCCTGGCGACATTGTTCATCCGACATACCCCAACCGGGATACATGTCTTGGTGGCATCCTGGTGACACTGTTCATCGCTGACATTGTTCATCAGCGACACTTTCCATCCGGCACTGTTCATCCGACATACCCCAACTGGGATACATGTCCTGGTGGCATCTTGGCGGCACCGTTCATCAATGACACTGTTCATCCAACATACCCCAACCGAGATATATGTCCTGGTGGCATCCATAAGACACTGTTCATAGCCGACATTGTTCATCCGACATACCCCAACTGGGATATATGTCCTGGTGGCGTCCCGCGACACTGTTCATCATCGACACTGTTCATCCGACTTACCGAGGCCAAGTCGTCCCCCTGCTGGATGTCGCTCCCTTGTGCCGGCCTTGGGACGCCCCTTGCTCAGACCGTCACACGCTCCATCAAACAACGCTACAGATGCTAGTATCCTTAAGGGGGATAGGAACGATGACACGACCAAGCCTAGGATAGGAGAAGGACGTGTGATCTCGGACAAGGGTCAATGGAGCAGGCGTATCCCTGATATCGCGGGGGCGTACATGCGTGTAGGTTCAAGTTACAAGACGTTACCGTCCCGCTGACTGCGAGCCATCGTGTGAGCAGTGGCCAGGTATGAGCGTAGACGTGTCCTGTCTCTGACAACGGGGACAACGGAGGCAGAGCGTGACACGCGTTGGACTTTCGTCTCGTGCCGGCCAGCGTGCGCTATGCCACAGGGAACTTTACCTATACCGTGTACTTTGTGTCCCTGTCCACCAGTATATAAGGTGTACATGACCTCATGCGCGAGGGACGATATACACACGGCGATCCTAGAGAGTGAACAACAACGGATCCACACAGAGAGAAAAAGAGACTCATTGACATTCAGAGAGAGATAGATCTTCTTCTTCTTCCTCTAACTAGGAGAGCTTGAGGAACACACTTGTAACTCGGTTTCCCACAGATATAGAGGCTGACAAACAGGAGTAGGGGCTTTACCTCCTCACGAGGGCCCTGAACCTGGGTAGATCTTGTGTTTGTAGTGAGTTCTGGGTGTTCTTCTTAGCGCACTATCCCTCCCCTGATATCAACAACGTCCATCGACCCCAACCTTAATCCATCCCATGGCATCTTCCGTGACTCCACAACGACAGTTGGCGCCCACCGTGGGGCCAGCAGTGGCGCTGGCTGGAGTTTCCATCCGAACGGGATCTTCATAAACTCAGGGACTCGACGTCGCCATTACCCCCCGCGCTCTAGCTTGACGACGTAGGCAAAGGCGAGCATAGCCTTCACCAATGATTATCATCAACAAATCCTGGGTAATTGCCTTTCGATGGCTCGACCCATGTCGGTTATATCCGTCCAGTCTGCACCAACAATGCTCCGTGAGTATTTACCATATGTTCCTTGGCACCACGCACAAGTGGTTAACCCCGAACAACACTCGGGGACTCCTACCCTATAGCATGCTTAGTTGTTTTCCCCGGGAACGAGATGTCTTGACCCGGGGACTGACCAGTTAGTGTATTTTGTGGCATCTCCTAGGTAATATCTTCTAGAAGTTAAAAATAGCTCGGGGACTTTATTGAAGTCTATCCAGCATCCTTATGCTTAGAGTTGCTGCTAGATTTAATATTTATCTTGGGGTATGCGCAGACTAATTTTATCTATTGGTGGAACTGCTGTTAAGGACAAATATCTGCTATGTGTATGCTTTGACTAACCTTGTATGTTGGCATGGATATTCCCGAGTGATAATTCATCACCAAATATTATGGCTTTGTCAGTCATCTCTACTTGCCAAAGTATCATGGCATCATGCAATATCCTCATATCACCGTTTATTTCAATTCGCCAAAGTATCATGGCATCAGGCAATTTCCCTAGATTGCCGTTTACCTCAGTTTTCTAAAGTATCATGGCATCATGCAATTTCCCCATATCGTCGTTTATTTCGGTTTGCCAAAATATCATGGCATCATGCAATGCCTCTGAATCGCCGTTTATTTTGGTTTGCCCAAGGAATCATGGTTCTTCAACTATGATATATGATAATGCCCGTGGAGGCGATTGAAGGGGAACGTAGCATAGAAAACAAAAATTTTCCTACACGAGAGACACCCGAAAGGCCAAGATCTAATCTAGGAGACGAAGTGTAACGGGCAACAAGAGGGTTAAGGAGAACACATACCCTCGAAGACTCAAAGTGGTACGAGATCAAATCTCGTTGTTGGCGTAGTCGTACTCACACCGATCCCGATAGCGAGAAGATGGCACCGCAATCCGGCGGTGCATCCGTGATCGGTCACACGTACGGTTGATGACGACCTCCGTTCCCTCGTTCCAGCGGGGCGCGGAAGTAGAGGATCCCTCGGAACTCCAGCAGCACGACGACGTGGTGGTGGTGAAGAATCCCACGGTCAGGGCTTCGCCAAGCCGGAGACCATGAAATGGAGCAGCGGGTGGAGGGAAAAGGAAGTGGCAAAGTGTGTGGAGGAGGGAGAGCTCTCACCCTCCTTTTATAGGAGAGGGGGGAGGCAGCCCAAGGGGGGTGCGGCCAGCCCCATGGTGTGCCCCCACCTCTTCCCTCATGATGTGAGTGGACACTCCACTCACACCCACTCATTTTCCTTTAAACCCCACTTAGAAAATCCAAGAGTTTTTCTTTAATAAATCAATAAAACATTTTTATTTCTTTATTTCAGCATTTGTTAATTCTATTAACAAACATTTGCATAAAGCACCTCGAATCATTTGTTAATTCTATTAACAACCATTCGATGAAAAAACCCTTGAACTATTTCAGTTTTCCCCGAAACAATTTCGGTGCTGCCCAAAATATTCTTCGATATTCCGTATCCTCTCAAACGCGTCATCGAACCTTAAGTGTGTCACCCTACGGTTCGCGAATAAGATAGACATGATCGAGACTCCTCTCCGATCAATAATCAACAGCGGGATCTGGAGATCCGTGATGACTCCTATATATTCAACGATGACTCTTGTGATCGTGTGAACCAACAACGTCGTGAACTATTCCCTTTGTCTCGCGATATTTTACTTGTCCGAGATTCGATCATTGGTATCAACCATACCTTGTTCAATCTCGTTACCGACAAGTACTCTTTTCTCGTTCCCGTGATATAACATCCTTGTGATCATATCACGTGCTTGCAAGCGGTTTCGATGTGATATCACCGAGAGGGCCCAGAGTATATCTCTCCGTCATTTGGATGGACAAATTCCACTCTTGATCCATGATCCTCAACTAATACTTTCCGAATACTTAACGACACCTTTATAGTCACCCTGTTACGGTGTGACGTTTGATGCCATCAAAGCACTCTTCCGGTATCAGCGATTGACATGATCTCATGGTCTAAGGAATAAGTTACTTTGTATGTTTGATATAACAATGTAAACTAAATGACTTGATCGCATTGCTATATTCTCTTTGGGTATATGTTCATCACATCATTCTTCTAATGACATGACCCCGTTATTAATAATATCCAATGTTCACGATCAGGAAACCTTGATCATCTATTAATCAACGAGCTAGTTAAAAGAGAGGCTTTACTAGGAACCATTGTTTGTTTATTAAGCACACATGTATCAACGTTTCCGGTTAATACAATTCTAGCATGAGAAATAAACATTCATCATAAACAATGAATAAGATAATAACCATTTTATTATTGCCTCTCGGGCATATTCCCTTCAGTCTCCCACTTGCACTAGAGTCAATAATCTAGTCTGTAAGCACTTTAACACATATGGCACACCAGTGTTATTACCATGCTTCGCATGCGGTAAACATCATCAAAAAGATCTGAACTGTTCAGGTCCTATTGTATTTGCATGTTCTTTGCGTCTACACGCATCACTCATTCTCTAATGAGATGGCTTTGTATATATATGGTCAATTAGTGGAAACTTAATTCCTCAGCTTAAACTGATGTCACTAACATTGTGAAAATGTAGCTTCATAGTGTTAGCATTCTTGGAAACTCACCAAGTTCCGGTGATATCTTAATTCCTCAGCTTAAACTGATGTTACTAACATTGTGAAAATGTAGCTTCATAGTTTCAACATTCTTGGAAATTCACCAAGTTCAATAAAGAACTCCTTGACACAAAATACGCTTATAATCAGTTGTTAACACAACGATATACTTTAGCCTTTGTTGTAGTATCTGTCACAATATTTTAATTTTTGAAACTCTTTCAAATCCAGCATGGAACTTTCTTCCATCCTATTGTGCTACCCTTCATCACATATTTTAATTGAGATAAAATTACTTGAATAAATGACAAGACTATTAGTGTAACATATTACAACTAATATTTTGTCATTACTATATAGGAAAACATATCCTTAGCATTTCTAAAATGACACACGGATCTCTCCCACTGTTGTCTAATCATCATATGAATTATCCTACTATAACATTTTATAGCATAGGACTCATCTGGTTGTGTACATAGCATGGAAACATGACTTAGAAATCTCAATTTCAATGATGCTCATCATGTGTTAAAACACATGAATCTTGCTCAATTATTTTCCATGTGACAAGAACTCCTTCTCATTTCTATATTGACTTACTTCAATATTTCATCTATGTAATTTTGGCTTCAATCATATCAGGCGATTCAATCCATCTCTTATAGATATCGATGCCCAATATCTTCTAAGTCTTTCATCAATATGAAAATCTTAACCGTGTTAATTTAAAATACATATTTTCCAATCAACCATATGTCATCTACATAAAGTATTGGAAATATGTCATAGCGCTCCCACTTAATTTCTTGTAACTTTACAAGCATCTTTATCGTTCATGATGGAATCAAACTCTTTTGATAACTTCATTAAGGTAAAGATTTCAACTTCGTTATGCTCACTTCAACCATTGAAGTGCGCATGCCTTTCTAGCAACCTTTTGAATTTTACAAAACTCTCAGACTGTGTCAAGTACACATCCTTGAACAAACTTCCTCGAGAGGAGAGTTGGTTTTGTTATTCAACTGCCATATCATAATATGTAACCTTTTGCTAGAACTATCCGCAAAGACTAAAGCATCACTACGGAAGATCAAAATCTTGTAGTATTCAACTCTTTGAACTTCGTCGAAAACAACTTTTCGATAAGTACAACTTTCAAAAAATGTAAAATCCATGTCTTTGTCGCTATATAGACCCTTTTGCTATCGCTAGGCATCATGCCTATCGAAAGGACTACCAAGTCACATACTTGATATTCATACAAGGATACTATGGCGGATATAATGACTCATAGTCAATTTTACGAAGTCAGGGCCCATCATTTGCTTCCTTTATAAGGTCCAGGTCCTTTTGTTGTCAAAACAACACTTTACACTTAAACCACAAGTTGTTCTAAGTACAAAGTTTTTGGACTTTTCTGGTACAGTTCGCAAACTCATTTTAAGTATCTACAACATTTGTAGTGTCTTCTACTTAGTCAAAATAGTAAACCCCGGAACAACTTCCAGTGCTGCGCTACTCTTGACATGATAACGAAGATTCTGTAATCTTGTTGAGTTTGTACCGTGCTCCCACTCACTTGTTTCGCAAGAACTACTTTCTCGAGAAATCAACCCTTTCTAACAAACAACATTTGTCTTTTGGTTCGGTGATAGGAGAAATACGCAATGTTTTATTTGGGATAACCTTATAAACATATATTTATCCTATTTTGGTTATAAACATTTTACACATGCTATGCATACCAAAACTTAAGAAAAATGACAATTCGGGTCATTACCCAAACCATATCTTATATGTTGTCAATTTCAACGGATCATGATGGTGCTCTTTTCAGTGGGAAAAACGGTTGTCACTAATGTATAAACTACAAAATTATAATGGCATTTTTATTAATCTTACCATGTCAAACAAGGTTTGATTTTTTTTGTCTCTTGAATACTCCAATCTAATGTGGGTTATTCGAGAAGTATAAGTTGTAGAACAATTCTGCAACTTCTCAGATGTTTTGCTAAACTTGTAACTCAAACTTTATCCTTTATGATCCAATCATAAATACTTGATTATCTTGTTACATTGATTTTAACTTCATATTAACATCCTTTTGAACCAATTCAAAATGTCAAACTCTGTTCCCTTCAAATAGATATACTCACATATCTACTTAAATCATCGACATAATTTTATGAAGAAAAAAATTAATCCACCATACATGACTACACATAATGGACTATATACATCAATATGTATAATCTCCACTAAATTAGTCGTCGATTCTACTTTGGCCTAAGAACGGAATTCTAGTCATGTTTTGGAAGAGGTCTCACAAGCGTCAATTTATTCAAAACAAAATGACTCCGGAAGTCCATCAATATGGAGTTCCTTCATGTTTTCCTTTCCGATATGAACTAAAATGGTGGTGTCACAATTTAAGTGAAAATCTTTTACGTCTTGCAACGTTTAGCATTCAGTCTTATAGATGTTTACTTTACCAACATGATTTATATTAACATATCCATCAATTATGGAATATGGTCATCGTTTGAACAATCTCATTTGTTCTCACAAAAGACTAGAACAAAATAACAACTTATTAAGTTCTTAAAATAAATCTTGAATGTTTGGTTCGATACTACAATGAACACAATAACACTTTATTTATGTTCTTGTCATAATCGATTCCACATCTATTACTAGTTCCTTTTAGGCCCTTGTATTTCTTGCATTGCGTTGCTTTGTATGACAACTCATACCAACCAATGTGGTATCAAAATACCCAAAAATACTTTGTTAACTAGTAATACATCTATAACTTGTATATCAAGCATATACTCCTGAGCTGGACTTTTCCAGTTATCTTCTTTTCTGCCATATATCTATTTGCAATTCTATTTTCAATATTCCCTTTCCTTTAGAGAAGAATCATTCAATATCAAACAATGCTAGTCTTACTAGCTCATTTTCTTTGGCGTGTTAGTCATATACTATCACCCATTGAGTCATACTTTGAGTTTGATTGTTCTACTAATATCACCATATTAATAGCATTCTTCTAGATTCCGCTCTTAGCAATTTCCGAGTAAGGTAAACTACTTTACCCATACTTCTAATCCATCCCCTCATAACAATTTTATGATTAAGTTACTATAGCTCGAAGGAAGGGATTTAGAGGATAATTTTGAGCGCCCAACTTCTTGGAATATTCAAACGCCTAGCGTCTTCAATCATTGCATATATTCAGATAATATACGCAAACATTGTCACACTAAATTTGCATATATTCAGATAATATAAGCAAACAATGTCACGCTAAATTATACTCAGTCATGTTGCCACAAATAAGTTTCTAGATATCAATATATCTTTCACTTGATTGTTTCTGAAAACAACTCTTTTCAGTTCCTAAATCACCTTGATCAACAAAACATTCTTTTGAAGATAAATTAATACGGAAGCAACCATGACTCTGGATTCTAAGTAGGAATTATTTGCTCTCTAGATTAATCAATCATTAACCACATGGAGCTAGGTAGGAAATACCAAAAATCTACAATAGGACTCAATTTTAAATTTCACTAATACGGTACCAATCTTAAATGGTATTTACCAGATCATAACAGTTATATCTCAATTAATAATCTAAGTGTAAGGCAATTATAGATGCCAATGAATACTACAATTTGTGCAAATTCACTTTGATTGGTTGTTCATGATAAATAAGTTCAAGTTAATTCAAAAATTAAACCATGAACTCCCACTCAAAAACAACATCCCTCTTAGTCGTCTTTAGTGATTACACGAACCAATTTCACTACACCAAAACCGATCATCACGTGAGATGATGTAGTTTCAAAGGCGAACATCGACATGTTCATCATATCATCCATATGACTCATGCTTTACCTTTCGGTTACGTGTTCCGAGACCATGTCTGTACATGCTAGGCTCGCCAAGTAGAACCGTAGTATTGCATGTGTTTCAAGGCCATGTCTGTACATGCTAGGCTTGAAAACACCCGTTGTATGCGAACGTTGAGTCTGTCACACCCGATCATCACGTGGTGTCTCGAAACGACGAACTTTCTTAACGGTGCATACTTAAGGAAGAACACATTATTATCTTGATATTAAGTGAGAGGGATCATCTTATAATGCTACCAACGTTATCTAAGCAAAACAAGATGCATAAAAGGATTAACATCACAAACATCACATGTAAGGATAACGTGATATGATATGGTCCTCCTTGCTCTTGATCTCCATCATGTGCATTATGGTATGATCTCAATCATTCCACCGGCGTGGTACCAAGTACCATGGCACCCCAATCTTGATTGTCCATCAATAAGAAGACAATCATTTGGATACCTTCCGGTATATCAATAATTTACAAAATAGATCATCTCATAATCAATTTGTAATATTGACCATGTCACATCACATGCCCAGCAAAAACTAGTTAGACGCCTCTAATTTATTTTTGCATATTTTACGTGGCTTAGGGCTTTCGATGATAGAACCGTTCATACCTACGAACATCAACCACAACGTTGATAAACACATTTTTAACAACCCTTCATAGATTAGATCTTAACTATAGTAGGAGAAACAGACACCCGCAAGCCACTTATGCAATACAAGTTGCATGTCAGTTGTGGAACAAGTCTCATGTACGTGGACATGTAAGGTTAGTCCGGGCCGCTTCATCCCACTATGCCACTAAGATCATAAAATAGTCAAGGAGGTAATAACATGATCATCAACGCCCACATACACCTATGTGTTCTACCCGTACAAAACATCTACGCATAGATCCGGCTCTGATACCACTGAAGGGGAACGTAGCATAGAAAACAAAAATTTTCCTACACGAGAGACACCCGAAAGGCCAAGATCTAATCTAGGAGACGAAGTGTAACGGGCAACAAGAGGGTTAAGGAGAACACATACCCTCGAAGACTCAAAGTGGTACGAGATCAAATCTCGTTGTTGGCGTAGTCGTACTCACACCGATCCCGATAGCGAGAAGATGGCACCGCAATCCGGCGGTGCATCCGTGATCGGTCACACGTACGGTTGACGACGACCTCCGTTCCCTCGTTCCAGCGGGGCGCGGAAGTAGAGGATCCCTCGGAACTCCAGCAGCACGACGACGTGGTGGTGGTGAAGAATCCCACGGTCAGGGCTTCGCCAAGCCGGAGACCATGAAATGGAGCAGCGGGTGGAGGGAAAAGGAAGTGGCAAAGTGTGTGGAGGAGGGAGAGCTCTCACCCTCCTTTTATAGGAGAGGGGGGAGGCAGCCCAAGGGGGGTGCGGCCAGCCCCATGGTGTGCCCCCACCTCTTCCCTCATGATGTGAGTGGACACTCCACTCACACCCACTCATTTTCCTTTAAACCCCACTTAGAAAATCCAAGAGTTTTTCTTTAATAAATCAATAAAACATTTTTATTTCTTTATTTCAGCATTTGTTAATTCTATTAACAAACATTTGCATAAAGCACCTCGAATCATTTGTTAATTCTATTAACAACCATTCGATGAAAAACCCCTTGAACTATTTCAGTTTTCCCCGAAACAATTTCGGTGCTGCCCAAAATATTCTTCGATATTCCGTATCCTCTCAAACGCGTCATCGAACCTTAAGTGTGTCACCCTACGGTTCGCGAATAAGATAGACATGATCGAGACTCCTCTCCGATCAATAATCAACAGCGGGATCTGGAGATCCGTGATGACTCCTATATATTCAACGATGACTCTTGTGATCGTGTGAACCAACAACGCCGTGAACTATTCCCTTTGTCTCGCGATATTTTACTTGTCCGAGATTCGATCATTGGTATCAACCATACCTTGTTCAATCTCGTTACCGACAAGTACTCTTTTCTCGTTCCCGTGATATAACATCCTTGTGATCATATCACGTGCTTGCAAGCGGTTTCGATGTGATATCACCGAGAGGGCCCAGAGTATATCTCTCCGTCATTTGGATGGACAAATTCCACTCTTGATCCATGATCCTCAACTAATACTTTCCGAATACTTAACGACACCTTTATAGTCACCCTGTTACGGTGTGACGTTTGATGCCATCAAAGCACTCTTCCGGTATCAGCGATTGACATGATCTCATGGTCTAAGGAATAAGTTACTTTGTATGTTTGATATAACAATGTAAACTAAATGACTTGATCGCATTGCTATATTCTCTTTGGTTATATGTTCATCACATCATTCTTCTAATGACATGACCCCGTTATTAATAACATCCAATGTTCATGATCAGGAAACCTTGATCATCTATTAATCAACGAGCTAGTTAAAAGAGAGGCTTTACTAGGAACCATTGTTTGTTTATTAAGCACACATGTATCAACGTTTCCGGTTAATACAATTCTAGCATGAGAAATAAACATTCATCATAAACAAGGAATAAGATAATAACCATTTTATTATTGCCTCTCGGGCATATTCCCTTCAGCGATATGACAACTTAGCCCATACAGGCTATATGTCGATCCAGCTCATGCTGGCGGCTTTTGACTTCAGTAATGCCCGAGAAGGCTATAAACCGGCATACGACTTCGGTAATGCCCGAGATGGCTAAAAACCAACATACGGCTTCGGTAATGACCGAGATGGCTAAAAACCGACATACGACTTCGGTAATGCCCGAGATGGCTAAAAACCAACATATGACTTCGGTAATGCCCAAGATGGCTAAAAACCGGCATACGACTTCGATAATGCCCGAGATAGCTAAAAAACGGCATACGACTTCGGTAATGCCTGAGATGGCTAAAAACCGACATATGACTTCGGTAATGCCCAAGATGGCTAAAAACCAGCTGATAACCCACAAGTATAGGGGATCGCAGTAGTCTTCGAGGGAAGTAAAACCCAAATTTATTGATTCGACACAAGGGGATCCAAAGAATACTTATAAGCCTTATCAGCTGAGTTATCAGTTCATCTGCACCTGAAAGTAGACTTGCTCGCAACAGTTTATCAGTGGTAACAGTTTTATAGCAGCAGCAAGAGTAAAGTAGTAACAGAAGTAGCAATTGCGGGAAACAAAATGTTAAAGTACTGTAGGCATAGGGATGGATGAACGAGCATTGCATGGATAAGATAATTCATATAATAATAAAAATATGGGCATTGCAGATAGATAATAATAAAGCATCCAAGTTCTAGGCAAACTATAGGCATGTGTTCCAATATAGTCATACGTGCTCGCAATGAGAAACTTGCACAACATCTTTTGTCCTACCAGCTTGTTTGCAGCGGGGCCTCAAGGGAAACTACTGGTAATTAAGGTGCTCCTTTTAATAAAGCACCGAAACAAATCATTAACACTCCCTGAACACATGTGATCCTCACATCATAGCCATCCCCTCCGGTTGTCCCAATTACTGTCACTTTGGGGTCTCGGCTTCCGGACAACAATGTGTGTAAACAACTTGCAGATATGATCAAGAAACATAATTATACTCATGAAACAGTAACATGTTCAGATATGAGATCATGGCACTCGGTCCCTAGTGGCAAGCATTAAGCATAACAAGTTGCAACAACGGTAGAAAACACTAACAACGGATACTAAGCACTATGCCCTAACAATCTGGCATTATTACATGAACGATATCATCCAATCACTTCCATCCCTATCACCCTACGGGGATTACTCACACATGGATGGGGGAATCATGGACGGTTGATGGAGAAGTGGTGGAAGTGACGATGGCGATGATCTCCTCCGAATCCCCTTCCCGGCTGGGCGTCGGAACATGAACTTCTGATCCCCGAATTGAGTTTCGATGTGGCGGCGACACTCTGATATGTTTCTATGGAATATGACGAACCCCCCTCGGTTTTAGGTTACGGGGCATAAGTAGTCGAAAGGGGAGCCCGAGGGGGTACCTAGGGCCACCACACCACCTGTAGGCGCGACCTGGGGGGCGCTCCCAGGGGTGGTGTGGGGCCCTCCTTGCCCCCTCTGGGTCTCATTCTGGCTCCGGGGTCTTCGGGTGAAATAAGGTCTTTGGGATCTTTTCCGGGCAATTCCCTGAAAGTCTATTTTTCTTCCCAAAACGAGACACCGAGGTAATTCTGCTGAAAACAACGTTAGTCTGTGTTAGTTGTATCCAAAACTCACAAGTTTAGAGGCAAACAATAGCAAAAGTGTTCGGAAAAGGAGATACGTTTTGGACGTATCAACTCCCCCCAAGCTTAGCTTATTGCTTGTCCTCAAGCAATTCAGTGACAACTAAGTGCGATAAAAAAATCTTTTACAAACACATTTGTTTAATATGATGTATATATACTCACTATATGATCAAGTGCTTAGACAATTCATAATAAGATGTATGCAAGATAAAGTCACCTAAAAGTTATGCAAACCATGAAGAGATACCAACATACTAATAATAAACAACACGGAATATATCAATCTACGGAATTGTAATGTTCATAATAGGGTATGATAAAGTGTACCCGCTTTCCCTTAATAATGGAGCAAAACATAAATGCCAGGGCACCTCTGAAGTTCAAGTGAAGACTAGAAGTAAAGATATCAAAGATACAAGCATCAAAGTTATACCCCAATCAACCGTGTTCTGGGACAAGCACATTACACTAAGAATGACATCCATGCTCTCAAGAAGGTGCATAAAGTGAGAAGGTGAAGACTCGGCATAAAAGTAAAAAAAGGCCCTTCACAGAGGGAAGCAGGGATTAACTCATGTGGTAGAGCTTTTTATTTTATAAACAGAGGTATTGAAAACATTTTTGTAGAGAGGTGTATGCTTATGTCAACGAATGGTAAACAGACAATACAATACGTCACAAGCCAACTAGACCTTGCAAGAGCGGCTCCCATTGAAGGACACGTCTGGTATAGAAGGTCATTCCTCTTCTCTTTTGTTTACACAATTATGATTTGACTGATAAATCAGGGGCAAAAATAGTGAAGAGAAATTGTTGTAACCAATTTTTGGGCCGGACACCCCGCTGCCGGCTCTTATATCATTTGGATAAGCGGATGAAGCCACTAGTCCAGGTGTGTAAATTCCAATTAACAAGTGAGATAAAGATTCTCTATTTACGTTCTTATGAGCTAAAACAATGGCACAAAACATGAATAAATTTTGAAGGGTTTAAAGGTAGCACATGAGAAATTTACTTAGAGTGACAGTGAGATACCACATATAGGTAGGTATGGTGGACACATTTGGCAAAATTTGGTTTTTTGGGAGTTGGATGCACGAGTAGAGCTCATACTCAGTACAGGTGAAGGCTAGCAATAGACGAGGAGCGACAATCAAGAGAGCAACTACTGCAATAATCATGCTTGCGACAAAACAAAATTAACAGGAGCATAAAAGTAATACAAATACTCTAAGAAAAAATAAATCATCGAGACTTAATTGACCTTTTGTTTTTTGTCTTATGCATGCGTGAGCATGTGCCAAGTTGATTCAAGCAAAACATTCAGAGGGAGAAACCACAATTTCATACCCTTCTATGAATAAAACAATGCAAGCAAACATTTGTACGACATTATATCTAATATTAATAAGTTGAAACTAAACATGAGTGAGCATGAGCTACTAAGCATTGATTAAATAACATACACCTTACACGAACAAACTAAGCATGTCCACATGGATGAGTATATGTACATAAACGAAAACAAATAGAGTTGATACCAGCCTCTCACCACAACTTGAATTGTCGTAGATCGTCATTATTGCTCTTCACTCGTGTGGATTGAATAATATAGAATTATAACCAAGCTCCAATGGAGTCACGGAGGACTACTGAAGTTTGCAGAAATTTTACAAAACCAAAGAAGAAGAACAAATATTGTTGGAGTTTTCAAAAAAACAAGAACATAAAAGAACAAGCAAACAAAGCAAAATCTTTTTGGAATTTTGAGTATTAAACCGAAACTAGAAAGTAAAGCAAACCAACAAAAGAAACTAGAGAAGCAAATAAAGAGAAACAACAGAAATATTTTTGGTATTTTTGTGTTTTGGAAAGCAAGAACAAAACAATAAAAAAAGAGAAGCGAAAGAAACGAAAACATGGATATACAAAGAACCGACAGAAACATGATATATAGATGAGCGTGATGTCGGTATACCTCCCCCTAAGCTTAGTATTTTAGCCTAAGTGGAGATCAATCCCAAGCGGGCCATGACGTGGCGTCCCCATAGTGTGCCAAGGATGAGCCATCCTCCTGATGTGAGCTTGAGGACGCCCCGGTGTACTGCAAGGTGTAGTCCTCAGAGGGCAAGTTCTGCCTCATCTGATGCTCGGGGTCATGCTGCTCGTGGAACTCAAGAAAACTCAGCCGCTCATCCAACTCCTCCTTTGAAAGCGACCATGGCGTCCTGCTCATATCAAACAAACATGCTGCAGCAAGAGAACTTCCCTCTCGTCGCCATCAGTAAATAAAACCCTATATACTAGATGACCAACAATAGAGTTCGCGGTAGCAAAGTGGTGTGCCTTCATGGCAGCAAGGTCAAGTCTCTGTGGGGCTAATAAAACATCATGTGGAGCAACAGAGAGATCTAGAGCAGTCAAAACACGCGTAGCAATAATATCCCCAAAAATGGGTCCCTTAGTAGCTAAGCAGCGAGCAATAAATGAACCAAGGTTATACTTATCACTACCAGTCAATGCATCAGCAAGAAAGGCAAGATGGTAGTTTGAAATATTACTAGTGTTTTCCCTAGCAAGAACACTTGTAGAATCCCACCTTTTAACAAAGGTGGAATACCTGTGTTATGTGCTAGTCCCTGGATCAAAGCTAGCACCACAGTACAAAACTTAAAGGTATTATTGCATAAGAGTCAAAATTATTACAACTGAATCCAGAGTATCCAAATATAACTTATTAGAAGGCGCATAGCCTTATAGGCTAGCTAAACTCAGAGATCAAGCAACAGAAGTAAAGCAGCATTGAGCCTCCATCTTCAAGCATGCGCCACATGAAGACATGCTGGGTGTAGACTCGAGTCCAGAGACATCCACACTTCTCATCAGAATATCCTGCAGGTTGGAATATGCAGCCCCTGAAGGAGGTCAGTACAATTTGATGTACTGGCAAATGACACCTATGGTGGATATAAAATGGCAAGTCTATCACTACATGATTAATTTGGTTAGGGGGCGGGGGGTCTTAAGGCTATTTGCAAAAAGCCAATTTTCTCCTAACACTTCTATAAAGTCATTTTCTTTTCAAAAGGGGTGGCAACATTGGAATAAAATCCAAGCACCACAACACTGTTCACTTAGTCAAAAATTTACTTATTGAAAATGGTGATGTGATTCTTCTGTCCATCCTTGTCCAGCTGCTCGATGTTGTCCATAACCGGGGACACGACTAAGATCTTAGTTTGTTGACTCTGCAGAGTTTGTGCACTTTCACCTTCAGACTCAAATCAACCCAAACATCCTATACACCATGAGTGCATTAAGTAAAGGAGAAGAATTGAGACGAGATCTTTCAGAAGCAAGAATTCAATCTAATGGCAAGACCCGTTCCACCTATAATTATGCTACATCTGCTTGTCAAGCCCAGACTGAACCCTCACAACTTAGTTGATCAAGACATAGCCCATATGACTAAAGGTTGCACTGGAAGCAATATAAACTTGGGAACATCATAATAACTTTGTTCTTGGGAGACATTCCTTCAAGTGAACTCCCCACGGGGAGACACTCAACTATCAACAACCCCGCACTACCAAATCTACCCAGGTGGTTCACTGAAGTTTGTTACTTAGAATATTTCCACAACATCAAGTAAAACAATTTTTTAGCAAGGCTAAGCATCAACTAAGTACCAAGGCTTCAAAATAACAAGGTATAAGGATGGTTATACACTACTATGGTATAACATAGCATAATAATAACTTAGTAAAAAAATTCCTATTATGCACACTTCTAAAAACTACTAATGCTTAGTGAAAAATATAGGTAAAAATATGGGGTGTCACTTGCCTTGGCAGCAAGAAGAGTAGGAACAACAACCACAATTGTAGAATTTATCCTCTTCACAATCTATACCAATGAAAACAACCATACATAAACAAACAATAAAAAGAAACATTACATAGACATGTATGCATGATATGCAATGATGAAATATGCACAAGCACCACACTGGTTAAGAATGTTGAAAAATTGTTGTTCTCTGGTTTCATAACATGATTAAGGACTTAGGAAAACAAAATAGGTACAAAATATACCTTATAACATTTTTAGTGTTTTCAAATAGTCCTATTAACCAAAAAAAACTTATGATACCAAAGTGGTCTAGGTGTTGTTATTTCCTACTCTCTGGACAGAGTTCAACTAAACAAAACTACAGGAATTGGATTTACTCAAAATAGAATATTATAATTAAAGTTGTGAGCATAAAGGGAAATATAAAGATCTTTGATTAACAAGTTTGTGCACATGTCAAAAATAAAAATCTATAGCTCTACCGTGTTCTACTTATTTTGCTGATTTCAAAAAGTACAAAATTACTGCATTTGGGTTTATAGAACGAAAGTTATTGAATTTACAAGTTTTAAAGTAAATAGGTCTAAAAAATAGAAAAGGGTCGATCTGTGTCACCCTAAATGGTGCGTTCTGATTGGCCCATACCGATTCACACGGATTGCGCACAGGGGCCGTCGGATCTGAGTGGCGCGGGACGGTCTAGATCTAAACTTACCGATTCGATAAAGGATCTAATTTGATCCGTTGGATTAGATCCAACGACCAGCGTTCAAACGTGCAGAGGCGGGCGGCGCTATTCGCTGGAAGCGAGAGTGTGCGGCTCTGCATGAATGGCGCGGCTTCTACACGAGGCCAGCGGGGCATTGTGGCGTACCTAGACATTCAGCGTGGGGAGGCGAGTTCTATGGTGAAGTGGAGCTTCTCGGCATGGTCTTCTCCATCCTCAGTTGCTCACCGGAGTTGTTCGGGGCGACAGTGAGGCTAAGCCGTGGATGGCGCCGTCGAGCTGCGGAATAGAAAGGGCGTAAATCTTGTCAAAATGACTCGCAACAAAGAGAAAAGGAGAAAGGAAGGGGAGAGGGGGTCCGGGATGGCCGGTATGCGACGGAGGACCTTGGACTCGCCGACGGTCATTGCGAGATCCCGAGCTGGAATTACCCTCTCTGACGATGAGACTTGACGCAAAACAAAGAGGAGAGGGTGGTGCTTAAGAAGGGCAAAGAGGGGGCGTTAATCGGGGCCTTAACGCGAGGATTTATGCCGGGGTTAAATCGTCCGTTTCTGGCCTTAACGCGAGCGTGGTCATCGCGCGGGGAAGAAGACGGGGTCGTCGCGGTGACGTGGGTATGACGTGGGGTCACATGGCCACCGGGCAGAGAAGGAGGGTAGAGATAGAGGGGGTGAGCGCGCACGCGTTTCCTCCTCGGGCTAGCCCATTGGGCTGATTGTTGCTGTTGCGCGCGCGAGTGCGGGGGAGAGAATTAGTGGGTTGGGCCCAGAGCGGTGCGGTAGATTAGGTTTCTCTCCTTTTTTCGTTTTCTGTCTTCTCCCTTTTATTTTTATTCAGAATATTAACAAAATAAATCATAGACCCCTCAAACTTTACCAGAAAAATAAATAAAAATATGTTTTGAAAAGCTAGAGTTGTAAGGAGTCTTTTGGTAGTGTTCTTTTTCAAAAATAAAATAGTTTCACATAGGGTAATATGGGGATTTCAAAAGACCCCTTTTTAATACCTATGTGGTTAAAATGGGTTTAATATCTTGTTGAGGATAGATGCAAGGTGAAAATATGCAATGATGCCATGATGCTTATGTATGCATGATGTTATTTGAATTTTGAAAACCTGGGATGTAACAACACTAGTAGAAAGGTAGTAAGTGAAATATCTAATAGCGGGGAGTTGAATATTTCTTATCTTGCCACGCTGAGCTATGCGGTCATCATTATTAGTAATTCCATGGTAAAGCTCCATCAAATCAGCGGGCCTTTCTAAAATCTTCATTGATATCTCCGATACATTAATACCTACAATGCTGCAAATATTTTGCAAAGACATGGCAACAGGTCGATTGTAGATTTTAAAACCAACAGTTGGGTCATACTGTGAGTTATTGAATTTGAAACTCTCAACAAAAGGTTTTGTCAGTAAAGCATATTGAGGGCTCTCATCATTCATATAATTAGTTAACCCAACCTTTTCAATCAGCTGCAAGAAATCTTCGAGAATGTCTGCATCATTAAGAAAAGTATAGCAAGGGAAAGTGGATGTATTTTCATCTCCAAAATCCTCTGCATCATTGATACTTGGTGCAATGAGGTTCTCATTATAGGAAGGTCTCAACAAGGTAGCTGAGCGTGAAGGCCTTTTCCTCCTAGGGGCATCACTCCTAAAGATTTCTCCAAAGCTGAAGTTGT
Organism: Alopecurus myosuroides; assembly: GCA_028641055.1. Classification (NCBI taxonomy): domain Eukaryota; kingdom Viridiplantae; phylum Streptophyta; class Magnoliopsida; order Poales; family Poaceae; genus Alopecurus; species Alopecurus myosuroides. Next base: position 117,430,546 of record CM054061.1, read on the forward strand.
CCATTTCTTAAATTTTAAGCTAACATCACAAAAATTGATTTCAAGCAACTATATGATAGGAACTACTATAGAGACTTATGTGAGGTCTAAACATGCATCATAACTAAATTATTTGACACAAATCAAGCATGCTAGGTCACATAATTTGTCACGTACAATACCAAAATACTCAAGAAATACTCCACCAAATAAAAGTCTACTTGGATAATCGGAGGAGTCACATACCGGAGAGCAAATGCACCAAATTTCAGCAACAATTATGGGTTGAGCAAAGAGAACGAAACATTCCGTGGAAGAACAGCAAGAACTCGGGTTCTAGAGATGTTTTCGAGTTTGGGTGAGAGAGAGGACTGTCTCGCAGGGAGGAGAGCTAGTGGAGGGCCAGGGGCCCCACACCATGTGTAGGCGCCACCAGGGACTGGCCGCACCCAGGGGTGGTGTGCCCGCATGGTGGGTCCCCCTAGGGTCTACCAGGTGCCTCTCTGCCTCATTTTTTACGTAGAAATTTAATATAATTTTCTGGAATTTTTAGAGAAACTTCATTTTCGAGCAATTTCCAGAATATAATAAATAATTAAAAACCAGAAAAACAAATGTGGAAAGGTGGAAAATAAAACCAAAACTAGAACTGCAGAGGTTCTAAGACACTCCAATGGGAAAATAACCAGTGAAAACAATGGTGGAAGCGGTGAAAACAGAATTATGGGTGGTGAAAACATAACTATGGATGGTGGAAATCATAATTACACTAAGGTAGCAGGATGAGAACATGGTCAAAACATAATAGGGAAGGTGAAAACAAAGTGAAAACATTGTCCTCTTGATTAAAAATCACTTTGTTAACAAGGTTGACCAAGTTCTAGGAAAACCATAGGCATGTGTTCCAATATAGTCATACGTGCTCGCAATGAGAAACTTGCACAACATCTTTTGTCCTACCTGCCTGTTTGCAGCGGGGCCTCAAAGGAAACTACTAGTAATTAAGGTGCTCCTTTTAATAAAGCAACGGATAAAAGCATTAACACTTCATGAACACATGTGATCCTCACATCACAACCATCCCCTTCGGTTGTCCCAATTTCTGTCACTTTGGGGCCTCGGGTTCCGGACAACAATGTGTGTAAACAACTTGTATATATGATCAAGAAACATAATTATACTCATGAAACAATAACATGTTCAGATCTGAGATCATGGCACTCGGGCCCTAGTGACAAGCATTAAGCATAACAAGTTGCAACAATGGTAGAAAACACTAACAACAGATACTAGGCACTATGCCCTAACAATCGGGCATTATTACATGAACGATATCATCCAATCCCTTCCACCCTCTAAGACTACAATGGGGATTACCCACACATGGATGGGGGATCATGGACGGTTGATGGAGAAGTGGTGGCAGTGACTATGGCGATGATCTCCTCCGAATCCCCGTCCCGGAAGGGCGCCAGAACAGGAACTTCTGATCCCCGAATTGAGTTTCAAGGTGGCGGCGGTGCTCTGATGTGTTTCTCTGGAATATGACAAACCCCCTCGGTTTTTAGGTTACGGGGCATAAGTAGTCGAAAGGGGAGCCTGAGGGGGTGCCTGGGTCCACCACACCACATGTAGGCGCATCCTAGGGGGGGGGGCTAGGGGTGGTGTGGGCCCCTTCTTGCCCCCTCCGTGTCTCCTTTTGACTCCGGAGGTCTCCGGGTGAAATAAGGTCTTTGGGATCTTTTCCAGGCAAATTCCTGAAAGTCAATTTTTCTGCACAAAATGAGACACCAAGGTAATTATGCCGAAAACAACGTTAGTCAGTGTTAGTTGTATCAAAAACTCACAAGTTTAGAGGCAAACAATAGCAAAATTGTTCGAAAAAAGAGATACGTTTTGGACGTATCACCAACATACGACTTTGATAATGCCCGAGATGGCTAAAAACCAACATATGAGTTTGGTAATGCCCGAGATGGCTAAAAACCGACATACGATGATGCCCAAGCAGGCTATATGTCGGGTCCAGCTCATGTTGTTGACATACGACTTCAGTAATGCAATAGTTGGCTATAAACCAACATATGACAGTGTTCATAAAGGCTATATGTCAATTCAGCCCACGCATGCAATATATATACCGACATAGCCCATGAAGGCTAGGCGTTGACGAGACATTGCCCAAATTGGCTATATATTTGTTTAGCCCATGTAGGCTATGTTTTGATACCAACACTGTGATAACATTTGGAGAGCCTATGCACGACTCTACGAGTCCCACATAGCCTCGGGGACTACTATCGAGGATATGACCCTGGGTACCCTAGAGTTGGTGACTTCACAGATGAATAGAAAACACAGGTCAATTATTATAGAGAAGAAAATCAAACAGATATAGAAGATACATGAAAAAAGCAAGTCGATGGCCAGCCTAGGTCGACACACGCGCAACCCAGGCCGGCATACATCTGTACTGCCGACACTGTTCATCACTGGCAATGTTTATCCGACATACCATTCACTTGCAGCTTGGTCACTTGTTTGTCGTCCTAAGAAAAATGGGGGTTTAGGTGTTCTCAATCTGGAGTTGCTAAACAAAGCATTGCTCCTCAAGCAACTGCATAAATTCTTCTGCCATACCAACACCCCTTGTGTTTCTCTTTTTTGTGCTAACCTCCCCTGGTCCTCCTCATGCTAATGCCCCCCATGGTTCGTTTTGGTGGCGAGACATCTTTCAGCTTGGAGATATCTACAGAGGTGTTTGTTCAGTTACGATTGGCAATGGATTGGACACGTTATTTTGGAAAGATCCATGGTTTGAGGGCCAGTTGCTTATGGATAAGTTCCCCCACCTCTCTTCATATGTCCTTGAAGAGGATGGCTCTGTTGCCAGCACGTCCAATTTATCTTTGTCAGATGGCTCATTTGCCCTTCCTATCTCTGAAGCTGCATATGAGGAGTTTCAGCAATGTGCTAGACTTATTCAGAGTACACACCTAGTGGAGGATTGCCATGATCGACGTGTTTTTCCTTGGGGTAGATCTATATATACCTCGGCCAGATTTTATCGTTTTTTATTTGCCCAAGTTCACTGTGATGAGATGATCAAGCTGATATGGAAATCCAAGTGTATCCCGAAACTTAAGGTCTTTATTTGGCTTATGGCTTATGATCGCATCAACACTCTTGATCTCATGGCACGTAAACATTGGAGGACAGACAATGACACTATGTGTGTACTTTGTTCATCGGATGCCATAGAAACTAGGGACCATCCGTTCTAGGTGCAATTTTGCCTCTTGCTGTTGGCACTGGATTGATGTGCATTGGGACTTGGATTCACCCTTTTTGGAGCGAGTCTTCTTGGCTAGATCATTGTGTCATCTCTCCTTTTTTCTTGAGATTTTTGCTCGTGTCACATGGAATATGTGGAAAATCAGGAACGAGCTCATCTTTTAAGAAGTTTGGGATAGATGGAAAGTCAGCTTCATAGGTTTAGAATTAAATCTGACCTAGCTAATCCTCTCCTGCTGTGGATTTGTAATCTATCACCATAGATCATGTATTCCCCTCTGCTCTTTAGACCGCCCTAGCTCTATTTTATTTTTTTGCACTTCTCCTTTTATACTCTCTTGGGTCAACATTTGATTGACCTAAGATTTATATATATATAATTTAGACCGTAGGGATTTTTCCTACGGTAAGATCTTCAAAAAAAAAACAATGTTCATCCGACATACCCCGACCGGGATACATGTTCCGGTTGCATCGTAGCGACGCTGTTCATCGTCGACACTGCTCATCACCAACACCGTTCATCTGACTTACCCCAGCCGGGATACATGTCCCGGTGGCATCCTGGCGACATTGTTCATCACCGACAGTGTTCATCCGACATACCCCAACCAAGATACATGTCCTGGTAGCATCATGGCGACAATTTTCACCGCTACACTGTTCATCCGACATTGTTCATACCACATACATGTCCCGGTGGCATCCCGGCGACACTGTTCATCGACGATACCGTTCATCCGACATACCCCAAACGGGATACATGTCCTGGTGTCATCCTGGTGACACTGTTCATTGCTGACATTTTTCATCACCGGCACTTTTCATCCGACATACCCCAACAAGGACACATGTCCTGGTGGCATCCTGACGACACTGTTCATCCGACATACCCCAACCGGGATACATGTCCTGGTGGCATCCTGGCGACACTGTTCATCACCCACATTGTTCATCCGACATACCAAGGCCAAGTCGCCCCCCTGCTAGATGTCACTCCTTTGTGCCGGCCTTGGGATGCCCCTTGTTCAGACCGTCACACGCTCCATCAACCAGCGCTACCAGATGCCAGTAATCCTTAGGGGAGGATAGGAACGATGACCCGACCAAGCCTAGGATAGGAGAAGGACGTGTGATCTCGGACAAGGGTCAATGGAGCAGGCGTATCCATGATATCGTGGGGGCGTACATGCGTGCAGGTTCAAGTTACAAGACGTTCCCGTACCACTGACTGCGAGCCATCGTGTGAGCAGTGGCCAGGTATGGGCGTAGACGTGTCCTGTCTCTGACAGTGGGGACAAAAGAGGCAGAGTGTGATGCATGTTGGACTTTTGGCCCGTGCCGTCACGCGTGCGCTACGCCATAGTGAACTTTACCTATACTGTGTACTTTGTGTCCCTAACAACCAGTATATAGGGTGGCCATGCCCTCCTGCGCTAGGGACGATAGGCACACGACGATCCCAGAGAGTGAACAACAACAGATCCATAGAGAGAGAGAAAAGAGCTCAGTGAGATTCAGAGAGAGATAGATCTTCTTCTTCTTCCTCTAGCTAGGAGAGCTTGAGGAACACACTTGTAACTCGGTTTCCCACATATGTAGAGGCAGACAAGCAGGAGTAGGGGCTTTACCTCCTCACGAGTGCCCTGGACCCGGGTAGATCTTGTGTTTGCGGTGACTTCCAGGTGTGCTTCTTAGCACACTATCCCTCCCTGGATACCAACAACGTCAATCGGCCCCAACCTTAAGCCATCCCGTGGCATTTACCGTGACTCCAGCACGACAATATGCTACCCCTCTATTATTCTGTTTTCACAGGTGGCTCCAATGTTGACCCTCAGTCGGGTTCTCGCAAGCGGTTTAATTATCGTGAATCAAGTGATGAAGATGGTGGTTCTTCTAGGGCTCCGAGGAAGACCGTTGTTAATCAAAAGTCCGTGGCTGTGAAGAAGTCTCCCCCAAGAAGAAGGGCAAGTCCTCTAGGAAAAATTACAAGAATGATTTGTCTGTTGTTGAGTACTCTTCTATTCGTCAGAAGGACTGGTACTCTAGTCCAGATACCGAGATTGAGGATGACAAATTCTGGTGCATGGAGCAGTCCTACATATTCACGAACTATAAGTTTCCTACCCGTCCCATGAACCCAACAGAGATGCAGCAGCTCAAGGACAAGGACTATAGCTTTGGGATTGATGACCTCATGGAGACTCAATGCCCATACAATGTTCCCCTTGTGCTTCAGTTCATGTCTACCTTAGTGGTCGGGAAGGATATGCACCATTCTCTGAAGTGGATAACTGGATCAACTTTTTGTGAGGTTTCGTTCCACAAGTTTGGACGCGTTCTTGGGTACAGATGGAGGGAGCATCCTCCCTATGGTCACCATATGCATGAGGAGGATCCCAACAAGGATAGGCTCATGGTTGATATGTATCGTTCAAATGGTGTTATTGGCAAGGTGGAAGGGCTCCTTCCCTTCTACAGTCAGCTTGTGCGCATCTTTAGGTCCTTCATTGCACCGAGTGGAGGTAACAATCACGCCCTCGCTAGCCCTCTTTGCAACCTATTTATTATGTCTTAGAAATGCATTGAGGATCCTGATGCTGAGAAGAAGTATCATGTGGATTTCATGGATTTCATTTTCCACGAGCTATACCCTGCCATGGTTGGTGGAAACACCACCCCATATGCTCCATATATCATGTTGCTCATCAAGGACACTTTGAAGACTCAAGATTTCAGTAGGCTGCCTATGGAGGACCATCATTTCAAGAAGTTGTACATCACTAGGGATAAAAATCCAATGGATTCTGCTTATGACAATGGGTTCATGAGATATGACCGCACTAGTTCCACTGCTTCCCCTTGTGCTCCTCTTGTGGATTCTTCCTTTGTGCCTCAAGTCAGGAAGCTCTTCTGGTTTCAAAGCAACATCTTGTGCATGAAGGTGGACATCCACAAGGAGAAGTACCAAGCCTACTAGAGAGATACTGCCATGTCGAGTTCACAACAGTAGATCCTTCACCACGTGAGTGGTGCTTCAGGCACTCCTCCCACAGCTTATGTTCCAGCTACCTATGATCAATGGTCCTCTGAGGATGTCACCCCTTGGGCCAAGATAGACTCTGCCATTCGCTTCACTGCTTCCTCTAGTGCTCATGATGATGTTGATCAAGAGATGATAAGGCATCCCGAGAGGTATGCTGGGGATTCCTCCAAGGAGACCGATGCCTAACTCTTCTTAGCATGATAGCATCACTAGTTATCTCATTTTTGGTGTCCCGATGCCAAAGGGGAGAAGTAGTCTTTTAGGCCTACGGGATTTGCATGGGTTTCGGTCACAAGCATGTTCTTCTACCATTCCTCGAGAGCTTGTGTTCATTTATGTGCTATGTTGTGTTTTCTCTAAACTATTTGCTATTTTTTTCCGTTTGTGGAACTATTTATTGGTTATCTATGTGAGAGTATGGTATCCTATGATCATTAGTTTTTATCTATGTTGAGGATGATCTTATTGTGCATTGTTTATTTTCTTCATATCTTTTATGCACAATGTGTGTTTTCAACTCTATCTCTCAACATATTTGTTTTCATTGTCTTACTTTTGTATCATGTTGTGTTCTTGTTGGAAATTATTCCCCTCTTAAGTGTGTGGTTGCATTTCAAAGGAAAACACATTTTAGGCACACTTCTAGGGGGAGCAATCTCCATTTCCTATTCAAACATGTTCGTGGTGCTTTTATTTGCAAATCCTAGCATTGTCATCTAACACCAAAAAGGGGGAGATTGAAAGAGCATTTTGTGATCCCTAGAGTTTTGTGTGTTAGTTAACAATACTAATGATTCATTTGATCAGGTGCTAAGTGGTACATGTCGTTAAATTCATCCTTTGCATCAAACACAAAACTTGTGTGAAGATAGATTAGTTGTTGGAAGCTATAGAAGGTAGCCGAAAAGTACAACCAAAACGGCTATGGTATTTTATCTCTCCAGTGCTGGAGGTGGCCGGATATTTCCAACCGGAAATTTCAGGCCAACCGGATTATCCGGTTTCCTCTAGGGCATGGAGAAATCGTCTAAGGACCAAGAGTTTTTAGGACAACAATCATCCAGAAATTTCCAACCGAAAATTTCCAGGAAACCGGATTATCTAGTTTTGGAGAAGTACTCAAAAAATTGGCTAAGTCTCTGAAGCGCTTCAGAACTAGAGTCAACCGAATATTTCCCGAAATCGGAAATTCCGGTTTTGGTCAATGGCACCCGGATATACGCCGTCTTTTCCCTGTACTACAATAGCCACATTTCATGGAGGGGTACCCCTCCTTCTTCTCCAAGAGTTCTAATTCGTCCAAGCCCTCAAGATCCATTTCTAGAGCTCATCAAAAGAAAGATTTCTCCCAATCCCTCCACCCAAACTTGTTGATCTTTGGAGGATTGAAGAAGAAGGGCTCGATCTATATCTTCACCAAGCCGTTCTTCATTTCCCCCTCATTTGCTTGAGGGATTCAAGTGTAGGATTCCTTCATGGAAAACCTAGACTCCATTGCTACTCTTGTTGAGTGTTGGTGATTCTTGGGAGCCCCCAATTCGGTTGTGGTTGTGTGCCTGAAGCTCATTGTAAAAGACTCGATTTCCGTCTCAAAGAGACTCAATAGTGTAAGGTGAACTAGGACTTCGTGGCGAGGTTCATCGGAGAATAGGGCGAGGCCTTTGTGGCGTTGAGTAGTCCTTCATGGCGAAACTCACATCCCTCCAACATGACGTACTCCCCTCAAAAGGAGGAACTCAAGATTACATCCTTGTCTCTGGGTGCTTCTGTTATCGGTTATCTCGTTCCCTCTCCTTTACTTTGTATTTGTATATTGTTTATTGTTGTTCTTGTCATATAGGTAAATTCATCGTAGTTGCATATATAGAGAATTTACCTTTGTGTCAAGCCTAAATTGAAAGGTAATTAAAATTGGTCGTATCACCTATTCACCCCCTCTAGGTGGCATACTATCCGTTCACATAGTTAACTAGTTTTGTTGCTCTTGATCTATTTCTTTTAGAGAAACGAGCCTTGTCATGGTTTTAAATTTGATAATAATAATGAATAAGAAGAAGTCTGAAAGAATCCTTGGGTGTTGTTGAAAATTTAATTATCAAGAGATGGGGGTGTCATTTCAAGGAATCGATGACAATATTGGTGGGAGATTTTTGGCAACACTTCTAAAAAGATATATTGCCACCTTTTAGGATTATGCAGGGATGAATTGCCTGCAAAAACCAGTGATTTCCCACCCGCGAGACTACCCTTCAATCTTTGGCCTAGAGGATTACTGGGAGAAGAGCTTGGCCTCTCTGGTGTAATTCATTGTGTGGTCCGGCCTCTCCAGTCTATCTATGTATATGACGGGTCTTTACCTTCTCCCTGAAGGGGCCCATAAGGCTTTTGCTAAGGAAATCTCATGTTTCTTCTGGTCGGCCTCCAATGGTCAGTAGAAGTACCACATGATTAAGTGGGACCATGTGTGCGCCCCCAAAGTCAGACTTTGGGGGCATAGTGATTCTCGCGTCCCGTAAGATGAACACCGCCCTCATGCTTAGATAAGTTTGGTGTATCTTGCAGGACGGTAGAGGGCTTTGGCTCCAACTTATTAAGGCTAAATACCTTAGAGGTTGCCCTCTGATGTACTGCGAGCGCCGGGAAGGATCCCAATTCTGGCGACCCATACAATTCATTAAGTTTGAGATCCGGAAGGGGGCGCGCTTCATCGTCGGTGATGGGAGGAACACCCTCTTTTGGGTGGATACGTGGCTTGGGGATAGACCCTTCTAATTGGTCTACCCAAGTCTTTTTGCGATTTTCTCAGATCTATTGCTATTAGTTGCCAACGCCGCGCCTAATGGAACGTGGAACATCTCGTTCCGAAGGACGTTTTGTGCGGCTGAGGCGACAACATGGGATGAGTTTAGAGATGTGTTAGCGGGCTCCTTAGATGGAACTCTGGATCGCGTTGTCTGGCGTAGCACCGTCTGGATCCTTCTCGGTTAAGACGGCCTATCGGAGTCTTTTCTACGGGCCGGTGCAGGCTTGGTCCGCCAAAATGGGGAAATCTCCCCTACCGTTGAAGATCAAGATTTTTGTTTGACAGCTATTGCGGGACCAGCTCCCTTCGGGAGCGGAGGTACGGAAGCGTCAAGGGCCTGGTGATGGCATGTGTCCACTTTGTGGGGTTCTGATGAGGTGTTGACCTCTAAGTTGGCCCGATCTTCACGAATCGACAAGAACGAACGAAGAACGCACGAAGAACGCGAAGAACGCGAAGAACATGAGAGGGGGAATCGAGGGGAAATCGAGGGCAAACGCGTGGAAACACAAAAGAGGGAAGATAACTCGTGAAGCCTACGAGGGATTGCAAACCCAAGTCAACAACACGCTAATTGAAACCGATTCCTCTCACCGGTCGGTCCACCGATCCAACAGAAGCCGCAAGGGGAAGGTTGGCAAGCGCTACTAGAATCACAAGGTGAAAGAGTAGCTCCTTAGAGAGATCTTGATACGGTCCTAGATACACAATGTAGGAGTAGCCTCGTAAGAGGAGTCACCTCACAAGAGGGATACAAGGGCAAAGCCCGAAGTTCTCAAATCATCCCTAACCCTAGATCTAGCCACCGGAGTCCCTTATATAGCCTAGGGGGGTAGGTGGGTGAAAATGGGGCCAAAACGGTGTATTTCCGCACAAAAACAGGGCATCCTGGCCTGGGAGGCCGGCCTGGCCGGCCCGAGGCCGGCCTGAGGCCGGGGTGGGGGCGCAGCCGGCCTGGTGCCCGGCCTGGGGCCAGGGTGGGAGGCCGGCTCCCTCGGGCTGGTGCCCGGCCTGGGGCCAGGGTGGGATGAGGAGGCCGGCCTGGGGCCAGGGTGAGGCCGGGAGCCTCCTTTTCCCTCCGTTCTTCCTCCTCGGAACTCCGATCTTGACGCCGTCTTCACCCACGTTCTTCCTAGCTTCATGCGCACCTTCTTGGATGTGTTCTTGAGCATCTTGGGCACCATCTTGGGTCTCCATGTGGTGATCCCACCTATGCATGTAGAGGGGTATTTCATGAGGTAGAGCACAGTTCACCAAGTCACCGGAAACGTACGGAGGTAGGAGTGAGTTCACCTTGTTGCGTATCGATGTTGTGCTTGGTGGAATACGGTGGGCTACATCATCTCCCCCCCCCTTGAAAAAGAGTCGTCCTCGACTCTCGTTCCATCCATATGTGAGCGGGAGAAGGAATCTTGACGACGAAGATGTCGTTGAAGTTGAGTCGCTTGTCGAAGTCCATGTGACGGTAGGCTCGTAGTGGGGGCGGTCCAAAGGTGATGAAGATCATGAAATGGCCCCCCGTGGATGGTTGAGGAAGATCTTGCGAGGCGGTGTAGTCGTTGAAGTTGAGCCTCTTATCGAAGATCATGCCAAGGTATGCTCGTGGAGGGTGTAGTCCAAAGACGATGACGATCTTGACATGATCCTCCATGGGTGGATGAGGATGAGCTTGCGGAAGCGGTAGAGTGTAGTCGTGGCGATCATTGTCGTTGACGCGCTTGTCGAACTCCAAGTGCATCTCGACGAAGGGGATGTAGACGTGGTAGTCATTGTCGTTGACACGCTTGTCGAACTCCAAGTACATCTTGACGTAGGGGATGTAGATGGAGAAGTCGTTGTCGTGGAGGTGCTTGTTGAACTCCATGCACATCTTGACATGTGGTATGTAGGCATAGAAGGCATTGTCGTTGACGTGCTTGTCGTACTCCATGCACCTCTTGACATGTGGAATGTAGGCGTCGAAGGCGTTGATGTCGAAGTTCTTGTGACGCGCTGTGTAGATCTTGACTTGAGGAATGTGGATGGAGGATGCTTTGTCGTAGAAGCTCTTGTCAATCTCCATGTGGATCATGATGAGCGGAAAGTGCTCCTTCCAACCCTTCAAGTCGGTGTCGATGTTCATGCGATGTGGAGAGCCTTGTATGTGGAGAAGGCGATGATGTCGAGGATGCTTGATAGGGTCACCAAATCTCTGCAAAATAGACAACAAAGATGGAGAGAAAGTTGGTAATCCGTTAGTGTCAATAAGCACAAATGGGGTTTTGCTCTCAACTCTCATCTCACTTTTGGTGGCTAACAAGGCGAGGCCTCTATGAACACTCATGCTTTTTCCACTCATTATGGTTTTGTGGCTCTCACTCACGTGATGGTGGATCTCTCTCTCACCACTCGTCTCACTAGAAGCTTGATAGGGGACACTAGAAGGCTCCAAAGTCTTGGCACAAGAGGTGTGCGGGTTTGTCGAGGTCGTTGCATTGCTTGGAGTCGGTAGTGTCATAGCATGTGGCGAGGAGGACTCGATCATCTCATCTCTTGGGTTGATCTCCAAGTGTGGAAAGGGTGGCTTTCTTGGAGGAGGAGGTAGGGTCATGGCTTGTGTCGAAGGAAGCTCCAACATCTCCGTGATGTGGTAGTGTAAGCCATTCCTTGTAGCATCCTCAAATGGTCGATGATGATGATGATGAAGATTTCCTTGGCTAGAATGGTGGCTTGAGCGTGGCCTTGTGGAGGTTGGCATGAGATGCGTTGAAGTCAAGCGGAGAGTGTCACCCAATTCGTCATTACCTCCATCAATGATAGATGGGCCATTGACGCTGACTCTAGAGAGGTTGCATCGTTGGTCCTTATCTTGAGGATAGGCTTGAAGAACTCGTGTCAACACTCGCGATGAGTTCGCGGCCTCATTGCAATAGACGCTTTCGTCACCATTGGTCATGTCCAAGGAATTGAGAGCTAGTTGGTGCAAGACATAGTATTGGCCTTCACTCATGTAGGCATGGTCACCATTTTGGTTGGCAACCATGAGCATCTCGTTGGTAGCATTGGAAGCTCTCTTGTGGATGGTCGAAGTTGGCACTTGTGTCATTGGAGACGAAGAAAAAGGATGCCTTAGAGATGATGGCAAGGGATGAGCCTCTTTGACAATGTCACATGCATCAACGTCTTCATCATAGAGTGGTAGAGTGGTCTCCTCATGCATATGGTGATGTTGATCTTGTGTCATGGGAGGAATAGCTTCACACTCTTGATGTTGTTGTTGCGCTTGTGGCGATGATGGAAGCTCATGCTCTTGATCATGAAGGTCATTGTTCATCCTCAAAGAATGTCTCACATGATGTAGGTGTAGTGGTGATGATGAAGTGAATCTCTCCTCATGTGAGGAAGAAGGAGGAGGATCATGACATATATGGCGATGTAGACCTTGCTCATGTGCTTGATCATGTCGTCCTTTGTCCTCATCCAATATGGGAGAAGAAGAATCATGGATAGCGTATCCATTTGACGCACCATCTTGGTCGCCGCCTTGGCAATCCCACATTATGTGACCATGGCCCTTGCAAATGGGGCATAAGAGGTCTTCATCTTGAAGGAGATGGGAAAGTAGGCTCATAGCATCCGTGCCTAGTGGTGGTCGAAGTGGGCGCTCATAGGGGTCCTCATCAAAGATGGGAAGTGAAGTAGCATGTTGAGCAATCCCACTTGATTGTTGTCGATGGTGGCGCTCAATGGGGTCTTCCTCGAAGATGGGGGAAGAGGAGCCATAGGGAGCATTCGCACTCGCTTGATGTTGAGAAGTTTTCTCATTTGGGTCTTCATCAAAGATAGGCGGTGGAAGCTCATGTTGGTCATCCTCATTGGTTTGGCGATGGCGATCATGATGGAGAGGATGGCTCTGGTGGTTATTGTGGTGGAGTCGAGGGAGGCATTCACTAGAAGCCATGTCGGGGGCACCTTCTTGATAATGGCCTTGGTCTTGGTGGTCATTGTGGTGGTGACACACATTTTGCCTTGGAAGCCTTGAATGTGGGTAAGCACCATCCATGAAGCCATTTAGACCAATGTCATGAGTCGAGCTTGGAAAAGGTGGGCGATGAAGACTATCCGGTCGTAGAGGGTGATCTTGAAGAGGGTCACCACGGCCTTGTCGGTATCGAGGTCGAGGTAGTGGTGATGGCGAGCGATGCTCAAACCAATGTCGTCGCTGAACTTGTGGTGGAAGATGCGGTGAGGTGGGTGTACCACTCTCTTCCAAATGTCGATGATGATCATGGCGACGGTCTTGGTGATGAGCGTGGTGATGAGGGCTTGAAGCTTGTCGATGACGAAACTTGCGGCGTTCCCGCACGTCATGTGTGGGATGACTCCGAAAGTCATTTGGATGCCTTGTCTTCTTGGCCTTCTCTCTTGATGGGGCCTCGATGATGTCCTTCTTGTGGAGCCGTCTTGATGTTGAAGAAGACAATCTTGACGTTGCCAACTTGTCGGATTTCTTCTCGTTGCGCCATCTTGAGGTTGAAGGGGTTTGTCTTGTGTTGGCCTTGGCATTCTCCTTGAAGCTCCATGGTGGTGAGCATGAGCCATCGGACATGTGATGTCTTGGCCACCGAAGCTTGGCGAGGAAGCGCTTATAGGTGAGCTCGTCCATGTCGGAGTCATTGTCGGTGTAGAACTCCGTCATGCTCGAGGATGCGTTGTCGGTGTAGTAGGGCTCCATCTCGTCATCCAAGCTTGCGGCGTCATTGTTGTAGTAGTGGTTCATGTCGATGTAGCTCATGGAGTCGAAGGTGGCGTGGTGGTTTTGGTACTCCTCCATGTCGATGATGCTTGAGGAGGAGTAGTCGGTGTAGAGCTCGACGTCGTGGTCGTAGTAGTGGTGGTGATCCACCATGTCATGCTCGTAGTAGTGGTCATCCACGATTTCGTGCTCGTATGAGTGGTCGTCCACCACGTCGTGCTCATAGGAGTGGAGGTCCATGTCTAGCTCGTTGTAGTCGTAGTGGTCCATCATGGACTCATCATGATCATCATGGCCTCCAAAGTCTTCGCTCTCGCTATACATGGTTAGTGACAAGCGCAAGTGTATATATAGAGTATGAGGACCTAAGAGCTCAAACCTCACCTTTTAGCAAATGTTGGAAACTAGTGGACCAAGCCAAGAGAAACCGATAGCAAAAAGAATGAAGTGACTTGAGTTCGAAAGATCCCAAAACACGCCCCAAAACACACACGGCTTATTGGTGGATGGCAAATGGGTTAGAAATGTGGCGAGGAAAACGACAAATCCAAAGAAAAGTATGTTGTAAAACGTGGAGAAGAATCAAAGAAAAGTTAGCACGAAAACCAAACCTAGTGGAGGAAAATGATATGGTGGAAACGAAAAACACACACACACAAATGATAAATGGGGTTAGTGCGGCCAATGGACGAGCGGAGACGAAATGTACCTATCGAAGACTAAGCTCAATGCCACACCAACGCAAGGAGGACGCTATCTCGAACCGCAATTAACAAGAGGCAACAAGATTCACAACGTGGCAACCGGTCACTCTCTTCTCTCTCGCAACTCGAAGCTATGCGTTCCTACAAATGATAGCAATTGGCATCGATCTTTGCTTCTTTTGGCTCTTTTTGCTTCTTGCTCTTTCTCCTTTCTCTCTTTTTTTTTGATTTTTCGCTTTTTGATGATGATGCGGAGATGATTCCCAAATGCCAATGCCTACTCGAAGCTAGACTCTCACAAGCGCAAAACTCGCACTCTCGGTGCCACAATGCGATGCCAAGCGGTGTAAAAGAACTAGTCCAAGTAGGTAAGTAACACAATGGGGTGGGGTGGTTCAAGCGGAAGCAAGTTATACCTCTCTTATTGATGATCACGGACTTGCGGCCGTGGGGGAGTCGATGTCGTGGCGATCCGTTGATGTGGAAGCGTAGGTGATGTCGTGGGCGTCGCGTAGCACTTTGTTGCACTCAATTCGGATCGAAAACGACAAAGAAAAACAAGTTACAAAATCTGTCCAAGAATCGAAGAGCAGGAATTTTCTGAAATTTTTGCTCAAATTCGAAATTTCTCCCAAATCAAGAAATTTTTTGGACAAATTCAAGAATTGTGGCTGAATAGGAAGATGGGGAATGTTTTTGGCAACAAATCTATGAAACAAAACCACGAAAAACTCAACAAATCAAGAGATCGGTCGAAATCCCTTTCGGCTATTTTTGGTCAAATTTTCGAATTTATGGTGGATAGAAGAAAAATTGATGGTAGGGGAGGGGGTGGGGTGTCGGATTCGTGTCAATCTAGCTCTGGATACCAGATGATGAGGTGTTGACCTCTAAGTTGGCCCGATCTTCACGAATCGACAAGAACGAACGAAGAACGCACGAAGAACGCGAAGAACACGATGAACATGAGAGGGGGAATCGAGGGGAAATCGAGGTCAAACGCGTGGAAACACAAAAGGGGGAAGATAACTCGTGAAGCCTACGAGGGATTGCAAACCCAAGTCGACAACACGCTAATTGAAACTGATTCCTCTCACCGGTCGGTCCACCGATCCAACAGAAGCCGTAAGGGGAAGGTTGGCAAGCGCTACTAGAATCACAAGGTGAAAGAGTAGCTCCTTGGAGAGATCTTGATACGGTCCTAGATACACAATGTAGGAGTAGCCTCGTAAGAGGAGTCACCTCACAAGAGGGATACAAGGGCAAAGCCCGAAGTTCTCAAATCATCCCTAACCCTAGATCTAGCCACCGGAGTCCCTTATATAGCCTAGGGGGGGTAGGTGGGCGAAAATGGGGCCAAAACGGTGTATTTCCGCACAAAAACAGGGCATCCCGGCCTGAGGCCGGCCTGAGGCCGGGGTGGGGGCGCAGCCGGCCTGGTGCCCGGCCTGGGGCCAGGGTGGGAGGCCAGCTCCCTCGGGCTGGTGCCCGGCCTGGGGCCAGGGTGGGAGGCCGGCTCCCTCGGGCTGGTGCCCGGCCTGGTGCGATGAGGAGGCCGGCCTGGGGCCAGGGTAGGCCGGCCTGGGGCCAGGCTAGCCCGGCCTGGGGCCAGGCTGAGGCCGGGAGCCTCCTTTTCCCTCCGTTCTTCCTCCTCGGAACTCCGATCTTGACGCCGTCTTCACCCACGTTCTTCCTAGCTTCATGCGCACCTTCTTGGATGTGTTCTTGAGCATCTTGGGCACCATCTTGGGTCTCCATGTGGTGATCCCACCTATGCATGTAGAGGGGTATTTCATGAGGTAGAGCACCGTTCACCAAGTCACCGAAAACGTACGGAGGTAGGAGTGAGTTCATCTTGTTGCGTATCGATGTTGTGCTTGGTGGAATACGGTGGGCTACATCAGGTTCCAGAGACGGAGACTCATATTTTGTTTGCATATGCCCCGCGGCCCAGTTCCTATGGAATTTCGTTTATGAAGGTCGAGACCCGAATGGCGGGTCTCGGACCTTGACGAATTCTCTAACACTAAAACATGTCTAAATACATCTATTTTTGTCCAACTTTGTGACAATTAATATGAGACAGAGGGAGTAGAAAATTTTTAACAACGGAAAACTTGAAGCTATGGTAAATGATAAGATAGATTCCTTCTACACGAGGCGGACGGGGAGCCTCTCACTACGAGAAAAGTATGTTTTGTAGAGCGAAGGTTTAATTCGTGTAGAGAATGGAATAGTATTTTGATGATACGATTTTTTCACGTAGTGCAGGAACCCTATTACCCCTGGAAATGTTAATTTTTGTTGCAGCGGTAACCCGAAACAGAGGAGTTAATTTTTTGTCGTCTTCTACCATGAGCTACACCGGAAGGAACCCTTCCTTTTTGGTCAGAGCCGCATGGACCGTGTCCATGTGCACCAAACGGCCACACCCTTCTTTCCCCACCATCGCTCAATTCCACGCTCACCTCCACAATCACTAGCCGCACAAAACCCTCCCCAAAATGCGGCCCCTGCTCCGTCGCCTCGCCGGCGCCGTCTCGGCGCCCCTACGCCGCTCCCTCTGCACGGCGGCGTCGCGCCCGCCCTGGGCTATGGTCTACAGCAGGGCGGCGCTGGACGCGTCAGCGGCGCCGTCGCCCGGCCCGCGCGCGTCCTTCGACCTCGAGGCGGCCCCGTACGTCTCCCACATCTCCGTCCCTGCCCACCTCGCCGACGGCATGGATTTCTCCGCCGCAAGCGTCCGGGCCACGAGCTCCGACGGCCTCCTCCTCCTCGACCTGGCCGAGACCCGCCACTTGCCTCCCGGCCCTCCGGGCGGCCGTGAGTCCTTGGAGAGGAAAATGCTACTCGAGTTGTCCGCGGCTGGCGCCGCCTCTGAGCTGGACGCCGCGCGCTTCGTTTGCAACCCTCTCAGCGGCCAGCTCTTCCGCCTCCCGGTCCCAGACATGGATGTCGCCATCACGAGTACGGCCTTCGGCTTGCTCACCCACTCCGACGGTTCCCACGGCGCACCTGATCGATTCGTGGTCGCTCAGCTCAGCTGCCGGGCAGGGGACACCCGCAAAGTCGTGCGCCGCTTTCTGTCCGATACAGGGGAGTGGGACGAGAGGGAGCTGTTCGTTCCAGCCACGATACCCAGTTGGCCGCGAATGCAGATAGACACGAACCAGTACACACTGGCGTTCGGAGACCGACTGTGGTGGGTCGACCTCACCTGGGGCGCCTTCTCCGTCAACCCGTTCAGCGACAGGCCAGATCATCGGTTCGTTGAGCTGCCGCAGGGCAGCGTGTTGTCGGATTTTGACACATCAGATAACCTATGGCTGGGAAGGCGCCGGCTCATGGGCGTCAGCGAGGGGAAGCTGCGGTATATCGAAGTGACCACTGAAAAGGAGTTCGTGGTCAGCTCGTTTTCGCTCGAAAATGGATGCCGCTGGAAGCCTACGCGTGAGACAACAGTTAACCTTGTCTTGCCCAACAAACGCAAACCACTGGAAACGGACATGCCGTGGATTGTTGCCATAGATCCATTCAACGCCAACATTCTGTATTTCCAATATGGCCACACTATTATTGCCATGGACATGTGTAAGGGGGAGGTGATTGGGAAGAGACCTTTTCCAGATAGCATCACAGGTCTATGCCCTTGCAACACTGCTTTCTTTCTGCCGTGTGTGCTCCCAACATGGCTTGAATCAAGCTATCTTCCTTATGCAGGTATATGCTTCTTGAACATGCCTTGTTTCATACAGTGGATTCCGAGGCAGTGAAAGTATACTGCACATAGCATGGGTTGTTTAATAATTGCTAGATTGCACAGATTTTGGTTTACCATTTTCTTAAATCATATACTCGAAAACCTGCACATAGCATGGATTGTTTTGTTGATACATACCAACTGTAATTGTATTGAAGTTTCTGTAGGCAGAGATGTAAAGTGATCTGTTTATCATCAGTAATAGCTTAAATGTCGTCTAGACTTGATCACTGCAAATAGGCTATTTAAATTGGCCATTATTGTCAGTGTTTGTCAAAATATAAATGGCGGAATTTGGTATTACTAGAAAATCTGATGTATTTTGTTGGTTACCTCGGTATTGGACTGTCTGTCATGTAAAAATTGTTTGCTTCTATAATTATTGTTTATCAGTATCAGTGCAAGTGCCTTGTTAAATGCCTAAACCATGGTCGGACTTCAATTCTTAGTCCTGTACATTTAATCTAATGTATGTATAAATTGAAGGAACCCTTTCAAGCAAGAGTACCAATCACGGAAGGAAGACTTTGGCTGACATGCTGGTTCGGGCAGACAGAGACTAGAAAAGTTGAATCGCTCCACCTAACTTATTTGTGGTACTTTCTCTTAACTTTTTCTTGGAGTAAGCCTTGTTTCGTTCGATGTTAATCATATTCCATTCTTGCAGAATCAAGTAGTTTTGGACTTTTGGTCATGTTTATGGGTCACTATGTCGATCATGTTTACAAATCACTATGTTGAACTGATTATCTTACTTGTTTAATATTTGTATTATAATACTGCTATTTTGTCCTTAATTCCAACTCATTTTGTTCATGTTGAGTTACATATGGCAGCCACCTGGGAAGACTAGTGTATTTAATGCATTGTGTAGTAATGATTTAAATTGCTTAGGCTAGTGGTACTCATATATGTCGACACTCATTCTCATGTATAAGTTGGTTGTTCTGCACCAGTATAACTCGTCACAAAAAACCGTTCATGTACTCCCTCCGTCTCCAAATAATTGTCGTGGATTTGTCAAAATATGGATGTATCTAGACGTATTTTAGTGTGTTGATACATCCATATTTTAACAAATCCAAGACGATTAATTCGGGACGGAGGGAGTAGCTGTTCTGCACCAGTATAACTCATGTCACAAAAAACCGTTCATGTAGCTGTTCTGCTTGTGCACGAGTATAACTCATGTCACACACACACTCTTGAATGGAAAAAAAAATGTGGAACATATTTTTTTAAATATTAATCTAAATATATGTAAAATGTATAGCTTCATTTATGTGCTGATAAAATTAGAGAATAGGACTGAATAAATTCGCAACTGGACTCTGAAAATTATACGAGTACATCATTTGCAAGAGATAATTACCCATGAATGCCAATATCGTGTTCGCACTTCCCATTTCTCTTACAATGACTGCAACGTGTTACTATACCTGCCCCCGCCAAATTCTACCGAGGAATACTTTGCTGATGTACCAGGCATGTCTTATCATTACAAAGTTAAAATTTGGAGTTTGAAAAATGATAACAGTTATGGAGCTTACACCTTATTCGTTCGATGTTATTCATATTCCATTGTTACTCCTTTCGTAATTTTGCATTTCTCTTACATTGCTCATGCAATATGTTACTTGCAGAATCAAATAGTTTTGGACTTTTGGTCATGTTTATGGGTCACTATATCGATTATATTTACAAATCACTATGTTGAACTGATTATGTTACTTTATAATATTATATATGACAGTACTATTTTTTTCCCGTTAATTCCAACTCGTTTAGTTCATGTTGAGTTACACATGGCAGCCACCGTGGAAGTCAAGACTAGTGTATTTATTGCATTGTGTAGCAACGATGTAAAATGCTTAGGCAAGTGGTACTCATATATTCGACACTCATGCCCATCTATAGGTAGCACTTCCTATCATAAAAACCGTTCATTTAGCTGTTCTGCAGCAGTATAAGTGTATAACTCATGTCACACATACTTTTGAATGAAAAAAAAATGTGGAACTGATTTAAAAAAATATTAATCTGAATATATGTAAAATTTCCAAACTTCATTTATGTGCTGATAAAATTAGAGATATCATTTGCAAGAGTGAACTACCCACTGAATGCCAATATCATGTATGCACTACCCATTTCTCTTACAACGACCGCGACGTGTTACTATACCTGCCCCCTGCAAAATTCTCTTGAGGAACACTTTGCTGATGTACCAGGCATGTCTTATCATTACAAAGTTAAAACTGGTAGTTTGAAAAATCATAAGAGTTATGGAGCTTAGCAGAGCATTTCGTTATGATGAGCCATTAGTTTTTTATCATTGATAAGTATTATCACCTACTGATCTTGCCTAAACTGAACTATGCTTTTTTTTGCTCTTGCTAGTTTGTCACATGACCATATCGTAATTTGTACTTCAACAGCAAATAAACAGAGCATGTCGCAGTGTGCATGTGAGGCATCTCATTTTGGTAATTGCTCCAAAGCAATATGAATGGGAATCTGCCTGTGCTGTTGTGTACTTCTGAACTCATGTTTCTACGTAGCAGTGTTCAGATGTCTCTGATGTCCATTTCTTTTTTTCAGAATCATGTCACTCATATCGGCGAGACATCACTCATGTTTACATTTTGGTTTGCAGGTTTCTTCAAAAAAGGTTACTTCAACTGTCAGATAAAAGTTGGTTTTGGCTGACTCAAAAATTGATGGTGGTGGTTTCCTGAAACTGTCACTTTGGGGGGCAATTCCGTGAGAAGTTGGTGTTTATTACGCTTCGCTGATACACTTCCTCGATCTCAGTTTGTGCAAAAGTCTGTCGAATAGTTTCAAATATTTTGGCTCTGTTTGTTCTGCTGCCCAGTTTCAGTAGAACGGCTTTGATTTCTTAGGAGTTTCAGCAGGAACGCAGTCAACAGCAACATGGCACAGCGGGCTGTTACTTTGAATGGATTAATATCTTTTGGGGAGTTAGAGCTGTTGATCGTTATGGTGCCTAGACCGTTCTTCAGGGATTTGTTCCTCTTAAGGTTAAACCAAATTGATGTTGTGTTGTTCTGGATTCTGGGATGAGCATGTTTTGGATCCTGGGAATTGACATGTTGAGAGGAGAGCGTCATGCATTTCAGAGATGTCTAAGGTGGATTAGCTACACCATACAGTATTACAGTGGATACTATGTATGGTACATCAATATAGCGATTCTGACAAAAAAAATGCAATATGAAGTGACAAAAAAAATGCAATATGAAGTGGAAATGAATCAAGAAGGAGCACTTTTTTCAGCCCATGGTCCATCAACCTTGCAATTGAGGGGGAAAAAAAATGCCATATGAAGTGCAGTGCTCGGACCGCGGCCCACGCTCTCAGGAAGAAGCCCGCCGACCGCCGAGAGCGAGAACGTGTTGCACGCCACCCAAAAGCAGCAGGGAGATGAAAGCATCAGCTCTGCTCTGCACACCCTAGCAGCCTCGCTCGCTGGATCTGATGCTTCGCTTGCTCCTCGCCGTCGTCCGCTGTTACCCTCGCTTAGTCGCTTCGCTGGTGCCGGACGGGCGTGGCGGCGTCCTTCGCAGCCGGCCAAGGAGAGGGAGCAACGCCACCGGCCTCGCGGAAGGGTAGGGTGGCGCAGCCGGCCCTGTCCTACGCCACCGGCTCGGGAAAAGACCTCGCCCTCGTGATGGTCTGGGCCGGGCCGGGCCGGGCCTAGAAAAGAGCCCGCAAGCCTGGCACGGCGATGGCGTTTTCCAGGATCAGCCGCACCTTGAAATACCCCGCCTTGGCGCCCGAAGAAGGTAACCGCCTCAACCAACTTCGCTCGCCGCTCCTCTTCTCAACCTCGCGGAGCGCCTAGAACCCCAGCATCCCCACCTCACCCTCGCGGAGCGCCAAGAACCCCATCATGAGCATCGTCAGCTTCTCCTCCTCTCCCGGCGACGAGGACAGCTCCGGCAGCGTAGCGATTGGCCCGTTCCACGACGGGCACTACGTGCGGCTGCAGAGCTGCGTGCACGGCACCTACCTCCACGCCGACGAGGACGGGCACGGCGTCTCCCTCAGCCCGCGTCGGGCGTCCATGAACGCCGCGTGGGCGGTGCACAGCAACCCCGGGGACGACCAGCACGTGCTCCTCTACAGCGCCGCCTACGGCCGCTACCTCGTCGCCACCGACGCCTCGGCCTCGCGCAGCTGCCCCGGCTTCCGCGTCGAGCAGCGGAACTGCAACGAGCTCGAGGAAGAGGCCATCAGGTGGCACGCCGTCAAGACCGGGTCCGGGGACGCCATCGTGCTCCGCCACGCCGCCGGCGACCACGACCGCTACCGCTACCTCCGCGCCAACGGGAGGCGCCTCCCCTGGAAGGAGAGCGTCGTCAGCGTCGACTACTTCAAGAACATCAGCACCATGATGGAGTGGCTGGTGGAGCCCATCCCCAGCACGGAGCTCGTGCCTCCTCTTCCGCGTCCGAATAGGGTGAGTTCGCTCGCCATGCCCGCTTCCGGATTCTTCTCGAGTTTTGCTTTCGCGATTCGGCGGGACTGATCGATTGAACGAATTGGGTTCTTGAATGCCGTTAGTCTGCATCGGATTTTAATCGCGGGATTGCACGTTGTGCTAATTTCATTCGCCTCGGAGCAATCCTTGATTCTGTTCTTCGCATCTTGCAAAACACGCGCTCTTCTTTGGTTGCCGCCCCTGTTTCTTGACTTCCCGCGCCTCCGTATTTGTGTTTTCGATCATAAAATTCACCGCCGCTTCATTCATCTCCTGAATATAACCATGGTTCTTTGCGAATCTCAACTCAACGCAGTTCCGCCGCCACCTCTCCGCCCTGCTGCCGACGCGGAGGGTGGACTTCATCGGGATCGGCCAAGTGTTCTTCGACAACCCTGTCGCGTTCGATTTCAGCGGAAGGTCCGTGTTCCGCCTGAGGAGCGATGTGGCCAGATGGATGGGAATCAGGAGGGAGAGGAACATACCCGACGACTTCGTCATGTACGTCCGAGCGGGCGTACACGGGCGGTTTACCCCACTCGTCGTCGACCTACCCCGCAGCAGTCAGGCCCTCGTTATCACGGTCGGGCCGCCAGCGCCAGGTGAGAGACCCTGATATGTACTGGAACTGGCAGATACTATTTTCTGCATAGCCTGATCTTTTGGCGTTTGTTTTAATGGAGTGCGTGTTTGGAAAGATTATACTGAAACCATTGTAGTATCAGGAAACTGTTTTAGTCATTAGTAATGCAGTACAAAAAAATATTGTAGTCTGAAAAACATGAAACTAAATTGCTTCAGTTAGGACTTGAATTGTATGAACTGTTGTCGCTAAATTATAAGTAAAAGTAACTGAATGGAAACAATAGATAATTACATTGTGCCTGTTGGATTTATCAGTCTGTCTACAGATGCTAGGAAGTTGTCTAAAGTTAGTTGGTTGTTGGGGAAAATAGTTTCCCGAGTTCATACTCAGCCTTGACATTGGAAATTATTGGGTTTGAAACAACTGTCCTTGGTTCAGATGATTCAGTCCTTCAATTTAATATCATGTGCTCCTAGTGAAAAACTTTGGAACTTGAAAACCTAAATCAGCCCACCCATCTAAGTTCAGCTTCACAAAGAAGGTACTTATTTATATATGATTTAGCCTATTCTAATTGTTTCGAACAGATATGAGCAAGATTCAATGCAGCACTGCATGCAAGCTAGTACTTGTTTCCGCCCATTAAATTACTTTCAGGTGTTATAAGTCAGCTGTCTTCGTGATCTTGCTGTTTACTTGTTGTAGCAATATGGGATTGTTGATATTCTGCAACGGTTGCAGTTCCTGTGGCATCTAACTGCTTCACTGTTTCTGCTAATTCAGCAAACGCCGCGCCTGGATACCCGGATGTCAATGCTGAGTAGAGAAAGACCAGAGCAGGTCTCCTGACTGTTGCCTTACAGTTCAACTCTTCAGAAGTGCCGCTGCCTCACGGCGACATGAGAATTCTTAATCTTTTGCATAGAGATGTGTAGGTCGAGAAAAACTCTGTGGCTCTTGTGTTGCTAGCTAAACTTGATCTGTTCTTGTGACATTGCTTTGATCTCGCGGTTCTAAAATTCCAGAACCTGTTTGAACAATTATGCAGTCACGTTGGTTTGTAATAGCTGCATTGTTATCCAGTTAAATACTTCATCGCTGTTAGCTGCATTTATCGCTGTGCTGTTTCAAGTTTTAGTCCAACGAAGTTACCCTTTCTTTCTAATCTTGTTTGTTGGTTATGTGCAACAGCAGCAACCCAGACTTACCATTTTGTGTTGGCCCGGTTTCATTCTCTGATAATAATTATGCTATGAAGGTTGTTCTCAGTTTATGCATCCTTCTCCATTCTAGTTTCAGCACACAGATCTTTTTCTTTAAAAAAAAAAATCAGGACATGCAGCGGAACTCTTACAGTCAGATTGCTGCGAATCTTTGTTCTGAACTCCTAACGCGCAGGTGGGAGGCGACTAACACTTTGTGCATATCATCCTTGCAATATACACAGTAGTATTTTTTAGGAGTGACAGGAGATAATCAAGATGCAGTTTTCACATAAACACTTTTGCATTACAGGAGTGTTCCAAGTTTGGACTTGTAGCGAACACCCTTTGGGCAACTGTGATCTGCCTCTAGTACACCAACACACAAGGACGTAACTCTGTCCAAACTCCAAACCGAGGAAAGGAAAACGTCCATAAACATGAGGGAAATTGTTACCTCCATGATTCCCCCCCCCCCCCCCCCCCCCCCTTTTTCTCTGTTTCCTCTAAACATGAGAAAATGTGTAGTTAAAAGAACACTAGTTGCAAACATCGTCACTATGTAGTAATAGGAAATTCGAAAATACAGTCACACTACTCAGAGATGACTGGATAAGAACATATCTGTATTGCTTTGGCTAATCCACTTGAGAGAAGGATGTATTTGATTCCTGATACCTGTATTGAAGACTTGACCAAGATTATGAGAAGGTTTTTCTGGAAGGGTCATCTACCAAGAAGAAATGCTACATGGTGAAGTGGGTTTGATCAATAAACCAAAGAACAAAGGTGGCCTTGGGATTAAGAATCTGTAACTTTTTAACGTCAGCTCGCTCCATAAATGGTGGTGGAGGTTGGGGAGTGAAGAAGGACTTTGGCAAAAGCTGGTGAAGGCTAAAGAAAGAATTCAAAATGAGATTTGGAGAACCAAGATAGGACAGGTTTTTTTTACATAAAAATCTTTTATTGCCCGACTTTGCCTAAGCAAAGCCAACAGAGGTTCACAACATACGATTACAAACTGCTGCGGCATACCGCTTCGCCAAATAAAACACGACATGCTGCGGCATACAACTTAGCCAAAGAGAGAGGAAATAGTAACAGAAACAGCTAAACCCAAACAAAGAGAACTCGAGCGCTCGGGAGACTAGGAGCAGGGACGGCTGGAGGCGTGGAGTCTCTTCAGTTCGCCAATCAGCACCCGAGCGCCATCCCGGTCCTTATTTTTCAGCACGGGGAGCCAGAGCTGCAAGAAAATCAGCATTTTGAAAATAACATCAGCGGGGTGGTTAATCGTTTTTTGTTCAATGACGAGTTTATTCCTGATGTTCCAAAGAGCCCAGGATTGGGCCACAAAGAGGACCCAAGTCAGTCTACGAGTTTGACCCGTCAAGCTCGAGAGAAGAGAGTGGAACTGCGTAACACACTCCACCCAAACTTGGCTAACAAGCACTTAATGAAAATGTGACGTGTTCTCATCCGTGCCACACAACGCGCATTTTCCATCGGAGGGGCCATGTTTAGCCTTAAGCCGTAGGCTAGTCGGCAACCGATCCTATATCAGTTGCAACGAGAACACTTTAATTTTCAAGGGGACCTTGGCCTTCCAAAGATCTCTAAAGTGCGGGACGGGGTCCCGAGAGATAGTTTTTCATACATCGAACTAACGGAGAACTTCCCCGAGGGGTCCAAGTGCCAAGACAGCTTGTCATGGCACAAGGACAAGCTAGTGGAAGAGAGGATTTCCTGAAGCAGGGTCCAATGGGCAACCCCGGCCTGGTCTAGAGATCTGCGGAAGCGACATCCTAACGACACCGCATCGGCCACAGAAATAAACTTGTTATCGCTGATGTTAAAAAGATGGGGGAATCTGCGGCAGGGGGGCCCCTCCCCAGTCCACCAGTCCAACCAAAATAGGGCACGGCGGCCATTCTCCATGACAAACTTAGTACCTAACTTAAACATGTGCTTTACTTTGTGAATGCCTTTCCAGAATTGCGAGCCACACCGGCTTGTGCTGGAAAAGATGTCCCCCTTGGGGGAGTATTTAGCTCTGACCAGGATGGCCCAAATGGAGTCGTCCATCTGATATAGTTTCCAGATCCATTTTACTAACAAAGCTTCGTTCATGTGCTTAGAGCGAAGGATACCCAATCCACCACTCTCTTTAGGCCGACAAACCTCTGGCCAACGCACTATGTGGTACTTGTGATCTGGGCCAGCCCCTTCCTAGAAGAATCTGACCCTGTGGGAGTACATTTGCGCGGGGACACCGTCTTGTAGGAGGAAAAGGCCCATAACATAAAGAGGCGGGCTAGCAAGGCACGAGTTTGAAAGAATGAGACGACCGCTGGAGGAGAGGAATCTACCCACCCAGGGTTCCACTCTCTCTACAAGCTTTTGCACCAGGAAAGCCCATTGGTCAATCATTAGCTTCTTGTCGGCAATTGGGAGCCCGAGGTAGGTAAGAGGGAAGTGACCCAGTTTGCAGTTGAGTTGGTTTTCTACCCTAAGCTGGATCTCGGGGGATTAACCTATCACCAGCCCCTCGCTTTTGTGATAATTGATTTTAAGGCCAGACATATTCTCGAAGCATCCCAACAGAAATTTGAGATTGACAATCGCCAAATCATCGTGTTGAATCAGGATAATTGTGTCGTCGTCGTATTGAAGATGGGTGATACCACCGGGTGACTCACAAGTCTAGAAATATTTACTCGAAGTGATACATTATTACTTGAGTATAGAAAGATGGTGGTTTTTGGAGGAAATGAAATTGATTTCTGGCATGAGGCTTAGCATGGAGAAACTTCCTTTTGTGAGCTTTTCCCCCAGTTGTTTGAGGTGTGCGTATATCAGGAGTGCACAGTGAGAGAGATGAGTGATATAGTCTTGCAATTCGTCTTCAGAAGGTGGCTTGACCCCAACTTGCAGCAACATATGGTTTCGTTGAGAAATGCTCAGATGATTTCGTTCAGAAATTCTCTGTATGCTATAGCTCTCAATGAGGGGTCTGATAAGGCCAAATGGAAGCTCACAAAATAAAAAAAATCAGTGTAAAATCTTTATATAATAAAATCTCCTCAAGTGGAATCGATAGATCCTTCTTTTAGTTGTGGGAAGTCAAGCTTTCCTTGAAAATCAAGATTTGGCTTTGATTAGTATGGCATAATGACATTGGCTCCAAAGATAACATGAAAAAAGAAAGTGGGTTGGGGATTTTTTTTATAGATTTTGCCCAGAAAGTGAAACTATTAATCACATGTTTTTTATTGTCTTGTTGTTGTCTACAAATGGGGGTTGTTAGTTCTTGTCTTGGTGATGTTAATAGACCAACCTGTTTTACCCAATTTTTCTCGTGGATTGCAAGTTTTCTTCTTGGGAGGACAAACTTGCATATTAATGGAATTGCTGCATTTTTCTGGTCAATTTGGAAGACTAGGAATCGACCTTGTTTTTATAAAAAAGTTCACGTATGCTCATGTTGAGCTCATTGGTTACATGTATGCGTTTCTTTGTTATTGGGCAGGTTTACAGCTGGAGGGAGCAAGGAAAGATGTGGATGAAGGGGCGTCAAGGATGCTGGAGATAGCTGTGAGGGCCCATGATGCAACATACACACCGAACATGCGGATTTCTAGTGTTGAGGAATCATATGACATGGAAGAATAGAAGTTCGATATCCTGCAGCTCTCAAAGGAGAAAAAAATGGAAAAAGTGGAAAGTTGGCTTCGGTTCATGGGAACACATCTTCATATGTAATTCCCAAGTGTTAATGTGTTCAGGAACTTCCCCCCGTTGGCTAGTAATACAAGTTTGTCTTTCAACTTTGGTTTTTTTGAGAACTTTGTGTTGTAAGCATGCCCTAAGTAGGAAATATGTTTTTATTGATGTATTGTGCTAGATTGGTGCCTCCTTTGCAGGCATTAAGATGGTATTCCTAGTGCAGGTAGCTTTTCTCTTTTGCGCTTCTTTTTAGTTCTTTCGCTGGTTGTGTACATAAAAACAAAACCCCATTCTTTTATCTTGGTAATGGAACCCTACTTTTTGGGGAAGTCATGTGAAAAGAAAAGGTTGCATGATAACGGTATAATATTATCATTTTATTTATATTATCATTGATTTGATCATGCTTTATTATTTTAGTGTTTTCCTATTCCTGTGAATTAAACACTTAGTTTCACAGAATTCCTGTATTTTACCATACACTGTTTACACATGCAACCTATCATATTTCTATGGTTTTTCATGTTCCTACATTATTGGCATCCCACGAATCACAGAGGCCTTTAATATGCGATTTCACATACAATTTTTTTTTTTACGTTTTCTCTCTTTAAGCTTTCACATGATTATAATTTATCAATGAGAATGCTCAAGAACACAATTTGAACTCAGATGATGACGATCATAGCGAGATAGTGAAGGTAGAGATGTTAGGTATGATAAAAGTAATTCATTAAAAACAAGACAATGTATTGATCTGCATACCAAAGTTTTCTAATTTAATATTAGGACAACCGCTTTGCTCTTGGTGGGAGGGGCTGGCGAACCCTAGACGCTGCCCCTTCACTCTCCTCCTTGGCTTCTTGTCATGCCCGCTGCCAGATGACGTCGACGTCCAACTCCTGGTTGGCAAACGGAAGATGAAGGGGGACGTCCTCGTGGTTCAAAGTACGATATGGTCAACTAGAGGGGCGACGTGGGGTAGGGGGATATGTGACTAACAATTTTTATCTTTTACTTTTTAATTAGGGCTTAACAAATAATCACAAGGTTGTCCAGATGCGCAGCTAGGTGAACAATCTATGTGACAAGATACAAAGTAAAATACACAACGAAAGCAAAAAAAAAAGTAAAGGCACAAGATAAACCACAATGTGAGATGCACAAAGATAATGATATGATTCTGTAGTACCTTCCTAAGGGAAGTATATCTACGTTGGAGAGGTGAGGAGCCGTCAAGGCACTGCAATAGCACAGATGTGCACACCTTAGACTCTGTGAGCTTCTCAGGCGAGGGAGTCCACTATGAGGTCAGCTTGAGGTGATGAACAAACCTTTACACAAGGTTGAGGTATCTCCACAACTCAACTGGATGATCTCAACCAGTTTTGGAGATTTTTGCAACAAGGTGGAAGCTCCAAGCACTATGTTTCTCTAGGGTTTCAAGACACTGATACATCCAAAACATATCTACTTTTCTGAACAATTTTGCAGTTGTTTTCTTCTAAACTTGTGAGTTTTGGATGCAACTAACACAGATTAATGCTGTTTTCAGCAGAATTAACTTGGTGTCTCGTTTTTGTGCATAAAATCAACTTTTAGGAAATTGCCCGAAAAAGATACAGAAGTCCTTATTTTACCCGAACACCCCAGGAGCCAGAAGAAGAGCCGGAGGGGGGAAAT
The DNA here is from genome assembly GCA_028641055.1 of Alopecurus myosuroides. Taxonomy (NCBI): domain Eukaryota; kingdom Viridiplantae; phylum Streptophyta; class Magnoliopsida; order Poales; family Poaceae; genus Alopecurus; species Alopecurus myosuroides. The sequence goes on from CM054061.1 coordinate 117,460,571, forward strand.
GAGGGCCCACAGCATAGGGTGGCGCCCCCCCTTGGCCGCGCCACCAGGTGGTGTGGTTGCCTCAGCCACCCCCTCGGGCTCCCCTTTCGACTACATATGCCCCGTGACCTAAAAACCGGGGGGTTCATCATATTCCAGAGAAAAACACCAGAGCATCGCTGCCACCTTGAAACCCAATTTGGGGATCAGAAGTTCCTGTTCTGACACCCTGCCGGGATAGGGATTCGTAGGAGATCATCGCCATTGTCATCGCCACCACTTCTCCTTCAACCATCCATGATTCCCCCATACATATGTGAGTAATCCCCGCTGTAGTCTGAGAGGGATGGAATGGATTGAATGAGATCGTTCATCTAATAATGCCAGATTGTTAAGTCATGGTGCCTAGTATCTGTTGTAAGTGCTTTATATTGTTGTTGCAACTTGTTATGCTTAATGCTTGCCACTAGGGCCCGAGTGCCATGATCTAAGATTTAAACATGTTATTGTTTCATGAAGATAATTATGTTTTTGACCATACCTGCAAGTTGTTTACACACATTGTTGTCCGAAACCCGAGGCCCCAAAGTGACAATAGTTGGGACAACGGGAGGGGATGGTTGTGATGTGAGGATCACATGTGCTCACGGAGTGTTAATGCCTTGCTCCGGTGCTTTATTAAAAGGAGCACCTTAATTACCAGTAGTTTCCCTTGAGGCCCCGCTGAAACGGGCTGGTAGGACAGAAGATGTTGTGCAAGTTTCTCATTGCGAGCACGTACAACTAAATTGGAACGCATGCCTATGGTTTGCCTAGTACTTGGATGCTTTATTATTATCTATCTGCAATGCCCATGTTTTGATTATTATATGAACTATCTTATCCATGCAACGCCCATTCATCCATCCCTATGCCTACAGTACGTTAATCCTGCCGTTTCCCACAATTGCTACCGATGTTACTATTTTACTCCTCCTGTTATTTTACTACCGCTACTGCTATAAAACTGTTACCACTGATAAACTGTTGCGAGCAAGTCTACTTTTAGGTGCAGCTGAACTGACAACTCATCTGTTAAGGCTTATAAATATTCTTTGGCTCCCCTTGTGTCGAATCAATAAATTTGTGTTTTACTTCCCTCAAAGACTGTTTTGATCCCTATACTTGTGGGTCATCAAGACTATTTTCTGGCGCCGTTGCCGGGGAGCATAGCTTTATTTATTTTCTCACTTGAATGTGATATTGTTCGCTTCAAGCTTTTCATCACGGGTAAAACTCGTGATGGAAAAGTTCCTATATTACCATCCACTACAAGGAGAGGTACAGCTCTGAACACCTCTGTTGCTCTTGATTCACCATCTGTAATAAGCAAGCTTCTTACACCACCACATGTTACACACACTGCTAATTCTACTGAGTCTGGAAATGCTTCTGATACTTTTGATGATGCTTCTACTATGCTTGATGATACTATTTCACTAGGTCCTTTCCTAGATGCTACAATTGCTAAATCTAAACAAATTGGAAACACTGAAATTCCTGATGAAAATGCTAGTACACCTGTTAATTCACCTGAGTCTAGAAAAATTCCTAGTGATGATCTTGAGGAAACTTACATTGAACTTAATGATGAATTTATTGAAGAAGTTCAAGCTACTACTAGGGCAAGCGCTCTTAAGATTCTTCTTGCAAGACGTGTTGTTAAATATAAACATTCTTCTGATGCTAAGTTTGCTACATCTCCCATACACATTAAAGATAAGGATTATGATTTCTCTCTAGATTTATCCTATATATCCATTGTTGATAAAGAACCTTTTTGTGGTACTGAAAATGAAAGTGCTATGGAACATATGAATGAGCTCTCATCTTTGAGTAGTTTATTTTCTGATGATATTAAAAAAACACTTACTTTGTTGCTAAGATCTTTCCTTTCTCATTGAAAGATGAAGTTAAAACTTGGTTTAACAATTTTTCACCTGGATCTATTGATAGTCCTATTGGTTTGGTTAATGCTTTCTTTCAAAAATATTTTCCTGCTAGTGCTCAACATGCTGCTTTGCAAAGAATCTTTAACTTTAAGCAAATTGAAGGAGAGAAAATGCCTGAATCTTGGTCAAGATTTTGTTCTTTAATAAGAGCTAGCCCTGGACATCCATTACCTAAAAATGAGACCCTAGATATATTTATAATGGACTAGCTGTTGAATCTAGGACATACCTGGATAGTTGTGTTGGTTGTGTTTTCAGGAAAAGAACTCCTGAAGAAGCTGAGGAATTATTGCCTAAAATAGCCAAAAACCATGATGATTGGACTATACCTGAACCAACACCAACACCAACACCAATACCAACACCCAAGAAGAGGCGAATGATTGAATTAAATGAGAAGTGATGAGTAAAGCCAAGAAATCTCTTAAAGAGAGGGGTATTAAATCTGAAGATGTGAAGAATTTACCACCTATAGAAGAATTATGTAAACCAATTCCTCATCCACCCAAAGTTGCGGTACACTGTCTCCAATATTTTGATAATAGAGATATTCACTATTCTAAACCACCTGATCAATGCTTAGATGAATGTCGTGGTGGTGTCACGGCAGATGCCATGGGATGGCTAAAGATGTGGGGACGAAGGACGCCGGAGGTGTCCGGGGAGGGATCACGCGACGAGTAGCCGCGTGAGGTAAGATCCACACAACACAAACAACACGATGTACCCAGGTTCAGGGCCCTCGTGAGGAGGTAAAACCCCTACTCCTGCCTTTCTCTCTGTATTACGGTGTCTCTCCGAGTAGGTACAGTACAAATAGTAACGCTACCGAGTAGCCCCTTGCCCCTCTCCGAGTAGAGCTAGGTCAAGGACTTAGGGTTTCTAGGGTTTCCAGTGAGAGCGTTCGTGAGCATATGAGCCTGCCTCGCGCAGGAGGCGGCGGGGCACCTTATATACATGGTGCCCAGCCGGATACGTCCAAATCCTAGACAAGTGTCGACATAGTGTCCACACTGTCCTTTCTCCGAGTACCCGCTGACAGCTTTGGTCGTTGGTCTTGGCTGCTTCTGTAAAGTCGTTGGGCAAAACTAGGGGACAGACTGGTATCACTGTACCTAGTCACAGAGTAGGCCCCCCTTATCCTGCCACCGACTGCTTCCATGCTGTCACTGTCAGGCAGGCCGTCCCCACGTGAACAGTAGTTCGAATGCTGCCAAGTACGGGCCCAGGATACGCGGGATCCTGTGTCAGAACGGCTCCTTTGACTTCCTGCCCGAGTAGTTTCCCGCCAAATGTTCCCGCCAATTGTACTCGGGCCAAACCTTCTACTCGACATGGTAGAAACTGACTGATATCTCCTTCTGGCCATCTTGAGGTGAGACCGGGTAGCAGTCGACCGGGTAGCGAGTACCCGGTAGTCGGCTACTCGGCCAAACCTCTCTTCCGTACGCGGCCTTTACCACCTGTCTTTACCCTACTCGGGGGTAACCCCCCGACAGCAGTCCCCGAAGCTGGTTGAGTCTTGCGAACTTGTTCACTAGGCTCTGCCAGCTTAAAACCAGCCTTTGCATCTCAGCCATCGAACCTCAAGATGCCGAGTAGGTCCTCCGAGTAGCTATCCGGAAAGTATCTTGAGTCTCCTCTTTCCGAGTAGCACTTGCTTTCTGCTCTGTATCCGAGTAAAAAGACTTAGCGAAATTCCGCAAACTGAGCATCCGCAGCGCAGAGCAACATCCAGCCCTTCACGCAGGCACTGCCTACGTGTCAAGCATCCACGACCTTGTCGTTTGGTTGCCCAGGACACGACGCCACGTGTCCAGTTTTCACGCCGTGGGCCCACCGGCCGTCATGTCCCATCACGCGCAATTACTGGCCACGATCTGAAGGTGGGATCAAATGCGGCCGTTACGCGCGCAGCCCGCGCTTGTGTGCGTTTCTATCCGGCCACAGGACCCACCACACGCCACAGTCGATCCCACTACCGTGGTGGTAACGGTAATCTCGCCGAGGAGGTATAAATACCCCCGCGGTAACTTTCTTTTCCCCTTCCCTGCTCATTTCCTCTTCTTCCTCCCGTTCTTCTCCGCCACCGAGCGCTCCGCCGCCGCGCTAGCCTCTGCGCCGCTGCGGACTCGCTCCACCACCAACCCCGTTTGATTTCCGATTCTTCCACTCGCAACCATGGCCAAGTCCTGCTGGGCCGGTTCCTCCATCACCCAAGCCAACCTCGCCTGGCTCGTGAACGAGAGAAGGGTTCCCCCCGGCGTGGAGTGCCGGGCACCCGACGACGAGGTCGTGCCCAAGCCCAGGGATGGAGAGCGCGTGGTGTTCATGTCCCACTTCGAGCGCGGGTTCGGGCTGCCAGCATCGGACTTCATGCGTAAGTTCCTGAATCACTTCGGGCTGCAGATGCACCATCTGCCGCCCAATGCAGTCGTTTTCCTCGCATACCACGCCGTGGTGTGCGAGGCTTTTCTCGGCATCAGGCCCACCGTGGAGACGTGGCTCCACTACTTCCATCTTCGCCAACAATCCGTCGGGAAGAAGGACGGCGCGGGCGTTCCTCGCGCCACCGACGTCGGCTGCGCCATGATGGTGCAGCGGAACGGGACGAACCACCCCCGCATCCAGGGGCTGGATTCCTGCCGAATGTGGCAGCAAACGTTCTTCTACGTGAGGAACGTTGCCGCCGCTGATGGAGCCCCCGTCGACGATCGGATCAACCTGCCCCCTTGGAGCAAGCGTGCTCCACTCGGGTCGAATTGGAAGGAGAAGCCCGTCAACGACGAGAACGCCACCGAGATAGAGACGCAACTCGCCTGGCTGAAGACGCATGGCCTCAGGAATGACGATCCAGTAGCGTGCTGGATCAAACGCCGGGTGCTCCCTCTGCAGGAGCGATGCCACCTCATGTGTTACATGGGAGGGCCTCGCGATTGCACCAGGACCACCACCGTCGAGATCGACGACGCTGACGTTCCCCGGCTTGCCAGGAACATCCTGAAGACCAGCCTCAACGAGAAGTGGCGGTACGGGTTCCTCCCGTTCAGCCGTAGGACTCCAATCTTACGGGTACGTCTCCCTTACTCTGTTTTCGTCTCTGCCTTCCGAGTAGATAGCTTCTCTTTTCGCCTCGACTAGCAATCGCCTCGTGCACCGAGTAGGACACTTAGCTAAATCGCCTTAGGCTTAGTGTGCTTTGTGCCTGCACGCCTCGTCGAGTAGGAAATTTAGAAAAAAGCCTAGGCTTAGTGTGCTTCGTGGGTGCACGCCTACCCGAGTAGAGTTCTTTTCTGGTACTCGGCTAACTTGTGATCCTTCTCTGCCTTTCAGACTCTTACTCGCCAGCTCACTGAAAGCAGCGAGGTCTTCGAGGACAACTGGTCCAAGGATCGCGAGGAGGATGATGTACCCCCCTCTGATGACGCGGAGCAGAGCAGCCCCGTTCCCGAGAAGCGCGACGTCCTTAACACTTGGGCGGACGACGGCTCTGACGGTAATAGCATCCTCATCTTGCTTGTTTCCGGGAAGCATCAACTCCTTGTATTGCTATTTCTGATTCACTTCTTCTTTCCTTTGAATTTCTCAGATGAGGCCGCTGCGGAGAAGGACGACGAGGATGAGGACGAGAACGAGGGCGATGCGCCCCTTGTCGTCAAGCCTCTGTCGGTTGCCCCTCCCGAAACTCGCAAACGGACAGGCGGCGAAGCACGAGCGCCCCCTGCCAAGAAGAAGAAGAAGCCCGCCGAGGAGGGAGAGACCCCCGAGAAGAAGAAACCCACCAAGCTCACCACGAAGAGAAAGAGGAAACAGCTCTCTTCCACTACCGCGTAAGCTTCCTTCCCGGTCGTCTTTCTTCTCGCGCAGTACCACTTTCCCCATTTTCTTCCAATTCCTGATTCCCTTCTCCTCTTTCCGCAGAGCTCCCCTGGACGTGAACGCCGCTTGCGCATCCGGCCAAGCCAAGGAAACTCCAATTCCTCTGATCAACGTCGATGACGACGAGGAGGACAACACTGCCCACGCTGCTGCCGCCAAAGCACCGATCACTTCCGCTCAGGGAGCAGGATCAGAAGCGGCAGCTCAGGACGCTGCCGTCCACCCCGAAAGACCACCTTCTCCTCCGGCTAGCAATGCCGAGGAGGTCCGAGACCAGGATATGCAAGACACTGCCGCCCCCGAGCGGCCTGAAGTAGAACAAGAGCAAACCAGCACAGAGGCTGGTGCACGAGACAATCTTGCTGCCGAGCAGCAAGTAGGAGACAACACCGCTGCGGACGCCACCGTCACGGATGTTTATCCGTTGCCAGGCGGCGCTCCGAGTAGCGCCCAGCTAGAGACTGCACTGGGCGACGGGTCTGCAGCGCCACCAACTGCGCCGACGTCTTCCTTGTTGCCACAGAGTAAGGACACATCCAGCCCTCCTGGGCGAGTAACCAGGCAACGGGCCCTTGATGCTCTGAGGGATTACTGCTCCGAGAAGGGCCCTTCTGAGAAAAAGACTGCCGATAAGGTGGCTGCCGAGGAGGCCAAGGCCAAGGAGGAAGCCGCCGAGAAGGCCAAAGCCGAGAAAGAAACTGCTGAGAGAGCCAAGGCCGAGCAGAAGAAGGCCAGGGCTGAACAGAAGAAAGCCGAGAAGCGAGCTGCCGAGGAAGCAGTCGCCGAGAAGGCAAAGGCCAAGACAGAGGGGAAGAAACCCGAGGATCCCGAGAAGCAGAAGATCGAGAAAGAGCAGACGAAGAAAAGGGCCAGGGAGCAAGGCGCATCCGCAGGCGGAGCACTCGTGATCCGCGACTCCGGCCCGATTCCTGCTGCACTCTCTGCGGGCGCTCGCGCTGCTGGCCAGCCTTGCTACCCGGAATATATGATTGAGGTTAGCCACCAACATAGCATCGGCTTCCCTCCCCAAGATAAAGCTGTAGCTATTCAGAAGGGGAGGAAAGCTGTAGCCAGGAATACTCCTCCCTTCGATCCAGCCCAGAACAAACCCGTCAATATTGCTTCTCGGGGAGTCCAAGACAAGCCAATAACCTCCAAGGGTCTTGAGCAGGTACTGGACACTGTCGGCTACATCAGCGCCAAGTGGGACAGCGGGGTTCTCGGAGAGGAGAAGTGGCACGGCTTGACCCTTGGCTCCGTCGACCACTACCGCGTGGAGTGGAACAAGATCGACTTGGGACACCAGCCCATGTCCGTCTCCACCGACACCGCCACCCTCGCAGCCAAGATGTTCTTGCACCGCAAGAACGCCGAAGATATCGAACAGAGCTACGCAGTAAGTCTTTTTGCCTTTTCCGAGTTGAATTTTCTTCTCTTCTACTCGCCTTCCTTCTTTCTCACCAACACTCCCAGTCCCCGAGATTTGGGTCGAGTAGGTGGACACTCTCCGAGTAGCCTCCTACTCGGGCCGAATCTTCTCTGCTTTGCCTAACTCATTTTCTTCTCGGTTTTCAGGATAGCGTTCTCAAGCGGACCAACTTGTACCGCATCCTTCTCTGGAACCACTCCATCGCCAGGAGACGCATCACCGCACTGGAGAAAGAGAAGGCAGATGCCGAGGCCGCAAGCAAAAACGCCAATGAGAGCAGCCAGCAGCTGGCTGAAGTGCAGGGTAGGCCTTTTAGCTACGCGGTTTCTGCGTTTTATTTTTACGCCCGCTCCTGCTTTCTTTGGCACTAACCTTTCCTTCTCTGCAGCTAACCTGAAGGCCCTAGTCGACGAGCACGACAAGTGCCGTGCTTTTGTGGCAGACTCCGAGGCCACCATAAAGAGACTTGAAGGTGAGCTTGTTGTTTACTCGGTTCTGTCTCGAATTTGTTTCTTCTCTGCATATCTGCTGACCTTATCTTATCTTTTCGCAGAAGATTATAAGTCATTTGCTGAGGCGCACCAAGATTGCGTCCAGCCAGCAGCGGTGGAAAAGCAGCTGTCCGATCAGGCCATTACTCTGATTAAGGACCACACCAGCGAGATGGAGAAACTGCAGGTCCAGCTTCAGAACGCGCTCCAAGACGCCGTGAAGATTGGCGCCGAGAGGGACGCGGCCATCGCCGAGAAAGCCAAGGCCGAGACCACTTTCAAGGCCAAGGAGAGGGCCCTCGAGGCTGAGTGCGAGACTCTGAAGAAAACCAATGCTGATCTTTTCGCCCAGATGGATACCCTGCGCCAGGTCCAATCAAAGCAGATTAACAACGAGGAATCCTGGAGAACCAAGCTGCAGCAACTGCGCCGCCAACTAGTCGGTAAGTTCTTTTCTTCCCTGCATCTTTTCTTCTCGGTCCTATTCCTTCTCGGCTTCCTCTTTCCTTTCTCGGTTTTTGATCTTGCCACTTGCTATTTCAGATATTTGGCCTCGTCTTGAGTCTACCTCTGCGCCCACGATAGCCAAGGCCCGAGCAGTTCGCCTCTCGCTGGGTGAGCCGATTGACACCAGGGCTGATATCGAGGACAGCTTGGTGGTCCTCAAGGGTTACTTCGAACAGCTGGCCGGCTGCGGGACTGATTTGATGCATGCAGGCTTTGAGCTCCACCGGCTGTTCTGGCCCCATGATCCTGAGCCAAAAAGCATGCGGGCGCTCGCCCTCAAGCTGGAAGGCGTGAAGGCCGAGTTGAAGAAGTGGCGAGCCTCCGGAGCCCGTGCTGGTGCGGACGTGATGCTTCTCTGCATTGCGTCCTGGTATGAGAACCTGGACATGCAGCTCATCCGCGGGAAGCGCAATAATTCCAAGTGGGAGACTGATGCCGACAGCGTGGCCTTGCGCAAGCAGATTGCATATGATGTCGCAGAGTGCGCCGAGACGGAGGTCTACATCGATGGCGTCCCCGAACCCGACACCGAGTACGAGGACGACGAAGATGACGATGAGGAGGAACTTGGGGAGTACTTCGAATCTCCCAAGGGCAAAGCCGGGAAGGGCAAGGCCACCGTCGTCGCGAGTAGCGATGAAGACGAAGGGGCGCACATCGACAGCGAGCCACTCGACTTTGGCACCTCCTCAGGTGCTGCTCTCGACGACACGGTGCCTCCTCCTGGCCACGCTTCAGGCTCCTCCTTGGCTCCAGGACCCGTCTCGGTAGCCACGGCCACTTCCGAGCAGACGGCCACCCAGGAGGATGCCGAGATGGAGGAATCCACCGTCGTGCAGACGGGAGCGGATGCCACTCAAGCCGGCACCGAAGAAGCAGCTACCGCCACTGCTACTGAAGAAACTGCTGCCAAGGCCGCCGCCGAGGAAACAGCCGCCAAGGCCAGCGCCGAGAACATCTCCTCTGCAACTTGAAGCAACCTGCAATCTTTTCTTTCACTTGAACATTTTATCAGATCCCCGGGATGCCGGGAGCAGATGTAACAGACTACCTTTATCTTGCTTGCTACTCAGTTTTTATGCCCACTCGGTTTACGTTGACATTAATCAATTTGCACGACAATGGCTTAATGCCGAGTTGTGTTTCCATGCGAGTCCCCGAGTAGCTTTTCTTATTCACCCTGTCTTTTCATCTCTGCTCTACCTGCGACTTGTCGCTTGTTTGGTATTCGAGTCACAAGAATCAAAGAACAAGACTGCAAATACTTAGCCGCTAGAAAACAATCATGATAACGCAGCCCATCACCTAGCCGAGAAGACGAAAACAAGGAATAAAAAGCAATCGACAATCTACTCGGTTCCTGCACTTTTTTCTTCCTTAGCGATTTTCGTGTGCTCATTGACCTTTTGCTTGTTCTCTTGCTTGCCATGAAGCCGGGTTTCGGACAGCAGCAAAGTCGAAGAGTTGGCATATAGGTTTAAACACAGTACTCAATGCACCTTTGAGTTCTGAAGTGAAGCAACCGAATAGACAAAGGAACAAGCCGAGTAAAAAACACTTAGAGCAATTTCGGACGAGGGCAGTCCCCGGGAACAATTTTAGATTGCAGAGTAGAATTTCAACTCGGATGAAAGGGTACATACACATCTTTGCTTACGAATGAAAACGACGAAGTAGAGCTACATTCCAGGGACGCTTGGTTTCCTCTCCAGCTTTATCTGCCCTGTTCGCCTGCGATGGGCGCACATCTACAAGATAGTACGCGTCATTGTGCAGCGCTTTGCTGACAATGAAAGGCCCTTCCCATGGAGGAGACAACTTGTGCATCCCGGCTGTGCGCTGCACAAGCCTAAGGACCATGTCTCCTTCTCGGAAAACCCTTGGGTTCACCTTTCGGCTATGATAACGCCGCAGGTTTTGCTGGTAGATAGCCGAGCGTGACAAAGTCAGCTCTCTTGCTTCTTCAAGCAGGTCAACGTCGTCTTCTCGAGCTTCTCTCGCCTCCACCTCAGTGTAGAGGGCTACTCGGGGGGAGTCATGCTCTAAGTCTATTGGCAACACGGCCTCAGCCCCGTATACCAAGAAGAATGGCGTGTAGCCGGTTGACCGGTTAGGGGTAGTCCTTAGACTCCACAACACCGCTGGCAACTCTTCTAGCCAACACCCGGGTGTTTTCAGCAATGGCTCAATCAGCCTTGGCTTGATGCCTGCCAGTACCATCCCATTTGCTCTCTCAACTTGCCCATTGGAGGCAGGGTGCGCGACTGACGCAACGTCTAGTCGGATATGCTTATCTCTGCAGAATCGCACCATTGCCCCCTCTGCAAAGTTGGTGCCATTGTCGGTGATGATACTGTGCGGGTAGCCATATCTCATGATCACATCTTTCACAAACTTCACAGCTGTGACTCCATCGCACTTCCGAATAGGCTTCACCTCGATCCACTTGGTGAACTTGTCCACCATGACCAAGATATGTGTCATATTGCCCTTAGCCGGCTTGAAAGGGCCAACCATATCCAAGCACCAAACAGCAAACGGCCATGTGATAGGAATTGTTTTCAACTCGGATGCTGGCATGTGAATCTTACTTGCGAACATCTGGCAGCCGGCGCACTTCCTCACAATGTCCTCAGCTTGCTGCAATGCAGTGAGCCAGTAGAAGCCATGCCGAAAAGCTTTCTTGACTAAAGCCCGAGAAGAGGCGTGATGCCCACATTCCCCTTGATGTATCTCCACCAGGATTTCTTCTCCTTCCTCTGGGCTCACACAGCGTTGCAGCACACCAGTGGCACTTCTCTTGTGCAGCACGTCTCGGACTAAGGCGTAGCCCTTGGATCTTCTCTGAATCTGCCTCGCAGTCACCTCATCTTCGGGTAAAGTACCGTCCCTTAGAAAGGATAATATGGGCATTGCCCAATTCGGTGTCTCCCGCACGGGAAACACTGGTTCGTCCATTTCCATTGGGACAGGCTCTGGTGGTTGCACAGGAGGAGTAGGAGCGCTTCTCTGCAGCCCAGATCGATTGGCGAGAACTTCTTCAATGAATGCAACAGCTTCTGGGTTGAGGGCGGCAGTCCCCGAGTAAGGAATGGCAGTCCCCGGGTAAGGAATGGCAGTCCCCGGGTAGGGAGTGGCAGTCCCCGGGTACGGAGTGGCAGTCCCCGGGTACGGAGTGGCAGTCCCCGAGTAGGGAACGGCAGTCCCCGGGTAGGGAACGGCAGTCCCCGAGTATAGGACGGCAGTCCCCGGGTTCCCTGCAGCACTCTCCCAGTCAATCTCCATTGGGTCTGATTCTTCACTTGGCAGAGAGGGAACAAAGATAGATTCCGAGTTGGGGGAAGGCTTGATGGATGGCTTCCTCAAATGCTCCAAGGAAATCCCTGCCGGGATGGACTGCCGAGAAGATCCCAACTTGGACAGCTCATCTGCTGCTTCGTTTTCTGCTCGGTGAATGTGCTGGAACTCACAGCCTTCGAAAAACCCAGTCATTGACTGCACCAGGAAACGATACGACGCCATGTTGGCATCCAAGGCATCCCAGGTACCTGAGACTTGCTGCACCACCAGATCTGAGTCGCCATAGCATATAATGCGCTGCACACCAACCTCCTTTGCTACCCGCAAACCATGCACAACTGCCTCGTACTCGGCTACATTGTTGGATGCCTTGAAATGGATCTGCAACACATACTTGAGCTGATCCCGCTTGGGCGATGTAAGCACAACGCCAGCACCAAGGCCTTCTTTCACCTTTGAGCCATCAAAGTGCATCTTCCAGTAGTTTGAGACTGGAGCAGGAGGTTCATATTGCATCTCGGCCCAGTCGACAAGAAATTCTGCCAGCACCTGAGACTTGATTGCTTCTCTTCTCGTATACGCGGGAGCGTACGCGGCTAGCTCAATCGCCCACTTGGCTACTCTGCCACTTGCCTCCTTGTTTCCCATGATGTCCGAGATGGGAGCTGAGCTCACAACAGTGATGGGATGCTCCTGGAAGTAATGTTTCAGCTTCCTGGCGCCCAGGTACACACCATATGTCATCTTCTGGTAATGCGGATAGTTTTGCTTGGAACTGGACAGCACTTCACTGAGATAGTAGACTGGGCGCTGCACACTCTTGCCTTCTTCTTCTCGCTCCACCACTATCACCACGCTGACTACTCGGTTAGTCGCGGCAATGTATAGCAGCATAGGCTCCTTGGGTAGCGGACTAGCCAAGACGGGAGCGCTAGCCAACATTGCTTTCAGCTCATTGAATGCCACATCCGCTTGCGGAGTCCAGACAAACTTGTCGCTTTTCTTCATCAGCTGGTACAGAGGCAGAGCCTTCTCGCCCATTCGGCCCAGGAAACGGCTCAGAGATGCCAAACAACCCGTGAACTTCTGCACATCTTTCAATGATCTCGGCAAAGACATGCTTTCAATAGCTTTTATCTTAGACGGATTGGCTTCAATGCCCCGACTAGAAACCAGGAAACCGAGTAGCTTTCCAGCTGGTACACCGAAGGTACACTTACTCGGATTCAGTTTCATTTTGTACCTGCGTAGGTTAGCAAAGGTTTCCTCCAAGTCGGCAAGCAGAGTATGTGTTTTATTCGTTTTGATGACAATGTCATCTACGTACACCTGCACATTCTTGCCGAGTTGGTCATGCAAGCATTTCTGCATGCATCTCTGATAGGTTGCACCCGCATTCCTCAGGCCAAAACACATGACACGATAGCAATAAGCCCCGTACGGGGTAATGAAAGCAGTCTTTATTTGATCAGCAGGGTTGAGTGCAATCTGGTGGAAACCAGAGTAGGCATCTATGAAAGACAACAGTTCACAGCCGGCAGTGGAATCGATCACCTGATCGATGCGAGGTAGCGGGAAAGGATCCTTGGGGCATGCCTTGTTCAAGTCGGTGTAGTCGACGCACATGCGCCATGCAGTGGCAGCCTTGGGATCTTCCTTTTTCTTCTCGACCATGACCGGGTTGGCCAACCAGTCCGGGTGCAGCACCTCCATGATGAAGTTACTGATCAGCAGCTTGGTGATTTGATCACCGATGGCCTTCCTTCTCTCATCCCCGAAACGGCGCAAGGCCTGCTTCACGGGCTTGGCGTCAGGGCGCACATGCAAAGAGTGCTCAACCAATTCCCTCGGGACTCCTGGTAGATCTTCATTGGTCCAGGCGAACACGTCCCGATTCTCACGGAGGAAGTGGATGAGCGCGCTTTCCTATTTCTCCGCCAACCCGGCACCAATGATGGCCACGCGCTCCGGGAACTCGGGGTCAACCTGTACTGTCTTGGTCTCCTTGGCAGCTTGGAAGGCAGTACCATGCTGAGTACTCGGCACACCTTGTGCGCCAGCTTGTGCGGACTGAGCCATGGCCACCACCTCGTACATCTTCTTTTTCTCGGCAGCAATCACCATTGACTCCGCCAGCTGGGAGCTAGCAGAGGCACACTCCATGGATTTCTTGTAATCTCCCGAGATGGTGATGATGCCATTGGGCCCGGGGATCTTCATCTTCAGGTAAGCCACATGGGTAGAGGCCATGAACTTGCTCAGAGCAGGCCTGCCGAGTAGAGCATGATAGGGACTCTGATGATCTACCACCTCAAACTGCAGGCGCTCAGTGCGGCAGTTCTCCCGAGTACCGAATAGCACATCGATCCACACTCGGCCAATCGGGTTGCAGGAGATCCCGGGCACGATGCCATGGAAAGTGGTCTTGCTGGGCAGCATCATGTTCTCGGCCAGGCCAAGCTTCTCGAGTGTGTCCTTGTACACAATGTTGATGCTGCTGCCGTTGTCGATCAGCACCTTGCTGAACCTCACGTTCTTCTCGGGGCCCAGGAAGGTGGGATCCAGCACCAAGGCATAGGTACCCGGATTGGGCATCACCTTGGGGTGATCTGCCCGAGTCCACCTAATCTCCTGATCACACCAGTACATGTAGTGAGGAACAGCTGGAATCACTGCATTGACCTCCATGGCCCGCCTGTGCTGTGACTGCTTGTCGACTGCCTCGGAAGTGAAGATCATATAGCTCTCATGGTGCTCTTGGTACTGGTTAGGGCCATTGCCCCCGTTGTTGCCATTGTTGCCATTGTTGTTGCCCTGATAGTTGTTGTTGCCTCTGTTGTTGTTGTTGCGGTTGTAGTTGTTGTTGTTGTTGCGGTACCTCTCGTTGTTGAAGTTCTGGTTGGCTCCTAAAGCCACCTGGTTGACATTCTCTCTTCTCGGATAGACTGGCGGCCGAGTTGCGGGAGCGCGAGTAGGCTGAACAGTAGCATTGGCAGCTGGCAGAGGAGGAGGAGGAGGCAAGCCATCACTCTTGATCACATCCCACCACTCGCATTGCCGAGTAGTGTGGTTCGCAGGCCTTGAGGGGTGATGAGTGTGAAAGCTGCATGGGCCATCCTTCATGTCATCGAAGACAAACTTCTTCGGCTGCTCGGAGTTCCCGCTACTCGGCTGCGCAGTGCGGAACGGTTTCTTGTTGCCCTGGCCCTGGTTCTGGTTCTGCCCGTAGGCTCCAGCAGGTTTCTGCCTTTGGCCACCACCGCCTCCGACATTCACTGCATTCACCTCTTCGGGATCGTACCGAGTATCTACTCGGCGCTTGTTGCGGAACTCGTTGCGCTTGCTGCTGTTGAAGTTTCTTCTCGGCTCAGAGGAATCCATCAGTGGCTGAGTAGGATCGCCGAGTGCGTACTGATCCGCTATCTTGATGGTCTCGGCCAGGGTGTTGGGCATCTCCCTCTGCAATCTCTGCCACAGCATGCTGCCATGTCGGCAACCCTGCGCAAACCAAGTGATGGCCTGTGCTTCATTCACACCCTCACAGGTGTTCCTCAAGGTGCTCCACCGAGTAAGGTACTCGCGGTCCGTCTCGTCTTCTCGCTGCCGGCAAGCCGACAACTGCTGTGGCCTATTCGGCCTCTTGTATGTGCTGGTGAAGTTGCTGATGAAGGCATCCGAGAAGTCCAGCCAGCAGTTAATGCTGTTCTTGGGCAAGTTGTTGAGCCAAGTGCGAGCTGGACCTTCTAGCATCTGCGGCACATAGCGTACCGCCCATCTCCTGTTGCCATTCGCGATATGGACCGCGGTGACGTAGTCGTTGAGCCAATCTTCAGGCTTGGTGCTACCATTGTAGCTCTTGGTGCCTCTCGCGAGCTGAAAGCCCTTCACGGACGGCTCGTTCATGATGCGCGGGCCAAAGCACTCGGGGCCAGGAGGACCCGTGTTCTCAAGCCGCGCCGACAAGCTGATGCGGTCCAGCTGGTGCCTTGCATCTCCAGGCGCCAACACGCGCTCACCCACACGGTCATGGATGTCATAACCAGCCATCTCCATAGCCGAGTAACCATCATCATACCTATCCACCTGCATAGCGGCAGGCTGCTCCACCGGGTTGACGACTGGTGCCACTGGGCGTGGCTGCTGCCTCTGCCGAGTAGGCGGAGCTGCGGGTTGCCGAGAAGTACCCGGACGTGCGGCTTCTCGGACACGGCTTTGAGCTTGGTGGGCTTGAGAGCCTGCTCTTGCAGCGTTGTGTTCCTGCCCGGGCTGCTGCGGCACAGCAACCTGTTTCGCGGCAGCAGCCGGGTCATACACCTGCATTTGCCTGTCTCTACCCGTACGCCCGCTGCGGCTCTTCTCGCGGCTAGGATGCGGAGATGAGGCTTGATCGTTAGATCTAGCCGCGTGCGAATGAACCACTTGCGAAGCTCCAGCTCCCGGGTTGGCCTTCCGGAACTCCTCGTTCTGCCTGGCAGCTTCCAGCACCAGCTCGCCTAGCCTCTCCTGCTGCCTGCGACGCGCCTCTCCCTCTAGGCGCGGCAACTCGGCAGCCACAGCCTCCGCAGCTCGCAGCGTCTTGGCGGGTGTGCTGTACCTTGGCCTTGTGAAGGTGTTCGCGGTAGCCGACTGCGCGGGCTCCTCCGCCACAGTCGCCATCTCGGCGCCTAGGTTGCGCCGCGTAGCGCCTACCCTGCTGGGCCTCCTGGCCACCGGCGTGAAGCCGTGAGCCTTGTTGTACTCGAGCTGGTCCAGGCTCAGCTCCAACCTGATCTTCTCCAACTCCGCCTGCTCGGCGAGCAGCTCCTGGCGTTGCCGCTCGAGCTGCTCCCTCTCGGCTAGGAGCTCGAGGTCGGTGGGAGTGGGCATCCCGGTTCGCGCAGCTGACGCGGGGATGACCGTAGACGTGGAAGGCGGCAGGTTGCACTCCTTCTCGTAGGGCCGGCGTGTCCTGCCACCCGCGGGCGGGTCGTCGACCTCCTCGACGACGGCCGCGGCGCCAGTGGCAGCTGCGCCAGCGTTTGCCGCCAAGCCAGTCACCATCACCTCAGCGCAGCATGCAGAGCTGCGCACGGGCCTTCCACGAGCAGCAACAACCGCGGGAGGATCCTCCGCGTCGTGCACCAGCTCGGGGTAGGTGTCGTTGGTGACGGTGGCGACGTAGACGAGGTGAGAGCCGAAGGAGATCACCGAGCCGCCTTCCGGCATGGCCTTGCCGCCGAAACAGCCAGCGTTGTCGGTGACGAAGTCGAAGGAGCCGAATCTGTGGACAAGGCCACAAACTACGCGCTCCACTGATGAAGATCCCGTCCGAACAGAAACTCCAGCCAGCGCCGCTGGTAGCCCCACGGTGGGCGCCAACTGTCGTGGTGGTGTCACGGCAGATGCCATGGGATGGCTAAAGATGTGGGGACGAAGGACGCCGGAGGTGTCCGGGGAGGGATCACGCGACGAGTAGCCGCGTGAGGTAAGATCCACACAACACAAACAACACGATGTACCCAGGTTCAGGGCCCTCGTGAGGAGGTAAAACCCCTACTCCTGCCTTTCTCTCTGTATTACGGTGTCTCTCCGAGTAGGTACAGTACAAATAGTAACGCTACCGAGTAGCCCCTTGCCCCTCTCCGAGTAGAGCTAGGTCAAGGACTTAGGGTTTCTAGGGTTTCCAGTGAGAGCGTTCGTGAGCATATGAGCCTGCCTCGCGCAGGAGGCGGCGGGGCACCTTATATACATGGTGCCCAGCCGGATACGTCCAAATCCTAGACAAGTGTCGACATAGTGTCCACACTGTCCTTTCTCCGAGTACCCGCTGACAGCTTTGGTCGTTGGTCTTGGCTGCTTCTGTAAAGTCGTTGGGCAAAACTAGGGGACAGACTGGTATCACTGTACCTAGTCACAGAGTAGGCCCCCCTTATCCTGCCACCGACTGCTTCCATGCTGTCACTGTCAGGCAGGCCGTCCCCACGTGAACAGTAGTTCGAATGCTGCCAAGTACGGGCCCAGGATACGCGGGATCCTGTGTCAGAACGGCTCCTTTGACTTCCTGCCCGAGTAGTTTCCCGCCAAATGTTCCCGCCAATTGTACTCGGGCCAAACCTTCTACTCGACATGGTAGAAACTGACTGATATCTCCTTCTGGCCATCTTGAGGTGAGACCGGGTAGCAGTCGACCGGGTAGCGAGTACCCGGTAGTCGGCTACTCGGCCAAACCTCTCTTCCGTACGCGGCCTTTACCACCTGTCTTTACCCTACTCGGGGGTAACCCCCCGACAATGAATTTGATAATTATGTTGTTAAGCAAGATAATTTTAATATGAGAATGCAAAATCATCTAATGGAAAACTCTAGAGCTATTGATAATTTGCATGGTATTATTGAGAGAACCTCTAATGATGTTAAAATGCTTTTAAAACATTTCCATATGGTTCAAACTAAAATTGATCAACTTACTAAAGTGCAAAAAGATTTGCTAGCTAATGCTTCTAGAGAAAAACATGTTTATGAATAATTACTAGAAGTGTTGTTTCTAACCAGGATCCCTTGTATCCTGAAGGACATCCTAAAAGAATTGAACAAGATTCTCAACAACCTAAAAAAATAGTACTTCTTCTATGAAAAAGAAGAAAAAACATAAAACCGTTATAGAATCTCCCGAACCTGCTAAAGATCCTAATAGTGTATCTATCTCTGATGCTGAAACTGAAAGTGGTAATGATAAGAGTGATGCTTCTGATAAAGAAGAAACTGAAGTTGAACCTGAAAAGCAAACTAAAACTGCAAAGTATACCAAGGAGGATTTCATTGCTAATAAAAATGGTAATGAGAGAGAATCTTGGGTACACAAATCAATGCCTTTTCCTAATAAGAAACATAAATCAAAGTAGGAAGAACATTATAATAAGTTCTGTGATAGGATGAAACCTTTGTTTTTGCAAATTCCTTTTACTGATGTTATTAAATTGCCTCCTTATTCTAAATATATGAAATATATTGTCTCTAACAAAAGGAAAATTCCATATGAGGAGATTTCCACTATGCTCGCTAATTACACTTTTAATGGTAAGGTCCCAAAGAAGCTTGGAGATCCTCGTATACCCACTATTCCATGTTCTATTAAAAATAATTATGTTAGAACTGCTTTATGTGATCTAGGAGCAAGAGTTAGTGTTATGCCTTTTTCTCTCTATAAGAGACTCTCTCTAGAAAACTGATACCAACTGATATATCTTTGCAAATGGCTGATAAATCTACTCCTATTCCTGTTGGTATATGTGAGAATGTTCCTGCTCAAGTGGCTACTAGTTGTTTGATATTAACTGACTTTTTTGTGTTGGAAATGCATGAAGATGATAATATGTCTATTATTCTTGGGAGACCTTTTCTTAACACTACAGGGGCTATTATTGATTGCAATCAAGGAAAAGTAAATTTTAATGTTAATGATAAAGAGCACACAGTTTATTTTCCCAAGAAGATTGATAGAAAATATGGTCTAAATTCAATTGAAAATATTGAGACCATTAATATTGGAGAATTCTATTGTCCCATTCCAATGCCACAAAAAGAATATGAAATTTTAATGATTGGGAGTATGTATATCAAGGTTGAGGTAACATAATCATTTAGTGAAAAGCAAATTTTCTTCATATAATTTTTTTTTTGGTAACAAGACTTGATCAACCTTGTTAACAAAGTGATTTTCAATGAAGAAAATTATGCTTTGACTATGTTTTCACCTTTCCCATTATGTTTTCACCATATTTTCACCATGCTAATTTAGTATAATTATGTTTTCACCTTCCACAATCTTGGTTTCATCATGTTTTCACCTTGTTTACTGTTGTTACTCATGTTTTCACCACCCACATTTACGTTTTCACTATGTTTCCTTATGTTTCCACTGGCCATTTCCCTATTGGAGTGTCTTAGAACCTCTATAGCTTTGGTTTTGGTTTTGTTTTCCATCATTCTATATTTGTTTTCCTGGTTTTCAATCATTTGTCAAATTCTGGAAATTGCTCAAAAATAGAGTTTCTCTAAAAATTCTAGAAGAACTATATTAAATTTCTACGAGGTAGACAAGCACCTGGGGCACCCCAGGGGGACCCACCATGCATGCACACCACCAGGTGGCGCGGGCAGCCCCCAGGGCACGCCAACACATGGTGTGGGGCCCCTTTGGCCCTCCACTTGCTCTCCTCCCTGCCAAACACTCCACTCTCTCACCCAGACTCGAAAGAATTCCTGGAACCCGAGCTCTTGCTGTTCGTCTTCGCGATTTTCTCGATCTCCTTGATCAGCCATCTTTGTTGCTGAAATTTGGAGCATTTGCTCTCCAGTATGTGACTCCTCCGATTATCCAAGTAGAATTTTGTTTAGTGGAGTATTTCTTGAGTATTATGGTACTGTAGGTGACAGGTTATGTGAGTTTGCATGCTTGATCTGTGTGAAAATAAATTAGTTTTGATGCATGTATAGCCCTCTTACAAGTCTTTATGGTAGTTTCTATCATATAGGTGCTTGAAATCCATTTTTATGATGCTTGTTAAAAATTTCAGAAATGTTGTACAATGTACACCAACTTGACCAGCATGAGTTGGAGGTGCATGAGGTAATGCAAGTATACCGAGAAGAAGGAGTATTCCCATCCATTTATCCAAGCCATGAATTTATGCATACTGCATGAAGTTTGCAAGATTTCCAAACCCTTCTCTCTAATGCAGGATTAGAACATTTAATTGAGGGTAAACCTACCCAACACATAAAACTAACTATGTCTGTGGTGCATGATTTTCGTTTCAGCTGGTCCTCGCCTAACCCCATGGTTCATTACAAAATTTATAATAAAGCTGTCAACTTGCCTTTCGATGATTTTTGTGCTGCTATTAAGGTGCCATAGTGGGGATCACATGAGAGGATAAGAGGTAAGCCCAAACCACTGATGGAATTATATAAAGAACTTTGCCAAGCGAGAAGCTTCTCAGAACAGAGTGGTAAAATTCGAAACATTCAACTCCCATCTATTCGATATTTTGCCTATTTTATTGCCAAGTGTGTGCTTGCTAGAAAAACTGCAAACAGGTTATCTGTGTTTGATCTAGCTTTTATCTCAGCCGCTTTGAAGCATGATAGGTCTTATAATTTTGGTGCTTTAATTTCTTTATGTCTCGCTGCTAAACGCGAGAAGGGCGGAATTTGTGGAGGTCTCATTTCCTCTCGTTTACTAGCTTTGCATGGTGTGGAGCCACACCCATTAGACTTTCAGTTTCCCGTAGAGAGGCTTGATCTTAATTCCATGATACAACAAAATTTTGTTTCCTCCTGTGCTAACTTGAACAATTTATCCTGTGAAATAACTTTTTCCAAGAAATCAAGGTGGAGAGTAACTAAATCTGATAGAGTAGTCAATTTGCTTGCACCTCTTTTGCTTAACCTTAATGTTAGGGAATGATGGTCACTATCAGAGAGTGAATTTGATGCATACATTGAGGAGCATCCCCAGCATGTAGAGGATGCTGGAGAGGGGGACGAAAATGATTTCGTCGAGCCCTTCGACACATCGAAATTTCCATACCAGCACCCTGGTTATGACTATGCGCCTGCTGCTTCATCTTCTTCATGAGCGGCTAAGTACGACAATGCTAGGGATGACCCACCAGCGTGGGGTTACTACCCGCGTCATGATTGATCTCCACTTAGGACAAAAGCCTAAGCTTGGGGGGAGGAATGCCGACATCACACTCATTTACATATCATGTTTCTGTCGGTTCTTTGTATATCCATGTTTTCGTTTCTTTCACTTCTTATTGTTTTTATCGTTTTGTTCTTGCTCTCCAAAATGCAAAAAGACCAAAAATATTTCTGTTGTCTCTCTTTATTTGCTTCTTTAGTTTCTTTTGTTGGTTTGCTTTACTGTCTAGTTTTGGTTTAATATTCAAAAATCCAATTTTTTTTTGCTTTGTTTGCTTGTTTCCTTCTGTTCTTGTTTTAAATTTGAAAACCCAAAATATTGGATGGTCTTCTTTGGTTTTGTAAAGTTTGCTGCATAGTTTAATAGTCCTCCATGACTCCATTGGATCTTGGTTATCATTCGATCCACACAAGTGAAGAGCAATAATGACGATTTATGATAATTCAAGTTATGGTGAGAGGCTGGTATGAACTCTATTTGTTTTCATTTTTGTACATATACTCATCCATGTGGACATGCTTATTTTGTTCGTGTAAGGCGTATGTTATTTAATGAATGCTTAGTAGTTCCTAGTCTCTCATGATTAGTTTCACCTTACTAATATTAGATAGCATGTCGTATAAATGTTTGCTTGCATTGTTTTATTCATAGAAGGATATGAGATTGTGGTATCTTCCTGTGAATGTTTCACTTGAATTGACTTGGCACATGCTCACACATGCATAAGACTGAAAACAAAAAGTCAATTAAGCCTCGATGACTTATTTTGCCTCAGAGTATTTGTATTACTTTTATGCCCCTGTTAATTTTGTTCTGTCGCAAGTATGATTATGACAGCGGTTGCTCCCTTGATTGTCGTTCCTAGTCTATTGCTAGCCTTCACTTGTACTGAGTATGAGCTCTACTCGTGCATCCAACTCCCAAAAACCAAAGTTTTCCAAATGTGTCCACCATACCTACCTATATGTGGTATTTCACCACCACTCCAAGTAAATTTTCATGTGCTACCTTTAAAACCTTCAAAATACTTCTCATTTTGTGACATTGTTTTAGCTCATGAGGAAGTAGTAGTTGGGTTTGTTATCTTCCATACTAATTGAGTACCCCAACGTGCATGCTTCATCTGCTCGTCATTAATTTTGCAAAGAGCTGGTTAGACCATTATAACATCAAAAGCTAAATAAATAAATAGGCACTCCTCCATGGTATGAGATTTTTGGCAGACACCCGAGGATTCAGTTAGCCATGGTTTGCGAAAGCAAGGTGGGAAGGAGTGTCATACTGTATAAAGAGCATCCTATAAATTCTTAATATATATAACTCGGAACCGCTCTCAACTTGTTTAGTATGGAAGATAACAAGAACTCTGTTACCATTCGTTGAGATGAACAATCACCTCCCAAAAACCATTTTACTTCTGTTTTTAATAAAATAAAAAAGCTCTAGCACATGTTAATCCCTGCTTCCCTCTGCGAAGGGCCTTTCTTTTACTTTTATGTTGAGTCTTCATCTTCTAACTTTATTCACCTTCTTGAGAGCATAACTGTCATTCTTAGTATAATGTGCTTGTCCCAGAACATGGTTGATTGTGGTATAACTTTGATGCTTGTATATTTGATATATTTACATCGATTCTTCACTTGAACCTCAGAGGTGCCCTGGCATTTATGTTTTTCTCCATTATTAAGGGAAAGCAAGATGCCACTTTACCATAACTAATTATGAACATTGCAATCCTACAGATTGATATATTTTATGTTCCATATTATTAGTGTGTTGGTATCTCTTCATGGTTTGGATAACTATTAGGTGACTTTATTTGCATACTTCTTATTATGAATTGCCTAAGCACTTGATCATATAATGAGAATATTTACATCATATGAAAAAAATGTGTTCGTAAAAGTTCTTTTATCACACTCAGTTGTTAACTAAATTGCTTGAGGACAAGTAATAAACTAAGCTTGAGGGGAGTTGATATGTTCAAAACGTATCTACTTTTTCGAACACTTTTGTTGTTATTTTCTTCTAAAATTGTGAGTCCTTATTTTACCCGAAGACCCTCGAAGCCAGAAGAAGAGCCGGATGGGGGGAAAGGTGTAACATCCCAAGTATGAAAACACCCCTAGAATGTTTGTTTCTTGCTTTAATTAAAGTTTTGCATCATCTCATCATGCTCATTGCCTTGTTTGCATTTGTTTTGCATTGTTATTTCTGTTGTTATGCATCTGTTTCAAATTGCTATCTATTTCAAATTCAAACCAATTTCTAAAGCAATTTGTTCATACTTGTTATGTTACAATACTTCAAATAAAAAGTTCAAATAAAAACAACCAATTGTTTCCAATTAATCCATAGGTTCAAACCATTAAATTATGGCTTTTAATAAATTAATTAATCCAAACTTAATTCAATTGGTCTTTCAAATTCAAATCAAAAACATTCAAACATGTACCCAATTTCAACTTATGAAAATCAGCAAAATAACCCTAATCATTTGTTCTATTTAACCAATAGGGTCCATCCTATTAAAAATGTTGCTTTTAATAATAATCAATTAATAAGCACTTCTTTCAAATATTGAATTAAATCACAAACAGTAATTTAAATTTGAATTTTTGCAAAACCAAAGTTAACATTTGGTTGTGTTTGACCTAAATAGCACACCCAAATTTTTATAAATTTTTTATTAACTCCAAACCTATCCTTTTCTTCCATTTCCTATTTCTGCAAAAAAAAATATCAAAACCAAAAATAGAAAAAAAAAACGAGGGGGAGAGGCAGTGGGCTCAGCCAGCGCGAGCCAGCCCACCACTTACCTCCCGCGCGGCCCGCGTACCGCTTCGCACCTCCTCCTCCTTCGTCTAATCGTACGGCGGCACATCCGGGGTGCCACGGCGGCAGCGACACCACCCCGACGGCCAGCAGCGCCTCTGCCCCCCTATAAAGCTAGCCCTAGGCCGCGCCGCAGCCCTAGCCTAGCTACTCCATCTTCCCTCGAGCTCGCGCCGCCGTTTCCCTCTCCCTCTCGCCGGATTTCCCTCCCTCTGCAACTCACCGGAGAGCGCCGTTTCTGAATCCTCGTCGACCACCGCCGCCATGGACCTCCTCCACCCTAGCTAGCCACAGGAACCGTACCAGCGTATCTCCCTCTCCCTCGATGACACTTCCCCGACGCCATCTGCTTCCCGGATCGACGCCGCGGTCCTCGACGTCGCCGGCAGCCGCGCTACCTCGGGCCTCTGCAGCGACTACATCGCCGGTGAGCTCGCCGTGCTTCCATCTCCCCCTCTCTGCTTGCGCGAGCACCAACGCACAACACCGCACACCCCCAGCACAGCAGCAGAGCATCACAACCACAGCACGCCTCCGTTCGCCGCCGTCGTTGTTCTCTGACAGAGTTCAGTTAGCGAGCGCGCGTTTGAGTTTCAGTTAACCTAACTGAACTACAACCTAGCTGCAGCCCCTTACCTGACAAGATCCGCTCGCTCACCCCAGTGGCAACGCCACAGCGCGCGCACTGGAGAGGCCAGGGTTCGATCCCTGGCTCTCGCACGGGAGAAAACCCATCTTTTTTTTCACGCAGTGCTGACAGGGTGGCCCCCCATGTCAGCCACTCTGTTGCCACGCAAGCACACGCTGGCCCAGGGCCCATCTGGCAGTGCCTTGGGCTAGCTAACTGTGCGGTATCAAATGTTTTCCACCTTTTCTGTTTTCACAAACAAGTCCTTTTAATTACAGAATGGCCCCTGAAACTAAAAAGCTAATAACTTTTATTTTATAATTCCAAATAACAAAAATAAAATATGTGCACTGCCCCAAATTCAATTATCTACCTATTTATAACATTTGTTTTCTGTTTTGAATTTTCCAAATGCATTTCAAATTTGAATTCAAACAATTCATTTGTAATTTGATAAAATCCATAACTAATTCATACTAAATCCAAATAATGCAAATAAAATATGTTTTCCATGCTATTTCAAACCACCTATTCAAATATAAATTTTGTTTCATGGTTTGAATAATTAAAATTTCTTAAATATTTTAAACCTTGTTTAAATCATTTAAATTTGCTAAATTCATAACTTGCTCAAATTAAATTATTTTTGAACATGTAAAATATGTTTTCAAACTAGAAAATTATAAACTTTTCTAATATGAACTTGAATTTATGTTTGGAACAAATAAAATTCAAATAATTCTCAAACTTGTTTTAAATTCATTTAAAATTTGTTTAATCTTGTTTAAGTCATAATAAATTCATCCTAACTCCTTTTTCAATATTTGAAACATGTAATCCAACTAGAATTTTGTATTCTTTTCAAATATGAATTTTGTTATTTGTTTTGAACACTTTAAATTGGTTAAAACAACAACTATTTGTGTAATTCCTTTAAGGAACCAAAAATTCCCTAACTTAATACATAAATTTCTAAATTGGTAAACCTTATTTCCAATTGGTTCTATTGTTGTTATTTTGTTGTTTTCCTCATCCATGCATCATACTAATTCACTTTCACCTGTTGGTTAATTGGAAAACAATTGTTTCAACAAAAATTCATGGACCTTTTCCATATGCAATCCAATTGCATATGGGTCCATTTAAATTGTGTTACCATGTTAACTAGTTTAAGTTTGGTGCATCCATTAACTTGACATGCATCATCCCATGATTGTGCACTATGCCATGATATTGATTGTTTATCTTTCCGCATTGTTTGTTTGCTTCTTCTCGGATAGACGACGACGTTGAGGCAGACGATACTTACGACACCCCTTCTGAGGATCTAGCTCAGTACCAGGCTGCTGAGTTTGCAGGCAAGTTATCACTCACATGAACCACTGTGTTCCTTTCAACATTGGTTACCGATACTTTCCGTTGTCTATTTATGCTAGCCATATGTATCGTTGCTTCTGTTACGAACCTATCACATGAATCCCTTAACCCTGATATTGCCTCACCTCCACTCCTACACCCCCATTGTTCGAGCCAGTGTCTTACTAGCATGCTTAGGTTGTTTTGCTCGAGTCTGTTACCCGTTACTTTCTGTTACTATATATTTCTACTATGTTCCGGGGCTCGATATTAACCAATCAACCTGTTAATAATATGCTGATAAGGCACCGGCAGGAGGCCCTGTGTGGTTTTGAGGCCTGCTAGTGTCGACCCTAATAGGAAAAGGGTCTTGTCTACTGATCCATGATGAGCGCACTATCCGCATGTGGGAAGTGTGTATGGGCGCCCCCCTCAATTTGATTCGATTCACATCTCGTCCAAATCGCCTCATTTAGTTCGTGTTTTCTATTTGCCGCATGCATGTTTTTGCGAGCCCAGCGCAGGGTGGAACTTTTGTAGTCGGCATATAGGGGGACACGTTCTTAGAGTGCTATGAGGGTCCCCTTTCTTCGGGGCTCGATTAGCTGTGCGCCCAAGGTGCTTTGGGCTTGATGCGAAGAAGAGTTGAGTTGTGTTGAGTGCCCCGCTTGGTGGGAGGCATCCCATCTGGGGGGTTATTCTTACGTGTACGGCCAAATTGGTGCACCCCTGCAGGGATAAATCTTCTCGAGAAGCCGTGTTTTCCGCGGTTATGGTTAACTTGGTGAAAGTACTGGCTAACAAGTACTCAGAACAACTTACACCTACTTAATGTTACCTGACTAGTAATAGGCTGATTGACACAATAATTTGATCCATTATTCATTAATCCAACCGTGTGAGTTATCCTCGGATTGCTTCTTTGGATAAGGGGCGAGGTCCAGGATGGGTTTGTTTGGTGGTTAGTTATAGTTGGTTACGATACGATATCTTATCTTCTTTCTGTTAGCCGGAAGTGGTAGAATCTCTGTAGTTGGTTAGCGCAGCCAGTTGCAGCATCTTTTATATCCCCTTTCTTCCGTTGAACCCAAGGCATCTGTGCTTGGTGTTGACGGGCTACACTTTGGTGAACTGTGAGTCTTGCTTGCCAGTACGTTTATGTACTGACCCCTTTGGGGCTGTGGTTTCCGCAGACTACGCTTACGAGGATCCAGGTGACGGCTACTACGTGGAGTTTGACGAGGCTGCTGACGAGTAGATAGCGGACCCGGGCAGGATCCGAGACATCGTGGATGGGCTCCGTCTTTCTTTCAGTTCCCGGCTTCTTAAGCCTATTTGGATTTGTCTGTACTCAGACCCTTGAATGCTTCCGCTGAGATGTAATGATGTTATGTTGGGACATGTGTCCTCTGGATGATTGTATTTGCTATCTCTGCTCTAGTGAGAGCAATTTGCAACTTATTTCAATCTTTTGTGTCTTAGAGATATGTTGTGCTATCATTCTGTTACAAGCCGTTGACGTACCATGTGTGTATGGTATGAAGTACGTCAATGGTAGTGTCCTGATTTCTATGGGATAGTTTACGTCGACGCTGAACAGATAGGGGTTGGTTGTCACACATACGTGTGTTGGCCTACTCGTAAGAGGACGCGGTGCCGGTAAGCCCCGTAATCCAATCTATTACTGTTCAACGGAACGACGAGTATCCTTTAGAAGTCCGGGTGCGACAAATGGTATCAGAGTCGTCTGCCTGTAGGATCCCTTTTACTGGTCGCAGTTTGAGTCTAGAAACTATTTTGTAGCTATATAGGAAAAATGAAACGTGAGAGTAGGAATTCTGCCATTTTTCTTCTTTCCCCACCCACCCACCCTTTTCTGGTAAGGAAGTGCAACGTTGTTTTCCCTTCTCACCTAAACTTTCAAGTTAGGATTTCACGAATCCTGGTTTCTCTAGGATAGTTATATCTACTAGTCTATAGGAATGGAGGTGGTTGTGACATGATTTATCATGTTGCCTACTCACGATTGAGAATGGAGGCGTGTAAGCCCCGGAAGCAAATCCTCTATCCCTTAAGCAGTAGATATTGATCCTTTAGAAGCCCGGATGGGTTTTTCCGTAGTACCTCAGGAGTTTTTGGTCTCGTGTTTCCCGATGTTGCTTCAATATCCTGTCCTGTTCTTTTCAACATCCTTATCGTCCGTTGAAACCTTGTTGTTGCTTTCCACTCCAGTTCTTCTACCGGCGTCTAATCAAAACTTCCCCAATCATCTGCAGATGGATCTCAGGTTCTTCCCGCAGGTGGTTAGGATGACTCGTTGCGAGAGCACTGCCGGTTACCCGGAGATGCTGAGAGACATGGTCACTTATCTGGGGTTCCGTTGGGCACCAGAGTACCAGGTCTACGAGCAGCAGCGAGAGTTTGACCAGACCTACTACCAGGCTATCGTCTACATTCTGTCAGATGATGGCATGAGCGTTGTCCACCGCTACGAGGCAGTAGGTTCCACAGTGGATATGACTGTGCAGCAGGCAGCTTATGTGAGTCTCACCGTCCTTCGTGCTAACTACTGGGGATTTGACGATTCTATCTATCGCCACATTCCCCGTGGTTACATAACCTCGGAGGGAGCTCACTTCACTCTCTACGACAACTTGGATGTCTACGAGCATGATAACACCAGGCTGCACACCACCGCTTAGTTTGTGAGGCACAGTGACGCAGTTGCCACCACACTTTCTCAGGAGTTGGCCTCAGTCAGAGAGCAGCTCTACCTTGCTTTGACTCGTCTGGCAACATACACCACAGACTTTGTTGGAGATGAGCGCTTTGCACGTTTCGATCAGCCAGTTGGTCGTCGTCTGCCAGATGCTGGAGGTTACGAGCCGATCAGAGGTCCACTCCTCAACCTCGGTGCTGGTTACACTAGGATTCCACGCTTTGGAGCACAGGGAGTCGACGCTATGTACTTCACCACACCTAGAGTCGCTCTCAGGCCACGTCAGATCTATGTGGATCATCGTTCTACCTACTTTCGTGGGCGTGCTCCTCACCGTACCTCTCGTCGTACTACTCACCGCCGTCCTGCGTGATGAGCATGGGAGTACCGATGTATCCATTCTTAGCTATGTTTAGTTATCCTTTGGCTTTCGAACCATGTATTGGTGTGTTGGATATTCTGATGTATTTGAACATGTGATGATGTACCTGTTGGTTATCTATTCATGCGTCGGAATAATCTCTCTTTTCGGTTACCAAGTCTATCCTTTTCTGTTGTTGTGCTAAAATGCATGTCTATTCAGGATGCCGCCAACAAGGAACAACCCGCCTGAGCCACCGCCAATCACGGAGCTGTTGACTCAGATGACTCAGGTCGTGACGCATATGGCCCAGTTCCAGGCAAATCAGCACAACAACCAGAATGCTCCACGGGTCAGCATCAAGGAGTTCCTCAGTCTGGGTCCGAGAGCTTTCGTGGCAACACGCGAGCCTCTGGATGCTGATGACTGGATCCGTGAGATGGCCAGGGCTCTGGACATTGCTCACGTTGCCGAGGAAGACAAGGTCAAGTATGCCACCTACCCACTGAAGGGTCAGGCAGCTACTTGGTGGGAGAACTACCAGACAATGAGAGCTGGCTATCCTATCACCTGGGGTTGTTTCAAGGATGCCTTCCTGAAGCACCACATCCCAGATGGTCTCATGGAAAGGATGCGTGAGGAGTTTTGCTCTCTCAAGCAGGGCAAGCTGGACGTCATTGGCTATCAGAATGAGTTCAATCGCCTCGCTTGTTACGCTGGTGATGAGGTGTCCACTGAGGCTAAGAAGATGGCAAGGTTCCGCCGAGGTTTTAACCCGGAACTCAAGTACGCACTCACCAACATCAAGTGCAAAGACTTCGAGGAGCTCGTGAACACCGCGCTCAATGAGGAAAATGGGCGCAAGGCGTTCGAGGAGTCTCGCAAGCACTCGCGTGAGGGTGGTTCCTCCTCCAACATGACCACCCCTCCGCAGAAGCGCCGCATCTGGGTGCCAAATGGTGCTGTCACTCGGGCTCCATATGCCCAAGCTTCTCCAGGCTTTGCTCCCCGCCCACCCAACCCATCTCAGATGCATGGTCAGAGGGTTCCAATGGGGCAGCCAAGGCCAGGTCCTCCTCGTGTCGTCACTTGCTTCAAGTGCAAGGAGACGGGGCACTACGCTGACAAGTGCACTCAGAGGAAGCTACCTCCACCACCTCGCACTAACACCAACCAGGCAATGGTGCGTGCTTCCCCGGCTAAAGCCTTCAACTCCAACAACAGGCCTGTCGGGAGGACCGCGAGGGTGAATCATATCAAGGCCGACAAAGCTGAGGAAGCTGCTGACGTCGTTCTCGGTATATTACCCGTAAACTCTTTTCTAGCTAAAGTGTTGTTTGATACCGGAGCATCGCATTCTTTTGTGTCAAAGATCTTTGCAACAACGTACAACCTAGTTCTGGTTCCACTAAGCAATCAAATCACCGTTCACTCTTCGGGATCTCAAATGTTGACTTCCAAGATAAGCATGGACAATCAAATCCTAATTGGAGGTCGCATATTCCTTGCTTCACTCATGTTGCTGGGAAATTCTGACATTGATGTCATTGTGGGCATGGATTGGTTGAAGGCCAATAAAGCTAAAATTGACTGTGCTCAAAAGTCAATAACTCTCTCCCACCCTTCTGGCCAGATAGTCTATTCTCCATATGGATCAAGGTCTATTCAGCTATGCACACTCGATGCAAAACCTCTTCCTGCAATTGAGAATGTTCCGGTGGTTTGTGAATTCCCTGACGTCTTTCCAGAAGAGTTGCCAGGGATGCCTCCGGACAGAGCAGTTGAGTTCGTTATCGAGCTTGAGCCAGGTACTGCTCCAATCTCTAAGCATCCATACAAGATAGCTCCTCCTGAACTGAAATTGTTGAAGGAGCAAATCGATATGTACATGGAGAAAGGTTACATTCAGCCTAGTTCCTCCGCTTGGGGTTGCCCAACTCTCTTCGTAGCCAAGAAGGATCAAACAAAGAGACTCGTGGTTGACTATCGTCCTCTCAACGAGAAAACCATCAAAAACAAGTATCCAATTCCTCGTATCGATGATCTTTTTGATCAACTTGCTGGAGCCTCAATATTCTCAAAGTTGGACTTGAGGATGGGTTACCATCAGATAAAGATCAGAAAGGAAGATATTCCAAAAACAGCTTTCACCACTCGGTACGGTCTATATGAATACACCGTCATGTCCTTTGGTCTCACCAATGCACCGGCGACATTCTCTAGACTTATGAATTCTGTCTTCCATGAATACCTCGACAAGTTCGTTGTGGTATATCTCGATGACATTCTGGTCTACTCAAAATCCGAGGAAGAGCATGGAGAACATCTTCGTCTCACTCTCATGAAACTTTGCGAGCATCGTCTATATGCCAAGTTCTCCAAATGTGAGTTCTGGATTCCAGAAGTTGCTTACCTTGGTCATGTCATCTCTGCCAAGGGCATAGCCATTGATCCAGAAAAGGTTAAGGCAATTGTTGATTGGAAACCTCCTAAGACGGTAAAGCAAGTAAGAAGCTTTCTTGGCTTGGCTAGCTATTGCCGTCGTTTCGTCCAAAACTTCTCCAAGATTGCCAAACCTCTCACTGATCTCACAAAGAAGGACAAGAAGTTCGTTTGGACTCCACAATGTGATGAGAGTTTCAATCTCCTGAAGACTAAACTCACTTCTACGCCAGTTCTGGTTGGCCCAGATACTACCAAACCTTTCCAGATATTCTGTGATGCTTCTCTCCAATGTCTAGGTGTAGTTCTTATGCAAGAACGTCAAGTTGTGGCTTATGCTTCACGTCAGTTGAACGCACATGAGCAAAATTGTCCCACACATGACCTTGAACTTGCAGCAGTTGTGTTTGCCCTCAAGAAATGGAGGCAATACTTGTTGGGTAATCGCACTGAAATCTTCTCCGATCATAAGAGTCTGAAATACATCTTCACTCAACCAGATCTAAACCTCAGGCAAAGGAGATGGATTGAAAAGATTAAAGAGTTTGATCTCACCATTTCTTACACTCCAGGCAAGGCTAATGTTATGGCCGATGCTCTCAGTCGCAAGTCCTATTGCAATAATCTCATGATCATGGAAAGCCAACCTCCACTTCATGAAGAATTCCAGAAGCTGAACCTTGGCCTTGTTCCTCAAGGTTATCTTGCTAGCTTGACAGCCAGCCCAACTCTCGAGGACAAGATTCGTTCTGAACAACTTCATGATGCTGAAATGAAGAAGATTGTAGAGCACATCAAAGAAGGCAATGATAAATTCAAGTCCTTCTCAATTGATGACAAGGGAACTGTGTTCTTCGAAGGACGCATTGCAGTTCCTCAGATTCAAAGTCTCAAAGATGTCATTCTCAAGGAGGCTCATGAAACTCCTCTCTCCATCCACCCTGGAAGTACAAAGATGTACCAGGATCTTAAGACACTGTATTGGTGGCCTGGCATGAAACGTGAAATTGCTCAATACGTTTCTGAATGCGACGTTTGTCAACGTGTTAAGGCAGTCCATCAGAAAACAGCAGGTCTACTCCAACCTCTGAAAATTCCTGAGTGGAAGTGGGACATGATTGAAATGGACTTTGTCACTGGTTTTCCAAAGTCCAAGAAGGGCAACGATGCAATCTTCGTTGTCATTGATCGTCTCACTAAGGTAGCTCACTTCTTTGCTGTCAAAGAAACAATCTCAGCTAGCCAGTTAGCAGAGCTCTACACAGCAAAGATTGTTCCCCTTCATGGTGTTCCTTTGGAAATAAGCTCAGACCGTGGAAGCATATTCACTTCTCATTTCTGGAAAAGCTTTCAAGAAGCATTGGGCACCAAACTTCTGTTCAGCACAGCTTATCACCCTCAGTCTCAAGGGCAAGTCGAAAGAGTCAATCAGATTCTCGAGGATATGCTCAGAGCATGTGGTCTCTCCTTTGGCATGAAATGGGAGGATTGCCTTCCATATGCTGAATTCTCCTACAACAACAGCTTCCAGGCAAGCCTAGGTATGGCACCATTTGAAGCACTCTATGGCCGCAGATGCAGAAGTCCAATCAATTGGTCTGGAGCTAGTGAACGTTCACTCTTAGGCCCTGACATTGTTAAGGAAGCCGAAGAGAAAGTTTGTATCATTCGTGACAATCTCAAGATTGCTCAGTCTCGTCAGAAGAGTTACTATGACAGCAAGCACCGGGATATGATCTATGCACCTGGTGACAAAGCATATCTCCGTGTAACTCCCCTCAGAGGCACTCATCGTTTTGGTGTGAAAGGAAAGCTGGCACCAAGATACATTGGTCCTTTCAACATTCTCTCAAGGCGTGCAGAAAATGCCTATCGTCTTGAACTTCCAGAAAAACTATCCAAGGTGCATGATGTGTTTCACGTGTCACAGCTCAAGAAGTGTTTCAAAGATCCAGATCGTGCAGTTGATCATGATTCCATTGAACTGCAAGATGATCTCTCTTATGAGGAGCACCCTGTTCGAATTCTCGATGAGACCGAGCGTAAGACTCGCAACAAGAGCACCAAGTTCTTGAAAGTGCAGTGGTCGCATCATTCCGATAAAGAGGCAACGTGGGAGACCGAAGAGGATCTTCGCAAGAAGTATCCGGACCTTTTCGCTTCTCAGTAAGGAATCTCGGGGCGCGATTCCTTCAAGGGGGCGTTTTGTAACATCCCAAGTATGAAAACACCCCTAGAATGTTTGTTTCTTGCTTTAATTAAAGTTTTGCATCATGTCATCATGCTCATTGCCTTGTTTGCATTTGTTTTGCATTGTTATTTCTGTTGTTATGCATCTGTTTCAAATTGCTATCTATTTCAAATTCAAACCAATTTCTAAAGCAATTTGTTCATACTTGTTATGTTACAACACTTCAAATAAAAAGTTCAAATAAAAACAACCAATTGTTTCCAATTAATCCATAGGTTCAAACCATTAAATTATGGCTTTTAATAAATTAATTAATCCAAACTTAATTCAGTTGGTCTTTCAAATTCAAATAAAAAACATTCAAA
Organism: Alopecurus myosuroides; assembly: GCA_028641055.1. NCBI lineage: Eukaryota > Viridiplantae > Streptophyta > Magnoliopsida > Poales > Poaceae > Alopecurus > Alopecurus myosuroides. Next base: position 117,494,732 of record CM054061.1, read on the forward strand.
CATGTACCCAATTTCAACTTATGAAAATCAGCAAAATAACCCTAATCATTTGTTCTATTTAACCAATAGGGTCCACCCTATTAAAAATGTTGCTTTTAATAATAATCAATTAATAAGCACTTCTTTCAAATATTGAATTAAATCACAAACAGTAATTTAAATTTGAATTTTTGCAAAACCAAAGTTAACATTTGGTTGTGTTTGACCTAAATAGCACACCCAAATTTTTATAAATTTTTTATTAACTCCAAACCTATCCTTTTCTTCCATTTTCCTATTTCTGCAAAAAAAAATATCAAAACCAAAAATAGAAAAAAAAAACGAGGGGGAGAGGCAGTGGGCTCAGCCAGCGCGAGCCAGCCCACCACTTACCTCCCGCGCGGCCCGCGTACCGCTTCGCACCTCCTCCTCCTTCGTCTAATCGTACGGCGGCACATCCGGGGGTGCCACGGCGGCAGCGACACCACCCCGACGGCCAGCAGCGCCTCTGGCCCCCTATAAAGCTAGCCCTAGGCCGCGCCGCAGCCCTAGCCTAGCTACTCCATCTTCCCTCGAGCTCGCGCCGCCGTTTCCCTCTCCCTCTCGCCGGATTTCCCTCCCTCTGCAACTCATCGGAGAGCGCCGTTTCTGAATCCTCGTCGACCACCGCCGCCATGGACCTCCTCCACCCTAGCTAGCCACAGGAACCGTACCAGCGTATCTCCCTCTCCCTCGACGACACTTCCCCGACGCCATCTGCTGCCCGGATCGACGCCGCGGTCCTCGACGTCGCCGGCAGCCGTGCTACCTCGGGCCTCTGCAGCGACTACATCGCCGGTGAGCTCGCCGTGCTTCCATCTCCCCCTCTCTGCTTGCGCGAGCACCAACACACAACACCGCACACCCCCAGCACAGCAGCAGAGCATCACAACCACAGCACGCTGCCGTTCGCCGCCGTCGTTGTTCTCTGACAGAGTTCAGTTAGCGCGCGCGCGTTTGAGTTTCAGTTAACCTAACTGAACTACAACCTAGCTGCAGCCCCTTACCTGACAAGATCCGCTCGCTCACCCCAGTGGCAACGCCACAGCGCGCGCACTGGAGAGGCCAGGGTTCGATCCCTGGCTCTCGCACGGGAGAAAACCCATCTTTTTTTTCACGCAGTGCTGACAGGGTGGCCCCCCATGTCAGCCACTCTGTTGCCACGCAAGCACACGCTGGCCCAGGGCCCATCTGGCAGTGCCTTGGGCTAGCTAACTGTGCGGTATCAAATGTTTTCCACCTTTTCTGTTTTCACAAACAAGTCCTTTTAATTACAGAATGGCCCCTGAAACTAAAAAGCTAATAACTTTTATTTTATAATTCCAAATAACAAAAATAAAATATGTGCACTGCCCCAAATTCAATTATCTACCTATTTATAACATTTGTTTTCTGTTTTGAATTTTCCAAATGCATTTCAAATTTGAATTCAAACAATTCATTTGTAATTTGATAAAATCCATAACTAATTCATACTAAATCCAAATAATGCAAATAAAATATGTTTTCCATGCTATTTCAAACCACCTATTCAAATATAAATTTTGTTTCATGGTTTGAATAATTAAAATTGCTTAAATATTTTAAACCTTGTTTAAATCATTTAAATTTGCTAAATTCATAACTTGCTCAAATTAAATTATTTTTGAACATGTAAAATATGTTTTCAAACTAGAAAATTATAAACTTTTCTAATATGAACTTGAATTTATGTTTGGAACAAATAAAATTCAAATAATTCTCAAACTTGATTTAAATTCATTTAAAATTTGTTTAATCTTGGTTAAGTCATAATAAATTCATCCTAACTCCTTTTTCAATATTTGAAACATGTAATCCAACTAAAATTTTGTATTCTTTTCAAATATGAATTTTGTTATTTGTTTTGAACACTTTAAATTGGTGAAAACAACAACTATTTGTGTAATTCCTTTAAGGAACCAAAAATTCCCTAACTTAATACATAAATTTCTAAATTGGTAAACCTTATTTCCAATTGGTTCTATTGTTGTTATTTTGTTGTTTTCCTCATCCATGCATCATACTAATTCACTTTCACCTGTTGGTTAATTGGAAAACAATTGTTTCAACAAAAATTCATGGACCTTTTCCATATGCAATCCAATTGCATATGGGTCCATTTAAATTGTGTTACCATGTTAACTAGTTTAAGTTTGGTGCATCCATTAACTTGACATGCATCATCCCATGATTGTGCACTACGCCATGATATTGATTGTTTATCTTTCCGCATTGTTTGTTTGCTTCTTCTCGGATAGACGACGACGTTGAGGCAGACGATACTTACGACACCCCTTCTGAGGATCTAGCTCAGTACCAGGCTGCTGAGTTTGCAGGCAAGTTATCACTCACATGAACCACTGTGTTCCTTTCAACATTGGTTACCGATACTTTCCGTTGTCTATTTATGCTAGCCATATGTATCGTTGCTTCTGTTACGAACCTATCACATGAATCCCTTAACCCTGATATTGCCTCACCTCCACTCCTACACCCCCATTGTTTGAGCCAGTGTCTTACTAGCATGCTTAGGTTGTTTTGCTCGAGTCTGTTACCCGTTACTTTCCGTTACTATATATTTCTACTATGTTCTGGGGCTCGATATTAACCAATCAACCTGTGAATAATATGCTGATAAGGCATCGGCAGGAGGCCCTGTGTGGTTTTGAGGCCTGCTAGTGTCGACCCTAATAGGAAAAGGGTCTTGTCTACTGATCCATGATGAGCGCACTATCCGCATGTGGGAAGTGTGTATGGGCGCCCCCCTCAATTTGATTCGATTCGCATCTCGTCCAAATCGCCTCATTTAGTTCGTGTTTTCTATTTGCCGCATGCATGTTTTTGCGAGCCCAGCGCAGCGTGGAACTTTTGTAGTCGGCATATAGGGGGACACGTTCTTAGAGTGCTATGAGGGTCCCCTTTCTTTGGGGCTCGATTAGCCGTGCGCCCAAGGTGCTTTGGGCTTGATGCGAAGAAGAGTTGAGTTGTGTTGAGTGCCCCGCTTGGTGGGAGGCATCCCATCTGGCGGGTTATTCTTACGTGTACGGCCAAATTGGTGCACCCCTGCAGGGATAAATCTTCTCGAGAAGCCGTGTTTTCCGCGGTTATGGTTAACTTGGTGAAAGTACTGGCTAACAAGTACTCAGAACAACTTAAACCTACTTAATGTTACCTGACTAGTAATAGGCTGATTGACACAATAATTTGATCCATTATTCATTAATCCAACTGTGTGAGTTATCCTCGGATTGCTTCTTTGGATAAGGGGCGAGGACCAGGATGGGTTTGTTTGGTGGTTAGTTATAGCTGGTTACGATACGATATCTTATCTTCTTTCTGTTAGCCGGAAGTGGTAGAATCTCTGTAGTTGGTTAGCGCAGCCAGTTGCAGCATCTTTTATATCCCCTTTCTTCCGTTGAACCCAAGGCATCTGTGCTTGGTGTAGACGGGCTACACTTTGGTGAACTGTGAGTCTTGCTTGCCAGTACGTTTATGTACTGACCCCTTTGGGGCTGTGGTTTCCGCAGACTACGCTTACGAGGATCCAGGTGACGGCTACTATGTGGAGTTTGACGGGGCTGCTGACGAGTAGATAGCGGACCCGGGCAGGATCCAAGACATCGTGGATGGGCTCCGTCTTTCTTTCAGTTCCCGGCTTCTTAAGCCTATTTGGATTTGTCTGTACTCAGACCCTTGAATGCTTCCGCTGAGATGTAATGATGTTATGTTGGGACATGTGTCCTCTGGATGATTGTATTTGCTATCTCTGCTCTAGTGAGAGCAATTTGCAACTTATTTCAATCTTTTGTGTCTTAGAGATATGTTGTGCTATCATTCTGTTACAAGCCGTTGACGTACCATGTGTGTATGGTATGAAGTACGTCAATGGTAGTGTCCTGATTTCTATGGGATAGTTTACGTCGACGCTGAACAGATAGGGGTTGGTTGTCACACATACGTGTGTTGGCCTACTCGTAAGAGGACGCGGGTGCCGGTAAGCCCCGTAATCCAATCTACTACTGTTCAACGGAACGGCGAGTATCCTTTAGAAGTCCGGGTGCGACAAAAGGGGTGTGGCTGCCTCAGCCACCCCCTCGGGCTCCTCTTTCGACTACATATGCCTCGTGACCTAAAAACCGAGGGGTTTTTGTCATATTCCACAGAAAAACACCAGAACATCGGCGCCATCTTGAAACCCAGTTCGGGGATCAGAAGTGCATGTTCTGGCACCCTGCCGGGACAGGGATTCGAAGGAGATCATCGCCATCGTCATCGCCACCACTTCTCCTTCAACCATCCATGATTCCCCCATCCATGTGTGAGTAATCCCCGCTGTAGGCTGAGAGGGATGGAAGGGATTGGATGAAATTGTTCATGTAATAATGCTAAATAGTTAGGGCATGGTGCCTAGTATCCGTTGTTAGTGCTTTATATCGTTGTTGCAACTTGTTATGCTTCATGCTTGTCACTAGGGCCCGAGTGGCATGATCTCAGATTTGAACATGTTATTGTTTCATGAAGATAATTATGTTTTTGATCATACCTGCAAGTTGTTTGCACACATTTTTGTCCGGAACCCGAGGCCCCAAAGTGACAATAACTTGGACAACCGGAGGGGATGGTTGTGATATGAGGATCACATGTGTTCACGGAGTGTTAATGCTTTGCTCCGGTGCTTTATTAAAAGGAGCACCTTAATTACCAGTAGTTTCCCTTGAGGCCCCGCTGCAACAGGTTGGTAGGACAGAAGATGTTGTGCAAGTTTCTCATTGCGAGCACGTACGACTAAATTGGAACATATGCCTATATTTTGCCTAGTACTTGTATGCTTTATTATTATCTATCTGCAATTCCCATGTTTTGATTATTATATGAACTATCTTATCGATGCAACACCTGTTCATCCATCCCTATGCCTATAGTACTTTAATCATGCTGTTTCCCACAATTGCTACCGCTGTTACTATTTTACTCCTGCTGTTACTTTACTACTGGTACTGCTATAAAATTGTTATCACTGCTAAACTGTTGCGAGCAAGTCTACTTTCAGGTGCAGCTGAACTGACAACTCATCTGTTAAGGCTTACAAATATTCTTTGGCTTCCCTTGTGTTGAATCAATTAATTTGGGTTTTACTTCCCTCGAAGACTGTTGCGATCCCCTATACTTCTGGATCATCAGACACCCAAGAGATTACATGATCCACTAGGTGTCGGGAGGATAACCCCCGGGTTTCTCAAAGTACCTAGAAGAGCAATCCTTCACCTGGCTCAAACCGGCTGTATTAGCCAGAAGCCATGTACAACGTTCTCCAAAGAGCAATATTAACCAGACAAGCTGATGAGCCAGCTGGTCATCCGGCCAGTCGGAGTGTTTATTTTGCCGGCTGCCAAGACGAAGCCCGCTACGAGAAGTCAAAGGCGACACAGGGGTATGGGCAGTGTACAAGGTGGCGCCGCCCACAGCACCCCCCACATCTTTAATACCGCGGCAGGACAGAGGCAAGGAAACGTAGTCGGAGGAGCCAGTCTACCACACCTCCCATAGTACCGCCGTACTAGGCGGCTAGACATTGTGCCCCTCGTCAGTCGGGGGCGCGGACCTGTAGCAGTTGTCCGTGGGGCCCAATCGGTTAACTGTAGCACAGTCGGTCCTATCTGTAAGCGGCCTATCTGCTCCTATATGATGCAGGCCGGGTACGCCAAGGAGATTAGAATTGATAATAATAAGATATATTTTCTTTTCATCTAAATAAGCATATTTTAGTGTGCCAGGAAGAATTTTAAGCTCATACACGAGATATCCTTGAGGTGGTAAAGGCACCCCCAAAGATTTATTTTGGCAAATTGTGTTTGATAATAGGAGGTTGATCAAGGAAAATATCCTCATATACATATCATTCTCATGTTCTTCTATAAATTTCTGCAAAGGATTATCAGGAGGTACATCAATAGAAGCAATTCTTTAAATAGCTAAATCTTCATTAGGCAATTTGATGTTTTTTAGCAAACTTACCAAAATTAAATTCATAATGCTCACTACTAAATTTTACAGACACTTTATGTTTCTTACAATCAATAACTACACCATAAATATTAAGGAAAGGTCTACCAAATATAATAGGACAAGGTTTATCTTCAACTAAACCAAGTATTAGAAAATCAGTAGGGTACTTTACCTTACCACAAATAACTTCAACATCTCTAACAATACCCACTGGAGAAATAGTTTTTCTATTTGAGAGTAAATTAGTAACATCAATATCTTCAATCTCACATGGAGTAATCTCATTCATGACTTCTTGATAAAGGGAAAAAAGAATAACACTTCCACTTGACCCCAAATCACAAAGTCCATAATACTTATGATCACCTATCTTAACAGAAACCACATGTGTGCCAACAGTAGATTTAGCATGCTTATTTGGTGACACATGATTAGAAGCAGTCTAAAAAAAATATAGCACTACCATAAATATTTTCAGTAACAAGGTCTTTAACCAAATCTACTTGAGGTTCAACATTTATTTGATCTCCGGATTCATCATTTTTCCTACCATTTTCTTTACTATGCTCTTAGCAAAAGAATGTTCTCTTATTCTAACAGGAAAATGTGGTTTCTCAAAGTGAAGAGCAGGTAAAATAGGATCAACATTGCTAACAAGTATCTCACTACTAGAGCAGTGCTGGTCCAAAAAAAATCTAGACCCGGGGCAATTTAAGCCAATATATTTATATCAAACTCGTATACTTCAATATAAATTATTTATATTATATAATCTTATGAGTATATATTCTCAATATATAGTTGACACATTTAACTAAATATAAACTTTTGCTAATATTACATGTCGAGTGTTCTTAGTTAGGTTCATAGCATAGGGTTCCATAAAGCCCGCTGATAGAGCCGTGGGTGGAAACGTGGGAGAGTGGAAACAAGGACACAATTTACCCAGCTTTGGTACGTCACAACTAAGGAGGCGTTCCTACTCTACAATCTCACTAAATCAGGGCTGAAGCCTGAAGTATACAAAGTATAATGTGAGTATGATTTCGCTAACTCGGCGAGGATGGACTTCCCGACGAATTGTCTTCTAGCTATTTGATCTCTCTTGTTCTCTTCTGTGTTTCGACAGCTCCCGTACGACTTTATATAGATAGCCGGACTAGGTCTTACATTAAGGAAACCTAGAAGACTATGGAAGGTATTCCTATTCTTGGAAAGTAAGGCATACGGCTTCTTCTCCAAGCCGAACCACGTATTGAGCCATGATCCGGGTTCTTCCAGAATCCGACTTCCTACGCGTCAGCTTACTAGGCCGCCCAGTGGACTTTGTTCCACTATCTGCGGGCCATGCTGAAAATCCGGCCTTTGGCCAGTGCTGGATATACCCCTATTTGGCATATATCTGATAGTAGCCCCAAAGGAGAGTTAAGACTTCCCATTCGCCGTCCTTCGCTAGATTCCATACCTTCAAAAAAGTCGGCATTCACTCTTAATCTTCTTCTTGACACAATTTTTATGCCAACCCGGTTTTTCGGAATCCGACATTTCTTCCACGAATCTTCGCTTAGAAGGAACATGTGACGTAAGCGAAAAAATCACGCTTACGTCACGACCTCTTATCTTCAGTCAAAGGTTGAAGACGAATCTTTGCCAGATTTGGCGCGAGAAACAAGGAGATAGCCATCATTACCCCGTCTCTTCATATCTCAGATTTATCGTGTGACATGCGCCGGGCATCCAACGGCTAAATTAGCCATTGAGCGAATCTCGGAGGAATCGTCTATAAATAGCTCCTCGGTACCTCTGTTCCATTCCCCTTTTCATTGTGCGATTCACACGATCCCAAAGCCTCAAGAACAAACAACGAGAACGAAGGAAACGAGAGCGAAAAAAATCCACGCTGTAGAACACTCACCATCGGCGGCCACATCTCCTTTACGGCGACCTCCTGCGACGTAATGGCCGGAGAAAGCCCCTGTGCTACTACGCCCACTGGGGACGCGCATGCCGTTGCGGATCTTTCCGCCGCGGTAACCATCACCATCGCGGAAACTCCACTCGCAGTGGAGAGATCCTCCACTGCCGCTCTCGGTGCCTCCACGGCCACAGGAGAACCTGCAGCAAGCTCGCCAGCGGGGGACAACCACGACATCCCCGCCGGCTCTTCCATGCCCCCTCCATCTTCTCCTCTGCCACCCCTTACAGCAGAGGGAGGAGGTGAAGAAAACTTCAGCGCCGAAGAAGAAACAAAAGGAGATGGGGTTACCGGAGCCGAGGAGGAAGAAGGAGGTGGAGCCGAAGCCGGAAACCGGATTCTTTGCTCCATCACCTTGACCCTTCTCCGGAGTCTGGAGAAGGACGGATTTGTGGCGGGAAAAAAATGGCGGCTTGATGAGGAATATGAAGAACCTCAGCCGGAAGCCGGAGAAAGAGTCGTGCTCGTGTCGCACGTTCTCCGAGGTATGGGCTTTCTGCCTTCCGCCTTTTTCATCAAAGTCCTAAACCACTACGGCATTCAGCCACACAACCTTTCTCCCAACTCCATTCTTTATCTTTCCGGCTTTCAAGCCTTGTTTGAAGGATACCTAGGAATAGAGCCTAGGTTAGACTTCTTCCAATGCTGCTTCTACATGAAGCGAAACACCTTTGACGGCCTTCCTCCTATCTGCGGAACCATAACTTTCAGTCTGTGCCGCGGCAGAGAGGAATGGTTTCCAAAGATCAAAACTTCGGAATCCGTCAAACATTGGACGGGTTCCTTTTTCTATTATCCGTATTTCCCTTATCCTTGAAAGCATATAGGGATTCCGCCTTTTGAAAATTTCGTCGCCTCTCCCAGGGATAACTGGGTACTGGACGCCGTCCAGGAACTACCGCCAGATCTCTTGAGGATCAAGAGGAGGATTTCCAAGCTCGTGGTGTCCTTCCCTCCTCTTACAGGGATGGACACTGTTCTTTGCTGGATGAAAAGATGGATTCAGACGCTTTCGCACCGCGGTGGCCGGCTTCTCTTCTCCTACCAAGGCCCGCAGGATCCCATGCGGGTGACCAGCTCCATTATGTCGGACAAGACATTTGGAAAAGGGCGAACCATTTGGTATCCACCCGCACTTAGTACACGTAGAGCCTCGCCATGTACACCGTGAACAACCCTCCTCCCAAGGTAATTTCGAATTTTGACTTCTTAGGGAGAGTTTCCTTCTTTGCCCATATGGAAAGATGTAACATTTTTTCATGCTTTTGCAGCTCGTGACTTTGTCAGAAGACCAACTTGTGTCTACTGAGGAAGAGGAAATCCTAAAATCCAGGTTTGCTGTGACCTTGAAATCATGCCCGTCGCTACCACCAGGTATCTATCGTTCACTTCTGTTTTGCATATGATAACTTTGCAGGGTCTGTTCATTCTCGTCTTTCCTTTCTTTGCAACCTCTCTCCCATTCCTCTGAAGGGAGGAAACTTAAGGCGGAAGGTTGCCACAGGTCGCGGCCCAAAACCTTCTCTCTCCATCGCCCCGGACATGCCATTGGCGGATGTTTCGAGAAAGCATCCCACCCGAGCTCAGGAGGAAGAAATTCCTCCTTTTAGCTAGCTCACTGAGACCAACCAGCATGATGCATCCCTACCGGATGTGCAGGAAAGGGCAGCACAACCGGAACAAGGAGAGCCGTCTTTCGTCAACATGGAGGATGATGTTCCTTCCTTTCACACGAGTTCAAGGTAAAGCAGGAAGAATGCTTTGACGAAAATGTATATATACATCATTGGGCAAAAAGAAATCGTCAAAGCCCCCTTGTCCGTCCTTGCCCGTAAGGGGATTTAATTATCCGAAATAACTACACTTTCTTCCCTCGGCAGGTCATTTAGGACACCATATGTCATTTGTGGATCTCCTTTGCCGAATATAGCAAGGATTTCATCGAAATGCTTTTGGGTTTGCAGAAGATGAGCCAGGTATGCCTCCAGCCCCCAAGTCTTAACACAAAGCATTCTTTTTGTGTTGATACTTTTCAGGATAAAATCTTCTGTTGGATTAACTGAGTTTTCTATTCCGCCTTGTCTTAGCAAACCGCCAAAAGTATTAACATGGAAGTGCTTGGCAAGTTTTCCATGAAAACAAAGAAGTGCGTTCTCTTCTCCAAATCACAGATGAGAAGGAGAAATAACTGTTGGAACTTCAGAAGCAATTAGACACGGAGGCTTGTAAGTAAAAATTTAATTGTTTTTCTTGCGAGTTTTTAGACTTTCGCGTTTACTAATTTCCGTCTTTACAGCTTTGCTTGATGAAGCTCGGCAGATTGCTGCGGATGCTGGCAATGCCCAACAACTCTGCAATGAAAATCTGGAACTTCACAAAGAGAATGTGAGGATCTAGAAGGAGTTGGCTGAAAGCCGAAAAGCTTTGGAATCTTCCAAGGCTTAGCTTAAGGCCCAGGGCGAGAAGGATACCTCTACTATCCAGGACTTGGAGGTTGCTCTACATGATCGCCTCGAGGAGATTGCAGAAATAGACCAACATATTCTCGGTATGCTTTTTAAGCTTTTATCGGCTTTGTCTTTCATTTTTCGAGCTTATAGCTCTTTTCCTGAGTTTTCGTAATGTTTTCCTTTTAGCATACTTTAATAGTGGAAGGCGATACTTCTTAATGGATCGAACGGATCCGCTTGTTCGGCGTCTTTGTTGACAACATGAAGAAATCCGAAAGAAAACTTGTCAGCAAGTGTCTTCCGGATAAAAAAGACGAATATGCCGACACCGCGCAGCTTCCGGACGCGTTTGATACGTCCTAAACGTATCCATAATTTCTGATGGTCCATGTTGTTTTCATGCCATATGCTACATATATCTTATACACTTTATGCCATTTTTATCGATTTTCTGGGACTAACCTATTGACAAGATGCCACAGAGCTAGTTCCTATTTTCTGTTGTTTTTAGTTTCAGAAAAGTTGTTCTTAAAATATCCCCGGAATTGGACGATTCAAAGCTCCGAAGTCTTAGAAATCTTTCGTGCACATAGACTCTGGAGGGGACCCAGAGGGGGGCCACAGGGGCCCCACACCATGAGGCAGCGCCCCTGGCCGCTCCCAGGGGTGGTGTGGGCCCCTTGGTCGCCCACGGACGTTGCCCTCGCGCCTATATATTCTCCTCCTCGGGTTAACCCTAAAGACGTGAGCCTTTTCCACCAAAAATATCAGCAGCCGCCGTCATCGTCAACCCTAGTTTGGGAGGGTTCTGGAGCTCTCCCCGGCACCCTGCCGGGAGGGGGAATCATCACCGGAGGGCTCTACACCACCATGCCCACCCCCGGAATGATGCGTGAGTAGTTCATCCTTAGACGACGGGTCCATAGCAGTAGCTAGATGGTTGTTCTCTCCTCTTTATGCCTCATGTTTAGATCTTGTGAGCTGCCCTACATGATCAAGATCATCTTATTGTAATTCTACATGTTGTGTTTGCTGGGATCCGATGAATATTGAATGTTATGTCCAATGATTATCAATCTATCATGTTTTATTCATGTGTATGTTTCTCCGTTATTAGTAGATGCTCTGGCCAAGTAGAGTGCTAGAAACTCAAAGAGGGAGTATTTATGCTTGATAGTGGGTTCATGCCTCTCTTTTACTTACGCTCGAGTGACAGAAACATAAAAGGTGGGGGATGTGATGTTTCCATTAGGGAGAAAACAACGATGTTTACATTATTTACATTACACTCTTTGCAACGATGACATTCTGAGGGTGGATTATTAGTCATAGATGCAGTTAGATAACGGTATGTGTATTTTGTTGTAATGCCCGCATGAATCACATAGTAATCATCATATCATGCATATGCACTACGGTACAACCTTTATATCTGTCAATTCCCAGCTGTAATTTGTTTACCCAACATGCTATCTATCTTTTATGGAGAGACACCACTAGTGAACTGTGGACCCGGTCCATTTTCCTCATACTGATAATACAACCACTGAAATCACTGTTTTCATACTGTTGCTACTGTTTCCCTACTATTTTCCTATTATTTTCTACACCAAACATTTAACCTCTTTGTTTTCAGAAAAATCGGTGAGACTGACAACCTCACTGCTTCGTTGGGGCAAAGTGATTCGATTGTGTTGTGTAGGTTCCATGTTGCTGCTGAACCGGTAGTGCGCCCTGCCAATATCAACTGCATCAACCTTCGGAAGTGATTTCTTTCTCCTACTGGTCGATTCAACATTGGTTTCTTTCTGAGGGAAATATGTTGTTGTGCTCTTCATACCTTCCTCTTGGGGTTTCCCAACGAGTGCAAGACCTGCACCATCAAGCTATTTTTCTGGCGTCGTTTCCGGGGAGAAAGAGGATTTCTGCAAGGGGAGTCTCTCACTTCCAATCTCTTTACTTTGTTATTGTTTTGCATAGTTTATTTATTTTGTCTTGTTTGCTTCTCTATATCGAAAACACAAATTTTTTAGTTCTTATTCTAGTTGTTATTTTTATCCTTTTTTAACCTTGCTAAAATGAGTACTCCTGAGAACACTAAGTTGTGTGACTTCACTAGCACAAACAACAATGATTTTATTAGCACACCTATTGCTCCACCTGCTCCTACTGCTGATTTTTATGAGATAAAGCCTGCACTATTAAATCTTGTTATGAGAGAGCAATTTTCTGGTATTAGAACTGATGATGCTGCTGCCCATCTTAATATTTTTGTTGAACTATGTGAGATGAAAAAATATAAAGGTGGAGATGGATATATTATTAAACTAAAATTGTTTCCTTTCTCTTTGAGAGGGAGAGCTAAAGAATGGTTGCTATCTTTGCCTAAAAATAGTATTGATTCTTGGACTAAATGTAAAGATGCTTTCATTGGAAAATATTATCCTCCTGCTAAGATTATATCCTTAAGAAGTAGCATTATGAATTTTAAGCAACTTGATAATGAGCATGCTGCTAAAGCTTAGGAAAGAATGAAATCTTTAATAAAGAATTCTCCCACTAATGGAATGACTACTTGGATGATCATCCAAACGTTTTATGCAGGACTAAATTTTTCTTCAAGAAACCTTCTGGATTCAGCTGCTGGAGGAACCTTTATGTCCATTAGTTGGGGGCAACAACAAACCTTCTTGATGATATGATGGTAAATTATTCTGAATGACACACTAAGAGAGCTCCAATAGGTAAGAAGGTAAATTCTGTTGAAGAAACCTCTTGTTTGAGTGATAGGCTTGATGCTATTATGTCTATGCTTGTGAATGTCCATGCTCCTATTGATCCAAACAATGTTCCTTTAGCCTCTTTGGTTTCTCAAGAAGAGCATGTTGATGTGAACTTCATTAAAAATAATAATTTCAACAACAATGCTTATAGGAACAATTTTGGTAGCAACAATTATAGGCCATATTCTCCTAATAATAATAATGGTTATGTCAATTCTTATGGTAATTCCTACAACAAAAATAAAATTGTACCCTCTAATCTTGAAAATATGCTTAAGAATTTTATTAGTACACAAACTGCCTTTAATAAATCCGTTGAGGAAAAGTTTGGCAAAATTGATGTTCTTGCTTCTACATTTGATAGCCTTGGTATTGATGTTGATCTTCTTAAAATTAAGGTTATGCCTCATGATGTTAAAGAAAGCAAAACTTTGAATGCCATTCAAATTCGAATTGATGACAATGTTAGGATGTTAGCAGAATTGCATGCTAGATGGGAAAGAGGAGATAAAATAGCTAGAAAGAATAATATAGCTAATGTTTGTACTATTAACACAACTAGTAAAACTGAAGCTTCTCATGCTATTAAACCATCTACTATTAATGGTAAAGTAATTGGTTTTGGCAAAGTCTCCACTTCTTCTGCTAAACGTTTAAATTACCTAAAACCACTAAAACTGTTCCTGATAAAAGTGCTGGAATTTTTCTAGGTATGGGAGACAATGGTCCTATTAATTTTGATAAGAATGATATTGAATTTGATAACTGCAACATATCTGAAGTAATTATGTTCCTACTAAATCTTGCTAGTAATCCCGATGCTACTACTATGAATATGGCTTTTACAAAACATATTACAAATGCTCTCATGCAAATTAGAGAAGAAGAATTAAAATGTGAAGCCTCTGTTCCTAGGAAATTAGAACATGGTTGGGATCCCATCATTAAAATGAAGGTGAATGATTTTGGTTGTAATGCTCTATGTGATATTGGTGCTAGTATCTCTGTTATGCCTAAGAAACTTTATGATATGCTTGATTTACCACCATTGGAACACGGTTATTTGGATATTCGTCTTGCTGATAATGCTAGAAAGAAACCTTTGGGGAGAGTTGATGATGTTCTTATTATGGTTAATAATAACCATTTCCCTGTTGATTTTGCTGTTATGAATATTGAATGCAATGCTTCTTGTCCTATTGTTTTGGGAAGACCTTTTCTTAGAACCGTTGGTGCTGTTATTAATATGAAAGAGGGAAATATTAAATATCAATTACCACTCAAGAAAGGTATGGAACACTTTCCTAGGAAGATAATGAAGTTGCCTTTTGATTATATTATTAGAACAGGTTAGAATTTGGATGCTTCTTCACTTAAAAACACTTGATTTTCTCTTTCTATGCCTAGCTGAAAGGCGTTAAAGAAAAGCACTTCTTGGGAGATAACCCATGTTTTTATTTTTTCTTTGTTTTTCTCTATTTTCTTTGAGTCAAGGTGTTGTATACTTCTGTAGAAACTCCTTTGTATCTTTATTTTCATGTATTAGTTGTGCCAAGTAAAGTTTCTAGCGAAAGTTGGTGTTAGTTTTGGATTTCTGCGTAGGAAACAGATTTCTGCTGTCCACCGTATAAAATCGCATAATTCTCAGAAAGATCAAAATGACCTGCAAATTTTTGTGCTTATTCCTCAGCTAATTACAATTTTTTTCGTTCTTTACGTTTTTTATTTAAGCAACGTAAGTTCCCCCAAAAAATTCGTCTTTACACACTGTTCTGGTTTTGACAGATTCTGCCTTTTTTACTTGCATTCTCTCTTTTACTATGTCGAGTAGATTTCTTTGCTTCATGAAACATCAGTTGTTGTAGCTAGTGTTTAAAAGTATTAATAACGCTTGTGCCCATGCAGAACATGTGATTTTTTTATTGTGCACTAACCCTCTAATGCGAATTACTTTGAGGGTGGTGTGAAGAAAGTTTCCAAGGGTCAAGAGAAGAGGGTGATATAATGTGATCAAGAAGAGTGAAAAGTCAAATCTTGGGGATGACCCCGTGGTTCATCTCTGAAAATTCTAAGAATACTCAAGCGTCTAAGCTTGGGGATGCCCAAGCCATCCCCTTCTTCATCAACAATTTATCAGGTCACTTCTAGTGAAACTATATTTATATTCGGTCACATCATATGAATTTTACTTGGAGCGTCTGTTTGTTTCTTTTTTTCCTTGATGCAAATAATATTGTTGGAACCTATCATTCTTGTGTGGGAGAGATACACGCTCCGTGTTTTCATATGAATACTCGTTATGCTCGTATTCTTAGTTTTTCTTCTAGCTGCTGCAATCCTTTTTAGCTCCTATTTTACATACATCTCTTATTCAGAGCTGTTACTTCTAGTAGAGTAGTATTAGTACTCTCTTGTTTCATTGCTATATAATTTTGAGAGTTTGTGTTAAAATATATATTGAATGGTGCTTGATGGAAATAGAAAATGCTGCATGTGGTAGATGGTATAACGGAAAAAACTTGCATACTCTTGTAGATCACTAAACTGTTTCACTTGATTATTTGCTGTTGTTTTGAGATATTAATATGCTTAATGGTAAAATTTCTGGTTTAGTAGAGTAAAAACAATTAATGGTTGGTCTAAAAGCTTGAAACTGTGCCACACTCAAATAACCAGTTGATGGGATAATGGTATATGACTTGCTTTGCTGATAGCAATCGTGATCGATTTTTCTTACGCGCTACAGTAGGGGTAACTAACAGTGACTTGTCACTGCCACAGACCATCTTGGAGTGATTTGCATTATGCCTTCTAAGATCATAATTTTAGTTGTAATCTTTTAACTTGCAAGTTCTATGTTACGGTTTTCTGGCACTTCCACCATCCATATTTGCTAGCCTCTTCAGTACCGTGCATTGCTCATTCTCACGTTGAGAGTTGGTGCAAACTTCGCTAGTGCATCCAAACCCCATGGGAGAATTTTGTTCTTCTACACATAAGACAAAAATTATCTTCCTCAAAACATCCACCATACCTACCTACCTACCATGGCATTTCCATAGCCATTCCGAGATATATTGCCATACAACATCCATCTTCATTATGTTACTTGATGTCATGGTTCATTGTTATTTTGCATACTTCTACATTGGAAGGAGCATTTATTTTACATACATCAAGGATATTTCAGTTTGAGTTATGAGTACTAAAAGTGTGATGATTTATTATAAAATAGACTATTGCCCCTACTGGTGAGGTTATACATCAAAAATATAAAAATAAAGGGCAAAAGAGAGATAACAAAGAGAGAGGGGGCAATATTACTATCATTTGTTCCACACTTGTGCTTTGTTAGCACCAATACTTTAGTTTGGAGAGAGTTTTCATATTATGACTTGCATACCTATGTGGGGAACTTAACGTTATAGAACTTGGCTTGTATATTCCTATGACGAGCCTCCTCAAAAGTGCTCTAGGTCTTTGTGAGCAAGCAAGTTGGAGGCACCCCCACTAGTTCCATTGGAGAGCTTTCATACTCTTATAGCTCTATGTGCGTCCGTTGTGTGGTAATCACTACTCCTTGCATAACTTCGATTATAAGACTTCCTCTTTTCTAATGATCACTTTCAGTTGTGTGAGACTTTCTTCCATTGACCTTCCAAACCCCCCATAATGTTCTTTTAGCCATAACATCATGGTGCCAAGGACCAATACAGAACGCTTGCTTGTTTTGAGTGCACAAATATGTTAATGATTTTCCTACGTGCATATTGTTGTCGCTTCACTTGATCGTAACAGGAGTTGTTGTGAGAGTTTGATGCCTTGGATAATTATATTGTTGTTCTTGAAGCTTAAATCATCTTTAATAAACCATTGCACGGTTGATTGTCTTTTAGTATTGATTCATTGAAAAGTTTTACTTTGTTAATCCTAAGGGTTTATACATTATTCTATTTTATATCAACTATAAACCACAACCCTTATTCATTTGATCCTAGTTTACATGCTTTACATTACTATGATGATCAAGTTTATGTTAGTATCATGTCACCTCGGAAATTATTTATTTGTTTTTATCGTTTACCTACTCGAGGACGAGTAGGAACTAAGCTTGGGGATGTTGATATGTCATAAACGTATCCATAATTTCTGATGTTCCATGTTGTTTTCATTCCATATGCTACATGTTTCTTATATAGTTTATGCCATTTTTATCGATTTTCTGGGACTACCTATTGACAAGATGCCATAGAGCTAGTTCCTGTTTTCTGCTGTTTTTAGTTTCAGAAAAGTTGTTCTAGAAATATTCTCGAAATTGGATGATTCGAAGCCCGGAAGTCTTAGAAATCTGTCGCGCACACGAAGTCCGGAGGGAACCCGGAGGGGGACACAGGGCCCCACACCACGAGGCGGCGCGCCCCTTGGCCGCGCCCAGGCCTGTTGTCGGCCCCCTGGTTGCCCACCGATGTTGCCCTTGCACATATATATTCTCCTCCTCGGGTTAAACCTAAAGACCCAAGCCTTTTCCACCAAAAACATCCGTAGCCGCAGTCATTGTCAACCCTAGTTCGGGAGGGTTCTGAAGCTCTCCCCGGCACCCTGCCTTGAGGGGGAATCATCACCGGAGGGATCTGCACCACCATGCCCTCCTTCGGAATGATGCGTGAGTAGTTCCTCCTTGGACTACAGGTCCATAGCAGTAGCTAGATGGTTGTTCTCTCCTCTTTATGCCTCATGTTTAGATCTTGTGAGCTGCCCTACATGATCAAGATCATCTTATTGTAATGCTACATGTTGTGTTTGCTGGGATCCGATGAATATTGAATGCTATGTCCAATGATTATCAATCTATCATGTTTAATTCATGTGTATGTTATTTATGATCTTGCATGCTCTCCATTATTAGTAGATTCTCTGGCCAAGTAGATGCTAGAAACTCCAAGAGGGAGTATTTATGCTCGATAGTGGGTTCATGCCTCCCTTTTACTCACACTCGAGTGACAGAAACGTAACGGGTGGGGGATGTGTTGTTGCCATCAGGGAGAAAACAATGATGTTTACATTGTTTACATTACACTCTTTGCTTAACGCAATTATATGTTACTTGCAACTTAATACGCATGGTTTGCTCGGATGACATTCTGAGGGTGGATTATTAGTCATAGATGCAGCTGGATAACGGGCTATGTATTTTGTTGTAATGCCCGCATGAATCACATAGTAATCATCATGTCATGCATATGCACTACGGTGTAGCCTTTATATCTGTCAATTTCCCAGCTATAATTTGTTTACCCAACATGCTATCTATCTTTTATGGAGAGACACCACTAGTGGACTGTGGACCCGGTCCATTTTCCTCATACTGATAATACAACCATTGCAATCACTATTTTCATACTGTTGCTACTGTTTCCCTACTGTTTTCCTATTGTTTTCCACACCATACGTTTAACCTCTTTGTTTTCAGCAAAACCGGTGAGATTGACAACCTCACTGTTTGTTGGGGGCAAAGTGATTTGATTGTGTTGTGTAGGTTCCATGTTGCTGCTGAACCGGTAGTGCGTCCTGCCAATATCAGCTGCATCAACCTTTGGAAGTGATTTCTTTATCCTACTAGTCGATTCAACCTTGGTTTCTTTTCAAGGAAAATTTGCTGTTGTGCTCTTCATACCTTCCTCTTGGGGTTTCCCAACGAGTGCAAGACCTGCACCATCAGCGTTTGCCGAGGTCATTGCCCGTAAGGAAACCTGTATGCAGTCTGCCGCTCATGGGGGGTGCTCATGTCCCTTGGGCTGATGCTTATGCGTTACCCTACTGCGAAAACATGACAAATTGCAACCAGCGTACCCCAAGATTACACAGAAGCTCAAAGGATGGAAATATTCGATTATGTGAAGGGATTTGCGTCGAAGATTGCTCGGATGGTGTCAACCACCACCTTCTACCCGGAGGAAGAAATTCCTTCTACTCCGAAGAACCCAAGTGACAGCGACGACGCCGAGTAGATCTTCGGCCTGCACTGCTTGAAGGTGAAAGAATGCATTACTAGATCTTTCAATGTAATATTCATATGTAATGCATTTTGTACGCCTATTTTATATGAACAAGTTATGCCTTTTGCAGTTTTAAGTATCTTTGCAAGTAAATTTTGTCTCCTTCCATTTTAAGTTCTCCGGTTCGTATGCTTTAACTTTTGTTAGTGTTTGAGTGATTCCGAAAGCATGAAATCTTCACGCCGAGCAAACGGGTTAAGTAACCAATAAGTCTAACTCAGAATCATGAGTCATACTTTGGCACTTTAACTTACTAAACCTGTAACCCAGCAAACAAACAATCGATAATACTTAAGTAAATAAGGAGTTTTAAAAGTATGAACTCTAGGCACGCGGGCACAATCTGGTGTTCTGTAGCCTTTTTAGGCCGAAAGCATTCCGTTTTCTTAACTCTGAGCACATGATGACCCACAAGTATAGGGGATCGCAACAGTCTTCGAGGGGAGTAAAACCCAAATTTATTGATTTGACACAAGGGGAGCCAAAGAATATTTGTGAACCTTAACAAGTGAGTTGTCAATTCACCTGCACCTAAAAGTACTTTTGTTCGCAGTAGTTTATGAGTAGTAACATTTTTATAGTAGCAGCAGTAGTGAAATAAAAGCAATGGTGGAATGAAAACAGCAGCATCAACAATATTTGAAGTAAACAACGGTTTAAATACCATAGGCATAGGGATGGATGAACGGGCGTTGCATGGATAAGAAAGTTCTAATAATGATCATGTCAGGGGCATTGCAGATAAATAAGATAAAGCATCCAAGCACTAAGTAACCATAGGCATGTGTTCTGTAAATAGTCGTACGTGCTCCCAATGAGAACTTGCACAACATATTTTGTCCTACCAGCCCGTTTTCAGCGGGGCCTCAAGGGAACTACTGGTAATTAAGGTGTTCCTTTTAATAAAACACCGGGGCAAAGCATTGACACTCCGTGAACACATGTGATCCTCACATCGCAGCCATCCCCTCCGGTTGTCCCAATTTCTGTCACTTCGGGGCCTCGGGTTCCGAACAACAATATGTGTAAGCAACTTGCAGGTATGATCAAGAAACAATAATTATCATCGTGATTCAATAACATGTTCAGATCTGAGATCATGGCACTCGGGCTCAAAGTGGCAAGTATTAAGCATAACAAGTTGCAACAATGTTAATAGCACTAATAGAGGACACTGGGCACTATGCCCTAAAAATCACAACATTATTACATGAACGATCTCATCCAATCCCTATCATCCCCTTCAGCCTACAGCGGGGAATTACTCACACATGGATGGGGGAAACATGGATGGTCGATGGAGAGGCGTTGGTGATCACGATGGCGATGATCTCCTCCACTTCCCCGTCCCGGCAGGGTGCCAGAATAGGAACTTCTGATCCCTGAATCGAGGTCCGGGACGGCGGCGGCGCTCTGTTGTGTTTCTAGAAAATATGGCGTACCCCCTCGGGTTTTAGGGTTGAAGGCTACTTGTAGTTGAAAGGGGAGTCCGAGGGGGGTCCTGAGGGGCCCACACCCTATGCTGGCGCGACCAGGGGGACCCACGCCAGGGGGGTGTGGCCACCCTCTGGCCCCTCTCCTGGCCCCCTTATGGCTTCCGGGGTCTTCCGGGGTGAAAACATCAATGGGCTCTTTTCTGGGCATTTTCCCGAAAGTTGATTTTTCTGCATAAAAACGAGGCAGCAAAGTAATTCCGCTGAAAACAACGTTAGTCCGTGTTAGTTGTATCCAAAACACACAAGTTTAGAGGAAAACAATAAGAAAAGTGTTCGGAAAAGGAGATACGTTTTCGACGTATCAACACCCCCAAGCTTAGCATTGCTAGTCCTCAAGCAATTCAATGAGAACTGAGTGCGATAAAAGACTTTTACAAACACATTTGTTTCATATGATGTAAATATACTCACTATGTGATCAAATACTTAATTATGCTCATGATAACATACATGCAAGATACTGACACTTAATAGCTATGCAAACCATGAAAAGATAACAACATATTAATAATAAACAACATGAAGCATAACTATTTGCAAGATTGAAGTATTCATAAAAAGGATCTGATAAAGTGGTATCTCGCTTGCCCTTAAATGTGGGAAAAAAACATAGCCAGGGCACCTATGAAGTTCAAGGGAAGACTAGAAGTAAAGATATCAAAGATGAAAGTATCAAGAATATACCACAATCAACCGTGCTTTGGGACAAACACATTACACTAAGAATGATAAGTATGCTCTCAAGAAAGTGCTCAAACAATATGGCGGAGACTCAACATAAAAGTAAAAGAAAGGCCCATCATAGAGGGAAGCATGGATCACTCATGTGCTAGAGCTTTTTATTTATTAAACAGAGGTATTGAAAACATTTTGAGAGAGGTGTATGCTTATGTCAACGAATGGTAAACAGACAATACAGTACGTCACAAGTCAACTGGATTCACAAGAGCGGCTCCCATGGTGAAGGACGCAGCTGGTGTAGAAGGTCATATCTCTTTCTCTTTTGTTTACACAATTATGCTTTGACTGATAAATCAGGGGAAAAAAGAGTGAAGAGAATTTGTGTGTATTAATTTGGGGCTGGGCACCCCGCTGCCAGATCTTCTATCATTTGGATAAGCAGATGAAGCCACTACTCCAGGGTGTGAAATCCAATCAACAAACGAGATAAAGATTCTCTATTTACGTCCTCATGAGCTAAAACAAGAATAATTTTTAGCAGGTTTTAAAGGTAGCACGTGAGCAATTTACTTGGAGTGGCGGTTAAATACCACATATAGGTAGGTATGGTGGACACATTTGGCAAACTTTGGTTTTCAGGGATTTGGATGCACGAGTAGATCTCATACTCAGTACAGGTGAAGGCTAGCAATAGACATGGAGCGACAATCAAGAGAGCAACAACTATCATAATCATGTTTGCGACAAAGGAAAATTAACCCAGGCATATAATTGATACTAGAACTCTGAGGCAAAATAAATCATCGAGGCTTATTGACTTTTTGTTTTCAGTCTTAGCATGCGTGAGCATGTGACAAGTCGATTGAAATGAAACAGTCAGAGGAGGCTACCACAATATCATACCCTTCTATGAATAAAACAATGCAAACAAATATTTATATGACAATTCATTTACTATCAATATATTGGAACAAAACATGAGAGAGCATGAACTATTAAGCAACCATTAAGTCACATATATCTTATACGAACAAACTAAGCATGCTCACATAGATGGATATATGTACAAAAATGATAGCAAATAGAATTCATACCAGCCTCTCACCACAACTTGAATTGTCGTATATAGTCATTATTGCTCTTCACTTGTGGCTCGAATAATATATAATGAAAACCAAGCACCAATGGAATCACGGTCGACTGTTGAACTCTGCAACGAACTTTACAGAACCAAAGAAGAACAATAAATATTTTTGGGTTTTTCAATTAAAGCACGAACAAAAAGAGAGCAAGCAAACAAAACAAAAATATTTTTGGATTATCAAAATGAAGCAAGACAAAAGAAAGCAAACATCAAACAAAAGAAAATATTTTTGGGTTTTTGAATATTAAACTGCAATTGAAAGATAAAGCAAACCAACTAAAGAAACAAATAGAGAAACAACAGAAATATTTTTGGTCTTTTTGTGTTTTTGAAAGCGAAAACAAAACAATAAAAACAAAGGAAATGAAAGAAACGAAAACAAACGAAAGAAAAAAAAGAAACGAAAGAAATGATAAACATGGATATACATAGAACCGACCGAACATAATATATAAATGCGTGTGATGTTGGTATACCTCCCCAAAGCTTAGGCTTTTGGCCTAAGTGGAGATCAATCAAAGTGCTGGAAATATCCCCACTGCAGTGGGTCATCCCTCGCGTGGTCGTACTCGGGCGCATAAGAAGAAGATGAAGCAGCCGACGCATAGTCATAACCGGGGCGCTGATATGGAATCCCCGTGGCATCATAGGGTTGGACAAAATCACCATCCACCCCCTCTCCGGTGTCCTCCCCTTGCTGGGGGAGATGCTGAAGGTATGTATCCAGCTCACTCCCAGGAAGCTCCCATCCTTACCTGTTATTAAGATCAAACAAAGGAGGTACAGGCAAAAGTACTTCTCTAATAGTTTTAACAACTCTCCACCTGGATCGTTTGGAGAAAGTTAATTCAAAAGATAAATTATGTAAGTGAGCATGAGTGGAAAGAAACTTATGTTGAACCATGGAAACAAGATTAAGCCTTTCTAAAGGAAACTGATAGTCTAGATGGTGAGGCTCCAAACCATGAAAAGCTAACAAGCGCGAGGCGATAAGATCTCCACAAACTCCGCCCTTCTCACGGTTATGTGAGAGACGGTATGCAATCAAAGCACCAAAATTATAATACCTATCATGTCTCAAAGCAGCATCAATAAATGCCAAATCATAAACAGATAACTTGATGGCAGTTTTCCTAGCTAATACACATTTAGAAATGAAGTAGGAAAAGTATCGAATGATAGGGAGTTGAATTTCACGAATTTTACCACTTTCTCCCGTGAAGCTTCTTCCTTGGCAAATCTCTCCATATAAATCCAGTAGTGGTTTGGGCTGCCCACTTATTCTCTCACAAGACCCCCACTCAGGTACTTTAATAGCTGCACAGGAAACACTAAAAGGCAGGCTCACAACTTTATTATAAATCTTGTAGCGGACCATTGGGTTAGTTGGAGACCATTTAAAACGAAAAGCCTGCACCACAGAGATAGTAAGTTTCACATATTGGATGGGTTCATCCTCAATGAAACACGCTAAACCTGCATTATGCACTAGAGTGTTAAAATCCTGCAGAATTCTGGCAACTTGCATAAATTCCCGACAAGGATAGATCGATGGGAACACCCTCTCTTCACGGTGCACAAGCATGAACTCATGCACCTCCAACTCATGCTGGTTTAGTTGATAAGAATTGTGCTCCATCTCTGAAATTTTTCAACAATCATCATAAAAATTAATTTCAAGCAACTATAAGGTTGAAACTACCATAGGGACTTATATGAGAGCTAAACATACATCAAAACTATATTATTTATACTCAAATCAAGCATGCAAACTCACCTAAGCTATCACTTACAGTACCAAAATACTCAAGAAATACTTCACTAAACAAAATTCTACTTGGATCACCGGAGGAGTCACATACCGAAGAGCAAATGCACCAAATTTCAGCACAAAAGATGGGTTGAGCAAAGAGATCGAAAAAATTCTAGGAAGAACAACAAGAAATCGGGTTCCAGGAAATGTGTTGAGTTTGGGAGGTGAGAGAAGCAACTTTGGCAGGGGAGAGAGTTAGTGGGGGGTCAGGGGGGCTCCACACCATGGGCTGGCGCCACCAGGGGGCAGGCTGCGCCACCCTAGGGTGTGGCTGCCTGGTGGGTCCCCCTGGAGTCTCCCAGGTGGCTTTCTGCCTCATTTTTGACGTAAAAATTTATTATCATTTTTCTGCAATGTTTCGAGAAACTTTATTTTTGAGGTATTTCCAGAATTTAAATAATTAATAAAAACCAGGAAAACGAAAGTGAAAACGTGGAAAACAAAACCAAAACCAGAACTACAGAGGTTCTAAGACACTCTATTGAAAGAATATCCAAAGAAAACAAAGGTGGTAGTGGTGAAAACAAAAGTATGAGTGGTGAAAACATGCATAACTTCAGTAATCAGAGTGAAAACATCAGGAAAACATGCATAAGGATGGTGGAAAACATGATTGCACTCAAGTAATAATGTGATAACAGAAGTAAACATGGTGAAAACATAATGGGGAAGGTGAAAACAAAGTGAAAACATTGCCCATTTCATTTAAAAATTTGTTTCTCACTAAATACTTATGTTACCTCAACCTTGATAGGCATAGTCCCAATCCTAATAATTTCATATTCTTTTGGTGGCTTTGGAATAGGACAATAAAATTCTCCAATCTTGATGGTCTCAACATTTTCAATGGAATTTATACCATATTTTCTATCAATCTTCTTGGGAAAATAAACAGTGTGCTCTTTACCATTAACATTAAAAGTAACTTTGCCTTGATTGCAATCAATAACAGCCCCTGCAGTATTTAGAAATGTCTTCCAAGAATAATAGACATATTATCATCTTTAGGCATTTCCAACACAACGAAGTCAGTTAATATCAGACAATTATTAGCAACTTGAACAGGAACATTCTCACATATACCCATAGGAATGGCAGTAGACTTATCAGCCATTTGCAAAGATATATCAGCTAGTATCAATTTTTCTAGGAGGAGTCTTTTATAGAGAGTAAAAGGCATGACACTAACTCCAGCTCCCAGATCACACAAAGCAGTTCTAACATAATTATTTTTAATAGAACAGCGAATAGTAGGTATACCAGGATCTCCAAGCTTCTCAGGAACCTTGCCATTAAAAGAGTAACTAGCAAGCATAGTGGAGATTGCCTCATTAGGAATATTCCTTTTGTTAGAGACAATATCTTTCATGTATTTTGCATAAGGAGGCAATTTAATAGCATCAGTTAAAGGAATTTGCAAGAACAAAGGTTTCATCCATTCACAAAATTTGTTATAATGTTCTTCTTCCTTACATTTGTGTTTCTTACCAGGAAAAGGCATTGGTTTTTGTACCCAAGGTTCTCTCTCATTACCATGTTTATTAGCAATGAAATCTTCCTTAGTATACTTTGAAGTTTTAGTTTGCTTTTCAGGTACAAGTTCTTCTTTATCATAAGCATCATTCTTTTCATTACCACTTTCAGTTTCAGCATCAGAGATATATATACTATTAGGATCTTTAGCAAGTTCGGAGGATTCTACAACAGTTTTATGTTTCTTCTTCTTTTTTCTTCTTAGTATGAATAACATCATTATTAGTTTGCTGAGAATCTTGTTCAATTCTTTTAGGATGCCCCTCAGGATATAAAGTATCTTGTGTAGCAATACCACTTCTAGTTCTTATTTCATAAGCATGTTTTTCTTTAGAAGCATTAACTAGCAAATCTTTTTGCACTTTAGCAAGTTGATCAATTTGAGTTTGAACCATTTGAAAATGTTTAACAAGAATTTTATAACATCATTAGAGGTTCTTTCTATAATACCATGCAAATCATTAATAGCTCTAGAGTTTTCCATAAGGTGGTTCTGCACTCTCATATTAAATTTTCTTGCTTAATGACATAATTATCAAATTCATCTAAGCATTGATCAGTTGGTTTTCTATAGGGAATATCTCTACTATCAAAATATTGGAGAGAGTGTACCTCAATGGATGGTGAGTGAGGTATTGACTTACATAATTCTTCTATAGGTGGAAGATTCTTCACATCTTCAGATTTAATACCCCTCTCTTTAAGATATTTCTTGGCTTCTCTCATCACTTCATCATTTAATTCAATCATTCCCCTCTTCTTGGGTGTTGGTGTTGGTGTAGGTACTCGAGTAGGAGTCGGCTCAGGCTCAACCGTAGTCCAATCATCATGATTTTGGCTTATTTTAGCCATTAATTCCTCAGCTTCTTCTGGAGTTCTTTGCCTGAAAACACAACCAGCACAACTATCTAGGTATGTCCTAGATTCAATAGTTAGTCCATTATAGAATATATCAAAAATTTTATTATCTTCTATCCTATGCCCAGGTGCATCTCTAACTAAAGAACCAAACCTTTCCCAAGATACAAGCAATT
The DNA here is from genome assembly GCA_028641055.1 of Alopecurus myosuroides. NCBI lineage: Eukaryota > Viridiplantae > Streptophyta > Magnoliopsida > Poales > Poaceae > Alopecurus > Alopecurus myosuroides. The sequence continues at coordinate 117,521,742 of CM054061.1, forward strand.
TCTCTTCTTCCAATTGCTTGTAATTAAATATATTTTGTAAAGCAGCATGTTGAGCACTAGCAGGAAAATATTTCTGAAAGAAAGCATTAACCAAACCAATAGGACTATCAATAGATCCAGGAGACAAATTGTTAAACCAAGTTTTAGCTTCATCCTTTAATGAGAAAGGGAATATTTTAGCAACAAAGTAGCTATGTTTCTTAAGATCATCAGAGAATAAACTACTCAAAGAGGAGAGCTCATTCATATGTTTTATAGCACTTTCATTTTCAGTTCCACAAAAAAGTTCTTTCTCAACAATAGATATATAAGATAAATCAAGAGAGAAATCATAATCCTTGTCCCTACTATAAATATGAGAAGTGGCAAACTTAGCATCAGGAGATAATTTATATCTAACAGCACGAATTTCCATAAGAAGTATAGAAGCATCTTTGTCCTTGAAAGCACGTATTTCATCAATAATATCATCACTCAGTTCAATATAAGCATCATCTAAATCATCACTAGGGTTCTCTCTAAACTTAGGTGAAAAAGCAGGAGTAACAGGGTTTTTAGCAGGAGATTCAGTGTTTGCAATATTTTTAGCTTTAGCAATAGTAGCATCTAAGAAAGGACCGAGAGAACCACTCTCATCAAGCACAGTAGAAGCATCATCAAAAATATCAGAAGCATTTTCAGATTCAGCAGAAGTAGCATGTGGTGGTGTAAGCAGCTTACTCATAACAGAAGGCGAATCAAGAGCAAAAGAGGTGTTCAGAGTTGTACCTCTTCTTGTAGTGGATGGTAATATAGAAAACTTTCCATCACGAGACTTACCCATGATGAATGATAACAGTAGATAATAATACTCTCCGGTGAGCTCGCAAATAAAGCTATGCTCCCCGGCAACGGTGCCAGAAAATAGTTTTGATGACCCACAAGTATATGAGACCGCAACAGTCTTCGAGGGAAGTAAAACCCAAATTTATTGATTCGACACAAGGGGAGCCAAAGAATATTTGTGAGCCTTAACAAGTGAGTTTTCAATTCACCTGCACCTGAAAGTACTTTTGTTCGTAGTTTTTTATCAGTAGTAATAGTTTTATAGTAGCAGCAGTAGTGAAATAAAAGCAACAGTGGAATGAAAACAGCAGCAACAGAAGTATTTGAAGTAAACATCGGTTTAAATACTGTAGGCATAGGGATGGATGAATGGGCGTTGCATGGATAAGAAATTTCTAATAATGATCATGTTAGGGGCATTGCACATAAATAAGATAAAGCATCCAAGCACTAAGTAACCATAGGCATATGTTCCGTAAATAGTCGTACGTGCTCGCAATGAGAACTTGCACAACATCTTTTGTCCTACCAGCCCGTTTTCAGCGGGGCCTCAAGGGAACTACTGGTAATTAAGATATTCCTTTTAATAGAACACCGGAGCAAAGCATTAACACTCCGTGAACACATGTGATCCTCACATCGCAGCCATCCCCTCCGGTTGTCCCAATTTCTGTCACTTCGGGGCCTCGGGTTCCGGACAACAATATGTGTAAACAACTTGCAGGTATGATCAAGAAACAATAATTATCATTGTGATTCAATAACATGTTCAGATCTGAGATCATGGCACTCGGGTCCAAAGTGGCAAGCATTAAGCATAACAAGTTGCAACAATGTCAATAGCACTAATAGAGGACACTAGGAACTATGCCCTAACAATCATGGCATTATTACATGAACGATCTCATCCAATCCCAATCATCCCCTTCAGCCTACAACGGGGAATTGCTCACACATGGATGGGGGAAACATGGATGGTCGATGGAGAGGCGTTGGTGATGACGATGGCGATGATCTCCTCCACTTCCCCGTCCCGTCAGGGTGCCAGAACAGGAACTTCTGATCCCTGAATCGAGGTTCGGGACGGCGGCGGCGCTCTGTTGTGTTTCTGGAAAATATGGCGTACCCCCTCGGGTTTTAGGGTTGAAGGCTACTTGTAGTCGAAAGGGGAGTCCGAGGAGGGATCCTGGGGGGCCCACAACCTATGCTGGCGCGGCCAGGGGGACCCGCGCCAGGGGGTGTGGCCACCCTCTGGCCCCTCTTCTAGCCCCCTTCTGGCTTCCGGGTGAAAACATCAATGGTCTCTTTTCTGAGAATTTTCCTGAAAGTTGATTTTTCTGCATAAAAACGAGACACCAAAGTAATTCTGCTGAAAACAGCGTTAGTCCGTGTTAGTTGTATCCAAAACACACAAGTTTAGAGGAGAACAATAAGAAAAGTGTTCAGAAAAGGAGATGCGTTTTCGACGTATCAGCACGCAAGCAAAATTCAGGTTAACATTGAAGCAAATTGAAAGATCATTGGGAAATAAAAAAGACGGAACATGATTTGATGGTAAAAATACAGAAAAATAATTGGCATTCTTTTCCGACAAACTTTATTTCATGATCTTAATAATGTTTACATAGAATTGGACTAGTTATAGAAAGGACGTAACTGCTGGATGCTCCAGGGCCCGCGTGTCTCTCCTAGCTCTACATCTATGCTTCTTTTCCTCTTGCGATTACAATTTTTTGGGTCATCTTCAGTATCCTGAATATCTACAAGGTAGTATGACCTATTTTTCATAGCTTTGGTAATGACAAAAGCTTCCTCCCAGATTGGGGTTAACTTGTTGTTTTCTTTCCTACACCCGTCTTAGCACTAAGTCACCTTCTTTAAAATTTATCATGTCTTATGTAAAGCAAGGTTCTTCTCTGTTATTTCACCCGATGAGTATGGAATATGTGCTCATCTTAATTCACCGGGAGCTGGTTCCATGGATTGATGAATGCTATTGGGCACCTGTGGATATGGCTAGCCATGGTTAGTGTAAGACAAGGTGGGAGGAAGCGCCAACCATAAGGAAAAAGGAAAAGGTTCTAATGGAAACCACTCTCAAAAGTCTAAACACTTTGCTTGACATGGGTTATGATAAGTTTTTCATTACCATTCATTGACATAGACATACACCTCTCTCAAAATTATATTTTCAATAGCTCTGTTTTATTAAATAAAAAGCCCTAGAACATGAGTAATCCCTACTTCCTCTGCGAAGGACCTTTCTTTTACTTTTATATTGAGTCTTCGCCTTCTTACTTTATGCACAGTTAAGAGAGCATAGTTTTCATTGTGAGTATAATGTGCATAGACCCAAAATTTATTAGTGATTGATTCATGATTATGGTATTGCTTGCTCTCAAATTATTTGTATCTAGTCACCATTTGAACTTTGAAGGTGTCCTAGCATTTATGTTTTGCTATTCCATGAAGGACAAGCTACATACTACTTTATTATGTTTATCTTTATGATTAAAACAAACTTATTAACTTAAATGCATTATTGCTCATTGTCGATTATTTGTGTTGCTTTTCATGTGCAACATAGTTGCTAAGTTTACATTAGTTCAAATAAAATTTATCATGCCTTTGTTAAAGTACTTTGATCTCAGCTTATAAAGCTTTTACATAACGTTGATCAAGATTGTGTTGGCTTCATGTCACCTAAAAATTTATTTTGTTATCACTTACCTACTCAAGGACGAGTAGGAGTTAAGCTTGGGGATGTTGATACATCGCAAACGTATCTATAATTTTTGATTCTCAATGCTTGTTTTCTATCCAATGCGTTAATGTTTATGCATGTTTTCTATGCATTTTACTGTGTTTTCCGGTTGATTTCATTGACTAACGCATTAACAAGATGCCCAGGGCCAGTTGCTATTTCTTGATGTTTCTGTATTTTAGAAAAGTTCTTAAGGAAATATTCTCGGAAAAGATCCAAAATCCACGGACATCAGTTTTTACTCAAAAAAAGACAAACACCTAAGGAGGCCCTAATGGGTTCCCTAGGGCCCCTAGGGGGTGCCAGGTGCGGGCCCACCCTAGGTCGTGCCTAGGGCCCCCCTCGCGGCCCCCGTCACCTCCTCGCACCGCCTCTTCGCCTATAAGTTGCCCTTAACTCTTAAAAGTTCGGGGACTGATATATTTTCCATGAAACATATAGAGAGGCGCCGTCACCTCGAAAGTCCAATCTAGGGCTTATGCAACCCTGTTCCGACACCCTGCTGGAGGGAGGAATCGTCACTGGATGCCTCTTCATCGCCATGATTGTCTCCACGATGACGCGTGAGTAGTTCATCTCGGGACTACTGGTCCATAGCAGTAGCTAGTTGGTAGTTCTCTCCGTTATGCCTCCATGTTTAGAGTCTCGTGAGCTGCCTCACATGATTGAGACCACCGTTGTGTGCATGTTGTGTTTGCTGGGATCCGGTGAACTATTAGATTATGATTATTTTGTTCATGTCAAACTGAGATGCTTCACTTATATCTATAGAGAGGTTTAACGTTGTCTTGCAATACTCTCCGGTGTTTGGGATTACCTTGACCACGTAGTTGTTTTCACCTCCAAGTGAGGGTTTATATGCTAGACAGTGGTTTCCTGCCTCCCTTACATCTTTGCTCGAGTGACAGAAGCATGACAAGTGGGGAACGTGTTGTTGCCACTAGGTAGAAAACAATGGTGCTCTTGTCTACAGACGAGAACCATTTCTTACATTATGTACTTTACTTAATGCAATTGTCTGTTGCACACAATCAATCACTTTGTTGCTACAACTTAATACCATATAGATTTGCTGGATAACTTTCTTGAGGTGGACTATTCGATATGGATGCATGATGGATAGCGGTCCATATTCCTTGACATAATGCCTATGATGTTAGAACCTGTGAATTATTTTTTTTCATAATAGTACTGTTATACGTTCATGATTTGTTAATTGCCCAACTGTAATTTGTTCACCCAACATGTTTGTTTTCTTTGGAGAGACGCCACTAGTGAAAATATGGCCCCCGGTCCTATTTTCCTCATTGGTACAACCTTCTTTGAAGCACTTTCATCATTGTTTCTTTGTTGTACCGTTTTTACTTTCATTGTTCTCCAATATGCTATACGTTTAATTATCTAGTTTCAGCAAGACCGGAAGATTGACAACCTTCCGGAAAGTGGGGCAAGAGAGAGTTTGTGGGTTGTGTGCAGGTCCACGCTTATTGACGCCCAGACAACAAACAATCTTTCTGCAGTCTTCGAAGTCCCACTAGTTGATAAACCCTGATTACTTAATTGGGGGTGGGGGGATTACGTCTAGGCTGCATCATACCTTCCTCTTGGGGTCTACCAACGAGCGTGTAATTTCACGCCATCAAGATACTCGCGTTGGACTTGTTCCAATGTATTTTTTTAGTTTATTTTTTCGTTTCAGCTATTACACTAGATTTAATTTTGTTGCCAATTTTCTATTATTTATGTCCTCATTCCCAAAAACACAAAAATATTTGTTTCCTTTTATCTTTAATCTCTCAAAAGGTGTTCCGTGTTGTACCTATAACTAGAAGATACCCCGCGCGTTGCGGCGGGATCCATTTAGGAACTATAATAAATTTTATATGCATCATTTCGAATTAGAGGGAGAGGGTCTCAATGTCCTTTTCTAAAAACACATGGATGATAAATTTTCCCAACACATATATGCATGAGAAGTTCCACCAAGTTGAACAATAAAAAAACATGTATGATAAATTTTGTTGTCTAAATAAATAAGTAAAACTCAGTTGAACTCAACATAGTAAATTTAATAGACATACGATGGTTGTGTATTATAAATTGTTATTTTGAACAAATGGATGGTTTAATAAATGGATGATGGATAGCTTGCATGTAATGATTAATAAATATAAGTGGGGATGACATGGACTATTGATTGGTTAATAGGATGGATGACGTGGATAGCTTGCATGTTGAGATAGAAAAATAACTAATGCATGATAGTGGGGTTTTGCTTTATAAGAAGTATAGATTTCGCTGAATAGTGGTCAACTCAAATTTTTGACAAAAGTTATTTCTTACGACTCCCACTTTGTTAAGTTAAAATGTTTTGTTAGTAGTAGTAGTAGTTGTTAAGCTATCACATGTGCGTGGGAAGTAAGTCTTGATAAAAAGAGTAAAACAAATATTCACATAGTTAAATATTTTTGTTGCTTTTGCTCTATTTACTTTAGAGAAACGAGTCTTGCCATGGTTTTAAATTTGATATAATAATGAATAAGAAGTATTCTGAAAAAAGGTTTGGGTGTTGCTGGAAATTGAATTATCAAAAGATAGGACTAGCATTTCAGGAATCAGTGGCAATATTGGTGGGAGATTTCCACCAGCACTTCCAAAAAGATATTGCTGCCTCTTAGGATTATGCAGTGATGAATTGCCAGCAAAAACTAGAGGCTACCCACCCGCGAGACCACCCTTCAGTCTCAGGACTGGCTGATTACTGGGCGAAGCTTGGCCTCTTTGGCGCAATTTATGGAGCATACCTTTATTGACTCTAGACAATGCATCCTTGACGACGCCGACGCCTCTACGCTCCTTCCAGGAGGTGGTTGAAACATCTATGGGTGTAAGAATCTACGGTATGCTTCTCAAGACGGAGTTTTTACTCCCAGTTTCCCAGTGCCTAACTCGCGTGGCTTTTTGTACTCCCCCGTCTCAAAATAATTGTCTCAAACTTGGAAAAAAGTGGATGTATCTAGACATGTTTTAGTGTTAGATACATCCACTTGTGTCCAACCTTGAGACAATTAATATGAGACGGAGGGAGTAATTATTGATCATGTAGTTTTTATTATTATTCTGCTGCTCCACTACGCGGAGAGCCTGAAAACCGCGTTAAAACGCTATGGCCTGATCAATGGTTTCTTCGATGGATCCCTGAGTGATCTCCCGTTTTTATAGCAAAATCTTTTAACTTTGACCAACTTCATTGAAAAACATAACAATATTTACATCATCAAATTAATCTCTAAAGACATCTTATAATTTAGCTAATTTAATACTCTTTCCGATTCATAAAAAATATCGCTCATTTTGTACTAACTTAGTACAAGCATTGTACTATACTAAGTGAGCGATATTTTTTATGCATCGGAAGAAGTAATATATATTGCTATATTTGTTTACAAGATTGGTCAAACTATAGAAATTTTTTAGCAATGGCAAATTTGAAGCTATGGTAAATGAAAACTCCTTCCACATGAGACGGACGGGGGCGCCTCTCACTCACCCTCTTCAATATTGTTGCATACGGAGTATATGAGTATATGCTAGGAGCTACAGCTCAAAGTGAAGTTTTAATTCATGTAAAGAATGGAGTAGTATTTTGATGATACGATTTTTCATGTTCAGTGAGTGCAGGAACCCTATACGCCCGGAAATGTTAATTTTCGTTTTTTTAATAGTAACCCGATCTGGAGTTAATTTTCTGTCGTCTTCTACCCTGGGCTACGCCTACACCGGAAGGAACCCTTCCTTTTGGTCCCAGAGCCGCATGGACCGTGCCCATGTGCACCAAACGGCCACACCCCTTCTTTCCCCACCATCGCTCACCTCCACAATCACAAGCCGCACAAAACCCTTCCCCAAATGCGCGCGCCCCCTGCTCCGTCGCCTCGCTGGCGCCGTCTCGGCGGCGCACCTACGCCGCTCTCTCTGCACGGCGGCGGCGCGCCCGCCCTGAGCTATGGTCTACAGCAGGGCACCGTCGCCCGGCCCGCGCGCGTCCTTCGGCTTGCTCACCCAATCCGACGGCTCCCACGGCGCACCTGATCGATTCGTGGTCGCTCAACTCAGCTGCCGGGCAAGGGACAACCGCAAAGTCCTGCGCCGGTTTCTGTCCGATACAGGGGAGTGAGACGAGCGGCAGCTCTTCGTTCCGGCCACGATACCCGATTGGCCGCGAATGCAGATAGACACGAACCAGGTCACACTGGCGTTCGGAGACCGGCTGTGGTGGGTCGACCTCACCTGGGGCGCCTTCTCCGTCAACCCCTTCAGTTCGTCGAGCTGCCGCAGGGCAGCGTGTTGTCGGATTTTGACTTATCAGATAACCTATTGCTGGGCAGTGCGCTATATCAGACAACGAGGGATGCTGCTGGAAGCCTACGCGTGAGACAATAGTTAACATAGTCATGCCCAACAAACGCAAACCACTGGAAAAGGACATGCCGTGGATTGTTGGCATAGATCCATTCAACGCCAACATTCTGTATTTCCAATATGGCCACGCTATTATCGCCAGTGACATGGGACTCTGCTTTCTTTCTGCCGTTTCCCAACATGGCTTGAATCAAGCTATCTTCCTTACGCAGGTATATGCTTCTTGAGCATGCCTTGTTTGATACAGTGGATACTGAGGCACTGAAATTCCGGTGTACGTAGCATGACTTGGTTAATAATTGCTAGATTGCACATTGTGTTGGTTTACCATATTCTCAAATCATGTGCTGGGAAACTTGTGCATGTAGCACGGACTGTTTTGTTGATAGAGACCAAGTGTACTGAAGTTTCTATAGGCAGAGACTCAGAGTGATCTGTTCATCTTCAGTGATAGCTTAAATGTTGTCTAGGCTTATTTACTGCAAATAGGTAAGGAAATTGGCCATTACTGTCTGCATTTGTTAAAATATAGGAGGATTTCGGTATTACTAGAAAATCTGATGTATTTTGTTGATTACGTTGGTATTCAATTATCTACCATTTAAAAATTGTGTTGCTTCTATAATAATTGTTTATGTGGATCAGTGCAAGTACTTTGTTAAATGCTTAAACCATGGTTCCGAACTCAATTCTTGTCATAATTAACAAACATAGACTTAGCTCTAAGTCTTGCGACATTTAATTTAATGTATTGTCTAAACATAATTGAAGGAACCCTTTCAAGCAAGAATACCAATTGTGAAAGGAAGACTTTGGCTGACATGTTAGTTCGTGCAGACAGAGACTGGAAAAGTTGAATCGCTCCAGCTAACTTTTGTGGTACTTTCTCTTAACTATTTCTTGTTAGAGTACACCTTGTTTCATTCGATGTTATTCATATTCCATTCTTACTCCTTTAACAATTCTGTATTTTTCTTACACTGCCCATGCAAATATGCAATATGTTACTTGCAGAATCAAGTGGTTTTGGACTTTTGGTCATCGTTATGGGTCACTATGTGGATCATGTTTACAAATCACTACGTTGACTATCTTACTTATTTAATACGTATATTACAATACAATTTTTGTCCTTAATTCCAACTCATTTTGTTTGCGTTCAGTTACATATGGCAGCCACCTGGGAAAGCAGGACTAGTGCATTTATTGCATTGTGTAGCAATGATGTAAAATGCTTAGGCAAGTGGTTATCATATATGTCTGACACTCATGCCCATATATAGGTAGCACTTAAAATCTTACAAACCGTAGATTTAGCTGTTCTGCAACAGTATAACTAATGTCACACACACTCTCTGGAATGGAAAAACATATGGAACTGAGTTTTTAAAATATTAATATAAATACAGGTAAAATATCCAAGATTCATTTGTGTGCTGATAAAATTAGATAACAAGATCGAATAAATTCGCAACTGAACTCTGAAAATTATGCGAGTACATCATTTGCAAGAGAGATCGACCCACTGAGTGCCAGTATCGTGTTAGCACTGCCCATTTCTCTTACAATAACCGTGATGTGTTTACTATACTTGCCCCCCTGCCAAATTCTACTAGGCATGCCTTATTTTTACAAGGTTAAAACTTGGAGTGTGAAAAATCATAAGGTTTACGGAGATTAGCAGAGCATTTTCGTTATGATGAGCCATTATTTTTACCATTGATAAGTATCATCACGTACTGATCTTGCCTAAACTGAACTATGCCTTTTGCTCTTGCTACTTCGTCACTTGACGATTTCATAACTTTTACTTCAACAGCGAATACGCAGAGCATGTTGCAGTGTGCAGGTGGCATCTCATTTTTGTAATTGCTCCAAAGCAATATGAATGGGAATCTGCCTGTGATGTTGTGAAATTCTCAACTCATCTTTCTGTTCACTCGTATTTTATATTGAGCTCAAGAAGAAATTAAAGGATAAAAATATATAGTGGGATCTCATCCTTCAGAGACTAGGAGTGTAATAGGAGCATCCGTTGACAAAAGGATCACCCTAAGATGATCTCATGGCTATTGGGAACGAATTTATGTTTGGTGTTTTCTCCGTACCGGTGTTCAGATGTCTCTAATGTCCATTTCATTTTCAGAATCATGTCACTCATATCGACGAGACATCACTCATGTTTACATTTTGGTTTGCAGGTTACTTCAATTGTCAGATAAAAGTTGGTTTTGGCTGACTAGGAAATGGAAGTTGGTAGTTTCCTGAATTCTCATTTTGGGGGGAATTCTGTGAGATTTGGGTTTATTAGGCTTTGTTGATGCACTTCCTTGATCTGAGTTTGGGTAAAACTCTGGCGAAAAGTTCTATATATTTTGGCTCTGCTTGTTCCCCTGTTACGACAGTCAACAGAAACATGACAACGTTATCTCCTCTTATGCTTAATGGATCAATATCTTTTGGAAGTTAGAACTGCGTAGACTGTTCATCAGGGATTTGTTATTATAAACTATCATGTACTCTCTCTGTTCCACAATATAAGATGTTTTAGACTTTTTCTACATTCACATACATACACATGTATCTAGACACATTTTAGTGTATATGTACACTCACTTGAGTGTGTATCTAGACAATATGTGAAATAGCTAAAACATCTTATATTATGGAACGGAGGGAGTACCATTCTGCAATCTGAAATCCTGTTTAACTTGGGGATGCTTACTTTTGTATTGAACATATAACGCGTAATTTTTGGCTACGCTTGTTCTCCTGTTCAATTTCAGTAGAACGTCTTGATTTCTTAGGAATTTCAGCATTGAACGAGGGGCAACAACAACATGAGACAACGTTTATGTGCTCTTACTTTGAATGGATTAATATCTTTTGGAAGTTAGAACTGTTAATCGTAATGGTATGTAGCATTATGCAATCTGAAATCCTGATTAACTTGAGAATGCTTACTTTTGAATTCAGAGGATATATGTTAAGTTTCATCCTGGGAATTGACATGTTGAGAGGGACATGTTTTTCAGAGACGTTTAAGGTGCTTTTAACTGTGTCTAGTCTTGGAGAGTTGGATTACATGATGCAGTGGATACATGGAGTACCTTGAGACGTTTCTTGTGCGATGCTCCACTGGATCTGAACAACCAGTGGGAACAAGCCCCAGATGGATGAGTAGGGCCAGAAACAAATGCACCGCCCAATGAGAAATGTATGGATGGTAGATGCAGGGCGGCAGTGGAAATCAGAAACACACTGTATCTTGTATGGAAACCACAGGAGCATTCTTATTTATTGAATTGTATACGGTGCAAACTATGTCAGGTCCATGTAACTCTGAATGTAGCGAAAATTTTAACAATTCGGTGAGCAAGGCAAGCGCAGAAATTTTTAACAATTCAGGTGCCATAACCTGAACATACTGAAGAAATATGACGTATGAAGTGCAAAATGAAGCAAGAAGAAGCAGCCGCAGGTCCGCAGCAGGTACTTGGTCCAGCTGGGAGGATCAGCTCTGCTCTGCACCACCACCTGAAGCTCGTGAGGGTGGGCTGGCCGGGCCGGGCCGAGAAAAGAGCCCGCAAGCCCACCTAGTGGCCCGGCACGGCGATGGCGTGTCAGGCACCTTGAAATACCCCGCCTTGGCGCGCGAAGAAGGTAACCGTCTCAACAAACTTCTCGGGTCGCCTTGCCTCTGCTCTTCTCCCCCTTGCGGAACCTCTCCCTCCACCGCCTCTGCTCTTCGGCGGTCCAGCAGCGCCGGCAGCGACCGATGGACCAGTTCCACGACGGGCACCACGTGTGGCTGCGGAGCCGCGTGCACGGCACCTACCTCCACGCCGACCAGGACGGGCATGGCGTCTCCCTCAGGCTTCGTCGGGCGTCCATGAACGCCGCGTGGGTGGTGCACCGCAATCCCGGGGATGACCAGCACGTGCTCCTCCATAGCGCCGCCTACGGTCGCTACCTCGCCGCCACCCACACCTCGGCGCCGCGCGGCTGCCGCGGCTTCCGCGTCGAGCAGCGAAACTACGATGAAGAGCTTGAGGAAGACGCCATCAGGTGGCAGGCCCTCATGAACGGGCCCGGGGACGACATCCTGCTCCGCCACGGCGGCGGCGGCCGCTACGGCTACCTCCGCGCCAACGGGAGGCGCCTCCACTGGAACGAGCGCGTCGTCAGCGTAGAAGCCTTCGAGAACATCAGCACCATGATGATGCAGTGGGTGGTGGTGCCCATCCCCAGCACGGAGCTCGTGCCTCCTCTTCCGCGTACGAATAGGGTGAGTTCGCCATGCCCGCTTCCGGATTCTTCTCGAATTGCTTTCGCGTTCTCGGCCGGACCGATCGATTCAGCGAATTGGGTTCTTGAATGCCGTTAATCTGCATCACAATTTAATCGAGGGCATTTCAAGTTGTGATAATTTCATTTGCCTGGGACCAATCCTTGATTCTGTTATTCGCGTCTTGCAAAATTCGCGCTTCTTCGGAGCACTTCTTGACTTCCTGCGCCTGCGCATTTGTGTTTTCGATCATAAAATTCAGCACAGTACCCTGCTTCTTTCATCTCCTGAATATAACCATTGTTCTGTGCAAATCGCAACTCAACGCAGCTCCGCCGCTACCTTGCTGAAAGCCTCGCAGCTCTGGCTCTGCTGCCGTGGCGGGATGTGGTTCTCATGGGGTACGGCGAAGAGGTCTACCCCACCCCTGTCTCGCTCGTTTTCAGGGGAAGGTCCGTGATCCGTCTGAGGAACGAGATTCCAGAGAGTTGACCGCCACGACCTCGTCATGTACGTCCGAGCAGGCAGCTACGGGAGGTTTACCCCACTCCTCGTCGACCTACCCCGCAGCACACAGACCCTCGCAATCAGGGTCGAGCTGCCAGGTGAGAGACCTACTGGAACTGGCAGATACTATTTGTACATGGCCATGATCTTTTGGGGTTTGTTTTAGTGCTAATCTTCCTGTACTTTGAAAGCTTATACTGAAACCGTCGTAGCCCGGTACCAGATTATTCGAAAATGGTAGTATCAAGAAACTGTTATAGTCAGGAGAACAGTTAACTGGAAGTGTCGCTAATTTGCTTCAGTTAGGACTTGGGCATTGTATGAACAGTTGTGGTCCTGTAGATATAAGTAAAAATATTTGAAAGGAGACAATAGATATTTACATTGTGCCTGTTGGGTTTATCAGTCTGTGCATAGATGCTAGACCACTTGTTCATACTCAACCTTGACATGGAAATTATCGATTTTGAAACAACGGTCCTTGGTTCAGATGATCCAGTTCTCCAATTTAATACCATTTGCAGCCATTGAAAAACTTTGGAACTTGAAAACAAAATTAGTCCACTCATCTCAGTTGAGATTCACAAAGGCGATACTGATTTATGTATGATTTAGCTTATTGTAATTGGTTTGATTAAATGTGAGCAAAATTCAGGTTTCATACATGAAACTGTTATAGTCAGTAGAAATTGGGAATTGTATGAACTGTTGTATTCTTGTAGATATAAGTGAAAGTAGCTGAGTGGAAAAAATAGCTATTTGCATTGTGCCTCTTGGATTTATCAATCTGTGTATAGACGCTAGAAAGTTGTGTAAAAGTAGTTGGTTGCTGGGTAAAATCATTTCACTAGTCACTTGTTCATACTACATACTCAACCTTGATATGGAAAATATTGCTTTTAGAACAACTGTCCTTGGTTCAGATGGGTCAGTTCTTCAATTTAATACCATGTGCTGCTAGTGAAAAACTTTGGAACTTGAAAACCCAAATCAGTACTCTCATCTCAGTTCAGCTTCACAAAGAAGATACTGATATATAAATGATTTAGCCTTTTGTATTTTTTTTGAATCATTGTGAGAAAAATTCAACTTCTGCCGTGCAGCACTGCTACATGAAAGCTAGTTTCCGCACATTACATTATTTTGAGGTTTCATACATCAGTTGTCTTCTTGATCTTGCTGTTGACTTGTTTTAGCAAGATTATTGATCTGCTGCAACGGTTGCAATTCCTGTGGCATGTTGCCTAACTGCTTAGATCTTTTCTGCTAATACTGCTTCATTTGTTTCTGCTAATTCAGCTAACGTCGAGCAGCAATACCCGGATGTCGATGCAGAGTAGAGAAAGACCAGAGCAGGTCTCCTGACTGTTGCCTTACAGTTCACCTCTTCAGAAGTGTCGCTGCCTTGGACATGGCGACATGAGAATTCTTAATCTTTTGCATAGAGATATATAGGCCGAGGAAAACTCTGTGGCTCTTTGCGTTGCTAGCTAAACTTGATCTGTTCTTGTGACATTGCTTTGACCTCGCGGTTCTAAAATTCCAGAACCTGTTTGAACAATTATGCAGTCACGTTGGTTTGTAATGGCCACATTGTTATCCAGTTAAATACTTCATTGCTGTTAGCTGCATTTATCGCTGTTCTATTTCAAGTTTTAGTCCAACGAAGTTACCCTTTCTTTCTAATCTTGTTTGTTGGTTATGTGCAACAGCAGCAACCCAGACTAACCATTTTGTGTTGGCCGGTTTCATTCTCTGATAATAATTATGCTATGAAGTTTGTCCTCAGTTTATGCATCCTTCTCCATTCTAGTTTCAGCACACAGATCTTTTTCTTTAAAAAAAATCAGGACATGCAGCGGAACTCTTACAGTCAGATTGCTTCGAATCTTTGTTCTGAACTCCTAACGCGCAGGCGGGAGGCGTCTAACACTTTGTGCATATCATCCTTGCAACTAGCTTGCAAAGGTACAATATACACGGTAGTATTTTTTAGGAGTGACAGGAGATAATCAAGATGCTGTTTTCACATTAACACTTTTGCATTACAGGAGTATTCCAAGTTTGGACTTGTAGCGAACACCCTTTGGGCAACTGTGATCTGCCTCTAGTACACCAACATACATGGACGTAACTCTGTCCAAACTCCAAACCGAGGAAAGGAAAACTTCCATAAACATGAGGAAAATTGTTACCTCCATGATCTTTCCCCTTTTTCTCTGTTTCCTCTAAATATGAGAAAACTGTGTACTTAAAAGAACACTAGATGGCAAACATCGTCACTATGTAGTAATAGGAAATTCGAAAATACAGTCACACTACTCAGAGATGACTGGATCAGAACATATCTGTATTGCTTTGATTAATCCACTTGAGAGAAGGATGTATTTGCTTCCTGATACCTGCATTGAAGACTTGACCAAGATTATGAGAAGGTTTTTCTGGCAGGGCTCATCTACCAAGAAGAAATGCTACATGGTCAAGTGGGTTATCAATAAACCAAAGAACAAAGGTGGCCTTGGAATTAAGAATCTGAAACTTTTTAACATCAGCTTGCTCCGTAAATGGTGGTGGAGGTTGGGGAGTGAAGAAGGACTTGGCAAAAGCTGGTGAAGTCTAAATAAAGAATTCAAAATGAGATTTGGAGAACCAAGATAAGACAGGGTGACTCACCAATCTAGAAATATTTACTCAAAGTGATACAGTATTACTTGAAGTACAGAAAGATGGTGGTTTTTGGAGGAAATGAAACTGATTTCTGGCATGATGCTTAGCGTGGAGAAACTTCCTTTTGTGAGCTTTTCCCCCAGTTGTTTGAGGTGTGCATATATCAGGAGTGCACAGTGAGAGAGATGAGTGATAGAGGCTGGCAATTCTTCTTCAGAAGGTGGCTTGACCCCAACTTGCAGCAACAGATGATTTCGTTGAGAAATGCTCTGTGTGCTGTAGCTCTCAATGAGGGGTCTGATAAGCCCAAATGGAAGCTCACAAAATCAGAAAAATTCACTGTCAAATCTTTATATAATAAAATCTCCTCAAGTGGAATCGTTAGATCCTTCTCTTAGTTGTGGAAAGTCAAGCTTCCCTTGAAAATCAAGATTTGGCTTTGATTAATATGGCATAATGAAATTGCCTCCAAAGATAACATGAAAAAAGAAAGTGGGTTGGGGATTTTTTCTTATAGATTTTGCCCAGAAAGTCAAACTATTTATCACATGTTTTTTTGTTGTCCTTCTGTTGTTTACAAATGGGGGTTGTCAGTTCTTGTCTTGGTGCTGTTAACAGACCGACATGTTTTACCCAAATTTTCTCGTGGATTGCAAGTTTTCTTATTGGGAGGACAAACTTGCATATCAATGGAATTTGCTGCATTTTTCTGGTCAATTTGGAAGACTAGGAATCGACCTTGTTTTGATACAAAAGTTCATCTCTGCTCCTATTGAGCTCATTTGTTACATGTATGCGTTTCTTTGTTATTGGACAGGTTTACAGCTGGAGGGAGCAAGAAAAGATGTAGAGGAAGGGACATCAAGGATGCAGGATATAGCTGCGAGGGCCCATGAAGCAGCATACACACCGAACATGCGGGTTGCTAGTGTTGAGGAATCATATGCCATGGAAGAATAGAAGTTCGAGATCCTGCAGCTGTCAAAGGAGATTTTTTTTGGAAAAAGTGAAAAGTTGGCTTCAGTTCAGGGGAACACATCTTCATATGTAGTTCCCAGGTGTTAATGCGTTCAAGAACTTCCCCCTGTTGGCTAGCAATGCAAGTCTGTCTTTCAACTTTGGTTGTTTTTGAGAACTTTTTGTTGTAAGCATTCCCTAAGTAGAAAACACTTTTTTTGTTGATGTACTATGCAAGCTTGGTGCCTCCTTTGCAGGCATTAAGCTGGTCTTCCTAGTGCAGTAGCTTTTCGCTTTTGTGCTTCTTTTTAGTTCTTTCGCTAGTTGTGTACATAAAAACAAAACCCTGTTTCGTTATCTTGGCAATGGAACCCGACTTTCTGGGAAGTCATATGGAAAAAAGAAAGTTGCATGATAACGACATAATCTTATCGTTTTATTTATATCATCCTTGATTTGATCATGCTATATGATTTTAGTGTTTTCCTATTCCTGTGAATCAAACACTTGGTTTCACAGAATTCCTTTTTTTTTACCATACATTGTTTACACATGTAGCCTATCATGTTTCTTTGGTTTTTTATGTTTCTACATTATTGGTATCCCACGAATCACAGAGGCCTTCAATATGCGATTTCACATACATTTTTTTTAATGTTTTCTCTCTTGCAGCTTTCACATGATTATAATTTATCAATGAGAATGCTCAAGAACACAATTTCAGCTCAGATAAAACTAGTTCATTAGAAACAAGACAATTTATTTATCCGCATACCAAATAGTTTGCTAATTTAATATTAGAACAACCACTTCTCTCTTGGTGGGAGGGTGCTGGAAAAACCTAGCCACCGCCCCGTCGTTCTCCTCCTCGGCCTCTTGTCCTGCCCGCTGCCTGATGAGGTCGACGGCCAACGCCTCTTTGGCAAATGGAAGATGAAGGGGGCCGTCCTCATGGTTCAAAGTACGATATGTTTAACTAGAGGGGTGACCAGGGGAGGGGGAATATGTGACTAACAATTTTTATATTTTACTTTTTAATTAGGGCTTAACAAATAATCACAAGGCTGTCCAGATGTGCAGCTAGGTGAACAGCCTATGTGACAAGATACAAAGTACAATACACAACGAAAGCAAAAATAAGTAAAGGCACAAGATAAATCACATGTGAGATGCATAGAGATAAGGATATGATTCCCGTAGTTCCTTCCTAAGGGAAGTATGTCTACGTTGAAGAGGTGAGGAGCCTCCGAGACACACTAATAGCACGGATGTGCACACCTTAGACTCTGCGAGCTTCTCCGGTGAGGTAGTCCACTATGAGGTCGGTGTGAAGGCGATGACCAAACCTTTACACAAGGTTGAGGCATCTCCACAGCTCAATTGGATGATCTCAACAAGTTCTGGAGATTTTCGCAACATGGTAGAAACTCCAAGCATCAGGTTTCTCTAGGATTTCTGGACACCCAAGAGATTACATGATCCACTAGGTGTTGGCAGGATGAACCCCGGGTGGCTCAAAGTATCTAGAAGATCAATCTTTCAGAAGGCTCAAACCGGCTGTACTAGCCAGAAGCGAGGTACAACGTTCTCCAAAGAGAAAGATTAACCAGACCGGTTGATGAGCCAGCCGGTTATCCGGCCATTCGGAGCGTTTACCCATGTCGGCTGCCAAGACGAAGCCGACTATGATAAGTCAAAGGCGACGGGGGGTATGGGCAGTGTACAAAACTTACTAAAATCAAATTCATAATGCTAACTACCAAATTTGACAGACACTTCCTCTTTCTTACAATCAATAATAGCACCACAAGTATTAAGGAAAGGTCTACCAAATATAATAGGACAAGATTTATCTTCAACTGAACCAAGTATTAGAAAATTTGTAGGGTACTTTACCTTACCACAAAGAACTTCAACATCTCTAACAATACACACTGGAGAAATAGTTTTTTCTATTAGTGATTAAAATAGTAACATCAATATCTTCAATCTCACATGGAGTAATATGATTCATGACTTATTGATAAACGAAAAAAGAATAACACTTGGACTTGACCCCAAATCACAAAGTCCATAATAATTATGATCACCTATCTTAATAGAAACCCCATGCGTGGCAACAATAGATTTATCATGCTTATTTGGTGACACAAGATTAGAAGCAGTCTCACAAAATAAATAGCACTACCATCAATAGTTACAGTAACAAGGTCTTTAACCAAAGCTACTCGAGGTTCACCATTTATTTGATCTTCAGATTCATCACTTTTCTTTATAATGCTCTTAGCAAAATAGTGTTCTCTTATTCTAATAGGAAAACATGGTTTCTCAAAGTGAAGAGCAGGTAAAATAGGATAAACAACGTTAACAAGTATCTCACTATTAGAGAATTGCGTCTAGTTCTTATCATCCTTATAAGGTTCATGATACTTATCCCACTTCTCCTTAGGAATACTAACATGAGAGGCAAAAGTTTTGCAAATATCCACAATTACTTGAGAATCAAGTCCATAATTAGCACTAAGCTTATTCAAAAAAATCAGTTTCAACAAAAGACTCAATGCACTCCTATTCATAATTTATACCTGATTCTTTACCTTTATCCATCTCCCAATATTCAGTATTACGCAGAATTCTTTCAATAAGGTCCCATTTATCATGAATCTTCTTATTCGTGAAGGAACCAATAGAAGAAGCATCAAGAAGATCCTTGTCATGAAGTGAAAGTCTTGCATAAAAAATATTAATGATAATATCCTTGGCAAGCTTATGATTGGGGCATTTAAACATTAGTGTCTTCAATCTCCCCCAAGCTTGAGAAATACTTTCTCCGTCACGAGGCTGAAAATTATAGATACAATTCCCATCTTGATGTATTTCGTGAAGATGATTAAATTTGAAGTAAAAGAGAGACGTAAGATCCTTCCAATCCAGCAAATGTGAATAATCCAATAGCCTATCCCATTCCAATGCTCTATCCTTCAGTGACATAGAAAATAATTTCCTCATGATAAATTCTCTTGGTACACCTGCAATATTAAACATATCACATAATTCTTTAATATAAAGCAGGTGAATACTGGGGTGGACACTTCCATCTCCAGCATAACGGTTATCCATAACACGACCAACAACTCCAATAGGTATTTCTAAAGGGACAATTTCAGTATGTGAGGAACTTCTTTGTACCACACTAGTGGTTGAGGAGCCATTCCTGAACATCCAACCAACATCGAGAGATTCCATAATGAAGTAAAATAACAGACAAAAATAAAAACAACACTTGCAGTAAAAGGTTTCCTTACCAATTCCACTTACCAATAGCGCTACACTCTTCGGCAACGGCGCCAAAAAATATTCTTGATGACCCACAAGTGTAGGGGATCGATCGTAACTTTTTCGATAAATAAGAGTGTCGAACCCAACAAGGACCAGAAGGTATTGGTAAATAGTTTTGAGCAAGGTTTCACTGTAAACACTAGAGAACACATGTTTATGGATTTTTGTAATAGTAAATAACGCAATAACAAGTAAATAACAATAAAAGTAAGTAGTCGCTGCAAGTGGTCCAATCCTTTTTAGCACAAAGGACAGGTCGATGGTGTTTCTTGTAATGACTAAAACGTTCCCGAGGACACACGGGAGGATTCGTCAAGTTATTTTTCATCACACGCTGTTGATTAATCTTTATCGTTTTGGTAAGTGTTATGTGGGTAGACCTATGCTAGTGTACCGTATCATCCAAGAAAAATGCACACTTACGATTACACTACTTGCAAGCGTCTGCAACTACAACATAGTAATTAATAATAAATCTAACTATAGCAATAAACTCCTGATATCTACTACTCCCTTATGTAAAGGCTTACAAACCAGGGTTCAGGTTTCTGTCACTCCGGCAACCCTCCATAAGAAATCCAATACACAATGCATTCCTTTAGACCCATAAAGGTGAAGTGCTATGAAGTCCACGTTCGCATAAAACCACTAGAGAAATAACAACATAACTTAAATATCAAACCTGTAAATATTACTCAACAAATCATGATTACTAATGATACGTCTCCAACGTATCTATAATTTCTGATGCTCCATGATGATATTATGCCAATTGCTACATGTTTTCTCCCTTCTTTATGTCATTTTTATCAATTTTCCGGACTAACCTATTTTTAAGATGTCATAGAGCCAGTTCCCTATTTTCTGCTGTTTTTATTTTCAGAAAATTTGTTCTGGAAATATTCTCGGAATTGGAAAATTCAAAGCCCGGAATTCTTAGAATTCCCGAAAGTTCCACAGAGTCCCGAAGAGACCCGGAGAGGGGCCTCAGGGGGCCCACATCATGGGGTGGCGCGCCCCCCTTGGCCGCGCCGGGGGGTGGTGTGGGCCCCCAGGGCTCCACCGCCTTTGCCCTTTCGCCTATTTATTCCCCTCCGATGGAAAACCCTAAACACCTGATCAAATATCCCCGAAAAGTTCCGCAGCCGCCGTCGTCAACCCAAGATCAGGGGGGTTCTGAAGCTGTCTCCCGGCACCCTGCCGGAGAGGAGATCATCACCAGAGGCCTCTTCATCACCATGTCTGCCTCCGGAGTGATGTGTGAGTAGTTCATCCTTGGACTACGGGTTCATAGAAGTAGCTAGATAGTTGTCTTATCCTCCTATGACTCAATGTTTAGATCTCGTGAGCTGCCTAACATGGTCGAGATTGGTCTTATGTAATTCTATGTGTTGTGTTTGCTGGGATCCGATGAATATTGAACTTATGCCAAGTTGATTATAGTCTTTATTGCATATGTTATTTGTGATCTTGCATGCTTTCCGTTGCTAGTGGTTTCTCTGGACAAGTAGTTGCTAGTGACTCCAAGAGGGAGTATTTATGCTCGATAGTGGGTTCATGCCTCCTTTTCGCCTGTGCTCGAGTGACAGAAACGTGACGGGGGAGGATGTTTTGTTGCCACTAGGGAAAACAACGGTGTGAGTGCCCGCGTGTACAATCATTGCTTACCTTACACACATTGCTTAATGCGATTATCTGTTGCTTGCAACTTAATACCTAAGGGGGTTCAGATGATAACCTGAGGGTGGATTATTAGTCATAGATATAGTTGGATTACGGTCTATGTATATTGTTGTAATGCCCGCACTAAATATCATAGTAGTCATCATGTCATGAATGTGCACTACGGCGCAACCTTTATTTGTCAATTGCGTAGCTGTAATCTGTTCACCCAACATGCTATCTTTTATGGAGAGACACCACTAGTGAACCTATGAACCCCGGTCCATTTTCCTACTCTGTTAAACAAACCTCTATAATTTCCTGCTTTTCTTTACTTACTGCAAGCATACACCATTTTCCACACTATACGTCTAATCTTTGTTTTCAGCAAGACCGGTGAGATTGACAACCTCACTGTACTGTTGGGACAAAGTATTTTGGTTGTGTTGTGTGCAGGTTCCGCGTTGTTCCTACTGGATTGATAACCTTGGTTCTTAACTAAGGGGAAATTCCTACCTTTGTGCTCATCACACCCTCCTCTTGGGGTTCCCAACACGCTTTGCCAGCATCAAGGACTTTCTTTGGCGCCGTTGCCGGGGAGAAAGAAGTCTTCTGGCAAGGGGAGTCTCTCACTCTCAACCTCTTTATTTTATTTATTGTCTTATTTTTATTTTTGTCTTGTTTTGCTTCTTTATATCAAAAACAAAAAAAAATAGTTTACTTTATAGCTGTCATTTATTTGCTTGCTTCTATTTTGCTAAAATGAGTTCCTCTGAGAATAATAAGTTGTGTGACTTCACTAGCACAAACAAAAATGATTTTATTTTCACACCTATTGCTCCACCTGCTCCTACTGCTGCTTTCTATGAAATTAAACCTGCTTTATTAAATCTTGTTATGAAAGAGCAATTTTCTCGTGTTAGTACTGATGATGCTGCTGCTCACCTTAATAATTTTGTTGAACTATGTGAGATGCAAAAATATAAAGATGTGGATGGAGATATTATTAAACTGAAATTATTTCCTTTCTCTTTGAGAGGAAGAGCTAAAGAATGGTTGCTGTCTTTGCCTAGAAATTGTATTGATTCATGGACTAAGTGCAAAGATGCTTTCATTGGAAAATATTATCCTCCTGCTAAGATTATATCCCTGAGAAGTGACATAATGAATTTTAAACAATTTGATAATGAATATGTTTCTAAAGCTTGGGAAAGAATGAAAACTATGGTGAATAATTGTCCCACTCATGGACTGACTACTTGGATGATTATACAAACCTTTTATGCAGGACTGAATTTCTCCTCAAGAAACCTATTGGATTCAGCTGCTGGAGGTACCTTTATGTCCATCACTTTGGGCAGTGCAACAAATCTTCTTGATGATATGATGATAAATTATTCAGAGTGGCACACTAAGAGAGCTCCACAAGGTAAGAAGGTAATTTATGTTTAGGAAACCTCCTCTTTGAGTGAAAGACTTGATGCTATTATGTCTATGCTTGTTAATGGTAAAGCTCAAGTTGATCCAAATAATGTTCCTTTAGCCTCTTTGGTTGCTCAAGAAGAGCATGTTGATGTGAACTTTATTAGAAATAATAATTTTAACAATAATCCTTATAGAAATAATTTTGGTGGAAACAATTATAAGCCCTATCCTCCTAATAATGGTTATGGTAATTCTTATGGCAATTCCTACAATAATAATAAAAGCTCTACCTATGATCTTGAAAACATGCTTAGAGAATTTATTAGCACACAAACTGCTTTTAATAAATCTGTTGAGGAAAAGCTTGGTAAAATATATGTTCTTGCCTCTAAAGTAGATAGCCTAGCTATTGATGTTGATTTTCTAAAACTGAAGGTTTTGCCACATGGTGTTAAAGAAAGTAGAACTTTGAATGCCATCCAAGTTCGAATTGATGATAATGTTAGGTTGATGGCTGAATTACGTGCTAGATGGGAAAGAGAAGATGAATTGGCTAGAAAGAATAATATTGCTAGAGTTTGCACTATCACCACCACTAGTAAAACTGAAGCTCCAAGTGCTAGTAAACCTCCTACTATCAATGGTAAAGTAGTTTTTGTTAACAAATTCTCCACCCCATTGGTGAAACGTGCTAAATTGCCTCAAATTGCTGAAATTGCTTCTGATAAAAGTGCTGAAATTTTTAGAGATATAGGAGATAATGGTACAATTACTTTTGATGATAATAATTTTGATTTTGATGATTGCAATATCTCTAAAGTTATTATGTTTCTCAAAAGCTTGCTAGAAGTCCCAATGCTAGTGCCATGAATATGGCCTTTACTAAACATATTACCAATGCTCTCATGAAAGATAGAGAAGAAAAGCTGAAACTTGAAACATCTATCCCTAAGAAATTAGATGATGGTTGGGATCCCATCATTAAGATAAAAGTAAATGATTTTGATTACAATGCTTTGTGTGATCTTGGTTCTAGTATCTCTGTTATGCCTAAAAAGCTTTATGATATTCTTGATCTACCACCGTTGGAACACTGTTATTTGGATGTTCATCTTGCTGATAATGCTAAGAAGAAACATTTTGGTAGAATTGATGATGTTCTTATTATGGTTAGGAATAACCTTGTTGAACGTGCAACGATGTCGCCTAGAGGGGGGTGTGAATAGGCGATTAAAAAAATTCTCGGTTAAGGCTTGCTAAATGCGGAAATAAACAAGGTGTTTAAATTAACAAGCATACAACCTAAATATTCTAGGGTCAACTAGGTGCACCAACAACTTATGCTAAGCAAGACAAGAAACAAGGTGATAGCATGATATATAACTTCAAGCTCGAAGGCTATCACAATGTAAATTGCATAAGTAAAAAGCTCGGGTATAGAAATAACCGAGGCACACAGAGACGATTATGTATTCCCGAGTTCCTCCTTGTTAAGGGAGTACGTCTTGTTGGAGGGGTGTGATCTCACCACAAAGGCCTACTCAACGCCACAAAGGCCTCACCCTATTCTCCGATGAACCTCGCCACAAAGGCCTAGTTCACCTTCCACTATTGGCAACCTTCGATCGAGGCACACATCCACAATTTAATTGGACACTCTCGATGTCACCACAATCTTGGGGCACAGATCCACAACTCAATTGGAGGCTCCCAAGAACACCACAAGTCGTCTAGGGTCCAAGACCCAAGAGTAACAAGCTCACAATCTTTCACTTCCACGAATCCTCATGGAGAGACCAAAACAATGCAAACGATGCAAATGGAAAGAGCACAAGTGCTCAAATCCTCCACTCTCAAATTCCAACAAAGCAACAAATGCTTATGGGGGAATAAGAGGGGAAGAACAATGGAGGAGAAACACAAAGAACTCCAAGATCTAGATGCACTAAGTTCCCCTCACTAAGAGGAGAGATGGATTGGTGGAAATGTGGATCTAGATCTCCTCTAACTTCTCCCTCAAAGATATGCAAGAATCATTGGAGGGATTGAGAGAGGGACAAGGTTTCCAAGGTCAACAATGGTGGGGAGAGAGGAGAAAAACGTGTTGGGCAGCCTTGGGGTCAAGGGGGATGAAGGCCCCCTTAAATAGGGGACCCAAAAAATGACCGTTATGTGAAAATCGCGCCAGCAGCGGTACTACCGCTGGGCCTAGCGGTACTACCGCTATGGGGCGATTTCGGTACTGGTTCGGGCAGTTTCCGACGGTACTGGGACGATACTGATGCGGTACTACCGCTGGACCAAAAACAGTAAAAACACCCGATACGAAAACGGTCATGACTTTTGCGTCCGGACTCTGTTTTCGATGATCTTGGGCTCGTTGAAATCGCAACGACAAGCTCTACAATATTATGCAGAGAAACATCATTGTCCAACAATGAAACTTAAAACCAAATTGGGAAAGGAAAGATCCCTCTAAAAAAAGACCAACCGGGAAAACCTTCAACATCAAAAACTCAGTAAGTGTTTCATGCGAAAACCATTTTTGATGAACTTGGGCTTGTCATGAAGATCACAACAAGCACCAAAACCCATAGAGATAAAAGAAAAATAAGAACCAAGAAAGATGATATGCAAGAGTGCAAAGGGTTTAGCTCTCCACAACGATTCGAACAAGCTACTCACTTGAGAGCCCCTCTTGATAGTACGACTATCAATCCTATAACTCGGTCTCACCAAAAGTATGAGATCGATAAAATATAAAATCTATCAAGATTATACCTTTGCCTTGAGCATTCCAATTGAGCTAGATGATGACGATCTTGACTCTCTCAAGTTGGATCTTATTTCTTGATTATGCTAGCTAGCACTTGCTCCGCTTGATGAAGACTTGCAAGTTGCTCCCCCATACACCATTGTGGGAGAGACCCTTCGGCACATCTTCAAAAGGCCACAATCTGCAAATGGGTGGAAAACATCAAGCATAGGATTTCTTCGATATGCTTCACTTGAGCTTCCACGTCAAGCTCGATGACAAACACGGCTTGACGACAAAGACCATGGGCTATATGAAGTCTTCCTTTTGAAGCATGCCCATGAAAAGATACCTAACCACACATAGAGATACCACACACACATATCATGGGTTAGTTCACAAAGCTATATGGAAAATTGCTTACCATACCACGAGATACACAATCCCACTAGGTATATTTTGTAGCTTTGTGTGTTGATCACACGCTTGATCAAACTTGGATCTTTTCTTCTTTCTTCATCCATAATATTGATGTCTTGAATCTAGACATAAATGACCACTCCATCTTGTTCTTCAAGACATCAAGCAAATGAGCTTAACAGCACAATGGTACTACCGCTACACACAGCGGTACTAACGCCCACTGACATCACAGGGTACCCAGTGTACTGCACACTGGTGCTCAGCAGTACCACAGAGAAGTACCGTGAAGCTCCAGTAGCGGTACTGCCGTAACCGGCAGCGGTACTACCGTTGGCCCCAAACTCGATATAAATCGAGATGGCTGGCGGTAGTACTAGGCCACTACCGCCCTAGTACCGTAATCATTACCGTGAGCAAAACTTCCCTGGCGGTATTTTGACCGGTACTGCCAGCGGTACTACCGCGTCCTGGAAGGAGCGGTACTACCGCCGTGGGGAGTGTTGCTCCGAAAGTGACTAAGTACTAGCGGTAGTACTATGCCGGTACCGCCTGGGTACCGTGGATATCAGTGGCCTTTTCTTTGCTAGCGTTACCTCCAGCGGTAGTACCGCTCCTGGGAGGAGGCGGTACAAACCGCGGTATTACCGCTGTCTGGAGTGTACCAGGTGTGTTGCAGCAGTACAACTCCATGAGGAGTGGTACTACCACTGCACAACCCGGTACTACCGCTAGATAGAGAAAAATCTTCTCGGCCATATCTTGGACATCAAAAGAACATCTTCAATTCACACAAGGACTCCAAACTATTCTTATGGACAAGTCCTGGAAGAATATCTCAATGTAAATATTAGTCCTTAAGGATTGTCATTAATTACCAAAACCACATATGGGGGCACCATGCGCTTTCAATCTCCCCCATTTTGGTAATTGATGACAATCCCTTTTTACGAGGGTTTATATAATGAATAAAGCAACCATGCAACACAAAGAGCAAGGATGCAAGAGCATGGAAGGTAAATGCTTAAGAACGAACCTAAAGCATAACACCAAATTCCCTTAAAACCTCTAAACTTATCCCCCATTGGCATCCATTGCCGAAATGGGAGGAAAAACTTAGAAGGTCAATATAATAAGATCTCCCCCATAATGTATGCATTCCTCATGATATGTGTGAAATCAAGTGCATATATCCAACAATGAATAGATGGAGGGAGATCAAACTATATTGAGGATCCTAAGATTGCAAATGAAAAATATTCCTCTAAACATCTCTCCACAAGGAGACAAGCAACCAAAGAGATCCAACGATAGAGTTCTAGAAAAAAAAATAGAGAAGCTCCCCAATGTCTATGCACTATTGATGAGTGCACAAATATGGAATCATCACTCCCCATAATCATTTACAACCCGCTAGAAGTGCAAGAGAATAGATGGTAAATGAAGAAATGCAACTTGCAACAAACAAATAGGTCGACAAGCTTATTAAGATGCAAAAGAAGTGCCAAATGAAAAGCCAAGCTTGTGCCTTCTAGGAACCACCAAAGAATAAAAATCAATAAAAGGTGGTCACTAACGAAATAGAATACCAATTAAAGATGTTACTATTCTCATGTGTATAAGTTTCTAAGTGGACACCAATCACAAAGATATAAGTCCACAAAGAAATATGCACACACAAAATAGGAACGAAGGAGAGGAACATGATATCAAAAAGAGAGTCATAAATACACAAATAAGATTTTTTCTTGAAAGCAAAGCACAAATCTCAATTTTATCTTAAAGGGATATAGATGAACAATCAACAAACTCATCAAAGCATCACAAATATCACAAGGGAAAAGTGGTAGTTGGAATGCTTTGAGAAAGGTAACACGTATCACAAAAAGGCAAATGTTTTTGATAATTCATCAATATTGCATATGAGAGACTTCGAGTAGAAGTTGCTAGATTAATATACTTGGGATTCGTGAATCATAAAAATGATTATAAATATCCCCTAGATATGTAATAATCCTGGCTTACTCATATTTGCAATAAAGATGTTTTGATAAAACACTTGCAAGAACCAAATGAAATGCAACAAAAGTAATTCATGCCAATATACAACCTACACAAGGTTGAGAGCTAGAAATGTATGCATGAGATAGATACTTGTTACCGAGAAGACATTGGTGATGAAGAGGATGCGAGTTTGATAATCATCATAGCTTGCCTACTATAATACAATGGTGAAAACACCTTCCTTATGAATGAGGCAAGCACCCAATGCATCTCCATCGTACCTAAAAACAAAATTCAAGTACAACATGGTACCCAAACTCATTGGGTCCAAAGTAGTTAGAGAAACTACAATACATAGGACAAACTCCACATAATATGTGCATATTAATATGAATTTGGATTTCATGCACATCTTAGACATTTAGGATTTGATGGAGTTTATCCTATATATTGGATCTACGTAAGTAAGCATGCCATAAGATATACATATAGTAAATACACATGCACAAAACTTTCAAGAACCAAACAAGATACAAATTGGAAAAACACCAAATAAACCAAGAAGACACTTACATGAGTGAAAAGAAAGGGAATTGTCCAAATTAGATCAAAACCCAAATCAACACATGATTGAGGAAACCAAATAGAGAATATACCAAAAAAGGATCAAAGAATAGTCAAAACCTATACACTTTTCATGATGGCACACAAAGTACCAAGACGAAAAATGTTCGTCTTCCAAGGAGACAAGTCATTGGGATAAAATACCAATTTCAAGACAACAAGTGTTCAAACGCATATAGGGTAGCTCTTCCAAGAATAGTGCATTAATTATGATCTTGCATTTGAATACAAAATGCACACAATGGAATCATTACTCTCCATATATATTGTTCAAACACTAGTCAAGCTCAAGGAAGGCAATAAGATGCAATACGAATTTAAAGAATGGTGTTCTACTCAATGTAGGATAACTTCTCCAAGAATAGTGCAACACAAAGTAGTATGAATTTGAATCAAAGTGCACAATAATGGGATCATTGATTTTCCTAACACAAGAAAGCATAAAACAAATTTTGAGTAGAACGAAAGGAAGACACAAAGGAGTTTGAACCAAAAAAAAATCCTTGGCAAAAAACAAGGCAAGTTTAGAGCAAAGGCCAAAGTAAATATGGTCAATAAACTTACCACAAGTTATTATCACTTGTCAAAGACAAGAGGTGTATGGAGATATTTTTCGGTGGTAGATTTTTTCACAATCATATTCACAAAACATAAGCATGTGAAAAAAGATAGGAATAGAAAAACATTCTTAGATAGAGATTCTTGAAGGATTTTAATAAAAATCGAATATGCAAAGCACCAAGAAACTCTCACACAAACAAGATACCAAAAAGGGAGAGACAAAACACATTTAAGAAAACATGGAACTTGTTTGAGAAATATGCCACATAAGAACAAGATTATTGACAATATCAATTCTAGGTGGCAATACCTCATATGTTCACATTTTATAGGCTTGTAATATGCACATAGCTTATTACCCCCCCCCCCATAATGTGATAATCCATTTTTCAACAAGAGGCAAAGAAAAAACCAACTAGAGAAAGTTAATGGACATTAGAATTTGAATTTCTCATGAGAAAGTCATACCACATAGAGACAAGATAATATTGATATATCAACACTAAGTGGTTTTCCTCATGTACACACATTTTAGGATAGTAAAGTGCCAAGAGCATATTACTCCCCCAAAATGGGATAGTCCATTAATCTCTCAAAGAGCCAACTAAAATAAGCAAGAATTGCAATGAAGGCTCAACACAAAGCACACAAGTACATGGAGTGCAAACCAACAAACATAACTAGATTACTCAAGATAGTTAAGTAGTAAGCACAACATATACAAACACATGCTAGAAACAAAACTAACATATGCAAGGGAGCATGCAACTTTCAATGAATATATGAATTAGATACAAGTTACCGCAAGGAGGAACATTGGATAAGATATATAATCCAAGTGACTTGGCTTGAGGAAATATAATTGATGAAGATCCCTTAATTCTTCATGAGATAGCCAAGTCTCCAATGCCCTCCAACAACACCTATTGATCAAGTTTGAGCTTGTTGGTCCCCAACCAAGTTGGGTCCTAAGAGGTTAGTCACAATAGGTTTGGCAACCCAAATGGTTCTTTTCTTGACACCACTTTGAGTACCAACAAACTTGGCAAACACATTGCCCACATTATCCTTCCTAATGGAATACACATCATCAACAAGGATAGGGTTGGATAATGTACCATTAGTGCATGAAGAAGCAATGTGTCCCTTCTCACGACAAAGGTAGCAACATCGACTCTTCTCTTTCTTCTTAATAGGATCCTCAACTTGAGGAGCATTGGCTTGAGTCTTCTTAGGAGGTGGTCGTTGTTCAACTCGTGGTTGATCATGAGATTGAACAAGAGGACGCTTCCCTAGTTGCTTCTCACTAATAGTCTTCTTCTTCAAAGGGGAAGATCTAACATGGTGCCCTTCAATCTTGCACTTGAAGCAAATAATCTTGGCCGGATCTTTTACTTGTTCTTGGCCCTTCTTATTGTCAACCTTGGACTTGTTCTTGATATTGGAGTTGAATCCAAGTCCACTCTTGTCATTGGGAAGTCTTCGCACTCTCAACATCTTTTCAAGGGTGGAACTCCCTTCATGACTCTTTTCCAAGTCTTTCTTCAAAGAAGTGACTTGGGCCTTGAGCTCTTTAATTTCCTCTACATGGTTAGAATCAACACAAGAGCTAGAGGAAGTAGATGCTTCATTGTTAGAGCAACAAGGCAAGGAAAGCAATTCATCACAAGATGTAGAAACATTATGAGAGGATGAATTACTAATACTAGCACAAGGCAATATAGCATTACTAGAAGAGTTTGTGCTAGTAACCACATGAGGCTCACAAGATGTTACCTTTGTAGTGATAGCCTCAAGAGCTAATTTTAGCTTAGTATGGGATGCTAGAAGATCCTCATGAGAGATAGATAGATTTTCATGACTTTCTTCCAATTTCCCACACTTGCTAGTCATCAACTCAAGTTGAGCCCTTAGCTCAACATTCTCCTTCAAAATAGATGCTTCACAAGATGTGAGTTAGTAGCACAAGCATCATTAGAAATAGAAGAAGACAACTTGGCAAGCTCATTATTCAACCTAGAGTTTTCCTCAATTAGTTTAGCATTGCCAACAACAAATTCAACCTTTTCCTTTTTAAGCACTTTATATTTAGCATTAGTATGGTCATGTGCTTTAGTGAGATATGCTATTTGTTCATTATAGAGCTCCTCAATAGATTCAAGTTTCTCCTCAAGAGTAACTCGGAGCTCATACTCTTCCTCAAGAGACATAGTGAGGGATGCCTTCTCATCGGCATCACTTCTTTCAATCTCACCTTTCTTCTCAATGATTTTAGTGCTATTAATAGCAAAAGCCAAAATTTCACCCAAAGGAGTGATAGCTTTACTACCTTTAGGGAGATCAAGAAGAACCAACTCACCCTTCTCCATTAAAGAGACCTCATCCTCATACTCTCCACAAAATAAATCCTCATCCTCATCATCACAAGATGTAGTGGGTTCCAAAGGTGGAGATACCTTTGAATCCTTAGCCATAAGGCACACATGAGAAATGGATAACGATGATGAAGATTGACTTGAAGCACCAATAAGGTCCATGTCTTGTTCCACCAAAATATGGGATTCCTCTACATTGTTAGCCACACAAGTACTAGAGGAAATGGAAGCATTGTTTTTATGAAAACAAGACATAGGAAGCATATCATCATGAGATTTAGTTAAACAACTATTACATGATATGCAAGGACTATCAACACTAGCATGTATGGAACTTTGAGTGCTAGAAGATATTAAGTCCAAAGATAGATCATTGCAATGGGATAGATATGAAGTATAGTCAATAGCAAATTCACTATCCACAATGCAATTTCTATCACCACTCACCATATCATTACCTTGTGACAAATCACATGTTGGTGGAGTGGAGAAAGATGTGAACTCATCACCGCCGGAAGTGGATGGAGAACAATCATCCTCAATAATGTTGGACACATCATATATATCTTGAAGTTTTGTCCATAGCTCATGAGCGTTCCGAAAAGGCTTGATTGATTCAATGACTACATCGCTCAAAACACACAAGAGACCATTAGATACAAGAGTATAGAGATAAGAGTTTTCCTCATCCTCTAAAGATAAATCTTGAGAATTCTTTGGAGGAGGAAAATCCATATCTACAATTCTCCTTACATACTTTGGACCCATGTCCGTAAGAAAATTAAGAATGCGAATTTTCCAAACATCATAATTTCTACCATAGAATATAAAAGCGGGATCGTGCTCTATTTCCCTAAACGACATCGTACTCTCTAGGATGTAAAGCCTAATAAGAGAGACGAGGCTCTGATACCAATTGAACGTGCAACGATGTCGCCTAGAGGGGGGGGGGTGAATAGGCGATTAAACTTTTCCGGTTAAGGCTTGCTAAATGCGGAAATAAACTAGGTGTTTAAATTAACAAGCACACAACCTAAATATTCTAGGGTCAACTAGGTGCACCAACAACTTATGCTAAGCAAGACAAGTAACAAGGTGATAGCAAGATATATAATTTCAAGCTCGAAGGCTATCACAATGTAAATTGCATAAGTAAAAAGCTCGGGTATAGAAATAACCGAGGCACACAGAGACGATGATGTATTCCCGAGTTCCTCCCACAAGGGGAGTACGTCTCGTTGGAGGGGTGTGAGCTCGCCACAAAGGCCTACTCAACGCCACAAAGGCCTCACCCTATTCTCCGATGAACCCCGCCACAAAGGCCTAGTTCACCTTCCACTATTGGCAACCTTCGATCGAGGCACACATCCACAACTTAATTGGAGGCTCTCGATGTCACCACAATCTTGGGGCACACATCCACAACTCAATTGGAGGCTCCCAAGAACACCACAAAGTCTTCTAGGGTCCAAGACCCAAGAGTAACAAGTCCAAAAACTTTCACCTCCACGAATCCTCGTGGAGAGAGCAAACTGATGCAACCGATGCAAATGGCAAGAGCACAAGTGCTCAAATCCTCCACTCTCAAATTCCAACAAAGCAAAAAATGCTTATGGGGGAATAAGAGAGGAAGAACAAAGGAGGAGAAACACAAAGAACTCCAAGATCTAGATTCACTAAGTTCCCCTCACTAAGAGGAGAGATGGATTGGTGGAAATGTGGATCTAGATCTCCTCTAACTTCTGCCTCAAAGATATACAAGAATCATTGGAGGAATTGAGAGATCGGAAAGGTTTCTAAGGTCAATAATGGTGGGAGAGAGAGTGAAAAACGAGTTGGGCAGCCTTGGGGTCAAGGGGGAAGAAGACCCCCTTAAATAGGGGACCCAAAATATGACCGTTATGTGAAAATCGCGCCCAGCAGCGGTACTACCGCTGGGCCTAGCGGTACTACCGCTACGGGGCGATTTCAGTACTGGTTCGGGCAGTTTCTGGCGGTACTAGGGCGGTACTGGTGCGGTACTACCGCTGGACCAAAAACAGCAAAAACACCCGATACAAAAAGGTCATAACTTTTGCGTCTGGACTCCGTTTTGAATGATCTTGGGCTCGTTGAAATCGCAACGAATAGATCTCCAAGATTATGAAAAGAAACATCATTGTACAACAATGAAACTTAAAACCAAATTGGGAAAGGAAAGACCTCTCTAAAAAAGACTAACCGGGAAAACCTTCAACATCAAAAACTCAATAAGTGTTTCATGCGAAAACCATTTTTGATGAACTTGGGCTTGTCATGAAGATCACAACAAGCACCAAAAACCATAGAGATAAAAGCCAAATAAGAACCAAGAAAGATGATATGCAAGAGTGCAAAGGTTTGAGCTCTCCACAACGATTCGATCAAGCTACTCACTTGAGAGCCCCTCTTGATAGTACGACTATCGATCCTATAACCCGGTCTCCCCAAAAGTATGAGACCGGTAAAATAGAAAACCTATCAAGATTATACTTTTGCCTTGAGCATTCCACTTGAGCTAGATGATGACGATCTTGACTCTCTCAAGTTGGATCTTCTTTCTTGATCGTGCTAGCTAGCACTTGCTCCGCTTGATGAAGACTTGCAAGTTGCTCCCCCATACACCATTATGGGAGAGACCCTTTCGGCACATCTTCAAAAGGCCACAATCTCCAAATGGGTGGCAAGCATCAAGCATAGATTTCTTCGATATGCTTCACTTGAGCTTCCACGTCAAGCTCGATGACAAACACCGCTTGACGACATAGACCATGGGCTATATGAAGTCTTCCTTTTGAAGCATGCCCATGAAAGATACCTAACCACACATAGAGATACCACACACACATATCATGGGTTAGTTCACAAAGCTATATGGACAATTGCTTACCATACCACGAGATACACAATCCCACTAGGTACATTTTGTAGCTTTGTGTGTTGATCACACGCTTGATCAACCTTGGATCTTTTCTTCTTTCTTCATCCATAATATTGATGTCTTGAATCTAGACATGAATGACCACTCCATCTTATTCTTCAAGACATCAAGCAAATGAGCTTAACAGCACAACGGTACTACCGATGCACACAGCGGTAGTAACGCCCACTGACATCACAGGGTACCTAATGTACTGCACACTGGTGCTCAGCGGTACCACAGAGAAGTACCGTGAAGCTCCAGTAGCGGTACTATCGTAACCGGCAGCGGTACTACCGTTGGCCCCGAACTCGATATAAATCGAGATGGCTGGCGGTAGTACTAGTCCACTACCGCCCTAGTACCGTAATCATTACCGTGAGCAAAACTTCCCTGGCGGTATTTTGACCGGTACTGCCAGCGGTACTACCGCGTCCTAGAAGGAGCGGTACTACCGCCGTGGGGAGTGTTGCTCCGAAAGTGACTAAGTACTAGCGGTAGTACTATGCCGGTACCGCCTGGGTACCATGGATATCAGTGGCCTTTTCTTTGCTAGTGGTACCTCCAGCGGTATCACCAGCGGTAGTACCGCTCCTGGGAGGAGGCGGTACAAACCGCGCTACTACCGCTGTCTGGAGTGTACCAGGTGTGTTGTAGCAGTACAACTCCATGAGGAGCGGTACTACCGGTGCACAACACAGTACTACCGCTAGACAGAGAAAAAACTTCTCGTCCATATCTTGGACATCAAAAGAACATCTTCAATTCACACAAGTACTACAATCTATTCTTATGGACAAGTCCTGAAAGAATATCTCAATGTAAACATTAGTCCTTAAGGATTGTCATTAATTACCAAAACCACATATGGGCGCACCATGCGCTTTAACTTGTCCCTGTTGATTTTGTTCTTATGAACATTGAATGCAATGCTTCTTGTCCTATTGTTTTGGGAAGACCTTTTCTTAGAACCGTTGGTGCTGTTATTGATATGAAAGAGGGGAGTATTAAATATCAATTCCCACTCAAGAAAGGTATGGAACACTTTCCTAGAAAGAGAATGAAGCTACCTTTTGACTCTGTTATTATAGCAAGTTATGATGTTGATGCTTCTTCACTTGAAAATACTTGAGTTGCTTTCTATGCCTAGCTGAAAGGCGTTAAAGAAAAGCGCTACCGGGAGACAACCCGTTTTATTTCTCCGTTTCCAACCCGTTTTCCGTCGTTTTCTTTTGTTTTCTTTGCACCTGGGTGTTTTCTATTTCAATAGCAACCCTGATGTATCTTTTCTTTTGTGTTTTTGTTGAGCCAAGTAAAGCCTATAATGGAAAGTGGAGACTATATTTCGGATTTCTGCGCAGGAAACAGATTTCTTCTGTCCACTGTTTAATTCGTATAAAATCACACAAAATTCAAAATGACCTGAGTTTTTTTGTGCGTAATCCTGGGCTATATACGCAACTTTTATTAGTTGAAAACTTTTTGATTTGGGAAACAGAAGATTTTCTAAAAAAATCATATTTACCTGCTGTCTTGTTTTGACAAATTTCTGCTAATAATTGCATTTGCATCTTAATCTCTTTCTTTTGGTGTTCTTTTGAGAAAAAGAGTTTTAAAATAAGTTGTGACAGTAGCTAATGTTTTTTTGAGTGTTAGGATTGTGTTGAAACTGAACCATGTGAATTTATTATTTCGATTGCACTAACGTTGCTAATGAAGATTGTGAGAAGTTTGGTGTGAAGGAAGTTTTGAAAGGTCAAGAGAAGAGGATGATATGACGTGATCAAGAAGAGTGAAGAGCCTAAGCTTGGGGATGCCCCGGTGGTACATCCCAGCAAATTCCAGGAAGACTCAAGCGTCTAAGCTTGGGGATGCCCAAGGCATCCCCTTCTTCATCGACAAATTATCACGTCACTTCTAGTGAAACTATATTTTTATTCGGTCACATCTTATGTACTTTAATTGGAGCGTCTTTTATTTTTGCTTTCAGTTTGTTTTTATTTTTGCAATAATCTTGGTTGGAGAGGGACACGCTCCGCTTTTTCATGGGAATACTTTGTATTCTTAATCTTTGTCTAGCTGTTTCATTTATTTAGCTCCTGTTTTGCATGCATCTCTTATCTAAGAGTTGTTAGTTTAGTAGTGTTATGTGAGTGCTCTCATATTTTTCTTGTTGTATAATGTACAGTATTTTTGTTAAAACATATCTTGTATGGTGCTTTTTGGGAAAAGAAACTGCTGCTTGAAGTAGAATTTTTAACGGTGCAAGTAGAAGCTTGTATAGACTGTGGCTAGAACTTTTTTGTATCATGCTAGATGTTATTTTAGTTTTAAAGCCTTGTGGTTATTGAGTAGCATGATTAGCCTCAAATAGCTGAGAGTGTTTAAGGTGCCATTGAAAGATTCATGAGTTGTTCTTGTCATATTAAAGCATAAATTTATGGTATTTTGTTTCGAATGTTTTATTTGGTTGACTTGGCGCATGCTCACACCATGTTTATGACTATGAACTAGTCAATAATAGCCTCTATGATCATTTAGTTTTTGAACTTGTGATACCACTTATGCTTTAATTAATGATGTTTATGTCACTATGCATGATTATGGCTCTTATGCTCTCTTCATTTGTCGCTCCCAGTCTTTTGCTAGCCTCCACCTGTACTGAGTATGAGATCTACTCGTGCATCCAACTCCATAAAACCAAAGTTTTCCCATTTTGTTCACCATACATACCTACATGTGGTATTTAACTGCCACTCCAAGTAAATTGCTCATGTGTTACCTTTAAAACCTTCAAAATACTCCTGCTTTATGTTCATGTTTTTGCTCATGAGGACGTAAATAGAGAATGTTTATCTCACTTGTTGATTGGATTTCACACCCTGGACTAGTGGCTTTATCCGCTTATCCAAATGATAGAAGAGCTGGCAACGGGGTGCCAGCCCCAAATTAATACACACAAAATCTCTTCACTATTTTTGCCCCTGATTTATCAGTTAAAGCATAATTGTGTAAACAAAAGAGAAAGAGGGATGGCCTTCTATACCAGTTGCATCCTTCATATGGGAGCCACTCTTGTCGAATCTAGTTGGCTTGTGACGTACTGTATTTCTGTTTACCATTTGTTGACATTAGCATACATCTCCCAAAATATAGACACTCAGTGTCAAACTTTTAATACCTCTGTTTAATAAAATAAAAATATCTAGCACATGAGTGATCCCTCCTTCCCTCTGTGAAGGGCCTTTCTTTTACTTTTATGTTGACTCTCCATGTTCTAACTTTATGCACAATTGAGAGAGCATTTTTTCCATTCTGAGTTTTATGTGCATCTGTCCCAGAAACATTATTAATTGATTCATGATGTGTTATTGTTTGTTCTCAAATCATTTGCTCTAGTCTTCCTCATGAACTTTGAAGGTGTCCTGGCATTTATGTTTTGCCTCACTCTTAAGTACTAGCGAAATACCACTTTGCCATGCTTTCTCTATACTTGAAACAAACATATATATTTCTTTGCATTATTATTCGTGTTTTTTTATTTGAGATACTTCTCATGATGCAAAGTGATTGGTATGCTTTATTATTAAAGTTCTATTTATCATGTTTGTGTTAAAGTTCTATGATCTCATCTTACATATGCTTTTACATTTTTATGATCAAGTTTATGTTAGTAGCATGTCACCTTAGAAATTATTGTGTTTTTATCGTTTACCTACTCGAGGACGAGTAGGAACTAAGCTTGGGGATGCTGGATACGTTTCCAACGTATCTATAATTCTGATGCTCCATGATGATATTATGCCAATTGCTACATGTTTTCTCCCTTCTTTATGTCATTTTTATCGATTTTTCGGACTAAACTATTGAG
The DNA here is from genome assembly GCA_028641055.1 of Alopecurus myosuroides. Lineage (NCBI taxonomy): Eukaryota > Viridiplantae > Streptophyta > Magnoliopsida > Poales > Poaceae > Alopecurus > Alopecurus myosuroides. The sequence continues at coordinate 117,560,146 of CM054061.1, forward strand.
AAGATGTCACAGAGCCAGTTCCCTGTTTTCTGCTGTTTTTAGTTCTAGAAAAGTTGTTCTGGAAATATTCTCGAAATTGGAAAATTCAAAGCCCGGAAGTCTTAGAATTCCCGAAGGTTCCATGGAGTCCCGAAGAGACCCGGAGAGGGGCCTCAGGGGGCCCACACCATGGGGTGGTGCGCCCCCCTTGGTCGCGCAGGGGGGTGGTGTGGGGCCCCCAGGGCTCCACCGCCTTTGCCCTTTCGCCTATTTATTCCCCTCTGGTGGAAAACCCTAAACACCTGATCAAATATCCCCGAGAAGTTCCGCAGCCACCGTTATTGTCAACCCTAGATCAGGGGGGTTCTGAAGCTGTCTCCCGGCACCCTGCCGGAGAGGAGATCATCACCGGAGGCCTCTTCATCACCATGCCTGCCTCCGGAGTGATGCGTGAGTAGTTCATCCTTGGACTACGAGTCCATAGCAGTAGCTAGATGGTTGTCTTCTCCTCCTATGCCTCAATGTCTAGATCTCGTGAGCTTCCTAACATGATCGAGATTGTTCTTATGTAATTCTATGTGCTGTGTTTGTTGGGATCCGATGAATATTGAACTTATGCCAAGTTTATTATAGTCTTTATTGCATATGTTATTTGTGATCTTGCATGCTTTCCGTTGCTAGTGGTTGCTCTGTCCAAGTAGTTGCTAGTGACTCCAAGAGGGAGTATTTATGCTCGATAGTGGGTTCATGCCTCCTTTTTGCCTATGCTCGAGTGATAGAAACGTGATGGGGGAGGATGTGTTGTTGCCACTAGGGAGAAAACAGTGGTGTGAGTGCCCGCGTGTACAACCATTGCTTACATTACACACATTGCTTAATGCGATTATCTGTTGCTTGCAACTTAATACCTAAGGGGGTTTGGATGATAACCTGAGGGTGGATTATTAGTCACAGATGCAGTTGGATTACGGTCTATGCATATTGTTGTAATGTCCGCACTAAATATCATAGTAGTCATCATGTCTTGAATGTGCACTACGGTGTAATCTTTATTTGTCAATTGCCTAGCTATAATTTGTTCACCCAGCATGCTATCTTTTATGGAGAGACACCACTAGTGAACCTATGAACCCCGGTCCATTTTCCTACACTGTTAAACAAACCTCTACAATTTCCTGCTTTTCTTTACTTACTACAAGCATACACCATTTTCCACACCATACGTCTAATCTTTGTTTTCAGCAAGACCGGTGAGATTGACAACCTCACTGTACCGTTGGGACAAAGTATTTTGGTAGTGTTGTGTTCAGGTTCCGCGCTGTTGCTGACACTGGTGAGGCGCCATCACCACCGTCAGTGGCATCAACCTTCCGAAGATCCTCTTTCTCCTACTTGATTGATAACCTTGGTTCTTAACTAAGGGGAAATTCCTACCTTTGTGCTCATCACACCCTCCTCTTGGGGTTACCAACACGCTTTGCCAACATCAACTAACGACGGGACTTATCCCATCTCCTCAAGAACTCAATTAACTACTCACAACACATCATATGGATCATGATCAGAGGTGATATAATGATGAATAACAATCTGGTCATAAAGAGTAAACACTAATAATTCTCACAAGCATCAACTACGAAGGGGTAATCAACACCAGTAGAGAGATCTAATGAAATATACAAGATAATTCTTACATCAATATGAGATGGGACGATGACGGAGATGGTGCCGATGGCGGTGATGATGACCCCGACGATGCCCGGAGTGATGATGATTACGGTTTCGTTTTTGTCGTGAAGAGGCGGTGCAAAAATTATATGAAGTGGCTCCCCGTTGTTGTTAGATCAGGGGGAGTAAGTACGCCAAAGGGAATCCGGAGGTGGGGCCCATGGGCACCACGTGGGTCTCACGCACCCTGATTCCCTCCGGGTCTCCATTAGGCTCCCACAATGATTTTTGGAGAAAACTTCTTTTCAGATTTTTCTTGAATTTTCTCACGCCCGGAAGATACCCCATCTGACAAGTGCTTTTTCCCTCTGAATTCTGGCTCTAATAAATAATTTTGGAAAACTGTAAAACACACAGAAAACCATAAAATAACATAAGTATTGCACTATAATATGAAATATATCAATGAACAAAAGATAATTAACATATAAAATAGTGATGCAAAATGGACGTATCACCCATACATGTCGTTGTTGATGAACCTCGTTGAAGATTTTCAAACACCTACAACGAAAGAACGACGTTTTTTATGCCATTGTCGATGAACCTCGTTGAAAATTTTCATGTGCAAGCCTGTAGGTGAGAATGGTGGCAATTTCCTCATCAAGGATCACAAGTGCAATCCCTCTTATATTATCCATGCACACATTTGCGTCAATCCGTCAATGCCCTGCCATTAGGGACTCGACGCTAACAAAGAGAGACGAGCCATTCGGTGTAGCTATGGTGGTGATCTAATAAACTAGATTATATCTATATGTACTTATGTTTATCAACACCTGAGAGAGAAAGAGAGAGACAATTAGATCCCGTCTAAAGGGAGAGGACACCTTAAAAACCCAATACAGAGAGACCCAAGAGTCAATTGTGTGTTTTTCCCATGGAGGGCGGGGGTCATTTATATAGTGGGAGGAGGAGAGGACTTTACTTGGGGGATGGGATATGGTGCAGCCAAGCAAGGGCAGCCGAACCCTTTCCCCTAGTATAGTTCAAATTGGACTCCCCTGATTGGGAGTCCTTTCCTCTCCTTCCTTCTTTCGATTTTCCTTTTTCTGAAGTTTGGACTTTTTTATTTTTTTTCCAAATTCAAACAAGGAGCATGCTCGGTGTTGGATGTATACCCAAGAGACAATAAAATACATCATTTTCACGATTAATGTATTATGTTTTTATGCTATAACTGCTATGGACACTGAATATGAGATTCATAGGAAAACCCCTACGCACATGTAGAAACATAAACACACCATTATAACCCTTTGTCATGTCTCATAGCCAAACTCTTTAATATTAAATGACCAAGTTTTGTCAATGTTAATGGGAGGACATTGTTGTTTCAGCATTGTGGCTGGGTAGACCCAATTATTTGAGATATCGTGAGATATGATTGTAGCATTTCTATAAATAGTATGTTCAAAATAAGGTTAAATTTGTTTTCTTCCTTTTACCATGAGAATATACGGCGGTCTTCGCTGGAAAGTTTGATTTGGTGTAGTTAAGTATCACATCGTAAACTGGTTGATAAAAAAGGCTATTACTGGGTATTCTTGTACGTGTTCATTTCATCGTGATAGTTCAATACTGGGAATTACTCCTCTAAACAATATATAGGTACATCTAGGATCCACTTGGTGCAATAGTATTTGTTAATAAGTGTACACACACAAATGCATGACATTAGTCAAGGTGATATTATACCACGGTAACGAGTAAAAGAATCATACCGAACATGGAGAATAATATGATATGGTGATTGAATAGTTTAATCACGGTCTTATCTTTCATATTGTCTTGAGGTATTGATTGGTATCGTGAAGTAATAGGAACTTACTTAATAACCAACATGTTTAGCAGAGTTTCTTCGTATAACTTGTAGGAATCAATATGGACGTCCACGGTCCCGATGTTGATTATTGATAAGGAAAATAGTTTTCCGACCATGTCTACTTTTTATCGAACCTATAGGGGTGACACACTTAATGTGTCAAAGTCATTTGTTCACATTGGATGGTCCGGAGGAGAGAGCGAGTATCACCCGGATAGTTCCGACATGACATAATTAATATTCTGAAAGAATACAAAGGACATGAGATGTCCCGGGATGTCGGAATTATGTTTGTGACATCAGTAGATAAAGTCGATGATTTTATATATAGGGTTCACGGGGTTCCAGAAGAGTTTCAGGCAAAAAACGAAGGGGGGGAGTGCCGGAGGGGGGGAGGGACCTAGGGCTGCGCCTCCTAGCCAACCGCATGGGCCCTAGTCCCACCTAGTCAAGGTGCACCAACCCCCTACACCTTCGTTGTTTGTTTTATAAGATAAAAGGAAAAGGTCAGAAGTAAAGGAAAACAAAAGAAGGAGAGGTAAATGCCTCCCCCCGCAAGGAAGGACTCCTAGTCGGACTAGGATCCCAACCCAAGTTGGGGTAGGATCCCAATGCGGCCACCTCCTTTGAGGGCTGCGGATTGGGGGAGGAAATCCTCCCCCCAAGGCAAGTTCCCCTCCTCTCCACCTATATAAAGGACCCCCAAGACCTTGAGAGAAAACATAACAATTGGCCTCGTGCCTTCTATCTAGTTGAATTAGAGCCACTCTATTTGAATGAGAGCTTGTTCCGATTGGTTTTTTTAGGTGTCCTTTTCTGATTACATCTAGCTATAATTTCTCTCTTTCTCCCATGCGTTGGGATCTCTCCACCTCAGTGTGCACCTATGTTTCCTATTCCTGGATGGCGAAGCGCAGCAGAACTTTGATGGATGTATGTGTGTGAGTTCTCAGAGGAGTAACATGTGAAACCATCACTCTGCTGGATCTGGAAGGCCGGATACAGGAAGAAAGAACATTCCCACTATCAGGCTTAGTTGTGTGACTCTTCATCAGGCATCACCGACATCGTCATCAACTCACGTTCCATTCTCCGTGTCGATAACGATCCATATCTATAGTCGCCTTTACCTTCATAGTAGATCATATGTGTTGCGTAAGACGAAGAATTTTAATTCTTGCACATGACCCCATACTGATATGGGGATGCACATGCCTTGGAGGGCCTAATGCGGCACTACCACATAAAATGTGGCGCCAACCCAAGTGAAAGTGCATCGATCTCTCTAAAGTTTTGGATTTGATAACACCATGATTAAGTATCTAAAAGTGCGTCTAAGTATTGCAGGCAAAACCATTTCGATGCAAAAAGGAAGAGGCCGAGAGAACTTAGTCAACAAAGTTGACTTGCTACAATGGTAGTACCAGACATCCAAGCGGTAGTACCGCTACCTCTAGGAAGCGGTAGTACCGCGGGAGGTACCGCCAGAAGTACCGCGAGCTAGGAATTTTCTTCTGTTTCCAGCGGTACTTAAGCGATACTAGCCTAGTAGTATTGTTGGTGTGTTAGCCAACCTTGGGGAAAGTCTCACAGAAGGTAGTACCGCTACCTCTAGCGGTATTACCGTTCCCTTCAGGAAGCCGTAGTACCGTTGGAGGTACCGGACTTTCTACCGCCACATGAAATTTTCCCACTGTACTCCTAACGTTACTTGGGCAGTAGCGACCCAGTACTACCGCCAGCCACTTAGATTTTATATCAAGTGGGTTTCCATTGATAGTAGTGGTAAATCCACCGGTTGCACCGCTCCTCGTACCTGGCGGTACTTCCACGGTTGTACCACCTGTATCTAGTGAGTGGTACACAACAGTACCGCTAGGACTACATTCAGCGATAATACTTCCAGGCACAAAAAAGGCTTCAAACGGTCAGATTTGGAAGGGGGTATAAATACCCCACCCCTTCTTCCCCAAAGTGCTAGCTAGCACAACATTTAAGACCCCATTTATTGAGCTCGCCAAAAGCTATATTTCTCTCATTTCCTCCGCCCAAACGCATCGATTTCTGGAGGAGTGGAGGAGAAGGCCCGAATCTACATCTTCACCAACCTATTCTTCATTTTCTCCTCATTTGCTTGAGGGATTTGAGTCTATGGTTTATTTTTGCAAAACCTAGAATCCATTGTTACTCACTTGTTGTTTGTAGCATATTGTTGGTGTTCCTGAGAGCCCCCAATTCGGTTGTGGGTGTGTGCCTCAAGCTCAGTGTAAAGGCACCGATTCCTGCCTCAAGGGAATCAATAGTGGAAGGTGAACTAGGTCTTTGTGGCGAAGTTCATCAGAGAATAGGGTGAGGCATTTGTGGCTTTGACTAGGACTTTGTGGCGAAACTCACACCCCTCCAACGAGACATACTCCCCTCAAAAGGAGGAACTCGTGAATACATCCTTGTCTCCGCGTGCTTCCGCTATCAGTTACCTCTATCCTTTACCTTTACTTTGTGTTTTATCTTGCTTAGTGTAGCGCTTGACATATAGGTAAATTAACCTTAGTTGCATATCTTGAGAATTTACCTTTGTGTTAAGACTAAATCAAAAATTATTAAAATTTGGAGGTAGCACCTATTCCCCCCTCTAGGTGCCCATACTATCTGTTCAATTTGTATCATAGCCTCGACTCTTATTTTGGGCTTAACCGCCTAAGAGTTTAGTATGGCCATCGACGAGGAAGCCACCGTGCCCGCGACACCGGCCACCATGGATGATATCAATGAATTGAAAAATTCGTTGACCTGCTCCATGGGGATCCAAATGAAAAACTTGCGTGAAATGTTAACGCAACTCTTGAAGGCCAAGGGCACGGCATCCCCATCAATGGAGTTCTCGGAAGAAATCCCGGATGAAAAAAGTGACGGGGAGAAGGATTAAGAAACTAAAAGTGAATCTCATCTCCCTAAGAAATTTTCACCTTCTAAGGGAAAGGATGGAAAGGAAGACTACCATAATGTTCCCGGCTGCTAATCTCCCAATCCTCCTATCCCACATCCTCATATAAACAACAGAGGCGACCCAGTTAAAATTGATGCATATTCTTTTAGTCAATGGCAATATTTCATGAAAACTCACGTGAAATCTTCTTGCATTGAGATATGGAGAGTCATTGAAGATGGATACAATCCCATCAATCTAAAAAACTTGACAAGAGAATTGGTTGATTGCCAACTCAATTTCGTGGCTTTGCAAATGATTCAACAAGTCGCGGGTGAAAAGATCATGCCACACCTTTAACAATACTCTACTGTCAAAGAAATATGGGATGCTCTTGTCTCCATGCTTGAGGGAAATGAAAGCATGAAGAGGAATAGTTATGATACCTTGAGCAATTAGGCCGAAGGGTTCAATATGCATTGTCATGGGAAAGCCACGGCAGATGTTACCGGAGGTAACTTAGGTTGGGGTAAATCGACTCTAGTGTTTGGGAGAGGGTTTAGCTCAGATCGGACACAAGATTTATCCTGGTTCAACCTCTCCATTGGAGATGATAGCTTACTTCCAGCTAGGATCATATTGATTGGCGATCTAGACGCTCGGGCTGCAATGTCGCCGAGACTCCAATCTAGGGTTACAAGTACTTGCTTTCGTATAACTAGAATAACTTGAAATCCCCTTTCTACGCCATAAGGGCCGGTTTATATAACACCCGGTTTCCTGGCTTTCCTTACAAGATACATCTAGAGCCCTGCTCGGGGTCTACACGTAACCCTAAATTACTCTCCGTGACCTCCAAGTCTTGGACTCCATGGTTTGCACCGCCTTTCGGGCCTTCTAGAGCCTCCCTTTCGCTGGGCCGGATTACCAGCGCAACCTCTAGCCCATCAGTGATATCCGGCCCATCATCTCATTGCTAGGTTTTCACCCAAACTTCCTCCAGCCGAGTCTTTATCCCTCTGTATGGGCCTGCCGGGTTATTATCCCCCCAACAGTAGTCCCCAGAATAGCCTAGGCATCTTGGTTGGCGCGCCTTTGTTGTAGCTTCAAACTTTGAGCCAACCATGAAGCGCATGCTATTCCCTGCAAAACGATAAACATTTACATATAATAATGCTACGGGTTCCGGTCCCTCTACTCCGTTGTGTTGCGTTGTGGAGTCTTGGTGTCGACCTTGGTTGTTCGGGCAACTTGGTCGTCGACACGTGTGGTGCGCGGCCTCGGGGCCGGTGTGGATCGAGTTGTATTTTTCTTTTTTTTATGCCTTGTCCTATGTGTTTGCTTCTCCTATATCAATAGAAAAGGCAAAGCTTTTGCCGCGTTTCAAAAAAAAATGCTACGGGTTAGATTGCTTTAACTATAGCCAGGCTGGCTCTTTCGGCGGTACATATAGTAACCCCATCATCATACTAATCCGAATATCAATTCTCAAATCAGCTCTTCATAGCGACCATTTCATAACCCGGCTTTAACGTTCCTCATAAGCTAGTCCGAGTAATAACTCCGAGACCGGCTCTTTTGGCGGTCATTTGTAACTCGGCTGCATGAAAATAACTCCCAAGATCTTGTTTCCGTAATCAACGGGTCGGATATCCTATCCCGTGATTTTCTCCATTTTACCATTGCAGTCTAGGGTTTTCACCGCGCCTATAAATACAGGGCACAACGAAAACCCTAATCACAAACGCCACCCCCTTCCACTTCGTCTTCAACCTCCAAGCGCACCATTGGAGCTCAAGACCAAAGCTTGGAGCTCCGACACCGGACTTCACGCGCACACCACCGTTGCTCACAAGAACCGGCCCGCCGATCCGCGCCGCCGCGCCACGTTCAACGAGCTCCACTTCCTCCGCCAATTCCTGGTATGCATTCCTAGATCTAAGTTTCCATTTCCAAATCTTGAACTCGCGTTCTTCTGTTCATCGCATTCGTCTTCTTATTTTATTTCTTCTTTTTGTTCTCCACTAGATCTTTATCCATGGCTCCCAAGGCTCCTCCCAAGTCTAAGGCCAAGGCCATGGCTGTGAAGCAAAAACCGACTCATGTCATCATGGCCAACTGGGCCAGGTCGACTGTCACACACGAGAAGCTGGAAGAGCTGGCCGAGTCTCGAGTTCTCCCTCCTCAGTCGGAAATCGCGTGGAGGGCTCCCGAAGAGGAAATTCGTCCTTCGCCTAAAGAAGGTGAAGTTATCGTCTTTCTTGAACATGTGACCCGGGGTTTCCGTCCCCCGGGTCATTCTTTCTTTCGCGAAGTTCTCCACCACTACAAGCTCCGGGTCTTTGACATAGGCCCTAACTCCATTCTCAAAATTTGTCATTTTATCGTCCTTTGCGAATCTTACCTCTGTATCGCCCCCAACCTCGCGCTTTTTCTCGAATTTTTCCAATGCAAACCCTGTCGCGAAAATCAAGATGGTATCCTCCTTGTCTGTGGAGGCGTGGCCATCCAGAGTCGCAAAAAATTGCTAATGCCGACTCTTAATCTTCACACCCATGTGAAGCATTGGCAAAAATCTTTCTTCTACTGCAAAGACACCTCATCACCCGGCGAAAAGCCTCTGCCGGGTTTTCTGTTGAAACCCTTTCTCTCAGCGACAACTTGAGCGCCTTCGCTCCAGACGTCGATAGACAGGCCATCCAGCCCCTCCTCCTCAAGCTTTCCGTCCTAACAGCCCACGGCCTTTGTGGGTTGAACCTGATCAAGACTTGGATTAGCTGTAGGATCCAGCCTAATAGTATTCGCAAGAAACTCCTTTGCGAATACTCGGGCCACCTGACCGACTCTCTTCGATACTCGGAGAAATCATATTCGGCTATTGACGTCAACAAAGCCATGAAGAACTTTCTGGCTGAAAAGGTGGAGGTCATCAAGAGCATCTCAGGGCTCTCCCCCTTCACCCGAACAAACCCGGCTCCACCAGTAAGAACCGACTAATCTCCTTCGTACCTGCTACTTTTTCAAACGTGCACACTAACAACTGTTGTTACTCAGGAATCTGATGACTGGTGGAAGATCGAAACCCCTCCTCCTTCAGGAAACTCGGAAGACAAAGAGTCGAGTGACAACGAAGAAGGTGATTCTGAGTTACTAAACAACTTTTTTGTTGGCTTATTAGACCAAAACTCTCCTCCCGTCTTCATTCCTGACATTACACCACCATCGCCAGCGCCGGCTGAAAAAGCCGGCTCTCAATCTGAAGAGAGCGAGCCCGAGCCTGAGGCCGAGTTAGGTAGGAAGAGGAAAGCCAGGGGAGTTACATTAAAGGTACCAAACTCCTTCACGACCACAAATCCGTACTCATATACCGGTATATGCAAAATTTAGTGCGTATCTAACTATTACATCATCGCAGAAGGTCGTTCCTCCTCCAACCAAGCGACGGGCGACTCGTTCTTCGCCGGGTGACGAGGGCCTTAACCCCGGAATCCCCCTTCGATCACCCTCTCACCGAGCTGGTACTATTTCATCTTACCACAATTACGTTCCTCGAAAATATCCAACTCCGAGTTACCCCTTAGCCGGAAAACTCCGAGTCTCAATTTCCAATTCTCTGTCAGTGTCTTCCGGGTCAAGCAACGATCTCCCGAGCGATTTCATCGTGAACACCGGGTAAATCTTATAACTTATCTGACTACGTCCCATACACTTTGCAAGTTTATCAACCACTAAACATATTGCTTTTCTTCCCTCAGAGCCAAGGTCACACTCAGTGACCCGGTCGAAACCCCCGCCGAAGACCCGATGGCGGTTGACCCGGAAAGTGACGCTAATCCCTAGCCCGCCGAAGAGCCGGCTAATGAGGCAAACCCGGCGGCCGAGTCTCCTCCTCCTGCGCCCCAACCGATTGATCCCGAGGTTGAATACCTTGGGACCAAAAGGGGGGCTGCTACTGCAAAGACCGCCGTCGCTAGATTTGACGCGGGGGAACAGAAGACGACGCCACCGCCGACTGATCGGGATGCCGACTCTTCAAGGCCGACTCTTAGCGGTAAATATTTTGACAAGCTGATGAAGGAGTATCGCACCTTCAAAGCGACTGAGGACGATATCGCCGAGTCTCTGGCAGCAGAGAACCAGGTTTGCTTAACTGATGGTATGTATATATTTATCCTAGTCCCCAAGTTCCGAGTAAACTGTCCTCAGTCACTTGGTACTTGCAAATATATTTGAAACTCGGTAAAACTTGTTTTCTGTACATTAAACCGACTGATATTGCTTTGCCATTTTTAGGCTTATGTAGCTCGTACTGATGAAGTACTTGCGAAAACGAATGAACTCCTGCAAGCTGAGGTAAAACTCCGTGAAGAACTGGAGGCCAACCTCAAGGATCTCTCCAAGAAATACAACAAGCAGAAGAAGAAACTCCGGAACACTGAGGAGTTCGTCGAGAAACTCACAACTTTCATAACCAAGAACAATGACTCCATCATAGGTAAGGCACAGCTATTTTCCCACTATCGCTTTGTGTTAATCGGATTTCCCTATTTTACGAGGTTTTGACCAGGATCACACTATCTTACTCCCCTTTTTGTATTGCAGGTCCGAATGAAGTTGTTGGGGGAACACGACGACCTCCAAAAGCTCAAGATACTGAAAAACATCATCCGGCAATTTGAGGCAGGGACAAAGTGGACTCTCGAAGCTATGAAGCTAGCCGGTGACTACACTAGTGTGACACACATGTGATGCATGTAAAATGCATACATGAACTTTGCATGTTATTACTTGTTTTTTCTACATATTATAAACTTATATTCATGTTTTATAATGATTTGGGGGATTTTCTGAACAATCCCCCTTCTTTTGGTTCTAACCCTGTTTTTCCAGAAAACGTACTTTTTAGTGTTTCAGACTTTCCGGGAGCTTCGGGACTCCAAAAAGGGCAAGGCCAAAGAGCACGGTTCAGAATTTTCGAGACGAAGACCATGGGCCAAAGTAGAGGGCCAAAAGGCCAACCAGGTGGAAAAGAGGACCCTCCACGCGGCCAGATTCCTTGGCCGCGTGTGGGGCCCCCTTTTTGCCCCCGTGGCTCCGATGCTGTCGATCTTTCTTCTCCCGAGTGTCTCGTGACCTAAAAACGACTATATAAAGGGTCCCCTGGCCTTTTCGAGAAGGAGGCGGCGACGAGAGACGAAACCACAAAACAGAGAGACAGAAGGCTGCCGCCGGAGAAGATCGGAGGGGGGAAACGCCGCCGGGATCACCCCCGGAGGGCTCCACCCCCTCCGGCGTGTTCATCATCAACAACTACAGCAAGATCAGCTCCATCTCTCCACTGTAATCTCTTGGCAAACACGATGTATGATGCAATACTATATTCCCTTGATGTATTGTGTCTCCCCGTCTATGTTTGAGTAGTGAATTGTTCTTGGCAATGGTGAAATAGTTCGTTGATTGGTTGCATACAAGTTTGTTATCTTCTATGATTGTCTTTATGTACAATATATGAGCGCACGCATATGTTGGGGAATGCATGTAAGGTGATAACCGGTAGCATAATGGAGTGGTGGTGACTTGGGAGTGACAGTAACCTGAGACCGAGCCACAAAGTTAAGTTATTGGGGGATATATATAGGGGACCTTAGAACGTAAGGCTATGGTGGGACTTTATGTCTTAATCAATCTTGTGCAGTCATTTACTTGGCCACATGATCCATCATAAGGGGTTGTAGATCATTTACTTGACTATACCTATTAATGGCTCCTTCCTAGAAGAAACAACTAAGACTAAAACATGTGCTTCACTAATTGTGACAACCACACGAACGAAACACCTATTGCTAGAACACTTTCTCCCTTGATATACTTGAGATATTTGCTGCTTGCTACTTGTGAAACTTGCTTAGAAACTTGCATTTTAAACTTGCTTCACTAGTTACTAGACAAACCACACTCCACGTCACTTGCTTTTAATTAGTTAGTTCCTTTTAGTCAAACTTATTGCTTTGCATAAACAGCCATATAAGAGGGTTATAGGGCTTTAGAGAATAGATAGCTTACCTTCAGCTCCTCGTGGGTTCGACACTCAAATACTTATCGAAAGGTACTACAACTGATCTCCTGCACTTGGGAGTCATCAAGCACTTTTCTGGCGCCGTTGCCGGGGAGCGTTGTGCTAAGCTTTTATTCTTGTTTGCATTGCATACTAACATATAAACCTAAAACACAAAAAAAAAAAAATGGAAAACAACCAAACAATTTTAGAACTGTATAATATCTATCTTGAATTAGGACATGAAGTGTTTGAGGAGAAATTGAAAAATTATTTGCACAACAATCATATTTGTGGTAGTACTAGTACTTTGAACACCTTTATTGCTAAGGAAAACCTTGAGCTTGGGGAAGTTTGTCTTGATGAATATGATATTTTTAGTCCCCCTACTATTGAGGATAAAAATGATATACTTGCTGATTCTATGGAAAGTTTTAAGCTCGGGGAAGTTGGTTTTGATGAGCATGTTATTTCTAGTTCCCCAAGCTTGGATGAGAAAATTCACTTTGATGATACTATGCCTCCTATATATGATGATTGCAATGAAAATTATGAATTTTTAACTTCCACTATCACTAATGAGGATTTTACTTATGTGGAGAGTAGTGATTCTTTTATGCATGTGGCTCATGATAAGAATATTTTATGTGATATTCATATTGTTGAATCTATTCATGATGCTACTGAAAATTATTATGAGAGAGGGAAACATGGTTACACATATTTCAACAATATTAAGTTTCCCCTCTTTATGCTGAAAGTATTGAAGTTGCACTTGATCTACCTTTCTATGCTTGTTATTATGTGCTTTTTTTATTTGTTTCATTACAAAATGCCAATGCATAGGAAATGGGTTAGACTTAAAAATAAATTGTTTAATATATTTTGGTGTGTTTCTTATGCTTTAATTTCCTATTCGGTTTGAGCACACATTTATGTCTTTACAACATGTAAAATTCCTTTACCTACTGTTATGTATCATTTAGTTTAAGATTTTCATTTTATAAAAAAATTGGGAAAGTAAATGAGAAGGATGATTAATGGAGAAGTTGGGGTCGACCTTGAACATGTGTTGTTCATGCCAATGAAACCATTGCAAAGTCTCTATCATTAAAATTTTTCCAAAGCTAAAAACAATAAAAATATTAGTTCACTACTGTAACATCACATTTCTGTCTTATTTCTCATCTTAAATGGCAAGAATAATCTTATATGAGAGATAGGATTAAACAATAGTAATTAGCTGTCAAGAAAACAGATTCCTGAACTTCACTGCGAAAAATGTTTAAAATCACAGAAGTGGAATTTTGACCTGGTAATTTACGACAGCAATATTTAGTTATCACTACATATTTTATTAGTTTTAATTTTTCTGATTTGAGCAACTTAAGTGCCTCTAAAAATTCACTCTTTACGGGCTGTTCAGTTTTTGGCAGATTATGTCTTTATTTTGCATTGCTCTCATTACTTGTGTTTTGTGTGGTTCTTTTGATCAAGGAGCAATGCAAAACTGTAGTAACAGTAGTTAATATTTAGAATCAACTCATGATGTGTCTTTTCTGTACCTATGTGGATTTTATTTATGGAGGCACTAACCCCTCTAATCAAGTTTTATGTTGAGATTTGTGTAAGAAGAATTATTCAGGAGGAAGAGTTGAGTGAGATGAACAAAGATCAAGAGGGACAACCAATCAAGATTGGGGATGTACCCCTGGGCTCACCCTATATGTATCAAATAAGTACAAGAATCCAATCTTGGGGATGCCGAGCCACCTCACTCCAACCATCATGATGTTAAGTAAGTAAAGCCTAGCTATATGGCTATAAAGAAAGCGCTTTACGGGTGGCAACCCGGTTGTTTTTGTTTGGATTTTCCTAGTGTCCTCTTTCTGTATCAAGATATTAGTTTTTGTTGTTTTAATTCTGGAGTTTTCAATAAAGAGTCAAGTCAAACCCATTTGGACTTATAAGTTGCTATCCTAGTGCATGAAATTTCTGTTTCAGCACGAGTCTGCTCACCGTATGATTTTACGTTTTTTATTGGTATGTCGGATTGAGCTAATTTTTTAGTATGTTCTGCAACTTTTCGTCCTATGTAAGAACAAAAATTGGATTAATTTTTTGACGAGTCTAGCTTAGGGAAAAACCTTTGTTTTTCTGCTGTTGCTTTTCTGGACTGATTCTGCCTTCTTTTGTTTTATGCACTCTTTGGGCTTGGGAATCGGATTTCCATGATTCTTTCAATCAAGAGAGTGAACATACAACATAATTAACCTTATTGTCTATCTAATGGAGCATTTTATTTGGAATTTTGCATAGCAAGCATGTGATTTGTTTGTCCTTGCTAATCTCACCCCACAGAAAAAGAATGGGAGTAACATGTTTTGTGAAGTTTTTTCACAGGGAATAAAGGAGCTGCGCCTCAAGACATCCAAGAATGGTGAAAGCCATAAGCTTGGGGATGTGATTAACACCCCACTGTAGCTACACTCTTTTGGTTAGCACACGTCTACTTTCTGTTTTTCTAAGAAAATCATTTATCGTAGAGACTTGAAGCGTCTAGTTTTTATTTTTATTTTTGTTTTGATAAGACCACACCCATCATTTTATATGAGATTGAGCTACTGGAGTTTGGGGTTGGAATGTATTGGATGCTAGTATTATGACTTGGAATAGGGATGCCATGGTTGATTTGAAGAGCTACATATGTTTGCATGATTTATAGGCTTTTTATGTGTAGAAATTTGCAATAATGTTGTCTTGAGCTATCTCTTATTCATGTCCTTGATGTTAAGTGCTGGTTTATTTAGTTTGTCATGAAATGATTAGTTCTATGGACATATGCATGCATAGTAGCTGGTCAACTATCTCCCTCTTTCTAGCCAAAAATTTAAAAATTCCAACAAGTAAAAACTTGTTTCCAACACTCCTTAGCCAAGTATTTCCTGTGAGTCCACCATATCTTCCCATTAGCTTCATTGCTATTCCGAGTATGTTCACCATGTTATTGTGTTATTTATGTTCTAAATTAAGATATTCACTTTATTAATTGTCATGGGTTGAACTTGGGATAGGACTCTCGCGAACTTTTGAAGGCACACTTTACTTTTTATACATCTAATAAACATGATCCAATAATGGGAGCCACAAGTTTTGCGTTTGACAAGTGTGTGGTTGGGAGCTAACTATAAACGTGTATCACCGGAAAGCTTTCAACATTGCACAAAAATTTACATTTGGTTGATATCATGTACTTTTGTTTTTGGACTCCTGCCATGCCGAAATGAAATAGAGGAATAGTAAGTTTTGATGAGTAAGTATCTATATGACTAGAGAAACGCATTGGGACGCTAACCCAAGCCATGCTTTATCATGGTGGAAATTTATTTACAGCTTGAGTGACTCTACAACACATCCTACAATAAAATAAGAAGCTATGCATAATAGTGAATGAAAATAAAAAGTATGATGAGTCTACTCCGTTTGTTTGTCTTGTCATTGTGACATGGGATTGTTTCCATGTCATGGGGAAAGAGGTACCTCTTTGCGGTTCTCTATGATGTCATTAATACTTATTATGATTGTACAAAGCTTATTAGGAATCTTAAGTTGAGTAATCATGGAGTAGGTTTTCACACTCACGGGGCATGAGGCTTTCAACCACCTTGTCATTCACATTACTTCAACATTCACCATTTAAGATGCTAGTGATAAAGGGGCAATGAGAGTCCTAGATCAATGGATACCACATTTCAATTAGTAATTTTAGTTGAATAATTTAGAGGCTAAATAAGACTTGATCATGTTTTACCTCTACTCAATTTTCTCCAAAGTGTCCACCATATTTTCTATTTTCCATTATGCTATTCTTTGACCAATATAGGATTTTATTTTTCATTTTGTGTATGCATTTGGTCCATAGTGCTTTTATTTCATTATACACTTTGTGAACTTTCATGAAGCATCTTTGCTTGCATATTTGATATTTCTTACAACATGAATTTTATATTGCTACTCATTTCTAGTATTAATCATTTGATTATATGTAGCATGAATAATCCTCCTTGATATCCCATGATTGTTTCAATATGCAAAGTCCATGTTAGTTTTATCACCTTCATACTCGAGGACGAGCATGGGTTAAGCTTGGGGATGTTGATGCATGTAAAATGCATACATGAACTTTGCATGTTATTACTTGTTTTTCCTACATATTAGCAACTTATATTCATGTTTTATAATGATTTGGGGGATTTTCTGAACAATCCCCCTTCTTTTGGTTCTAACCCTGTTTTTCCAGAAAACGTACTTTTTAGTGTTTCAGACTTTCCGGGAGCTTAGGGACTCCAAAAAGGGCAAGGCCAAAGAGCGCGGTTCAGAATTTTTGAGACGAAGACCATGGGCCAAAGTAGAGGGCCAAAAGGCCAACCAGGTGGAAAAGAGGACCCTCCACGCGGCCAGATTCCTTGGCCGCGTGTGGGGCCCCCTTTTTGCCCCCGTGGCTCCGATGCCGTCGATCTTTCTTCTCACGAGTGTCTCGTGACCTAAAAACGACTATATAAAGGGTCCCCTGGACTTTTCGAGAAGGAGACGGCGCTGAGAGACGAAACCACGAAACAGAGAGACAGAAGGCTGCCGCCGGAGAAGATCGGAGGGGGGAAACGCCACCGGGATCACCCCCGGAGGGCTCCAACCCCCTCCAGCGTGTTCATCATCAACATCTACAGCAAGATCAGCTCCATCTCTCCACTGTAATCTCTTGGCAAACACGATGTATGATGCAATACTATTTTCCCTTGATGTATTGTGTCTCCCCGTCTATGTTTGAGTAGTGAATTGTTCTTGGCAATGGTGAAATAGTTCGTTGATTGGTTGCATACAAGTTTGTTATCTTCTATGATTGTCTTTATGTACAATATATGAGTGCACGCTTATGTTGGGGAATGCATGTAAGGTGATCACCGGTAGCATAATGGAGTGGTGGTGACTTGGGAGTGACAGTAACCTGAGACCGAGCCACAAAGTTAAGTTATTGGGGGATATATATATAGGGGACCTTAGAAAGTAAGGCTATGGTGGGACTTTATGTCTTAATCAATCTTGTGCAGTCATTTACTTGGCCACATGATCCATCATAAGGGGTTGTAGATCATTTACTTGACTATACATATTCATGGCTCCTTTAGAAGAAACAACTAAGACTAAAACATGTGCTTCACTAATTGTGACAACCACACGAACGAAACACCTATTGCTAGAACACTTGCTCCCTTGAGATACTTGAGATATTTTCTGCTTGCTACTTGTGAAACTTGCTTAGAAACTTGCATTTTAAACTTGCTTCACTAGTTACTAGACAAACCACACTCCACGTCACTTTCTTTTAATTAGTTAGTTCCTTTTAGTCAAACTTATTGCTTTGCATAAACAGCCATATAAGAGGGTTATAGGGATTTAGAGAATAGATAGCTTACCTTCAGCTCCTCGTGGGTTCGACACTCAAATACTTATCGAAAGGTACTACAATTGATCTCCTGCACTTGGGAGTCATCAACATGCTCGAAGCATACTCGACAGTCCCTGCTTGGATTTATGCTTGGAAGCGCTCAGCATGCCGGGTTGGCGTGATACGCGGTCTTGCCTTGGCTAAGGCCTACTATCCCAAAATTGAGCCAGCAAAACTTGTTGACGGGTTTCCTGAGTTCAAGACCGATGGCACCAAGTTCTCGGGCAAAGACCTCAAGGCCATGAACACCCAGATCCGACACTCGGCTAGCTTGATCGCCGAGAACCTTGACATAAACAAGCTTACCGCGCCGTTCAATGATGAGGATAATCCGGTTCCCTTCCATGCTCCTGCGCCCTTCCATGCTCCTGCGCCCTTTGACATTCTATATCGCTTCAAGGCGGAGCTTGCCAAGGAAAAGGCCGAGGCCGGTACTGCACCAACTTCGTAAACTCTGGTAGTTCCTCCTCCAGCTCGTGCTCCCTCCACGGGTGAGCCGGACATTGACACGGAGAAAGCGCCAGAGGGGACTACTGAAGACCCGGCTGCTGCGGCCGAGTAATGCTACTCCTTCTTACCAACACACAATCATTCGGCCAATGGGCATTGTAATATGCCTTTTAAACACTGCTATTTGATAGTGCGTTTGTGCACTTTTTGATATTCTTCCTAAGGCTTGTAACACTGTAAACTTATGTGGTTTTGGTGACCCTTCTGGTTGTCGCTTTGGTATGCAAACCTATTTTTGCACAATTTTGCTGTTATATGCTTTGTGATAAAGATGCCGAGTCTTGGTCTTATGATTGTGAAAAAAATTTACTCACAAGTCCCCAAGACCCGGACTCTGGGTCTGAGGATTCTTGGCTTGAGAAATTTTATTTTCTCAAATCCCCAAGTCCCAAACTTTCATTGACATGAAGGTGAAATCTTAATCTGTGCAGCATCACTCCCTATAAATTTTTGATATCTATGTACACTTATACGTTTTGAAATTATGCGCAATGGTGTAGTGAGTTTCCGGCTGTCGCCTTTGCTCTTCATAACTTATGGTTTAGATGACCCTTTTGACCCCTTTGAAGCTATGAGCCGGTTTTCGCATGGATTTTCAATGTTGCTATAACTCTAATAAAAACAGGGTCAGTCAAGTCCCAATGGGTATCGTGACTGATTGGATTTATAGGTTAGCAAACACGCCATTTTGTTGCGAGTCACATCAAGCTCGAGCCAAAAAGGCCAAGAAATTTTTTGGCTCTATTGTCCGGGTTACGAGATTGCAACTGTACTTATTGCAAGTAAGCAGTCCTCACAACCGAGTGGCATTGTGGCCGGGTCTGAGTATGCAACTGTGCTATTCAAGCAATCAGCCCCTAAGACCTACATATGTGTACTACGCAACAGTAGGATTTCTGCTCTACCGGCTTACAGATAGCTTGAACACTAAAAAAAGGAAAAGATGCGCAAATTTAGACCCACTAAATCATATGCCTTACTATTGGAAAACATATTTGACTGAAACAACACACTAGTAAATACAAAGCATGATCAATTATAGAAAATATGCAAGAAACTGACAAAATTTAAGGAACATAATAACTATCATGATTTAACCATTTCTTTATTGATATGAAAAGGTTAGGTCAGCAGGCCGCCTCACTAAAAACCCTCCAGTCCCCGTAGGTACCCTGGATAAGAAAAGAGCACGTCTGAAACCTGATGCCTGTTACATCGTGTAATACAATTTGCAAACCGAGTCTATGCTAAGTGTAGTAAGGGCGCAGCTGGGCCACGTTCCATGGTCGTTCGCGCTCTTGCATGGAGAAGGTGGAATGAGCAGTGTCATTCACATAGTCCGACTCTTTCCTTGCATCCACTAGGTAATACGACCCGTTGTGCAGATTCCGGCTTATAATGAACGGACCCTCCCATGGGGGAGATAACTTGTGTTTTCCCTCTTTGGATTGCGCCAAACGCAGCACCAGGTCTCCTTCTTGAAAAACACGCGTCTTGACCCGGTGGCTATGATATCACCGTAAATCCTGTTGATATATTGCGGACCATTCCAATGCTTGCTCCCTGTGTTCTTCGAACATGTCCACAACGTCCTGCCGGGTCTTCTCGTTTTCCACCTCAACATAGGCCGCCACTCGTGGCGAGTCATGGATAATATCACTTGGGAGGACCGCCTCTGCACCATAAACCATAAAAAACGGGGTCATTTGAGTAGACTGTTAGGTGTAGTATTGATTCCCCAAACCACAGAGGGTAACTCCTGAACCCATGCTCCAGCAGCTCGGAGACATGGGACTCGTAATCATGGTTTTAACCCACGAATTAGCTCTTGGTTTGCTCTCTCCACCTGACCATTGGCTTGTGGATGGGCCACCGAGGCTACATCAAGTCGAATGCCATTGTTTTCACAGAACTTCTCCATCTCTCCTAAGGACATATTGGTTCCATTGTCTGTGATTATGCTGTGGGGGTATCCAAACCGATATATGATCTTCTTCAAGAATTGCACAGCTGTGGATGCTTCACAGTTCGTAACTGGCATGACCTCAACCCACTTTGTGAACTTATCGACAGCCACCAGTAAATGAGTCTTTTTGCACGGAGACATGTGGAAAGGGCCAACCATATCTATACCCCCAAACAACAAACGGCCAAGTCAATGGAATTGTCCGCAACTCCATAGCCGGCACATGGGTTTGCCGAGCATACATCTAACATCCATCACATCTTGCCACCAAGCGTTCTGCGTCTGCTAAAGCCGTAAGCCAAAAGAAACCGTGCCGATACGCCTTGGCCACAAGGGATCTTGTGGAGGCATGGTGTCCACAATCACCTTCATGAATTTCTTTCAATATTTGTCGGCCTTCTTCTGGAGCTACGCAGCGTAAAAAGACACTTGTAGCACTTCTCTTGTAAAGCTCACCGCCAATGATAGAGTAACCTTTTGCCCGTCTTTGGATTTGCCGGGCTACAACTTCCTGTTGTGCTAACTCGCCCCATAGTAGAAATGTCAGGAACGGCTCAGTCCATTCTGGAATAGCGCGCACCACGGCTACAAATTCCGAGTCTCGGTCCCGGTGAGCTATCTCTTCTTCTGACTCAATTTTAACGGAAGGCTGCCACAATTCATCCAAGAAAACATTGGGCGGGACCGGCTCTCGACGGGAGCAGTCTCGACAGTGCGTCCGCAGCCTCGTTCTTACGCCGGTCAATGTGCTCCACCTAATACCCTGAGAAAGACCCGGCTACTTTGTCCACCTCTTTGCGGTATGCTGCCATCGTTGCATCCTTCCTGTCCCACGTTCCTGAGACCTGCTGTACCACAAGATCCGAGTCTCCGTAGCACTTTATACGCTTAATGCTCATCTCCTTTGCTACACGCAATCCATGCAACAAGGCCTCGTACTCGGCTACATTGTTAGAGAAATCAAAATGAATTTGCAAAACGTAACGCAACTTATCTCCTTTTGGCGATGTGAGCACAACGCCGGCTCCCGATCCTTCATACTGCTTGGAACCATCGAAATGCATAACCCAAGATTCTGAACTTGGCACTAACGAGGGCACGCTTGTCTGAGTCCAATCATTGACAAAATCAACTAGCGCGTCAGACTTGATCGCAGATCGGGGCTCATAATTGATGTGATAATCACCCATCTCGATGGCCCACTTGGCTAGCCTACCTGTATCATCTGAATTCCTTATGATATCTGCCATGGGTATGGAACTTACCACCGTTATGGGGTGTTCTATGCACATTCTCCACTCGTTATTCTTTTTCAACACTAAGACCGGGTTAGCCAACCACTTGGGGTGGAAAACCTCCATGAGAAAGCCGGCTGCTAAGAGCCGAGCTACCTCTTCTCCTATAGCTTTTCTTCTTTCTTCATTCATTTTCCTCAGGCCCTGCTTCACTGGCCGGGACTTGGGGTCAACATGTAATCTGTGCTCAGCGAGTTCAGTCGGGATACCCGGCATGTCGCTAGGCATCCATGCAAAAACATCCTGATTCTCACGGATAAACTCGATGAGCGCGCCTTCCTCCTTGTTATCCAGGTTGGACCCTAGGGCGAACTGCTTGGAAGAGTCGCCCTCAATGAAAGCCACCATCTTTGTGTCTTGGGCTGCTCTAAACTTAGCTCTCTCATCATTAGTATTTGGTTTTTTCAAAGCTGTTCAATCTTCTGGGTCTACCTGCGACCTGTAATACCCGAGCTCTTCCTTTGCACAGGCTTGTTCTGCAAGGGCCGCATCTCCCTCGTCGCACTCTGCTGCGACAGCCCTGCTCCCATGAATAGTGATGGTCCGTTTAGGGCCCGGAATTTTCAACTGTAGGTAAACGTAACACGGTCTTGCCATGAACTTGGCGTAAGCCAGCCTTCCAAAAAGTGCGTGATACGGACTGCGCAATTTCACCACCTCGAATGTGAGCCACTCTACTCTGTAATTATCCTTGGATTCTCCAAAAGTAACCTCCAGTGATATCTTTCCCTCAGGGCAGGCCGAATGTCCTGGTACAATTCCGTGAAAAACTGTGGAGCTTTTCTGCAGCTGAGACTCTTTCATCCCCATACGTAAAAAGGTCTCCCAATATAGGATATTGATACTGCTCCCACCATCCATCAGAACCTTCTTTAACTCATAGCCATTGACCTGCGGCGCTACTACCAAAGCTAGCAAACCCAGATGTTCCATTGCTTCTGGGTGATCCCTTCTACTCCATGTTACTTCCTGATCTAACCATCTCAGGTATCTTGGAACACCCAAAGAAACCGAGTTTACAACTCTTTTGAGTATCTTCCTTTCCCTCTTGGTGGTCCCAGTGGTGTGAACATGATACTGTCCTAGCTGCTTTGGGTTACACTGAAAACCCCCTGCACCACCCTGGTTATTACCTGCGCTACCAGCTCCTGCATTGCCTGCGGGGGGTGGGCCGTTGCCCTGGTTTCCACCTAGACCCGGCCCTCCTCCCCGGCCTACACCTTGCAGCGCCTTTTGTATTTCCTCATTTTTCCACCTTTGTAGATCCACGCATTGCTCCAATGAATGGTTAGCCGGCCTTCCATTCCTACTATGGTGCGGGCAAGGCATCTTGAAGGCTTCTATGTGGTTAGACGGCCGCGGTGGCCCTTGATAATTACTTCCTCCGTTGAAGTTTCCTCCATTGAAGTTTCTGTCCACTCTGGGCCTTGCAAACCCGGCCTCAGTATTGGCGACTAACTCGGATCCCCCTCATACGGACATTTGTGATGGTTGTTTCCATTGCCACCATTGTTACCTCCATTGTTATTCGGTGCAGCCCCGTTACCGGTTCTTCCATTGCTGCTCACATTAGCTTTTCCCTTCTTATCCTCAATATCTTCTTCTGTGGTGTCGGTGGAGGCATGCTTGTTGCACGCGTCCACCAACTCTCCCATAGTAATTTCTGAAACATGCCTGCTGGATTTCATGCGTACCAGTTTATGCACCAAGGGCGTATATCTGCATGTTTTCGCCATAGCTTGTATCGCATCCTTTGGCTGGATATCGGTGGAAGAGTGGAGTATCTCCATGACTCGGCGCACCCAGCTGCGTGCCGACTCTCCCTTTCTCTGCACACACCGATCTAAGTCGTCAATCGTGTATAATTTCCTGCAAGTTCCATGAAAATGCTTGACGAAATCCGACTTAAGCTCACTCCACGAATTGATAGACCTCTCAGGCAGGTTATTGAACCATAGTTTAGCTGCTCCTTCAGACATCATGAGATACATAAATTTGGCTTGGAGCTTTTCTGAAGCGTTGCGAATATACATGGCCATCTCATAGCTGCTTAACCAGGTCTCAGGATCCATGGTCGGCTCATAGTTGACAACTTTACCAGGCTCTTTGAACTTGTCCGGGTAAGGCTTGGCCCTGATAGCGTATGATAAGCATTTGGGTCCGGCTAAGTTTGTCGACACCGGCCTTATTCTTGAAACGTGTGAAGCCTCGGCTGCTGCGGCGGGAGGCGCGCCAAATCCTGGACCTCGCGCTACAGACCCGGCCGCACGCCTTGCCCGAGAACTATCCACGATAGCCTGTGCTGCTGAGACTGCAGGAGTTGCTGGTCTAAGTGGAGGAGGCAGCATTTGCTGCTGCTCTGCCCTCCGTCATGCTGAATTTGACTAAATGTTCCTCGTATTACCTTCCTGCCAACTGATATACGGTGTCCCGTGCATGTCGCTCCTGTTGTCCGGGTAATTTGCTTGCTGAGCCACCGCGGTGCGTAACATCTCTATAGCCCGCCGGGTTTCTATTTCTTGAGACGACTCTCCTAGTGGAATACGGTCGAGCGCTAAAGTTGCGGCGTACACGTTGTCCATAGGGTTATTGAAGTGACCCAACGGGGTGTGAAATCGTGATGGTGGTGGTTGCACAGCATTGCCCCCGGCCGCCCCAGCGGGTAGCGCAGGTGACCCGACTGGCACGTTAATCGGTTGTCCCCCGAGCGCTGCTCCTGCGTACCCAGTTCCTTGATTCACGATCGAGATTTGCTGGTCTTGAGGCATAATGAATAACGCGGCCGGTTGTAGGTCTCCTCCTGTCGCAGGCAGTCTCGTCTGATGCCTCTGATTATATGCTCTAGTCGTTTGTGCCTGTATACGATCCTCTAACTCATCGAACTAACGTTGACGCATGGCCATCCGTAGTTTCTCGGCTTCTACATCTCTCCTCTGTTTTTCCAATGCTCGGCGGGCCACATCCAAGTCACTGGCCCAGGCCGCCGTGTTCTCCGGGGTTATCACCGTTGCTAACACTGTGGGATCCAAGATCAAGTTGTTGCTGAACAGAGCCGGATTTGGTGGGTGTGACGTTCCCGCACCAGCTGTTCTGTTCGTCCTAAATCTGAACATGTTCCTGTGATGAGCAGTTTCCCCTATTTCGCTGGTGACGGACGTCTTCTCACCATCGACCCGGGCTCCAGCCGGGTTTCCATTGATCAGAGTCTGTTGTTGGGCCAGCGCTTGCGCCGCACCAGCCGCGGCTACTGACACATCACCCTGATTCAGATTTATCGCAGGGGCTGTGTAAACCGCAACTCGGGGCGCAATGCCTGGTGAATATTCATATTCTTCTTCCTCGCAGCTATCTTCTTCATACCGATCTTCGATCAGGTGCAGGATAGATTCGGTGTCATCATCTCCAGTAACCCGGCCACGCGGGGTCCATGCCGGCTCCTCCGGTTGTTCCCTCTTCGTGGTGGGTGCTCTCTCCAGTTCTGCCGTGCCTACCGACTCTTCCCCATCCGATTGAACACAGGTGGCGTCCCCTGACACAGAATCATATTCATTATTGTCAAATATTGAACCAAATGTACGTACCATACCCACGAAGATGTTAACCCGGCCGATCATGATGACAGATTCGGTTTCCAGCTGGTCCGACTCTGGCCCCCAACCAAAATCGTCGATGATCTTCTCTCCTTCGGGGTTGGTGATGATCTCGCCGATAATGAGGTTCTTCATGCTTTCCAGAGCTTCTCCCGTAATGTAAACACCTTTGGACGTAGGCCCCACGGTGGGCGCCAACTGTCGTGGGAAAGTCACGGCAGATGTTACCGAAGGTAAGTTAGGTTGGGGTAAATCGACTCTGGTGTTTGGGAGAGGGTTTAGCTCAGATCGGACACAAGATTTATCCTGGTCCAGCCTCTCCATTGGAGATGATAGCTTACTTCCAGCTAGGATCATATTGATTGGTGATCTAGAGGCTCGGGCTGCAATGTCGCCGAGACTCCAATCTAGGGTTACAAGTACTTGCTTTCGTATAACTAGAATAACTCGAAATCCCCTTTCTACGCCATAAGGGCCGGTTTATATAACACCCGGTTTCCTGGCTTTCCTTACAAGATACATCTAGAGCCCTACTCCTAAATTACTCTCCGTGACCTCCAAGTCTTGGACTCAATGGTTTGCACCGCCTTTCGGGCCTTCTAGAGCCTCCCTTTCCCTGAGCCGGATTACCAGCGCAACCTCTAGCCCATCAGTGATATCCGGCGCATCATCTCATTGCGAGGTCTTTACCCAAATTTCCTCCAGCCGAGTCTTTATCCCTCTGTATGGGCCTGCCGGGTTATTATCCCCCCAACATGCATGATGGTAAACCATGAGGACATGTACCAAAGACTCAAGACCCTTTCTACCGCCTTTAGTGGTCTTGGTGCCACTCATGTGAATGATGCTTGGATCAAGAGGAAGTATGTGAGTGCCATCATGCCATTTGAGCCTTTGGACTTGAAGAGCCTTGAAGGAAGACACAACTATCATCTCATGAACTCAAATAAGGTGATGCAAGAGATAGCCTCTTTTAAAGTTCAAACAAATCTTGCTTATGGCACTCGTGCTCGTTCTATTAGAATGCACAAAGGGGCCTCCGTTGCTTTGAAGTCCAAGGTTGTGACCAAGATGGTGCACCATCAAGAAGAGGTTGAATAAAGAGAAGACTTGGTTCCATCAAATTCCCAAGAGTATGATCTGGTTGCTTAAGGACTTCATTGCTCTTGCCGTGCAATTTTTTTGGAAGAATCCTCCCAATGTCAAGGAATATATTGAGGAGAAAGCCAAGTCAAGCTATGGCAAGGAAAGAAATAAAAAACTGAGGGTTGTTTAAATTGTTAAGACAAGTATCACTTTGTTGTCGAGTGCCTGTTTGAGAATAGAGAAAGTCAAGGAGGAAAACATGTTATCAAGGAGAAGTCAAAGCTCCCTCACAAGAAGCCTTTCATCAAGAAGGAACCTTTCAAAAAGAAACAACCTTCAAGGTTTGTGCTAGTGACTCAAGAAGAGTATGATTTGGGAGATGAAGAAGAAGAAACCACAAGTAAAGTGGCCGCTATTGCTATTGGATCTTCGTCATCTCCATCACGCTTTGAATCCCCCAATGGGAATCTTCCTCAACCTTCAGCAAAGTGCTTCATGGAAAAGGCCATCAAGGTATCATCTTATACCACCTCTAAGACTCCAAATGGAAATAATAACCTTGATAGTCTTAGTGTAGACGATGAAATTGCTTCTTTGGGTCTATTTATGTCTAACATGCAAGGTGAGCCCAAAAGATACTTTGATCTTCTCATGAGCCCATTTGGAGAGGCTCAAGGGGCTCTTGAGAAGAAAGGTGATACCGAGAGAGAGGATGCAATTGAAAAGGCATCTCTCTCAATTTCTCTTGAGGAAGAACATGAGCTTCGAGTCTCTCTTGAGGAGAAACCTGAGACTATTGAGGAGCACACAATGAATTAATGTCTAAACTCACTAAGGAACGTGACCATGCGATTGCTAAATATAAATTGGCTAAAAATAAAAGAGGTTGAGTTTGGGGTTGGTCATGATAAACTAACCGAGGAGTTAGAGAAGCTCAGCGAGGCTCACAAGGCCTTGGAGGGTGAACACTCTACCCTCAAAAATTCATATGAACAACTTCAAACTCAACTAGATCAAATTAATGTGCCTAGTACCTCTACTTATTCTTGTGATCATGCAAATATTATTGAGGAGAATGTTAGGTTGAAGTATGAGCTTGCAAGGCTAAAGGGCAAGGGCCCTAGTGTTGAGAAAGTGGTTGGGCAACCAAAAATTGTGGATCCAAGGCCACAAAATGTCAAGCAAGGTATTGGCTATGTTTCCACGAGCAAGAACAAGAAGAAGGCCGAGACCGCGCAAGAAAACAAGAATGTTCGTGTGAGTGGTATTGTCATTAGGGACTGCACTACTCGTAGCAACCCCGCGGGAACTAATAATCCTCAACATTTCTTATATGTTTCTTTTTATGGTGTTGTGCAAGCTAAATATGTTGGTCCTATTGAGCATTACATTGACTATACTATTTTGGGTTCCAAAGACCCTTGTTGCTAACATGAGAGGACCCTCCTCGGGTCCTAACTCTAGTCAATGATTTCTTGTAGGACTATGCTTCCGGTGGGTCAAAGTGGATGCTTGACAGTGGATGTACAAGTCATATGACTGATGAACCACAAGTATAGGGGATCGCAACAGTCTTCGAAGGAAGTAAAACCCAAATTTATTGATTCGTCACAAGGGGAGCCAAAGAATAACTATAAGCCTTAACAGATGAATTGTCAGTTCAACTGCACCTGAAAGTAAACTTAGTTGGCACAATTTATAAGTAGCAACAGTGATATAACAACAGTAGTAGTAAAGTAACAGTAGCAACAGTGTAACGTAGACAGTAGTAATGATCTCAGTAAACAATAGGATTAAAGTACTGTAGGCAGAAGAACCTGTGTATGGGCGTTTCATGGATGAGATAGTTCATATAATAATCATAACACATGGCACTTGCAGATAAACAATAATAAAGCATCCAAGTACTAAAATAAACAAAGGAATGTGTTTCGTATATAGTCGTACGTGCTCGTAATGAGAAACTTGCATAACATCTTTTGTCCTGCCAGCCCGTTGCAGCGGGGCCTCAAGGGAAACTACTGGAAATTAAGGTACTACTTTTAATAAAGTATCGGAGCAAAGAATTAACACTTCATGAACACACGTAATCCTCACATCATAGCCTTCCCCTCCTGTTATCCCAATTGTTGTCACTTTGGGGCCTCGGGTTCCGGACAATGACATATGTATAAAACTTGCAGGTATGATCTAAAACACAATTATCTTCATGATACAATAACATGTTCAAATATGATATCATGTCACTCGGGCCCTAGTGACAAGCATTAAGCACAAAAAGTTGCAACAACAATTGGTAACACTAACAACGGATACTAGGCACAATTCCTTAACAATCTGGCAATTATTACATGAACGATCTCATCCAATCCTACCATCCCTCTCAGCCCACAACGGGGATTACTGAACATGGATGGGGGAATCATGGACGGTTGATGGAGAGGTGGTGGCGATGACGATGGCCATGATCTCCTCCAAATCCCTGTCCCGGCAGGGTGCCAGAACATGAACTTCTGATCCCCGGATTGAGTTTTGAGGAGGCGACAGCACTCAGGTGTGTTTATGTGGAATATGAAGAACCCCCCGACGTTTTTAGGGCAGAAGGCTTAAGTAGTCGAAAGGGGGGTGTTGGGGGGCCACCGAGGCGACCACGACACAGAAGGGCGCGGTCCCACCCACTGCCGCCCTGGGGTGTGGCGTGGTGCCCCACCTCCGACTCCCCTTCTGGCTCCATGGGTCTTCTGGAAAAATAGGAAGTTTGCGACAATTTTCGGCGATTTTCCCAAAAGTTGACTTTCTGCACAAAAATAAGACACTAGGGCAATTCTGCTGAAAGCAGTGTTAGTTCCACCCAAATCATACAAATTAAAGGTAAAACAATAGCAAAAGTGTTCGGGAAAGTAGATACGTTTTGGACGTATCAACTCCCCCCAAGCTTAGCTTATTGCTTGTCCTCAAGCAATTCAATTGACAGACTGAACGCGATAAGAAAAATTTTACGAACACATTTGCTCATATGATGTATACATACCTAAACTGTGATCAAAACATAGTTAGATCATAATAGTAGATATCTAAATAACAAAACTTTCTAATTATGCAACAATGAAAATATTCCAACATACTAAGAGTAAATAATCTGAAATATATCTATGTGCAGGATTACAATGTTCGTAATAAGACATGGTAAAATGGTATCTCGCTTGCTTGTATAGCAAAACATAAATGCCCGAGCACCTCTGAAGTTTAAATGAATGCTAGATATAGATATCAGAGATAAAAGCATCAAAGTTATACCACAGTTAACCGTATTCTGGGACAAGTACATTACACTAAGAATGACAATTATGCGCTTAAAGAAGTGCTCAAATAAAGTATGTTGACTCAACATAAAAGTAAAAGATTGGCCCTTCGCAGAGGGAAGCAGTGATTTAACATGTGCTAGAGCTTTTTATTTTTAAAACAGAGGTAATTTTTTTTGGGGAGGTGGTTGTTCCTATCAACAAATAGTAATAACGATCTTATCATCTTCCATGCTAAACAAGTTTTTAGAGCAGTTCCAAGATGTTAGGCATTTATAGCATGCACTTTATATAGTTTTACACTGCTCCCAACCTTTTTTTCACAAACCATGGCTAACCAAATCCTCGGGTGCCTACCAACAATCATATACCATGGAGGACTATCTGTTTTCATTAATTTTTAATATAGTGGTCTAACCAGCTCTTGTGCAAAATAAAAGTGAATAATTAGATGTAAGCTGCTAGTCCGAGGAACTAAATTTAGCATGAAAGACAATAATCTCAACTACCACGTCCTCATGAGCTAAAAACAGTGTCACAAAATGAGAAGTATTTTGAAGGTTTTAAAGGTAGCACATGAAAATTTACTTGGAATGGTTTGAAATACCATGTATAGGAATTTATAGTGGACTCTTTGGAATAACTTGGTTTTACGGATTTGGATGCACGAGCAGCATTCCAGCTCAGTACAAGTGAAGGCTAGCAATAGACTGGGAAGCGACAACAACAGAGCATAACTGTCATAATCACACTTGCAACAAAATAAAATTAATAGTGGCATAAAAGTGATACTAAACTCTGAGTCAAAATAAATCATCGAGGCTTTAATTGACTTTGTTTTCAGTCATAAACATCTGTGAGCATGTGCCAAGTCAATTCAAGTGAATCATTCAGAGGAGGATACCACAATACCATATCATTTTATGAATAAAACAATGCAAAAATATCTATATGACATGTTATCTACAATCAACAAATTGGATTTGATCATGAGAAGACATGAACTTAACAACTAAACATTAAGTATATTATTGATATCCCACAAGTATAGGGGATCGTGTGTAGCCTTTTTGATAAGTAAGAGTGTCGAACCCAACGAGGAGATAAAGGTAGGATAAGTATTCTCTCAAGTTGTATCAGTATAGGGGATCGTGTGTAGCCTTTTTGATAAGTAAGAGTGTCGAACCCAACGAGGAGATAAAGGTAGGATAAGTATTCTCTCAAGTTCTATCAACCACTGATACAACTCTACGCACACTAAACGTTTACTTTACCTAGGAAATAATTCTAGAGCAACAATACGGCTAAACAAGATAGTTTTGCAGGATAATAAATACCTGAAAGTAAAGTTAGTTGCTGCAGCAATAAAGTACACTAAATTACTATAAACTAACAGTACCATGAGTGTGGGAAAGTGGTGGTAATTATGATGTATTTATCCATGATCAAATAGTCAAATACATGGTTGATATTCCTCTTTTATGTAGGAGAGGCAAAACTAACAAGCTCTCACTATCCAAGGATTGCAAGTACTTATGATTGGAACTCTAGCAAACGTCCGCAACTACTAGAAGATACATTAAGGTAAAAATACCCAACCATAGCATTAAGATCAAAGGTCCTCTTTATCCCATATGCTTTAATCACTAGATTGGGGCTCATGTTTCTGTCACTCAAGCAGTCCTCCCTCTAGTTTTCTCCACATACTACAAACCCTATGATGTGATCCATGCGCGCATAAACATATGATGGCACCATAGGACCGTAACAAATTCAATATATAGTTCAAACCATCCATAGAGATTCAACAATCAATCATATGACAAAAGGGATCTACACAAACATGACATAGATGCAATAGATCATCTGCAAATAATTTATAACGTCAAACATCATGTTTACATAGGGCGGTACAGAGGTGTGTGGGAGGATGAACCACTGTATACAAGTAGAAGTTGGCAATAGATATGGCGGTGAAGAAGTTGGAGAGGACAGCGCGGGGCGCAGGGTGGCGGCGGCGCCGGCGGTGGCGCAGGGACTCCTTCCCTGCGCCGCCGGCATCATAGGGGAGCGCCGCCCCTTAGACCTCTTCCTTCATGGACTTGGGAGACCTCCCCCATGGAGATGAGATCCATGGGGAGGCCAAAATGTGGTTTTGGTGGCTGGAAATTCGTGGTATGGGGTGTCTCCCACAACCTAGGTTTCCTTCCTTTATATAGTCTCACGGATTTCCGTCATCCCATCTAGGGCTGCGATAAATCGGGCGTATCTCGGCCGCCCGGACTTGGAATCAGGCGAATTTTAACACTAGAACATACGCCGCGAAATTCCCCACAACTTTGTATTCTGTGAGATTTCCATTTGACGTTGTCTTCAACCCGTAACGTGGCAATCTTTAAAAAGTGTTTTCAGTCAGATTTCAGGAACGTCCCAATTCGACCCCAACAAGGTTTCTTCTTCTATTTTTGGTAATTACTACACATCAAAGTGTAGAAAAAGAACATTATGCACTTTTGAAACTATTAGTAGGTTAGTCCAAATAAATCATCAACTTAATATAAAAACAATTATGAAAAACATTAAAGTAGCATGAAACCAACAAAAATTATAGATACGTTTTGAACGTATCACATACCCACTACCATAACTAACTAAGCATGTTCACATGGATAAGTATATGTACAAAAATGAAAAAAAATAGAGTTCATAAAAGCCTCTCACCACATCCAAGTTGTCGAATATCGTCATTATTACCTTTCACTTGCATGACTTGAATGATAGTAAATGAAAACCAAGCCCTAAGTAGAGTCACGAAAGACTGTTGAAATCTGCAAAAACTTTACAAAGCAAAAACGAGCAACAAATATTTTTGGGTTTTCGATTTTAAAGCAAATTAGGAAATAATCAAATAAACAAAGGAAATATTTTTGGATTTTTGAATAACAAACCAAAAATGAAAAAGACAAAACTAAACTACAAACCGAAATAATAAAGAAACAAAATAGAAATATTTTTGGTCTTTTGAGGTTTTGAAAAATAAAAACAATCACAAGAAAGAAAAACTAAAAGAAAGTGAAAGATGGATATACATAGAACTGGCATGATATGAAATCAAGAGATGAGTGAATTGTCAGTGTACGCGTACCTCCCCCCCAAGCTTAGGCTTTTGGCCTAATTGGGAGTCTTCCCCACGGCTGGTAAGAGCCCCATGATGGTAAATCATTTCTATAGTGATCATAGGAATCGTCCTCCAAAGACGGGAAAGTACCACTCGCATAGTCATATTGATACGAGGAGCTAGCTTGCTCGGGCTTCCCCTCCTCTGGTTCGGCCAGGGGGCGTGTTCCGCCAAGTATGCATCAACATCCTCCTCTGGAAATGGAAATCCTTGCCTGACATCAAGGTTAAACAAAAGAGGTGCAGGCAGACAAACCAATCGCTCAGAAACCTCTTTAGTCCTACCCCTAATGGCAGGGACAAAGATTAACTCATAGGACAAATTATCAATGGTCAACCACTTGGTAACAAATTTATGAAGGATCATGGAATGAATATCAAGTATAGCAATAGGAAGCTCCATATTAGTATAATGAGGTTCTACATGATGATAAGATGCCAACCTAGAAGCAATAAGACCACCACAAATACTCCCTTTCTCACGGTTGGTGGAAAGACGACAATCAATCAAAGCAACCAAATTATAAGTTCTATCATTTTTGAAAGCAGCAGTAAGAAATGCCAAATTATATACGGATAATTAATTAGCATTATTTCTAGCTAGAAATCCCTTGCTAATAAATTGGGAAAAGTATCGAATAGCAGGGAGCAAAATAAGTCGATTCATTGATCATAAACCAATGTGAAACTTCTCACAGGAAAATTGTGCTACTTAAGCTGGATTTTGCTAAAGCTTTTGAAACCATCGATCATAAAGCAATGCTGAGAATTATGAAACAGATGGGATTTTATGATAAATGTCTTGCATGGATTGAAACTATTTTTTGTTCTAGCATGTCTGCTGCCCTTTTGAGTGGGGTGCCTAGGAGACAATTTCACTGTAGAAGAGGAGTCAGACAAGGCGGTCCTCTTTCTCCCCTTATTTTTGTGCTTGCAGCTGATCTTCTCCAAGCTGCTATTAACAAAGCTTTTCATGACAATATCATTCAAGCTCCTCTCTCCAATGACTTTGGTCTTGACTACCTAGTGATTCAATATGCATATGATACAATAATTGTTATGCCTACTTGCCCTGTTCAGATTGATGTCATGAAGGAGATTTTGGATACTTATGCTAGGTCCACTGGTCTGCATATAAATTATCACAAATATGTCATGATTCCAATTAATATCTCACCTTCCACTGCTAGTACTTTGGCTACTCTTCTTGGATGTGACATTGGTTCCATACATTTCACATACCTTGGGCTTCCTCTTGGTACTACTAGACCTACTGTTCAGGATCTCATGCCTCTTGTGGACAGATTGGAAAGAAGCCTAACTGTTCATTACATGATGATGTCTTATAGTGGAAGAGTTTCTTTGATCAATTCACTCCTCACTTCAATGGCTACACACACCATGTGTGTTCTTAAGGTTCCCAAGAAATTTCTTGATCATATTGACAAGATTAGGAGACACTGTTTGTGGGACAAGAAAACTGAGAATGGTGACAATTGTAATCCTTTGATTTCCTAGGACAAAGCATGTAGGCCTAATAAGAAAGGAGGTATGGGAGTTCTCAATTTAAAGATCCATAATGAAGCATTGTTGCTCAAATTTTTGAATAAATTCTATAACAGGAAAGATATCCCTTGGGTAAACCTGATTTGGCAAGCTCACTATCAGAATAGGATTCCACATGTTGTGGGCCCTTGTGGATCCTTTTGGTAGAAGGACATTCAGAAATTCACACCAGTGTTTAGAGGGATATCCACCTGCAATATTGTTCAGGGAACTCAGTACTTTTCTGGAAGGATAATTGGGGAGAAGGAATAGTTGCTGATTTATTTCCTAGAGATTTCTCCTTCTCAATTAGAGAAGATAGTTCAGCTCTAGACTTTCTCTCAGCCAATACTTTGTCCACAAATTTTGCTCTGCCATTATCCTCCCAGGCTATGGAGGAATTGAGACAAATTCAGCAAGCAACTACACACATCTCTATTGACACTGGGTCGATTGATCAATGGTCTTACCTCCAGGGCTCTGATTCTTACTCCTCCAAGAAGTTCTATGACCTCTGTTTCAGAAATCTGCAGCCCAATGCTGCCTTTGCATGGTTGTGGAATGCTAAATGTGTTCCCAAACTGAATTTCTTCTGCTGGTTACTATTATCTGACAGATTGAACACAAGGAACATGTTGAGAAGAAGACATCTTCACATAGATGGTGGCTACACGTGCAACATGTGTAACTCTAATACTGAAGAGACTATTGAACACCTGTTTTTCTGCTGTCCTTTCTGTAAGAGTTGCTGGAATAGACTATCTATTTCCTATCTCCAACAACACCCAACATGACAGATTCCAACCGATATTTTTTTCCAAGCAACACTGGCACACGGATATGTTCATGGATATATTTGTTATAGCTGCATGGAGCCTGTGGAAAGAAATAAACAACTTCTATTTCCAGAGGGTTAGGCCAGATACTACCTCCTGGGTGGCTAGATTAAAACAAGATTTTAATCTTCTGGTGCATAGGACCAAAGAGGATAAACACGATTTCATTAAAATCCTTGCTGATTCTTTGTAAATTTGAGACTTTATATTCCCCCCTCCCCTCACTCTTGAGATGTAACAATGTAAATATTGTTCTTACTCTCTTGAGGAGTGACCATTTATTAATATATATACAAGGCAGTCAGAGCCTTTCCTACTGTCATAATTTTTTTTTAATAAAATATGTCGAATCTTACCACCTTCACTTACCAATCCTCTACCTTTGGTGATTTCCGAGTAGAGTTCCACTAGATGATCAGGTTGCCTCTTAATCCTGGCATGTATGGCTATGCAAAAATCATAGAAGGGAAGATCGATGGGAACATTATAAATTATATAGTGAAGCATGGGAGGTTCCATATGCCAATAAAATCTGAAATCCTGCACAACAGACATAGTCAATTTTGCATATTGACGTGGCTCGTCTGAAACAAATTCCTCCAACCCTGCATTAGAAGTTAGTGTGGTGAAGTCTTGAAGGATTCCTGTAGTAGTCATGAATTAATGGCATGGATAAACTGCAGGGGATACAGAGTCTTCACTGTTAACCCCCATAACTTCGGGCACATCTAAATCCTCAGCATGAATATGGGGTACATGCACATTCCGCTCCATCTTCCTTTTCTGAATTTTTTAACAACTCTCATAAAAAATATATTTGGAACAACTAAATGAAGGGAACTACTATAGAAACTTGCAAGAGGGCTTAAACATGCATCAAAATTGATTAGTCTGGCATAGAACAAGCATGGAAGCTCACTTAACATGTACACTACAACAACATACTAGATATATACTCAACCAAACAAAATTCTACTTGGATATACGGAGGACTCACTTACCGGAGAGTAAATGATCCAAATATCAACAACAAAGATGGGCTGAGCAAATAGATCAAAGGATTTTAGCCAAGAACAACAAGAACACGAGTTTGAATAATGGTGGAGTGTTTTGTCCGGAGAGAGAAAGGATGGGGGAGGAAGATGCACATGAGGAGGGTCAGGTGGGACCCACACCACAGGAGGGCACGGTCCCACCCCTTCCACTTCGGCGTGTGGCGTGGTGGCCCTATGGGCCCCCTGGTCAGCCTCAAGTGCTCCCAGGCCCCCCATGTAAAAATAGGAATTTAGAGAATTTTTTCATACTTTTTTGAATTTTTTTATTTTTGAGCATTTTCTCGATGTTTTAAATAATTGAAAACAGCAACAATGATTTATAAATGAGCTAAAAGACACCATCATTTTATAATTACAGAAACAAAATAGTAGGTAGGATAAGTGAGAGAGAAGATGTTGTTTAACAATTTTATGCATCTAATATGTACTTGTTAACAAGGTTGATCAAGTCTTGTCACCAAATATATTTTATTTGACATAAAAGAATTAAACTACATGAAACCATCATTTTACCTTGTATGGAATATATATAGATCCCACCATAATATATATTGATATTCTTCGTGATGATCATATATACGGCAATCAATGCTCCCCACTCTAAGAGTTCTAAAATTTTCAATTGTATGAACACCACATAATTTATTCAACTTCCTGGGAAAATACACAGTGTGCTATTTATCATTGACATTAAAAGTAACCTTCCCTTTTTTGCAATCAATAACAGCCCCTGCAGTATTAAGAAACTGTCTTCCAAGAATAATAGACATATTATCATCTTCACGCATATCCAACACAATAAAGTCCGTTAAAATTAAGACAATTATTAGCAACTTGAACGGGAACATTATCACATATGCCAACATGAATAGCACTAGATTTATCAGCCATTTGCAAAGATATATCAGTTGGTATCAACTTTTCGAAGTACAATATTTTATAAAGAGAGAGGCATCACACTTACTCCTTCTCCAAGATCACGTAGTGCAGTTCTAACATAATTACTTTTGATGGAACAAGGAATAGTTGGTATACCTAGATCTCCAAGTTTCTCTCGGACCTTACCATTGAAAGAATAATTAGCAAGCATAGTAGAAATTTCCTCATTAGGATTCTTCCTTTTGTTAGAGACAATATATTTCATATATTTTGAATAAGGAGGCAATTTAATAGCATCAGTCAAAGGGATTTGCAAGAACAAAGGCTTCATCCACTCACAAAATTTATTGTAGTGTTCTTGTTCCTTGGATTTATGTTTCTTTTTAGGAAAAGGCATTGATTTTTGCACCCAAGGTTCTTTCTTTACCATGTTTCTTATCAATAAAATCTTCTTTAGTGTATTTCTTGTTTTCAATATCATCATCGGAATCTTCTTCAATTACTTCCTTATTATTGGTAATGTTATTATCATTGTTATTAACATGTTCATTACCATCTTAGTTTAGTATCAGACACAGATATACTATTAGGATCACTAACATGTTGTTTATCCTTAGCAGTTTCAGAAGACTCTACATGATTTTTATGTTTCTCCTTCTTTTTCTTAGAAGTAGTACCAGGTTTTTTAGTTAGCTGAGAGTCTTGTTCAATTCTTTTAGGATGTCCTTTAGGATATAAGGGGTCTTGAGTAGAAGCACCACCTCTAGTTTCTATACCAAAAGCATCTTTATCATGATTTTATAGAAAGTTATCTAGTAGATATTTTTGTACCTTAGTAATTTTCTCCATTTGGGTTTGAACCATATTAAAATGTTTAACAAGGCCATTAATCTCATTCACGGTTCTTTCTAAAACATCATGTAATTTACTAATGCTACGATAATATTCTAGCAGTTGATTTTGCAATCTCATATTAAAATTCTCTTGCTTAGCAATAAAATTATCAAGTTCATCTAAGAATTGATAAGGAGGCTTTCCATAAGGAATATCACTAGCATTGAAATATTGGAGATATTTTACCTCAATTGCAGACGGTTGAGGAATTGGTTTGCATAATTCTTCTATTGAAGGTGGATTCTTCACATCTTCAGATTTAATACCTCTCTCTTTAAAAGACCTTTTATCTTCTCTCATTCCTTCATCATTTAGTTCAATCACACCTCTTTTCCTCGGTGTGGGAACTGGAGTAGGTTCTGGCACAATCCAATATGGATGGTTTTGACTTATTTTGTCTATTAATTCCCCAGCTTCATCCGGAGTTCGTTTCCTGAAAACACAACCAACACAACTATCTAGGTAGGTCCTAGATTCAATAATTAGTACATTATAAAATATACGAATAAGTTCATTTTTAGCTCGTTGATGCGCATGCTGAATTCTAATTAAATAGCAAAACATTGTCCAAGATTCAGGTATGTTTTCTTCCTTTAATTGCTCAAAGTTAAAAAATTCTTTGCAAAGCAGCATGTTGAGCACTAGCAGGATAATATTTCTAGAAGAAAACTTCAACCAGGCCTTGAGAACTTCTAATAGAACCAGAAGATAAATTATTAAACCAAGTTTTGGCATCATCTTTCAATGAGAACAGAAATATTTTGGTGACAAAGTAACTGCGCTTTTTAATATCATCAGAAAACAAACTACTTAGAGTAGAAAGCTTGTTCATATGTTCCACATCACTTTCATTTTCAGCACCTCTAAAAGTCTCGTTCTCCACAACAGATATAAGAGACAAATCAACAGAAAAATCATAATCTTTATCCCTTATGTTTATAGGTGATGTAGCAAACTTAGGGTCAAGAGAAAGCTTATAACCAATATCATGTTTTTCAATAAAGTCCCTTATCTCATCAGCATTTTTAAAAGAATCATGTTTCATGCAATCTTCAATAAATTCATCATCAATTTCAACACATTCATCCTCATCACCAAGATCATCACTAGGACACTCTCTAGACTCAGGCGAATCAACAGGTGTAATAATATTTTCATAGTATTTCAGCATATTCAGATTGTCAAGATGTACCAATTGTAGCATCTAGAAAAGGACCTAGCGAACCACTCTCATTAAACACAGTAGAAGCATCATCAAATTCATCAAGAGTATTCTTAGATTTAGCAGTAGTCACACATGAAGTAGGCACTTGTGGCGATGTAACAAGTTGATTAATAACAGATGATGAATCAAGAGCAGCAGAGGTACTCAGAGTTGTACCTTTTTCTTGTAGTGGATGGAAAGATAGCCACCTTATTATCATGAGCCTTCCCTATGATAAATAAATTGCAGCAAATAATATTACCTTCAGATGAGCTTATAAATAAATCTATGCTCCCCGGCAACGACGCCAAAAAATAGTCTTGATGACCCACAAATATAAGGGATCGCAATATTCTTCGAGGGAAGTAAAACCCGAATTTATCGATTTGACACAAAGGGAGCCAAAGAATAAATATAAGCCTTAACAGATGAATTGTCAGTTTAGCCGCACCTGAAAGTAAACTTACGTGGCACAACCTATCAGTAGCAATGTGATATAACAACAACAATAGTGAAGTAACCGTAGCAACAGTGTAACGTAGACATCAGTAACGATCTCAGTAAACAACCAGATTAAAATACTGTAGGAAGAAGAATAGGTGTACGGGCGTTGCATGGATGAGATAGTTCATATAATAATCATAACACATGGCAATTGCATATAAACAATAATAAAGCATCCAAGTACTTAAATAAACATAGGCGTGTGTTCCGTATATAGTCGTACGTGCTCACAATGAGAAACTTGCACAATATCTTTTGTCCTGACAGCCCGTTGCAGCGGGGCCTCAAGGGAAACTACTGGCAATTAAGTTACTCATTTTAATAAAGTACCGGAGCAAAGCATTAACACTTCATGAACACACGTAATCCTCACATCTCAGCCTTCCCCTCCGGTTATCCCAATTGTTGTCACTTTGGGGCCTCGGGTTCCGGACAATGACATGTGTATACAACTTGCAGGTATGATCTAAAACACAATTATCTTCATGATACAATAACATGTTCAAATCCGAGACCATGACACTCGGGCCCTAGTGACAAGCATTAAGCACAACAAGTTGCAACAACAATAGATAGCACTAACAACGGATACTAGGCACCATGCCCTAACAATCTGGCAATTATTACATGAACAATGTCATCCAATCCCTACCATCCCTCTCTGCCTACAGCAGGGATTACTCACACATGGATGGGGGAATCATGGACGGATGATGGAGAGGTGGTGGCGATGACTATGGTGATGATCTCCTCCGAATCTCCATCCCGGCAGGGTGTCAGAACAGGAACTTCTGATCCCCGAATTGAGTTTCGAGGAGGCGGCGGAGCTCGGGTGTGTTTCTGTGGAATATGATGATGCCCCCGACATGTTTAGGTTAGGAGGCTTAAGTAGACGAAAGGGAGGCATCGGGGGGGGGGGGGCACCGAGGTGACCACACCACAGGAGGGCGCGGTCCCACCCCTTGCCGCGCTAGGGTGTGACGTGGTGGCCTGATGCGCCAACTCCGACTCCTCTTTTGGCTCCGTGGGTCTTCTGGAAAAATAGAAAGTTTGCGACAATTTTCGGCGATTTTCCCGAAAGTTGACTTTCTGAACAAAAATAAGACACCTGGGCAATTATGCTAAAACATCGTTAGTCCGTGTTAGTTCCATCCAAACCATACAAATTAGAGGTAAAACAATAGCAAAAGTGTTCGGGAAAGTAGATACGTTTTGGACGTATCAATGACCGGAAGCAAAGAGCTTATGACGGAGTTGCGACCAAATATAAATAAGGCAACCGTCACTTATGGAGATAAGTTTAAGTCTAAGGTAACGATTTCGCCAAGGTGGTTGTTGCTCCTAACATCACTCTTTCAAATGTCATGCTTGTTGAATCCCTTGGTTGCAATTTACTTTCCATTCGTTCTTTAGGGAAGATGGGTTTCTCCGTCTTCTTTGAACCTAACATCGTGGTACTTTTGTGGAGCAAGACTCTAGACGTTGCATACGTAGGGCATGTCAAAAATGAGTGGTCTGCGGTAGACTTTTCGGGGTCTACCAACACTCAAGAGATGTATCTCTTCGGAAAGGCGGATGTGGGATGGTTGTGGCATCACTGCCTATCCCAGGTCAACATGATAACTTTGCAAAGTCTTCACAAAGGTGGCCACATCCTTGGACTGAAATAAAATGTTTCCTTTGCCAAAGATCGTGTTTGTAGGGCTTGTGTTGAAGGAAATATGCATGACTCCGCCGATCCAAGCAAGACTATTATTTCATAAAAGAGGATTTTGGAGCTTCTCCATGTGGATCTCTTTAGTGTTGTTCCCGAGGCAAGTCTTGTTGGAAAGAAGTATTGCTTGGTGATTGTTGATGACTATTCAAGATATACTTGGGTTTATTTCTTCAAGTTGAAGAGTGAGACCAAACAAACTGTCGTCGACTTCTCCAATCAAGTGCAACACCAACACAATGTTCCTATCTTGGCCATTAGATGTGACAATGGCTCTGAGTTCAAGAAATACACCCTAAATGAATTTTTTAGTGAAGAGGGGATTCGTCATCAATATTGCGCTGCATATACCCCTCAACAAAATGGTGTAGCTGAAAGGAAGAACTGTACCCTGTTGGATATGGCTAGGACCATGTTGGTGGAGTATACTTCTCCCCAATATCTATGGGCCTCTACGGCTTGTCACTCCTCTAATCAGCTCTACATTCGCAAGGTCTTAATAAAGACTTCATATGAGATTCTCACCGAGA
The DNA here is from genome assembly GCA_028641055.1 of Alopecurus myosuroides. Taxonomy (NCBI): domain Eukaryota; kingdom Viridiplantae; phylum Streptophyta; class Magnoliopsida; order Poales; family Poaceae; genus Alopecurus; species Alopecurus myosuroides. The sequence continues at coordinate 117,602,252 of CM054061.1, forward strand.
ACAAACCAAATATCTCCTACTTCCGTGTCGTTGATTGTAAGTGTTTCTATTTGGTAAAATGTGTCCGTTTGTCTAAATTCCAATATAAATCTATCGATGGTACATTTGTTGGTTATAGTGCCGAATCCCACACTTATAGAGTCTTTGACAAGGCCTCACGGATTGTCATTTAATCTTGTAGTGTGATGTTTGAAGAAAATGATGGCTCCCAGGTGGCGCAATTTCATATTTCTAATGTAGATGTTGAAATACCTCAAGAAGCCATAGGAAGGATGGGTGTGGGATTTTTCCGCCCCATCGAGGGACACCTTGTGGCTGATCGAGAAGAACTATGCTCTAATCAAGTGGATCCCTCGTCTATACTAGAAGAACATGCCAATGGATCAAGTGTTTCACCAACCCAAGAACAAGCTCAGGACCCTCCTCTTGTTGATCAAGTTGCTATGCAAGAATCAAGTTCGCCTATCATTCAAGCTAGCCAAGTTCAACCTTCTTCATCTCATGTTGAAGCAAACCAAAATTATGATCAAGGCCAACATTCCGGTCAAGATGGGGACCCAAATGATCAAGATGATCAAGTGATTCCTCCTCACAATAATGAGGAGATCGAAGCATGTCGTTCCGCAAGGGTTCCTATAGCTTGGAAGAGAACTGATTTCTCCGATGATAAGGTGTTGGGTGATGTGATAGGAAAAAGATCCACAAGAGCTAAATTGGCAAGCATTAGTGAGCATCAAGCTCACATATCCATGGTGGAACCAAACAAAGTGTTTGAGGCTCTTGAGGACTCAGATTGGTTGGAAGCTATGCATGATGAGCTCAATAACTTTGAGCGTAAAAAAGTGTGGAAGCTAGTTGAGAAGCCCAAAGATTGTCACAATGTTATAGGCACCAAGTGGATCTTCAAGAACAAGGAAAATGAGCATGGAATTTTCATAAGGAACAAGGAAATATTGGTAGCTCAAGGGTACTCCCAAGTGGAAGGCATTGACTTTGATGAAACCTATGCTTATGTGGCTCGCCTTGAGTCCATCTGTATCCTTCTTGCATATGCTTCTTCTCACAACTTTAAATTGCAACAAATGGATATGAAAAGTTCTTTTCTAAATGGTCCATTGCAAGATTTGGTATGTGTTAAGAAACCACCGGGTTTTGAGAACCCCAACTTCCCTAACCATGTCTACAAGCTCGATAAGGCGCTCTATGGACTTAAACAGGCACCACGTGCGTGGTATGAGCACCTTAGTGAGTTGTTGAAAGACCTTGGATTTGAAGTTAGGAAAATCGATCCCACCCTTTTCACAAAAGGTTAAATGGGATCTTTTCATATGCCAACTACATGTTGATGATATCATCTTTGGCTCAACTAATCAAGATTTCAATGATAATTTTTCAAAGCTTATGACTTATAGGTTTGAGATGTCTATGATGGGAGAGTTGAGATTCTTTCTGGCTTTGAGATCAAGCAATTGGTTAGAGGAACTTTCATCTCTCAAGCCAACTACACTCAAGACATTCTCAAGAGGTTTAACTTCCAAGGTGTTAAAGAGAATGTCTCCCCAATGCAAACCAAGTTCCATCTCAAGTGCAATCCGGACGGTAAAGATGTGGACTTGTATCATTCTAGATTGGTTCTTTGTGTTCTCTTTGTGCATCTAGGACCGATATTGTGTTGAGTGTAGGAGTGTGTGCAAGGTATCAAGCGGCTCCTATGAAAAGCGCAATTGGTGGCGGTCCATATGATCTTTCGGTATTTGGTTCATACCTTAAAGTATGGTTTGTGGTACCCAAAGTGGGCACAATTTTATCTCAGTGGGTACACATACTCGGATTGGGATGGTGATTAAGATGATAGGAAATCGACTTGCGGGGCTTTCCAATTCCTTGGTAGGTCTTTGGTGAGTTGGTCTTCTAAGAAGAAAAATTGTATATCTCTCTCCTCCACCGAAGCCGATTATGTGGCGGCTGCTAGTGCTTGGATCCAATTACTATGGATGAGGCAAACCCTCAAAGATTATTATGTTCACTGCGATAAGTTTTCCCTCTTATGTGACAATGAGAGTGCCATACAAATCGCCTACAAACCCGTGCAACACACAAGGATGAAGCATATTGAGATTCATCATCATTTCATTCGGGATCATGTGGCAACAGGTGACATTGAGCTATTCTATGTCCCAACCAAGGATAATCTCGCGGACATATTCACGAAGCCTCTAGATGTTTCAAGATTCGTGTTTTGAGGAATGGGCTAAATATCATCTATTCAAGAAGTTTGACTTGAGGATCCTACACACACGCCTATAGTTGACTATGTGTTTGGGTTTAGGTGTAGGCATGGACATAGGGTGAGGGTTATCCTAACGCATTGGGTTCTCCCTCCCCCCCCCTATTATGCCCAAAGTAAAAAATCATTTATTTCTCTTTCTTTAATGTTGAATTGTGAGCTAAAATGTTGAGAATTGGCAATGCACCCAATATACATATTCGCGGTTTCATACCATACTCCCTTATATGGTGGCCTAGGACACCTACCTATTCTTTGTGAATAGTTGGTTCTTGTTTGGTTGTTATGTGGATTTCATTTGAATATTTTTTTTGCGTTGGTTGGTTTCTTGGGAAACATGCTCAATCTTGGCCATGTATTCATTTGCATCTTGCAAGTTTGAGCATGAAGTACTATCACCTGTTTGTGTCTCTTAATCCCAAGCCACAACACTCCCCTCTCGAAACAAATTCTTTCTCGAATATCATTTCTTAGACCCCATGTCGGAAAATGGAACCTGGCTAGCGCTACTACCATCAGCTACAGCGGTACTACCGCTGTGGCTGACAGTAGTACCCAGGCACCGGTACTACCCCTACTGGATCTGCGCCCTGCGCTCGCTCCAGGAACGGTACCACTTCCCTGGTACCGCAAGTATCAGGTGAGCGGTACTACCGCTGCGGTCTGGATTCATGGGTTAAGTTGGATCTGGGAATTAGAGGTTCTCTTTTACCCCACTCCCTCACCCCGACCCCCACATCGAACCCAGCCGCCGCCGCTCCATTTCTCCGCCAGGGAAGGCTCCCTCCGGCCGGTGATCGTCCCTCTCCCACTGGGAGGAGTTTTGGCACCTTCCCCACACGTCTTCTCCACGAAGATGAGCTCCGGTAATCCCCTCAATCCCTCTCTCCCTTGAGTAGATCTTGAGAGAAGAAATTGATAGGGTGCTAGGGATCTCTATTGGATGAACTCGTGTGGGCTAGTGCCTTTTTGGGTAGATACCATCTGTGAATACATATGCAAGTTTCCCTTAGTGCAAAACATTACCTTTGGGTGCCATGGAAGTTCCGCTAGCAGCGGTACTACCGCTATTGCTGGGAAAACTGGCACCAGTGGTACTATCGCGGTACCCATGATACTACCGTGACCTGGAGACTTTTGTGTTTGTTTTTCACAATTGTGAATCTTCCCTTGGGTCTTTGCAATGATGTTTGTATTATCTCAATGCTCCCCATCCCTGCTATCATAGGTGCAGGTAGTTCTCGTGGAGGTCGCAAGCGACCGACTGAGAGGGCACGCAAGGGTGCTCAAGAAGAACAAGCTGAGGAATTGATCTCTTCGTCCAATATGACTTGCATGCAGCGCTTAGTCCTTTTGAAGTCTCAGGCTGCTAAGAATTAGTCAATATCAAATATGCCAAATGGTCTATTCAGGAAAGAGCGCATAATCAATCCCTACGTCAAGCCAAGAGATCCTCGAGCTAATGAGTGCTTCTCAACTCGCTTCCAGGAGCGTATCTTCTATGAAGAGTATCCTCTGAACAAGAACAAGGTTGTGATGCAATTCTCCATCCGTGTTCCATACATGAGGGTCCATATGGACTGTTTTGGTGAGGCAGTTTAGATCTATGATGAGTGCCACTTTGTACTTCCACATATATGAAGAGGAATATTACCTGGATGACAAAGGATCAGAAGTTCTCTGCTACTTAGGTCCAGTTTGCTGCTCTCTTTGGTCTTCAGGATTATGGTGAAGTCCCATACAATGACTTTGCCTCCACTCACTTCAGGATCCCATATCCAGAGAATTCTATGTCTCGTCACGAGTTGTATGATCTCTACATTTCTGGACGTGCAATGGTTGGGTTCTAGAAGAACCTGCTTCCAGTTCATGATATCTTGCTCGGGATCTTCCGCGACACTCTAGCTCCTCGTGTTGGAAACTTCGATCAGATCCATGGCCCCCTCACTGACATCTTGCTCTACACTCATAGGCTCCTTGGTGATGGTTTGAAGTTGGACATCATGGATGTGGTGTGGAATGAGATGTACAATTGTGTGATGAAGAGGAGAGTTCATGTCTTTGCTCCTATGGTAATGCGCCTGATTTCTCACTCTTGGCGTCATGCTGAGCACCCTGATACCCTCTTGGACAATGACCAAGAGATCACCACTCATTGGGTCAAGGAACTAGGCATCAAGACTCATTCGGCCCCTCTTATCAATGGTGATGTTGATGCTAGTGATTCGGATGGTACTAGTGATTCTGACTTCGAGCTTGAGAACAAGACCAAGAAGCATGGCTTTCGCAAGTGGGTGTCTGAGACCATGAAGAAAGTCATCTATCATTAGGAGGACATGGAAGACAAGGAACATCTTTCCCATGTTCACAACAAGAAGGAGAGGCATCTGACTCGTGACCGCTTTGGTCATCTAGGTGTTTCTGTGGTTGCTGGGTCAGAGGACAAGATCACAGGGTCCAAGGAATGGCAGTCCAAGCGTTTTGGCACCTGGGTTTACCCACATCTCAAGGATGATGCCACCACTTCTCACGATCCATGGTCTCGAGGCTCTGCGGATGAAGAGGTTCAATACCTCAACATCGAAGAAGAAGAAGAAGAAAACCAGAGCCCTGCTGGTGCCTCTAGCCCAGCGAGTGATCTCCCAGGGTCGTTAGCATCGCCTCTCCCTTTTTGGTATCTTGATGCCAAAGGGGGAGAGAGTTCTATTAGGCATTCGCATGGGTATTTGCATGGGTGTAAGGGTGGCACATGAACTTGTTTTAGTGTTTATTCTTGTGGTGTGCCTTTCCCTTACCTTTCTCGTTTTAAGTTGAACCTTTGGATGATGATATTTAGGAATTTCCTTTGACATTATCTTGTTGGTGTATCTCGGTGTTTTGATCCATTTCTAGCTACCTTTTATACCTCGCTAGGCTTATAAAAGATAGGGGGAGCTTCATCTTAAAAAGGGAGGTGCTTTGCAGTCCAAAGCAATCATATGAAAATTACACCTCCTCAAACCGCCTAAATTTTATGAGCTCTTTTAGTTGTGTTGTCATCAATGTCCAAAAACGGGGAGATTGAAAGCGCATCAATCTCTCTAAAGTTTTGGAGTTGATAACAACACGATTAAATATCTACAACACGTCTAAGTATTGCAGGAAAAACCATTTCGATGCAAAAAGAAAGAGGCCGGGAGAACTTAGCCAAAGAAGTTGACTTGCTACAACGGTAGTACTGCTACCTCCAGGAAGCGGTAGTATCGCAGGAGGTACCGCCAGTATTACCGCCAGCTAGGAATTTTCTTCTGTTTCTAGTGGTACTGGCCTAGTAGTACTTCTAGTGTGTGAGCTAACCTCGGGGAAACTCTCAACTGGCGGTAGTAGCGCTACCGCTAGCAGTAGTGTCGTTCCCTTCAGGATGCGGTAGTACCGCTCGAGGTGCCGGAATTTGTACCGCCAGGTGTAATTTGCCCATTCTACTCCTAACGATACTAGGGCGGTAGTGAACCAGTACTAACTCCAGCCACTTCGATTTTATATAAAGTGAGTGGCCAGCGGTAGTACCGGTAACTCCACCGGTTGTACCGCTCCTGGTACCTGGCGATACTTCCACGGTTGTACCGCCTGTATCCAGTGAGTGGTACACAATAGTACCGTTGGGACTACAGTCAGCGGTAGTACCGCTGGCACCAATGGTAGTACCGCCAGCCACGAAAAAGGCTTCAAACGGTCAGATTTGGAAGGGGGCGGGGTATAAATACCCCATCCCTTCTTCCCCAAAGTGCTAGCTCGCCCAACATTTAAGACCCCATTTATTGAGATCGCCAAAAGCTAGATTTCTCCCATCTCCTCCACCCAAACGCATTGATTCTCGGAGGAGTGAAGGAAAAGACCTAGATCTATATCTTCACCAACCCGTTCTTCATTTCTCCCTCATTTGTTTGAGGTATTTGAGTCTAGGGTTTTTTTGTGGAAAACCTAGACTCCATTGTTACTTACTTGTTGTTTGTAGCAGATTGTTGGTGTTCTTGAGAGCCCCCCAATTCGGTTGTGGGTGTCTTCCTCAAGTTCATTGTAAAGACATCGATTTCCGCCTCAAGGGAATCAATAGTGGAAGGTGAACTAGGCCTTTATGGCGAAGTTCATTGGAGAATAGGTTGAGTCCTTTGTGGCATTGAGTAGGCCTTTGTGGCGAAACTCACACCCCTCCAACAAGACGTACTCCCTTCAAAAGGAGGAACTCGATAATACATCATTGTCTCAGCGTGTTTCCGCTATCGGTTACCTCTATCCTTTAACTTTACTTTGTGTTTGTATCTTGCTTAGTGTAGCCCTTGACATATAGGTAAATCCACCTTAGTTGCTTATCTAGAGAACTTACCTTTGTGTTAAGCCTAAATCGAAAAAGTATTAAAAAGTTTGGATTCCCCCCTCTAGGGGCCCTTACTATCCGTTCACCAGGCCGCCCTCCGACACTTCCCCCTTCTCGAGTTTTGTTCGAAACTCTTCCGGAACCCTCTGACCCCAATAGATAAAATCGTCGAACTTATCCACCAATGTTATAAAAATATTTCTCACATCTCGGGACATCTCATGTCCTCCTGTTTCTCTCCAAACTAATTTTTCCTTCCACCAGCATTATTTCTATCTCATGACAAATTCAATGGATCCCTCTGCGAATTTCCCCTCCAGATGGCTCCCGTAGGCTAGGGCTTGGTACTATTTCATGGGTGGCGGTTGTTTTGTCTCTCTTAGAAAACTGAGATCACAGGGTTAGAATACTTGAAGAGGAGAATGCAATGAGCCATGGTACGGTGGCTTTACACCATACCCGTGGTCGTTAAGTGGCTCACCTTCTTAAGTTGGAGTGAATATTTCTTCCGCGTCCGTACTGAAGTTCAGAGGGCTTGGTATGGTGGCTGCTACGATAGCTTGCGACCGTAATGGTGCTCATTAAGTTGAAAACGGCACCCTAGACTTGAATTTTCTCCTTCTCCTTTATTACAGCGAATCGTTTGTCCACATGATGACTTTTAGTGATTTTAATCAGCATATTTCATCGCATACTTGGTTTAATTGCCTCATATGTGATTTCTCCTTTAACTTTATATTTCATGCGTGCAAAAACATAAATGGTGCATGTTGGAATGGTAAAATACTGAAATCCCTATCTCTATGCATGTATTCATTAAGTAAAAACACAATATAAAATGTACACATCAACAACCTCGCCGACACACTCTGAGACACTGCCATTAATCTCATGTCCCGCTTGGACAACCGGAGGCAATGTTACACTCCATGTGACTATCCACTGATCTCCCATGCAAAAGATTTATCTTGGTGAGGTTGCTGACACTTCTAAATCAAGAGGTTGCGACATATTTATTTTTATTTGCTTTTATTCTATGTTGTGCTTTGAGATACTCCCGTTGGACTTGTTCCAATGTCTTTTTTTTATAGCTTTTTTTGTTAGCTTTTATAGATTTAATTTTGTTGCCAATTTTCTATTATTTATATCCTCATTCCCCAAAATACAAAACTAATTTTCCTTTTATCTTTAATCTCACGAAAGGTGTTCCCCGTTGCACCTATAATTTCGCAGAAAAGTGGTCAACTTAGATTTTTGACAAAATTTGTGTATTACGACTCCCACTTTGTAAAGTTAAAATGTTTTGTTAGTAGTTGTAGTTGTTAAGCTATCATATCTATGTGGGAAGTAAGTCTCGATAAAAAGAATAATTTTTTTATTCACGTAGTTAACTAGTTTTGTTGCTCTTGCTCTATTTATTTTAGCGAAACGAGTCTTGACATGGTTTTAAATTTGATATAATAATGAATAAGAAGAAGTCTGAAAGAAGGTTTGGGTGTTGCTGGAAATTGAATTATCAAAATATAGGACTATCATTTCAGGAATCAGTGGCAATATTAGTGGCAAATCAAGAAGATATATTGTTGCCTCTTAGGATTATGCAGGGATGAATTGCCAGCAAAAACTAGAGGCTACCCACCCGAGAGACCACCCTGAAATCTCAGACCTGGCTGATTACTGGGTGAAGCTTGGCCTCTTTGGCTAAATTCATGGAGGAGCCCTTTCTCGACTCTACACAATGCATCCTTCACGACGCCTCCTTTCAAGAGGTGGTTGAAACATCTACGGTGTGAGAATCTGCACTCTGCTTCTCAAGATGGAGTTTTTACTCTTAGTTTCCCATTACCTAACTCGTGTGACTCTTTTGTAATTACTGAACATTTAGTTTTTCGTGAGACGCCATGCACCTGACACGCGCATGTCCGGAGGCGTCGGATAGTCCGCGCCCATGAGGAGGTAGGCTTTGTTCTGGCGCAGCATGCGGCGGCCGAAGCTGTCCGCCGCCACGCCGTCGCCGGGGATAGGCTCTGCCATCGAAGGATGCGTGGAGGGGCGAGTTTGATAGAGGTGGTGGGCGAGCAGAGCTGTGTGTGGTCGATGGCAAACTGGCTGTCGTTTTTATAGCGTTGAGCGGGGGCGGGAGCGGTGTAGAAGCGACGGGAAATACCGAAAGCAAAGCGGCGGTGGCTCGCGCTGCCGCATGGCGAAGGAAGGCTGCCGCCATTGATTCTCACGGCTAACAAGGCGAGGCGATAAGGACGCGGCCGCCACACTCGCTGGCAGGCCTAGGCCACCACTGAGTTTTTTTTTGCGCAAGCCGTTTCCCGCCCATTTTCGTCGTCCGACGCCCCCGGGCTGCCCCCCCTCCCCCAGTGCGATTGGTTCGCCGGCGCGTTTTGACCCAATCCGGCGTTTTTTGGGTTTCTCGGGGGCGAGTGGGAGTTTTTTTGTTCCCGGTGAGCCGAAATGCCGAAAAGGCCGCCTTGGCGGACGTCGTGTGGGAGGGGGAGGGGGAGTGGAGAAAATAATATTATTCTATTGTGTGGAGTCCCCGTACTTTTCCTATGGTGTAGCCAAAGGTTTGAATCGTTCTTATTTCCTCTGTTTTTGTATTCCAAAGGATTGGAGATTACATACAACCGAATCCTACACTTTTTTCCTTCCTCTGTTTTCAAAATCCTATGATCCAAAGAAGGCCTTAGTGGTAGGCGCAGGAACCATGTTAACACCACACCACACCCAAACCCCCCCCCCCCTCTCCCCGCATTATGGTGATTGCGCATTGTGGTTTACCGTATTCTCAAATCATGTGCTGGGAAACTTGTGCATATAGCACGGACTGTTTTGATAGAGGCCAGCTGTGCTGAAGTTTCTCTAGGCTTATTTACTGCAAATAGGTACGAAAATTGGCCATCATTGTCCGTGTTTTTTAAAATATAGAAGGATTTCGGTATGAATCGTGTTGAGCGTCCCCCGGGGATCGGAAGTCCCGATCCCCCGCATGGAGCTGCTTACACGTGTCCCCTCCCCCGGTCAATGAGAACCATCCCGTCCCGTGCATCTCTTTTCTTTTGCAGAAAACCCCCCGCACATCCCTTCCCGCACGCACGTCACATGTTCTGTGACACAAAAACTAGACGTCGCCGGTTTCTTTGCCCAACGCCGCTGGAGCTTGAACCGCCATCAGCCACACCGATTTCGGGCAGCATCTTCCCGAGAGCTCGAGCACCGCCATGGTTCCACGGCACCATCGACGCCCATTCATGGGAGCACATGCGCCCTCCTTCGGGTAGCATCGTTGCCTCTCTATGGGAGCACTGCCGCCGGTCGCCGTAGCTGCAACCGCCGGTCGCCGGAGTATGGGAGCACTACCGCCCGGTCCCATGTGGAAGCAACGCCACTAGCCTTAGGGAGCAACGCCGCCGACGTTGGGGAGCACCGCTGCCGGACTATGTGAGCAACGCCGCCTGCCTATGGGAGCAACACGGCCGACCATGTGGAGCACCGCCGTCGGCTTATGTGAGAAACGGCGCCTTCCTGTGGGAGCACCGCCGCTTACCTTGCAACGCAACGCCGCGAGCTCGTGCGAGCACCGCCGCCGACCTTGGGGAGCAACGGCGCCCGCCTGTGGGAGCACCTCCGCTGACCTTGGGGAGCAACGCCGCCTGCCCGTGGGAGCACCCCCGCCTGCTTGTGGGAGCACCACCGCTGGACTTTGGGAGCAACGCTGCTGGAGCAACGCCATATCTGTGGGAAGCACCACCGGTGGCCTTGGGGAGCACCACCACCGGCCTTAGGGAGCACATGCAGCTCCGCCTGTGTCTCATTTGCCGGTCCGCCGCTGCTCCATGCAACACCGCCTCGCGACGACTCCGAGATTCGCAACCGACGGAACTGGTTTGGGGAGAGAGGGAATGCTTGAATCGAAGGTGGTAGCGATGGGAGAATGGAGACATTGGCCGCCGTCGTGTGGCCTCCGATGGATTCGGGCGATTTGGGATGACACATGAGGAAGAAAAAAGGGAGGGGAAAGGGGGCGAACTAGTGGAGGAGAACGAACCGGAGGAGATAACGCTAACATGGTGCCCCCCACTATCCTTTTCTCCAGACCACATGGGACGCGTGGCGCGCGATGGAGGCGGGGGATGAGAATGCGTGATCCCCCAGGGGCTTAACAGCGTTTTCCTTTCGGTATTACTAGAAAATCTGATGTATTATTTTGATTACATTGGTATTCAATTATCTACCATTTAAAAATTGTGTTGCTTCTATAATCATTGTTTATGTGGATCAGTGCAAGTGCCTTGTTAAATGCTTAAACCATGGTTCGGAACTCAATTCTTGCCATAATTAATAAACATAGACTTAGCTAAGTCTTGCACCATTTAATTTAATGTATTGTCTAAACATAATTGAAAGAACCCTTTCAAGCAAGAATACCAATTGTGAAAGGAAGACTTTGGCTGACATGTTACTTCGCGCAGACAGAGACTAGAAAAGTTGAATCGCTCCAGCTAACTTTTGTGGTACTTTCTGTTAACTATTTCTTATTAGAGTACACCTTGTTTCATTCGATGTTATTCATATTCTATTCTTACTCCTTTAACAATTATGTATTTTTCTTACATGCCCATGCAAATATGCAATATGTTACTTGCAGAATCAAGTAGTTTTGGACTTTTGGTCATGGTTATGGGTCACTATGTGGATCATGTTTACAAATCACTACGTTGACTATCTTACTTATTTAATATTTATATTACAATACAATTTTTGTCCTTAATTCCAACTCATTTTGTTTGTGTTCAGTTTGGCAGCCACCTGGGAAAGCAGGACTAGTGCATTTATTGCATTGTGTAATGTGTAGCAATGATGTAAAATGCTTAGGCAAGTGGTTATCATATATGTCTGACACTCATGTCCATATATAGGTAGCACTTCAAACCATACAAACCGTAGATTTAGCTGTTTTGCAACAGTATAACTAATGTCACACACACACTCTTGAATGAAAAAACATGTGGATGTGGAACTGAGTTTTTAAAATATTAATACAAATACATGTAAAATATCCAAGCTTCATTTGTGTGCTGATAAAATTAGACAAGAAGATTGAATAAATTCGCAACTGAACTCTAAAAATTATGCGAGTACATCATTTGCAAGAGAGATCTACCCCCCGAATGCCAATTTCGTGTTAGCACTGCCCATTTCTCTTACAATAACCGTGATGTGTTTACTATACCTGCCCCCCTGCCAAATTCTATTAAGGAATACTTTTCTGATTTACCAGGCATGCCTTATTTTTACAAGGTTAAAACTTGGAGTGTGAAAAATCATAAGGTTTATGGAGCTTAGCAGAGCATTTTCGTTATGATGAGCCATTATTTTTACCATTGATAAGTATTATCACGTACTGATCTTGCCTAAACTGAACTATGCCTTTTGCTCTTGCTACTTCGTCACTTGACCATGTCGTAACTTTTACTTCAACAGCGAATATGCAGAGCATGTTGCAGTGTGCAGGTGGCATCTCATTTTTGTAATCGCTCCAAAGCAACATGAATGGGAATCTGCCTGTGCTGTTGTGAAATTCTCAACTCATGTTTCTGTTCACTCGTATTTTATATTGAGCTCAAGAAGAAATTAAAGGATACAAATATATAGTGGGTTCTCATCCTTGAGAGACTAAGAGTGTAATAGGAGCATCCGTTGACAAAAGGATCACGCTAAGATGATCTCATGGCTATTGGGAACGAATTTATGTTTGGTGTTTTCTCCATACCGTGTTCAGATGTCTCTAATGTCCATTTCATTTTCAGAATCATGTCACTCATATCGACGAGACATCACTCATGTTTACATTTTGGTTTGCAGGTTACTTCAATTTTCAGATAAAAGTTGGTTTTGGCTGACTAGGAAATGGAAGTTGGTAGTTTCCTGAATTCTCATTTTGGGGGGAATTCTGTGAGATTTGGGTTTATTAGGCTTTGCTGATGCACTTCCTTGATCCGAGTTTGGGCAAAACTCTGGCGAAAAGTTCTCTATATTTTGGCTCTGCTTGTTCTGCTGTTCAAATTCAGTAGAATGGTAACATGACAACGGCAGTCAACAGAAACATGACAACGTTATCTCTTCTTACGCTTAATGGATCAATATCTTTTGGAAGTAAGAACTGTCTAGACTGTTCTTCAGGGATTTGTTATTATAAACTATCATGTACCAATCTGCAATCTGAAATCCTGTTTAACTTGGGGATGCTTACTTTTGTATTGAACATATAACGCGTAATTTTTGGCTACGCTTGTTCTCCTGTTCAATTTCAGTAGAATGGCTTGATTTCTTAGGAATTTCAGCATTGGACGAGGGGCAACAACAACATGACGCAACGTTTATGTGCTCTTGAGATGTTTCTTGTGCGATGCTCCACTGGATCTGAACAACTAGTGGGAACAAGCCCTATTGTATGGATGGTAGATGCAGCGCGGCAGTGGAAACCAGAAGCACACTGTATCTTGTATGGAAACCACAGGAGCATTCTTATTTATTGAATTGTATACGGTGCAAACTATGTCAGGTCCATTTAACTCTGAATGTAGCGAAAATTTTAACAATTCGGTGAGCAAGGCAAGCGCAGAGGTGCCATAACCTGAACATACTGAAGAAATATGCCGTATGAAGTGCAAAATGAAGCAAGAAGAAGCAGCCGCAGGTACTTGGTCCAGCTGGGAGGATCAGCTCTGCTCTGCACCACCACCCAAAAACATGCTCTCATGAACCAAGCTGCGTCTCCTTCCTGCGAGAAGCCAATCGCAAGCAACAGCAAGGAGCGAGACTGCGAGAGCACGCACAGATGCACACCCTAGCAGCCTCGCTCGCGGGGTCTGATGGTGGTTCGCTCGCGCCTCGCCGTCGTTGCGCTGCTACCCTCGCTTCGCTGGTGCCGGATGCCGCCAAGCAAGGAGAGGGAGCAACGCCACCGGCTGTTTCGGCGCCTCGCGGGCGCGCCGGGAGAGGCTCGCTGGGGAAGGGAAGGGTAGCGCAGCTGGCCCTGCCCGACGCCGCCGGCGCAGGAACAGAAGACGCTCAGGGAGAGAGACCTCGCGCTCGTGAGGGTGGGCTGGCCGGGCCAGGCCAAGAAAAGAGCCCAAAGGCCCACCTAGTGGCCTAAGCCCGTCACGGCGATGGCGTGTCAGGCACCTTGAAATACCCCGCCTTGGCGCCCGAAGAAGGTAACCGTCTCAACAAACTTCTCGGCTCGCCTTGCCTCTGCTCTTCTCCCCCTCGGCGGTCCAGCAGCGCCGGCAGCGACCGATGGACCAGTTCCCCGACAGGAGCCACGTGTGGCTGCGGAGCCGCGTGCACGGCACCTACCTCCACGCCGACGAGGACGGCCATGGCGTCTCCCTCAGGCTTCGTCGGTCGTCCATGAACGCCGCGTGGGCGGTGCACCGCAACCCCGGGGACGACCAGCACGTGCTCCTCCACAGCGCCGCCTACGGCCGCTACCTCGCCGCCACCCTCGACTTGGCGCCGCTCGGCTGCCGCGGCTTCAGCCTCGAGCAGCGAAACTACGACGAAGAGCTTGAGGAAGACGCCATCAGGTGGCAGGCCCTCACGAACGAGCCCGGGGACGACATCCTGCTCCGCCACCGTGGCGGCGACCGCTACGGCTACCTCCGCGCCAACGAGAGGCGCCTCCCCTCGAACGAGCACGTCGTCAGCGTCGACTACTTCGAGAACATCAGCACCATGATGCAGTGGGTGGTGGTGCCCATCCCCAGCACGGAGCTCGGGGCTCCTCTTCCGCGTCCGAATTGGGTGAGTTCGCCATGCCCGCTTCCGGATTCTTCTCGAATTGCTTTCGCGTTTTCGGTCGAATTGGGTTCTTGAATGCCGTTAATCTGTATCGATCGCAATTTAATCGAGGGGTTTGCAAGTTGTGATAATTTCAATCGCCTGGGAGCAATCCTTGATTCTGTTATTCGCGTCTTGCAAAATTCGCGCTTCTTCGGAGCACTTCTTGACTTCCTGCGTCTGCGCATTTGTGTTTTCGATCATAAAATTCAGCGTAGTACCCTGCTTCTTTGATCTCCTGAATATAACCATGGTTCTGTGCAAATCGCAACTCAACGCAGCCCCTCGCTGAAAGCCTCCGCCTCGCTGAAACCCTCTACCTCGCTGAAGGCCTCCACCTCGCTGAAGGCCTCCTCCCACCTCTGGATCTGATGTCGTTGCGGTACTTGGAGCTCATGGGGTACGGCGAAGAGGTCTACCCAACCCCTGTCTCGTTGGCTTTCAGGGGAAGGTCCGTGATCCGCCTGAGGAACGAGGTGGCCGACCGGCTGGGCATCCTGATAGTTGACCGCGACGACCTCGTCATGTACGTCCGAGCAGGCAGCTACGGGAGGTTTACCCCACTCCTCGTCGACCTACCCCGCAGCACACTACAGACCATCGCAATCAGGGTCGAGCTGCCAGGTGAGTGACCTACCGGAACTGGCAGATACTATTTGTACATGGCCATGATCTTTTGGGGTTTGTTTTAGTGCTAATCTTCCTGTACTTTGAAAGCTTATACTGAAACCGTCCTAGCCCGGTACCAGATTATTCGAAAATGGTAGTATCAAGAAACTGTTATAGTCTGTAGAGCAGTTAACTGTAAGTGTCGCTAATTTGCTTCAGTTAGGACTTGGGAATTGTAGATATTTACATTGTGCCTGTTGGATTTATCAGTCTGTGTACAGATGCTAGGAAGTTGTCTGAAGCTAGTTGGTTGTTGGGGAAAATCGTTCCACAAGTCACTTGTTCATATCAACCTTGACATGGAAATTAATGGTTTTGAAACAACCGTCCTTGGTTCAGAATTCAGATGATCCAGTTTTTCATTTTAATAAGTACTATTTGCAGCCATTTGAATTTTTTTTGGAATTTGAAAACCAAATTAGTCCACTCATCTCAGTCAGATTCACGAACAAGATACTGATTTATGTATGATTTAGCTTATTGTAATTGGTTTGAATAAATGTGAGCAAAATTCAGGTTCTATACATGAAACTATTGTAGTCAGTAGAAATTGAGAATTGTATAAACTGATGTATTCTTGTAGAAATGATAAAAGTAGCTGACTGGAAACAATACATTGTTCCTTTTGGATTTATCAGTCCGTGTACAGATGCTAGGAATCTACGTAAAGCTAGTTGGTTGCTGGGTAAAATCATTTCACAAGTCACTTGTTCATACTCAACCTTGATATGGAAAATAATTCTTTTAAAACAACTGTCCTTGGTTCAGATGGTTCAGTTCGTCAATTTAATACCATGTGTGGCTAGTGAAAAACTTTGGAACTTGAAAACCCAAATCAGTCTTCAGCTTCACAAAGAAGATACTGATATATAAATGATTTAGCCTTTTGTAGTTCTTTTTTGAAGAATTGTGGGCAAAATTCAAGTTCTGTCGTGCAGCACTACTACTGAAAGCTAGTTTCCGCACATTACATTATTTTGAGGTTTCATACATCAGCTGTCTTCTTGATCTTGCTGTTGACTTGTTTTGGCAAGATTATTGGTCTTCTGCAACGGTTGTGGTTCCTGTGGCATGATGCCTAACTGCTCAAATGTTTTCTGCTAATACTGGTTCACTGTTTCTGCTAATTCAGCTAACGTCGAGCAGCGATACCCGGATGTCGATGCAGAGTAGAGAAAGACCAGAGCAGGTCTCCTGACTGTTGCCTTAGAGTTCACCTCTTCAGAAGTGTTGCTGCCTCGGACATGACGACATGAGAATTCTTAATCTTTTGCATAGAGATATATAGGCCGAGGAAAACTCTGCGGCTCTTGTGTTGCTAGCTTAACTTGATCTGTTTTCGTGACATTGCTTTGACTTCGCGGTTCTAAAAATCCAGAACCTGTTTGAACAATTATGCAGTCACGTTGGTTTTAATGGCCACGTTGTTATCTTGTCAAATACTTCATCGCTGTTAGCTGCATTTCTGGCTGTGCTGTTTCAAGTTTCATTCCAACGAAAGGCATCACCCTTTCTTTCTAATCTTGTTTGTTGGTTATGTGCAACAGCAGCAACCCAGACTTATCAGTTTGTGTTGGCTCGGTTTTTTACCTTGATAATAATTATGCTATCTGATTATTGAAAATGGTAGTAGTATTAAGAAAGAAAACTCTTTGTAGTCTGAAAATCTGTTTACTGAAACTGTCGCTAAATTGCTTCAGTTAGGCTTGTAATTGTATGAGCTTCTGTGGTCTTGTAGATTTGAGTAAAAGTAGCTGAATGGAAATAAACGATAACTACATTGTGCCTGTTGGATTTATCAGTCTGTGCACATATGCTAGGATGTGTTGTCTAAAGCTAGTTGGTTGTTGGGGAAAATCGTTACCCGAGCCGCTTGTTTGTACTCAACCTTGACATGGAAATTATTGGTTTTGAAACAATTGTCCTTGGTTCAGATGATTCAGTTCTTATATTTAATACCACGTGCTCCTGGTGAAAAACTTTGGAACTTGAAAACCCAAATCAGTCCACTTTTTTATTTTTTGAATTTCAGTCCTCTCATCTCAGTCCAAAGAAGATACTGATTTATATATATTTAGCCTATTGTAATTGTTTCGGATAAATAAGAGAAAGATTCAATGCAGCACTGCATGCAAGCTAGTTTTCTTAGATTACATTACTTTCAGGTTTTATACACTTCATGATTTTGCTGTTGACTTGTTTTAGCAAAATGGGATTATTGATCTCTGCAAGGGGCAATTCCTGTGGCATGACCGCATGATGCTAACCGCTTCACTGTTCTCTGCTAATTCAGCCAACCTCGAGCCGCCGCGATTCCCGGATGTCTATGCAGAGTAGAGAAAGACCACAGCAGGTCTCCTGAAGGTTGCCTTACAGTTCACCTCTTCAGAAGTGTCGCTGCCTCGGACACGGGGACATGAGAATTCTTAATTTTCTGCATAGAGATATATAGGTCGAGAAAAACTCTGCTTCTGTTGTGTTTACTAGCTAAACTTGATCTGTTCTCGTGACATTGCTTTGACCTCTTGGTTCCAAAAATCCAGAACCTGTTTGAACAATTATGCAGACGCATTGTTATCCTGTCAAATACTGCTTCATAGCTGCTAGCTGCATTTATCGCTGTGCTGTTTCAAGTTTTAGTCCAACGAAAGACTTCAGGCTTTCTTTCTAATCTCCTTTTTTGTTGATTAATTTTCTGATGAGTACTAGGGTGTTCAATTCTGAAGTGGAAAAGATTCTCTGAAATCTGTAATTCTGCTACGAAAGTTGTTCTGAATTTATGCATCTTTCTCCATTCTAGTTTCAGCAATCTAGATCATGTTATAACAAAACAAAACAAAAAATCATGACATGCAGCGAACTCTACTAGTTAGATTGCTGCGAATCTTTATTCCGAAATCGTAATGCGGAGGTGGGAGGCGTCTCACAATCTGTGCATATCATCCTTGCAACTAGCTGGCAAACATACGATATACGCAGGCACAAGATAACTTATTTTTGAGGAATGACAGGGGATAATCAAGATGCAGTTTTCATATAAACACTGGTTGCTTTTGCATTACGGGCACTAACTTATATTATGCTTGCAAGTTAACTAATTTGTTTACATGCTAAAAAATATGCAGTGAACCAATATTGTGAACTTTGGGACTGCTGTAGCTTTACTTTGCATGCGTATGGTTGATGCTTTCTTTTTTGCTTGCAAACCCCACTGAAGGCTATTCCTATTGTGCAAATAGTCACTGAACTGAACCTTTTTCTTCTGAAATCCCTCAGCGAAGCAAACAGAAGCTAGTAAGTATTCAGAGGAGTGGTTGTATTCCTGTGCGACAACTGAGTTTCAGAGTGTCATGTAGCATGTGTTCAGGTTTGAGACAAATGGAGAGCACAGATACACACAACACACAGAGAGAGAAATTCAGATTTTAGAGTGTTGGAGATATGGGAATTATTTAGGAGAGATGTTATTAGAAACTAAAATACATGTTGTGTGTTGAGAGTCTGTGGTCAGTTGATATATGCATGAATGCTTGGTGGCTAGCACAGATCAAGAAAGCAGAGTACTCCCGGGCACTTGGTTCATAGGCATGCCTTAATCCGTCCCAGTCAAGAACCACACCCGATTAAACAACTAGTACAGTATATCTCCCTAAATTAAGTTTGAGCCATATATAACAAATCTTTTCTCCATAGTACTGTATTGTGCAGCTCGTAACAGCTAGTATCTCTGACCGCTGGGATGATCAAGACGCGAGTCCGGCCGTGAACCTGACGCCGGTGTGCGGCAACCACATGTTCCCCTCGATGAACTCCGCGACGGTGAAGTTGCTGGCCTCCTTGGGGCTGGTCATCACGTGGTACCCCGGCCACTTGACCCTCCCGGCGACGCCGGCGCCGGGCCCCGTGTTCATGTACTCCCCGTAGTATAGCGTGTCGAGCGCGAACTGGCCGTCCCACGCGAGCCACCCCTCGGGCCGCACCACGGAGCCGATGTACGACTGCATGAACACCACCTGGGAGTACGCCTTCCAGGGCCGGCCGAGGTAGGTCTGGGTGGGCTTGGTCTGGTTGCCGGCGGCGGCCTGCTGCTGCGCTCGGAGGAGGTCGTCGTGCGCGGAGACGTTGCAGAACTGGAAGGCGAAGCCGGTGTTCATGGAGGCGTTGACGCGGCCCTGCGCGGTGACGGAGTTCTTCTGCTCCGGGAGCGGTAGCCGGGCCAGGAGGGTGCAGTTCTGGAAGACGGCGGCGGCGTTGCCGAAGACGAAGTCCACGGTGCCCGTGACGCGGCAGTCGCGGTAGAACTGGCGGAGCGAGTGCGCGTAGAGCGTGTCCTGGTAGCCGTCGAAGCCGCAGCGGTAGAAGACGGAGAGGTCCGAGTCGCACCGCAGCGCCACCGCCTGGTGCTTCGCCGGCCCCGCCGTGTTCTCGAACGTGATGTCCCGCGCGATGAACCCCTTGCCGTTCACGGCTGCGATGCATACACACACGCGAGCGCCACATAAGCAAGGTACAAAAAAGAAAAGATCAGCTAATTCAATGCTATTGATCACAGGTAGCTTAGCTAGTTATGAAAAAAATAATACAGTGCTGAACTGAGAAGGTCGCAAGGATATCTGCATGCATGTGAGTTGCACGATTTCGATGTCGATTCTCTGCTGAGTACAAGAAGCGAGACAGTGAGCCAGATAGGGACGGCAAGGCCCCACAGAGCACAGATGATATGGAAGGCCAGCTGGTCAGGTGCAGACTCGCGGATCAAAGAATGACGTTAATCGGTTGGGTCAATCAACTGGTAGTGGTAAGCTTGAATGCATGAGATAGCATAACGTACTCGTCCTACAAAATACTGACCGATATAGGAGCTTCTCCACCAGAACCCCTATAACGCGAGGGTATTTTGGGTTTCCAGAGAGCAGTAGTATCGACGGTAAACATAACATGCGTATCTAGCAAACGTAGGGTTCCACGCCTTGAATTTTCAGGCGACTGAAAACCGTTTACGGACCAGGTGTGTTATACAGGCTCTGCTACGACCGAAACGGCGTCCCCGGTCCCTAAACCCGCTGGGATTTTTCCCGGCGTTTTTAAGAGATGCTCTAACAAGTACTCACCCCCAACTAGTAGAAGCTTTACGCTCTAACAAGTACTCACCCGAACTAGTAGAAGCTTTGCAGGAACATGATGAAAATCGTGCTTTTGAGGATGGCCCACAACTACTTGCCTACAGGCGACCAAATACATCTTCTATCGACCTTCACTGCTGCCCACAAGGCATTATTGCTCTCGTTGCGACAGAAATGAGACGGTGGAGCACTGTTTCCTCCATGGCCATCAAGTCAGAGTAATTTGGGATGAACTGAAAAGCTCTTATTAGGCTGAAGCTAAAAAAGTTGAGCACTGTTTATGTGAGATGACCTGCACGATGGACCGACCTCTCGGGCGTGTCCCACAGACATGCATGTGCTACGCGTAGACTAGAAGAGCTAGCCAGGGCCCATGCATGTTGACTTGTTCAGCCAACCTATGGATATCGTCTACGCGTATGGTATCGTTCATTGAATTCCGCTGCTGCGCTGCAACCACCCAACCAAAGCTGTGTGCTGCATGTTCTGTATTCAAGGCGCGCGATCCATCGGGTAAGTTGGCAGGAGGCAGCACTTCAATGTCTGCACACGGCTAGCTAAGATTAGAGGAATGCTGGGTTTTATTTTTATTTTTGAAGGTATAGAGGAATACTGGATGATGCAATCTTCCGAGCGGCTTCCGGCCTGCACACTACGTTGCGCGGCACAACACAACATCAAATCGTACATGTGCGCGCCACTCTGACAAAGCAACGATGTCAAAAGCATTTGTACACCGATCGAGCGACTGGACATGCACCGCACCGGCCGGGCGGAACGTATGCTTGCTGCCATGGTCAATCGGCAGTCCAATGATGACATGCTGACCATCCTACGTGCCAAGCCACTACCAGAGAAGCCGATGTGCCATGGCATGGAGTGCAAGTGCATGGTCCATGGCCACCTTCACCATGTACTTGCGCTCCTCCGACAAGCCTACAACTACACCGCGCGCAGTAGTAGCACTAGCCGTGAACGTCGAACTGTCGGTCAAATGAAGTACGTTTTGTTTCAGAACTGACACGAAACGAGATCAACCTTGCTCGAACTAAACGACTAGCTAGCTGGCCGATGGAGACAGAGTTGGAATGGGATGCGATGCGATGCGATGCGATGGTGCATACACTCACCGACGGTGGCGGTGCGGAAGGTGGAGTAGCCGTCGACGTAGTTGAGGCGGCCGGAGATGACCGTGGCGCCCATGCCGTCGCCGACCATCATCACGTTCCACTTCTTCTTCTTCACCTCCACCGTCTCCTTGTACACCCCTCGCTTCACGTAGATCACGTGCCGCCGCGCGCTCTCCGACGGCGCCGCGTCAAGCGCCGCCCGCACCGTCGTGTAGTTGCCGCTCCCGTCCCGCGCCACCACGGCGTCCACCGCCATGCCCCCGGGACCCACCGGCATCTGCAGGAGCCGGCGCTCCCTGCGGCCCAGCCAGTGCGGAACAACACCCCGCTCGCCCTGGGCGAGGCCGCGGCGACGGTGTCTGCTGCCGCTGCCGCGGAACGACGACGACATCTCGCTGGCGACGACGACCTGGCCCAGCCCGTCGGCCAGCAGGGACGTGACGGCCTGGAGGCCCGTGGAGACGAGCGAGCCGAGCGGGGACCCGGTGTCGTCGAGGCCCTCCTTGCATGTGTCCTGGTTCCCGAGCGCGCCGCTCAGCCACGACCGGAGGTCCGAGTGCGCGTCGCCGGTGCCGACGCCGCCGCCCTCTGCTGCGCCAGCGGGGCGTGAGGCTGGCGAGATGGCGGACATCGACCAGGACAGCTCGTCGGCGGAGAGGTCGAGGAGGTCGAGGCAGTCGGCGACGGCGGAGGAGAGGCGGAGGTCGCCGCCGCCCAGGATGCCGCCGATGGGGAACGCCGAGATGATGGACACCACGTCCTTCACCGCGTCCAGCGTCTCGCGAAGCGTGGACACCAGCGCTGGCGAAATGCCGGCCGTCGCCGCCTTCGCCTTCCGCGGCGCCGGCGATGATGGGGTCAGCTGGTGCGCGTTGGCGAGGAGGAGAAGGCTGAGGGAGAGGACGAGGAGCGGCCGAGCCGTGGAGCTCGGGAACGTCGGTGGCATGGCTTTCGCTTGCTTTGCTAGCGAGAGGGACCGAGTGTTTGCTTAGCGAGGGGCGATGGGCACGTTTATATGGGCGGTCTTTTCGCACTGATTGAGTTGAGGGCAATGGAAAAGGTGGTAATATGGGCTGGGAGCTTGAATAATGCTGTTTCGATGTACAATGTGTCTTCCATGTCTGTACTTGATGAACGCACTGGGTAGGTAGGTGGTACCGGTGAGGTAAACCGTGGAGGAAAGGCTCCATACGGCTTGGTCTGCCGTTGCTCTTCGGGGCTCGCTTGGACCGTGAGCCAGATCGAGCTTTACCACTCGACGCGCCGAGGACGGCAAGAGTTGCAGTCCGACCACTTACTACTTCCATGTCATGCATATGAATGTACGCCCGCGCTACGTTCGGTGTGTAGTACTCTAATTGTAAAGCGCAACAGAGCACCATTCTTTCTGTGCTAGCTGTGGCTCAGTAGCTGCGTGCTCGATCGCTATTTCAGTACATTCGTCGATGCCGCAGAGTGGAGACCGATTGGAGAGCGATACCTTCTCTGCTCCGGTTGGAAATCAGTAATGACGCTTCTTTTATGCCAGTTTGTTTCCCGTGCTTTTCAGCAGCATGGATATGCAGTGCTTGCGTTTATTTTAGCAAAAACACAGTCGACTTTTTTAAAAAAAAAAACAAGACAAAAGGTTTGTCTTTCATATATTTATATAGAAGAAGCAAACGTGACACTGCCGAGGCAAAGAAAAAGAACAGAGCTAGAAGAGGGTCCGAATCAACCTACGCCATCCCTCGAAGGAGATAATAAAGAACCCAAAGCAGATGGTATCCTACTGCAAGGGTGGTCTTAAGAATCCAAAAGAGGTTGCTCAGAAGAGATAGATGTATCCCAACCGCTATTGCTCTCGCGTAAAGATTTTTTTTTACGCGACAGGAAAAAATGACTACGAATTCCCCTTTTTGTTTGCGAATCCCTATTTGTATCCTTTGAGCGCACACCCATAAGTAGCGATCAAATCAAGGAAATCGATCAAACGATCCTAATACCGTGAAAGATAAGCTTCCCAGATCAACCTCTCTCTAAGAAAGGTCGCCATTTCTCCGACTTTGCAACGAGGCGGCGTCGACCGGCAACCAACAAGCAGACCAGACGAAGTCGACCCATGCCACCCGAGTCGGGAAATCACTGCCCCTGAGCCAGCGAGGGCAATCAAAACTTCATCTGAAGCCGTCATCGGGAAGAGGGTCGACAATGCGTTGAGCGTCGAGCCTGAAAGCGGAGTCTTGAGGGAGTTCACAAAAACTTTCGAAGCCTGTACCAGAGGCATATCACCGACGTCGAGCCTCATCTTCTAGTGGAGAATGCGCACCGCTTTATCGACCGTCGGGAGGATCTGTTTCGCCGCGAGCCTGCTGCTGCGACGGTCGAGGGCGGGAGGGTCCATCGGAGCCCGAGGCGTCGGTGGAGGAGGCGTGGGCAGCACCGACACATCCGACGGGGCGAACAGGTCCGCAACACCGCACAACACGATGACAGATGGGGCGATGGGAGCAGCGTCATCATCACCCGCGTCGTCAGCATAGATGACGAGGGGGGATCAAGGCGCACAGTCGACTTTTATGTCAACCAGGAGACTCGTGTAGCCGCCACATAGATTCGTGGTTTCTAGGAGGGAAAGGAGCCTTCAAGGATGCAATATTTTAGCGGCAAAATTGTAACCTGTGTAAAAAAAGATAAGAAAGTATCACATAAAGCCTTATTTTAGCGGCAAAATTTATCTTTTTACGCAAGACATAAAAAATACCTTTTTTCGTGAAACAACTTTGTAAACACATAGCATGTTAAGATCTACACACAAATATTTTTTTACAATATTTTAAAATACATTTAAAATATTTTTGAAATAGAGAATACATATACACCGAGAGCCAAAACACTGCAAATAGAGTAATGCACAATTGTGTCACATGAGTAATCTCGACGAGACAGTTTGCGCACCAGCCAAGCAGTAGGGAAGTGTATATGGCACAAATCGGTCTACGCTTGGTGTTTGTGGGCTACATACACGTATGATACGGTAATGATGTACTGTATCCCATTAGGTTCCGCGTCGAGCTCGGATGAAGAGGTGATTTGTCTTCTCTCTTGGTGGTCACTTTGGTGGTGCCGAAGGAGATGGACAGGCGATGGTCTTTTGCATAGGATTATACCATCCTTTCAGCACTGTAATGTCGGTGTTTACGTGTCTTGTAACCGGATTTGTATCTTATGAATGAGAACGTATTACCTTGCAAAAAAAAAAAAGGTTCCGCTTGGATTAAATTTCAAAAAAAAAAAGGTTCCGCTTGGATTACCTGTATTTTAGCCAAAAACCCAGGTAATTTTCGGAGCGGGCCTATTTTCCGACGGAGGCTAGTTTTAGCACTTGGTTCGTTGTTTCGTTTTCCGGCCTGTTTTGATTTCGTTGCGTTTCTGGCCATAAACAACACGGACATATGGAGGTCTGGATTTCCCCTCGGTATTATCTGTGCACTAGAAAACAGGCAGGTAGGAACTTACGGACCGGATATTAGACCAAGTTCCCAAGCGGGGCCTTAGATGTATACCATATACGTGAAATTTTTGAATTTCAAATAAAAAATAGTATCGGCTACTCAGATGTACGTATTTTTCATTTTTGTGTAGTTTAGAATACGAAAATTATGGAATTGAAAATTTACATGTTTGCAGGATATACTCTTGGCTACACCTGGATTTTTTGTCCAAACTTTTATGAAACTCGTAATTATATATTTTGATCTTTTTTTGTTTAATACGGCGGGAGCACGAGATCTCCACTCCAATATTTGGTGCTAAAATAAGCATTTTTATGAGATATTTTTTGTTTTCTTAAGCGGAACACAAAAAATATCGTTTTTACAAGAAACAACTCATATACACTCCCTCCGTTCAACAATATTTAACTTTTTATCCAAATGTGAATGTATTCATACGCTAAAACATATCTAGATGCATTTATATTTAGACAAATGGAAGCCATATATTGCTGAACGGAGGAAGTAGAACGCGAAGCTATATCCGTAAAATTTTATCTCAATTTTTGTTGGCATTTCAAAATGTGGTTTTTAAATACCGGTTTCATATGAATCCGAAAGCCAAAGTGAATTTGTAGTTGCCAAACTCGGTATTAACAGCGTTGGAGGACGTCTTATTCACAAGGTATCAACATGGCTCCGTACGTCGCACCATGTGCTTCAATCACATGTCCTTATTCACAGGGTTTAAAGCCGGGTTTTAGTAGCAAAATGCAAAAATGCCACGAAAGGGTAGGCAAGGCACGGAGACGATCCACACCAAGACCTGACCATGTACTGTGATCCACGTTATACCAACCGACAACCGACTTTTCGGTTAGTTCCGACAAAGAAAAAAGAAACAGGTGGTCATCGGCTGGGAGCTTGAATAATACCGTTTCAGACGCGTACATAGTATCACCTATTTCTCTTAGCCCGTTTCCTGCCTCCGTGTGTCCTTAAATTATCGCGGATCAGTTGAGTGTTGAGGTCCGGAAAATCCGGCCTGTTCGTGGACACAACAAAACAGTTCACTAAATAGACTGGATTTTAAAACGCTATTCCAGGCTCGGCTTCCTGTTTTCCTTCCTACGACTCCTAATTAAGGCCAGTTTAAAAAAGTAAATAATGCATTTAATTGGAATGATCTTACCGATAGTGAAAATTACTCTGTAGTTGCTCTATTAGGCTGGTGCCAATGCATCACCCGTTATAGCCTCGCCACGTCAGATTTTACCCTCACTCTCACCACACTCTCACCTCACGGTGCCAGTGCACGGGCTATAGTGCCAGCTATCGACCCGCTCTCGCCCCCAACGCGGGCGATAGGCGGGCGGTACCGCCCGCTACCGCCGGGCGGTGGAACCACCGCCCGTCGCGCCGCTCTCGCCCCACTACTGCCCCCTACCGCCCTGGGCCGGGCGATATCGCCCGGGATGTCGCCCGCGTTGGCACCAGCCTTAGAAAGATAGTTTCCTCTATATTGTGAATCGCATGTCAAGATATCAGTCTAATTATATGACTATGTCAAGCATTAAACTGACTAGAATGTTTTATTGCAATATCTGTCTCCCATATTCAAGAGGTTAAACGTTTTTACATATCTGTCTCCCATATGTAACTACATGTTTTTTTTTACGAGAATGGCAGGAGCTCTGCCTTTATGCATTATAGAAGGGGGGGAAACCCACAATTACAGGTTACAAGGCAATGTCAGGTAAGAAAACTAACATGCCAGGGAGCAGAAAAAAGAAGAAAACAAAAACAAATTACCGGCCAAAAGCCAACCTCAGCTGTGATAACTCAGCTCTAACTCGAGCGCAGACATCGGATGGTGCCAATTTCTGATCTTGGAAGATCCGTCGATTCCGTTCATTCCAGATATTCCACATAATATATGCAGCAGCAGAGAGACTCTCATTTTTGCTTTGTCCCTTGCAAGTAACTACATGTTTACTTAGCTAACTGTTGAGTTTTTATCACCATGATGATTAGCCCGGCTAGAGCAATCTGCCAGTTTGCTCTCATGGTCGGTAGCTCAGTAACATGTTCAGTATGACATATCCCTCAATTCACTGTAAATTTGACACTGCACTCGCTGTCAGCTGTGTTTTGATGATTTTTTGTCAAGTGCACAATGTCAAGATTTCATTACAGAGAAATGACAGATTTCATTGTTCCTGACAGACAGATGCTCTGTACCTGTTTCTTCTTCAGAGAGGAACTCCACCGGCAGCAGGGGAGAAGGAGCGCGAGCTCCACCGGTGCAGCAGCAGGAGGAGGCAGGGAGACAGGAGGAAGTGCACGGAGCTGTCGGCTCTGCCGGCGAGAAGCTGACACGAGCTGCTGGCGAGGAGGAGGAGGCCCGGGAGCAGAGCACCGGCCGGAAGGAGTTGAGCAGGTCCTGGGAACGAGGATGAATTGCTAGCGGTGCCTTGCCCGGGAGCCCGTGGGTGTCCGCGGCATGCTGGAGCAGAAGGGCTGCTGTGGCGGAGGAGCAAGACGACCTGCTGGGGTTTTGAAGGGTTTTTTTTTTGTAAATGAATATTTGAATGCAAACCTGCGATCTCCTTTTCGGAACGGACAACGGAGGGAGTAATCCATTTCCTTTTTTTTTTTTGAGAATTCGCTTGTATTTGTAGTTCTTGAGTAGACGGAGATGGAAGGAATCCGACTTGGACTCAAACTGGAACGATCGAGTCAGCCTTATAAATAGCAGCCTTGAACCGAACCAAACCTCCTAGAAATCAGGACGGACGATCTCTCGTATTGACCCTAGGAAAAGGGGCGGGTGGACCTCCTACCTAGCGATCGGTTAAATAGCTTAGATCTAGACTCCAGAGATCGACCATGGCGGTGGCGGCGCGCTTCAGCGACGAGTGGATCCTGGGTATGGTGGAGAGCGGAGTGGATCGGCCTCTGGAAGAGAGCCTGAGGAAGTTACGGTCCAAGCTGAGCGAGGATCTGAGGGACGCGGAGTTCCCCATGCTGGAGCAGCTGGACAGGGTGGACCGCATCGAGGCCACCACCGGGGTGATCGTCGCGTACCTCGCCGAGGACATTGACGACTACAGGCACTGCGCCGCCGTTTTCTCCCAGCGGGCGGGCGAGGAGGCGCGCGCGACCGTCGCGGCGCTGCGCGACCAGGCCGCGTGGGCTGAAGCGCGGCTCGCCGAGGCCCAGGAGCTGGCGGCCTCGACGCGGCGTCTGCGGGACAGGTACCTGACGGAGGCCGCGTGGACGGAGGAGCTGGTGCACTACGCGGCCAACGAGTTTCAGGTTTTCGTGACCAAGGAGACGGACGGCGGGTACCCTCCCTTCGGCGAGGACGCGGACAACGCGGCGAGGGCCGAGGCGGTGGACGCGGCGGCGAGGGCCGGTGATGGCGTCGGCACGAGGTTTGCAGAGAGGTTCGTCACGCTGGCGGAGAAGCTCAGGAGCGCTGCGGCTACGACGTCGTACCTGGGTGAGGCGGAGGCAATGCGGAGACAGGCGGTGGCGGTGGAGGGGCTGTGCGCGGACCCGGATGGGTTCGTGGCCAAGATGCTGGCGACGGAGTCGTGGAAGTTGTTCATGGCTTTCAACCGGTACGTTCTGGCCCAAGATCAAGCTCGGCGGGAACAACTAACACGCCTGACTATTAATTGATTTTTTTCGGATTTTTCTAAGACTAATAATACTCTTACGTTGTTAGAAATAAAAATCGAGTATATTTTTATTTGTTGGGATACACTTTTATGAATGGTTAATTAATGGATTGCCCTTGGGGATCTCCATGTACTCAGTTTTGCCCATAGGTGCAAGTCGTCCACGGCTTTATTACCCTTACTACTATGCCGAGGCTAAATGGCTATTTTGGAGGCTCGTTCCGTTTAGTGCCGTTAGTGGAAGTAGGGTTAGAGTTTACATGTAACATCCCAAGTATGAAAATACCCCTAGAATGCTTTGTTCTTTGTTTTATTTCAAGCATTGCATCATGTCATCATGTTTACTTATTGTCTGCATTTGTTTTCTATCTGTTTTATCATGTTTTCACAATTCAAATTCAAACCTTTTTCAAACCTGGTTTCAACTATTGGAACCAAAATAACAAATAAAAACAACCCTTTTATTACTTGTTTTCCACTTCTCAAGTTGTTGCTTTAATCAAACCAATTATCAAATCAATTAATTAATCAATAACTCCTAAATCATTTTCCATTTCAAACCAATTTTCAAATCAGCACTCTTTTGAAAACATAACAATTCACCTCATGCTTGTGATCCTAAAAGTCAATTTTAATCTAGGGGTAACCCTATTTTTATACATGTTTTTATTAATGAAATAATAAATAAAAATCCCTCTAATTTGGTTCCAAATACAAAACCCCATCTTAAATTACAATTTTTGAAATCCACTTCTGCAATGTGGTTGCTAATTAACTAAATAGCCTAACTAATTTTTCCTGGAATTTATTCTAACCAAAACCTTATCTTTTCCTTCCCTTTTCGTTTTCAGCAAAAAAAAATATAGAAACAGAAAAAATAAAACTGCAGGGAGGAGAGCCGCAGCAGCTGGTCCAACCTAGGCCCAGCCCGTTTCTTTTTCCCTCTGGCCCGATACCTTCCTCGCACGTCGTTGTCGTCCCCCCCTCCTGCCTGACGTCAGGCGTACGACGCCTCCTCCATCGTCGATCGCCTGCTGGAGCCTCCCGATTGCCGCCGTACAGCCACCACCCCGCCCATAAAACACCGCGGCGCCCCCCTCCGGCCACTCAACCCTAGCTCCACCCTAATCCCGGCGCCGCCAACCTTCCATCATCTCCCCCAAAGCTCCTGCCTTCCCTCTGAATCTCTGAAACCCCGACGCCACCCTTCTGAAACCCGCCGCCGATCGCGGTCTCGGGTGGCTTACGCCGTGCGCTAGCGGCTGGAATGGATCGGCCACGGTGCCCTCTTCGTCGTCAACACCGCAGCGGGGCCTGAGGAGAACCAGAGCCAAGACGCCGTCTTCTTCCTTTTCGCCGGCGAGCTCTGCAACGGACCTGCTACCTCTACAGCTCACGGTGAGCGTCACCGTCGATCCCCTCGCCCTACCTCTCTGCACGGTCACTCACGCCCTAGGCCACACCCCGCTGCACCCCCCCTCGGGCAGCAGCCGCTGCGCGCAGCTCCACTCCGGCGAGCTGGCCGCGGCCAACTGTCCCTGCACCTGAAACTGCAAGTTCAGTTTCAGGCCGAGTGCAAGATCTGAACATGAAAACCCTACGCAAACCCTCTCTGTCACGATTCGATCGCCAGCTGAGTTGGTCTGTTCCATCCGCGCAAGCCAGGAGGTCTCGGGGTCGAACCCCCGGAGGCGCAAGCCCCCTTTTTGCTGGTTTTTCTTCCCTGTCCACGCTGGCTGCCACGCGCACCTGCCACGTTGGCATTGGGCCCTGCCCGTCAGCGTGTGGGTATAAACCTGCACGGTAACAAAAGCTTAAAAGCAATCTGTTAATTTCCAAATTCATTTTTTTAAATAGCAGAATTAAACCAAAACTTCAAAAGTTAATATCTTTCGTTCTGTAATTCATATAAACACAAACTTTATATGAAACTTGATCTAGATTTCCTAATCTATCCAAATATTCAATTTGTGTTCTGTTTTGAATTTTCAAAATACTTTTAAATTTCAAATTTGAATAATTCAAATGCAAATTGAAATAATTCATAACTAATTCATACTGTTTTCAAATAATTCAAATAAAATATGTTTTTCACACCTTTTTGAATACTCTATTCAAATATAAATTTTGTTTTCTGGTTTGAACAATTTAAATTGCCTAAACTATTTAAATCTTGTTTAATTCAATTAAAAATTGTTTAATATTGTTTAATTCATAACTAATTAATCCAAGTCCAATTTCAAATTGTGAAACATGCAATCCAACTAAAATTTGATAACCTTTTCAAATATAAAATTTGTAAATTGTTTTGCACACCCTAACTTGATGAAAACAATAATTGTTTTGTGTACCATGTTTAAGTAACAAAATTCCAAATTTGATAAATGCTTTTCTAAATTGTTAACTATTATTCCAATTGCATTTAACCTGTTATGTTATTGTTATTCATCATGCATGCATCATACTAATTCAACTACACCTAATGCTTAGTGATAGAACAACTAATTCAACTCCAAGCATGGGCTTCCATATGCATCCTTTTGCATATGGAATCCATTTAAACTTGTGTATCATGTCAAGCAAGTTATTTTGGTGCATCTATTAAACATGACATGCATCATTCAATGTTTGTGCACTTATGCCATGTATTGATTGCCCGTCTTCCTTCGTTGTTGTTTTTGCTTCTTCTCGATTAGACGACGACGTTGGTACCGACGAGCCTTACGACACCACTACTCAGGACCTAGCCCAGTACGAGGCTGAGCTGCCAGGCAAGTTATCACTCACATGAATCATCGAGTTCCTTTCCACACTTGTTGTCGATACTATCTTTTTGTCTACTATTGCTAGCCCTATGTATCGTTGCTTGTTCTCCGAACCCATCACATGATACCTTGAGCCATGATATTGCCACCACCTCCATACCTACAGCCATTGCTTGTGCCTGTTATTATCTAGCATGCTTAGGGTTGCTTTTACTCGAGTCTGTTGTCGGTTACTACTGTTACTATCTTATTATCTTGTACCGGGGCTCGTTATTAATCAATCAATCCTGTTAATTGCTAATGGTAATAATAACTTGATGATAAGGCACCGGCAGGAGGCCCATGAGTGGTTTTGGAGCCTGCTAGTGTCGACCCTAATAGGAAAAGGGTCTTGTCTACTGATCCATGATGAGCGCACTACCCGCATTTGGGAAGCGAGTATGGGCGCCCCCCTCAACTTGACCTGATTCGCATCTCGTCCAAATCGCCTCATTTAGTTCGTGTTTTCCATTTGCCGCATGCATGTTTTTGCGAGCCCAGCGCAGGGTGGAACTTTCGTAGTCGGCATATAGGGGGACACGGTCTTAGAGTGCTATGATGGTCCATTTTCTTCTGGGCTTGATTAGCCGTGCGCCCAAGGTTCTTTGGGCTTGATGCGAAGAATGGTTGGTTGTGTTGAGTGCCCCGCTTGGTGGGAGGCATCCCATCTGGCGGGATATTCATGAGTGTACGGCCAAATTGGTGCAACCCTGCAGGGATAATCTTCTCGAGAAGCCGTGTTTTCCGCGGTTATGGATTACTTGGTGAAAGTACTGGCTAACAAGTACTCAGGACAACTTCAACATAATGATCAATCATGTTTCACCCAATGATTAATAACCTGACTAGTAATAGTTTATTCACACAATAACTTGATTCACCTTATCACAACTGTGTGAGTTATCCTCGGATTGCTTCTTTGGATAAGGGGCGAGATCCAGGATGGGTTTGGTTGAAGTTATCTTTCAGTTGGTTACAATCCTCGATCTTATCTTTTCTGTTAGCCGGAACTTGTAGTTATATTCTGTAGTTGGTTAGAGCAGCCAGCAGCAACTTTTATATCACCCCTTTCTTCCGTTGATCCCAAGCATCTATGCTTGTGTTGACGGGCAACTCCTTGATGAACTGTGAGTCTTGCTTGCCAGTACTTGGATGTACTGACCCCGTTGGGGCTGTGGTTTACGCAGAGTACTACTACGACTACGATGCTTCCCAGGATGGCTACTTTGTGGAGTTCGATGACGCTGCAGACGAGTAGTTAGCTGGACCAGGGCAGGATCCAGACCTACGTGGATGGGCTTCGCTTTTCTTTATTTTCTCCGGCTTCTTAAGCCATGGATTTGTCTGTACTCAGACCCCCTTTGATTGCTTCCGCTGTTGTAATGGATGATATGTTGGGACATGTGTCCTCTGGATGACTGTATTCGATATTTTCTGCCTTAGTGAAGGCCAGTTGCACTTATTTCATTCTTTTGTGTCTTAGAGACATTCTGTGTTATCATTCGTACCAAACTGTTGACGTACCGTGCGTGTTTGATTATGAAGTACGTCGACAGTAGTGCCTTTAGGTTCCTAGCGGATAGTTTACTTCGACGGTGGAAGCAGGGCTTGTGTTGTCGCGCATAAGCGCAGGCCTACCAGGAAGCTGGGACGTGGGAGCATGTATGCCCCATAATCCAAGCACCTGACTTCCAGTTCGTGCGAAGAGTATCCTCTAGAAACCGTGGGTGCGACAAATGGTATCAGAGCCTGTCTGCCTGTAGGATCCCTTTTTACTGGTCGCAGTTGAGTCTAGAAACTATTTTGTAGGTATATAGGAAAAAATGAAACGTGAGAGTAGGAATTCTGCCATTTTTCTTCTTTCCCCACCCACCCACCCTTTTCTGGTAAGGAAGTGCAACGTTGTTTTCTGTTCTCACCTAAACTTTCAAGTTAGGATTTCACGTGTTTTGGGTTATCTGTAGTACCTCAGGACTTTTGGTCTCGTTTTCCTGATGTTGCTTCGATATCATGTTCTTTTCAACATCCTTTTCGTCCGTTGAACCTTGTTGTTGTTCTTCCACATCCTTTTTCATCTACCGGAGTCTAATCAAAACCTTCCAAATAATCTGCAGATGGGTCTCAACTACTACCCGCAGGTGGTTCGTATGACTCGCTGTGAGAGCACCGCCGGTTTTCCGGAGTTGCTGAGAGACATGGTTACCTATCTGGGGTTCCATTGGGCACCAGAGTACCAGGTCTACGAGCACCAGCGAGAGTGTGACCAGACTTGCTACCGGGCTATCGTCTACATTCTGTCGGATGATGGCAGGAGCATTGCACACCAGTACGAGGCAGTAGGGTCCACAGTGGATATGGCAGTGCAGCAGGCAGCGTACGTGAGTATCACCGTTCTCCGTGCTGACTACTGGGGGTTTGATAAGTCCAGTTTTCGTCACATCCCCCGTGGTTACATCACGGCAGCGGGAGTTCACTTCACTATCCACCGCGACATGGATACCTACGAGACTGATAGCTCCAGGCTCCAGGTCACTGCCCAGTTCGCTAGTCACAGTGATGCCGTTGCTTCCGCACTTTCTCAGGAGTTAGCCTCAGTCAGGGAGCAGCTCCACCTTGCTCTCACTCGTCTGGCGACGTACACCACAGACTTTGTTGGAGACGAGCGCTTCGCACGTGTCGTTCAGCCAGCTGGTCTTCCGTTGCCAGATGCTGGAGGTTACGAGCCGATCAGAGGCCCACTTCTCGACCTCGGAGCTGGTTACACAGGGATTCCCCGCTATGGAGCACAGGGATACGACGCTTCCTACTTCACGACACCGAGAGTTGCTCTCAGAGCAGTTCCTATCTACATGGATCGTCGTGATACCTACTTCCGTGGGATTCCTCCTCACCGTATCTCTCGTCGTACTACTCACCGCCGTCCTGCGTGATGAGCATGGGAGTACCGTTGTATCCATTACTAGCTGTGTCTAGTTTATCCTTTCGTTTTCGAACCATGTATTGGTCTGTTGGATATTCTGATGTATTTGAACATGTGATGATGTACCTGTTGGTTATCTATTCATGCGTCGGAATAATCTATCTTTCGGTTACTAAGTCTATCCTTTTCTGTTGTTGTGCTAAAATGAATTTCTGTTCAGGATGCCTCCAACCAGGAACAACCCGCCTCCGCCACCACCAATGGGGGAGCTGTTGGCTCAGATGACCCAAGTGGTGACACAGATGGCCCAGATCCAGGCTAACCAGCAACACAACCAGAATGCTCCAAGGGTCACCATCAAGGACTTCCTCAGCTTGGGCCCAAAAGCTTTCGTGGCAACACGTGAGCCCCTGGATGCTGATGACTGGATCCGTGACGTAGCAAGAGCTCTGGAGATAGCTCATGTTGCTGAAGAGGATAAGGTCAAGTACGCCACCTACCTACTGAAGGGTCAGGCAGCTACTTGGTGGGAGAACTACCAGGCCATGAGGGCTGGCTTTCCTATCAACTGGGGATGTTTCAGAGATGCCTTCCTGAAGCACCACATCCCGGATGGTCTCATGGAAAAGATGCGTGAGGAATTCTTCTCTCTCAGACAGGGCAAGCTGGACGTTCTCGGCTACCAGAACGAGTTCAATCGTCTCGCTCGGTACGCTGGTGACGAAGTGTCCACCGAAGCCAAGAAGATGGCAAGGTTCCGCCGAGGTTTTAACCCGGAACTGAAGTACGCTCTCACAAACATCAAGTGCAAGGACTTCGTGGAGCTTGTGAACACCGCGCTCAATGAGGAGAATGGGCGCAAGGCGTTCGAAGAGTCGCGCAAGCACTCGCGTGAGGGTGGTTCCTCCTCCAACATGACCACCCCTCCGCAGAAGCGCCGCATCTGGGTGCCAAATGGTGCTGTCACTCGGGCTCCAAATGCCCAAGCTTCTCCAGGCTTTGGTCCCCGCCCACCCAACCCATCTCAGATGCAGGGTCAGAGGTTCCCGATGGGGCAGCCAAGGCCAGGTCCTTCTCGTATCGTCACTTGCTACAAGTGCAAGGATACTGGACATTATGCTGACAAGTGCACTCAGAAGCAGCTACCCCTACCTCCTCGCCCCAACACCAACCAGGCTATGGTTCGTGCTCCTCCGGCTAAAGCCTTCAACTCCAACAATAGGCCTGTCGGGAGGAACGCGAGGGTGAACCATATCAAGGCCGACAAAGCCGAAGAGGCTGCTGACGTCGTTCTCGGTATATTACCCGTAAACTCTATTCCAGCTAAAGTGTTGTTTGATACTGGAGCATCGCATTCGTTTGTGTCAAAGATCTTTGCTACAACGTACAATTTAGCTCTGGTTCCGCTAAGCAATCAAATCTATGTGCACTCTCCGGGAAATAAAATGATTACTTCCAAGATAAGCATGGACAATCAGATCCTAATTGGAGGTCGTGTATTCCTTGCTTCACTCATGTTGCTGGGAAATTCTGACATTGATGTCATTCTGGGTATGGATTGGTTGAAGACCCACAAAGCTAAAATTGACTGTGCTCAAAAGTCAATAACTCTCTCCCACACTTCAGGCCAGATAGTCTATTCTCCATATGGATCAACTTCTGTTCAGCTGTTCAGCCTCGATGCCAAACCCCTTCCTGCAATTGAAAATGTTCCGGTGGTTTGTGAGTTCCCTGACGTCTTTCCAGAAGAGTTGCCAGGGATGCCCCCGGACAGAGCAGTTGAGTTCGTGATCGAGCTTGAGCCAGGTACTGCTCCAATCTCTAAGCATCCATATAAGATAGCTCCTCCTGAACTGAAATTGTTGAAGGAGCAAATCGATATGTATATGGACAAAGGTTTCATTCAGCCTAGTTCCTCTGCTTGGGGTTGCCCAACTCTGTTTGTTGCCAAGAAGGATCAAACTAAGAGACTCGTGGTTGACTATCGTCCTCTCAACGAGAAAACAATCAAGAACAAGTATCCACTTCCTCGTATCGATGATCTTTTTGATCAACTTGCTGGAGCCTCAATATTCTCAAAGTTGGACTTGAGGATGGGCTACCATCAGATAAAGATCAGAAAGGAAGATATTCCTAAGACAGCTTTCACCACTCGGTACGGTCTATATGAATACACCGTCATGTCCTTTGGTCTCACCAATGCACCGGCAACCTTCTCAAGACTCATGAATTCTGTCTTCCATGAATACCTCGACAAGTTCGTTGTGGTATATCTTGATGACATTCTAGTCTACTCCAAATCCGAGGAAGAGCATGGAGAACACCTTCGTCTCACTCTCATGAAACTTCGCGAGCATCGTCTGTATGCCAAGTTTTCCAAATGTGAGTTCTGGATTCCAGAAGTTGCATATCTTGGTCATATCATCTCTGCCAAGGGCATTGCCATTGATCCTGAAAAGGTTAAGGCAATTGTTGACTGGAAACCCCCTAAGACGGTGAAGCAAGTTAGAAGCTTTCTTGGCTTGGCTAGCTATTGCCGTCGTTTCGTCCAAAACTTTTCCAAGATTGCCAAACCTCTCACTGATCTCACAAAGAAGGACAAAAAGTTCGTTTGGACTCCACAATGTGATGAGAGTTTCAACCTCCTGAAGACTAAACTCACTTCCACACCTGTTCTAGTTGGCCCCGACACTACCAAACCTTTCCAGATATTCTGTGATGCATCTCTCCAAGGCCTAGGAGCAGTTCTTATGCAAGAACGTCAAGTTGTGGCTTATGCTTCACGTCAGTTGAACCCACATGAGCAAAACTATCCCACTCATGATCTTGAACTTGCAGCAGTTGTATTTGCCCTCAAGAAATGGAGACAATACTTGTTGGGTAACAAAACTGAAATCTTTTCCGATCATAAGAGTCTGAAATACATCTTCACTCAGCCAGATCTGAACCTCAGGCAAAGGAGATGGATTGAGAAGATTAAAGACTTTGATCTCACCATTTCTTACACTCCAGGCAAGGCTAATGTTATGGCCGATGCTCTCAGTCGCAAATCCTATTGCAATAATCTCATGATCATGGAAAGCCAACCTCCACTTCATGAAGAATTCCAGAAGCTGAACCTTGGTCTTGTTCCTGAAGGATACCTTGCTAGCTTGACAGCCAGTCCAACTCTCGAGGACAAGATTCGTTCTGAACAACTTCGTGATAATGAAATCAAGAAGATTGTGGATCACATCAAGGAGGGCAATGATAAGTTCAAGTCCTTCTCAATTGATGACAAGGGAACTGTGTTCTTCGAAGGACGCATTGCAGTCCCTCAGATTCAAAGTCTCAAGGATATCATTCTCAAGGAGGCTCATGAAACTCCTCTATCCATTCACCCTGGAAGTACAAAGATGTACCAGGATCTCAAGACTCTGTATTGGTGGTCTGGCATGAAACGTGAAATTGCTCAATACGTTTCTGAATGCGACGTTTGTCAACGTGTTAAGGCAGTCCATCAGAAGACAGCAGGTCTACTCCAACCTCTGAAAATTCCTGAGTGGAAGTGGGACATGATTGAAATGGACTTCGTTACTGGGTTTCCAAAGTCCAAAAAGGGCAACGATGCAATCTTCGTTGTTATTGATCGTCTCACTAAGGTTGCTCACTTCTATGCTGTAAAGGAAACTATCTCAGCTAGCCAGTTAGCAGAGCTCTATACAGCAAAGGTTGTTCCCCTTCATGGTGTTCCATTGGAAATAAGCTCAGACCGTGGAAGTATTTTCACTTCTCATTTCTGGAAGAGCTTTCAAGAAGCATTGGGCACTAAACTTCTGTTCAGCACAGCTTATCACCCTCAGTCTCAGGGGCAAGTCGAAAGAGTCAATCAGATTCTCGAGGATATGCTCAGAGCATGTGGTCTCTCCTTTGGCATGAAATGGGAGGATTGCCTTCCATATGCTGAATTCTCCTACAACAACAGCTACCAGGCAAGCCTAGGCATGGCACCATTTGAGGCACTGTATGGTCGCAGATGCAGGAGTCCAATCAATTGGTCTGGAGCTGGTGAACGTTCACTTCTAGGCCCTGACATTGTTAAGGAAGCCGAGGAGAAAGTTCGTATCATTCGTGACAATCTCAGGATTGCTCAGTCTCGTCAGAAGAGCTATTATGATAGCAAGCACAGGGATATGGTCTATGCACCTGGTGATAAGGCATATCTCCGTGTAACTCCCCTCAGAGGCACCCATCGTTTTGGTGTGAAAGGAAAGCTTGCACCAAGATACATTGGCCCTTTCAACATCCTCTCAAGACGTGCAGAGAATGCTTATCGTCTTGAACTTCCAGAAAAACTTTCCAAAGTGCACGATGTGTTCCACGTGTCACAACTCAAGAAGTGTTTCAAAGATCCAGATCGTGCAGTTGATCATGATTCCATTGAGCTGCAAGATGATCTATCTTATGAGGAGCACCCTATTCGTATTCTCGATGAGACCGAGCGTAAGACTCGCAACAAGAGCACCAAGTTCTTGAAAGTCCAATGGTCGCATCATTCCGATAAAGAGGCAACGTGGGAGACCGAAGAGGATCTTCGCAAGAAGTATCCGGACCTGTTCATTTCTCAGTAGGGAATCTCGGGGCGCGATTCCTTCAAGGGGGGGCGTTTTGTAACATCCCAAGTATGAAAATACCCCTAGAATGCTTTGTTCTTTGTTTTATTTCAAGCATTGCATCATGTCATCATGTTTACTTATTGTCTGCATTTGTTTTCTATCTGTTTTATCATGTTTTCACAATTCAAATTCAAACCTTTTTCAAACCTGGTTTCATACTTGCTCTGTTACAACTATTGGAACCAAAATAACAAATAAAAACAACCCTTTTATTACTTGTTTTCCACTTCTCAAGTTGTTGCTTTAATCAAACCAATTATCAAATCAATTAATTAATCAATAACTCCTAAATCATTTTCCATTTCAAACCAATTTTCAAATCAGCACTCTTTTGAAAACATAACAATTCACCTCATGCTTGTGATCCTAAAAGTCAATTTTAATCTAGGGGTAACCCTATTTTTATACATGTTTTTATTAATGAAATAATAAATAAAAATCCCTCTAATTTGGTTTCAAATACAAAACCCCATCTTAAATTACAATTTTTGAAATCCACTTCTGCAATGTGGTTGCTAATTAACTAAATAGCCTAACTAATTTTTCCTGGAATTTATTCTAACCAAAACCTTATCTTTTCCTTCCCTTTTCGTTTTCAGCAAAAAAAATATAGAAACAGAAAAAATAAAACTGCAGGGAGGAGAGCCGCAGCAGCTGGTCCAACCTAGGCCCAGCCCGTTTCTTTTTCCCTCTGGCCCGATACCTTCCTCGCACGTCGTTGTCGTCCCCCCCTCCTGCCTGACGTCAGGCGTACGACGCCTCCTCCATCGTCGATCGCCTCCTGGAGCCTCCCGATTGCCGCCGTACAGCCACCACCCCGCCCATAAAACACCGCGGCGCCCCCCTCCGGCCACTCAACCCTAGCTCCACCCTAATCCCGGCGCCGCCAACCTTCCATCATCTCCCCCAAAGCTCCTGCCTTCCCTCTGAATCTCTGAAACCCCGACGCCACCCTTCTGAAACCCGCCGCCGATCGCGGTCTCCGGTGGCTTACTCCGTGCGCTAGCGGCTGGAATGGATCGGCCACGGTGCCCTCTTCGTCGTCAACACCGCAGCGGGGCCTGAGGAGAACCAGAGCCAAGACGCCGTCTTCTTCCTTTTCGCCGGCGAGCTCTGCAACGGACCTGCTACCTCTACAGCTCACGGTAAGCGTCACCGTCGATCCCCTCGCCCTACCTCTCTGCACGGTCACTCACGCCCTAGGCCACACCCCGCTGCACCCCCCCTCGGGCAGCAGCCGCTGCGCGCAGCTCCACTCCGGCGAGCTGGCCGCGGCCAACTGTCCCTGCACCTGAAACTGCAAGTTCAGTTTCAGGCCGAGTGCAAGATCTGAACATGAAAACCCTACGCAAACCCTCTCTGTCACGATTCGATCGCCAGCTGAGTTGGTCTGTTCCATCCGCGCAAGCCAGGAGGTCTCGGGGTCGAACCCCCGGAGGCGCAAGCCCCCTTTTTGCTGGTTTTTCTTCCCTGTCCACGCTGGCTGCCACGCGCACCTGCCACGTTGGCATTGGGCCCTGCCCGTCAGCGTGTGGGTATAAACCTGCACGGTAACAAAAGCTTAAAAGCAATCTGTTAATTTCCAAATTCATTTTTTTAAATAGCAGAATTAAACCAAAACTTCAAAAGTTAATATCTTTCGTTCTGTAATTCATATAAACACAAACTTTATATGAAACTTGATCTAGATTTCCTAATCTATCCAAATATTCAATTTGTGTTCTGTTTTGAATTTTCAAAATACTTTTAAATTTCAAATTTGAATAATTCAAATGCAAATTGAAATAATTCATAACTAATTCATACTGTTTTCAAATAATTCAAATAAAATATGTTTTTCACACCTTTTTGAATACTCTATTCAAATATAAATTTTGTTTTCTGGTTTGAACAATTTAAATTGCCTAAACTATTTAAATCTTGTTTAATTCAATTAAAAATTGTTTAATATTGTTTAATTCATAACTAATTAATCCAAGTCCAATTTCAAATTGTGAAACATGCAATCCAACTAAAATTTGATAACCTTTTCAAATATAAAATTTGTAAATTGTTTTGCACACCCTAACTTGATGAAAACAATAATTGTTTTGTGTACCATGTTTAAGTAACAAAATTCCAAATTTGATAAATGCTTTTCTAAATTGTTAACTATTATTCCAATTGCATTTAACCTGTTATGTTATTGTTATTCATCATGCATGCATCATACTAATTCAACTACACCTAATGCTTAGTGATAGAACAACTAATTCAACTCCAAGCATGGGCTTCCATATGCATCCTTTTGCATATGGAATCCATTTAAACTTGTGTATCATGTCAAGCAAGTTATTTTGGTGCATCTATTAAACATGACATGCATCATCCAATGTTTGTGCACTTATGCCATGTATTGATTGCCCGTCTTCCTTCGTTGTTGTTTTTGCTTCTTCTCGATTAGACGACGACGTTGGTACCGACGAGCCTTACGACACCACTACTCAGGACCTAGCCCAGTACGAGGCTGAGCTGCCAGGCAAGTTATCACTCACATGAATCATCGAGTTCCTTTCCACACTTGTTGTCGATACTATCTTTTTGTCTACTATTGCTAGCCCTATGTATCGTTGCTTGTTCTCCGAACCCATCACATGATACCTTGAGCCATGATATTGCCACCACCTCCATACCTACAGCCATTGCTTGTGCCTGTTATTATCTAGCATGCTTAGGGTTGCTTTTACTCGAGTCTGTTGTCGGTTACTACTGTTACTATCTTATTATCTTGTACTGGGGCTCGTTATTAATCAATCAATCCTGTTAATTGCTAATGGTAATAATAACTTGATGATAAGGCACCGGCAGGAGGCCCATGAGTGGTTTTGGAGCCTGCTAGTGTCGACCCTAATAGGAAAAGGGTCTTGTCTACTGATCCATGATGAGCGCACTACCCGCATTTGGGAAGCGAGTATGGGCGCCCCCCTCAACTTGACCTGATTCGCATCTCGTCCAAATCGCCTCATTTAGTTCGTGTTTTCCATTTGCCGCATGCATGTTTTTGCGAGCCCAGCGCAGGGTGGAACTTTCGTAGTCGGCATATAGGGGGACACGGTCTTAGAGTGCTATGATGGTCCATTTTCTTCTGGGCTTGATTAGCCGTGCGCCCAAGGTTCTTTGGGCTTGATGCGAAGAATCGTTGGTTGTGTTGAGTGCCCCGCTTGGTGGGAGGCATCCCATCTGGCGGGATATTCATGAGTGTACGGCCAAATTGGTGCAACCCTGCAGGGATAATCTTCTCGAGAAGCCGTGTTTTCCGCGGTTATGGATTACTTGGTGAAAGTACTGGCTAACAAGTACTCAGGACAACTTCAACATAATGATCAATCATGTTTCACCCAATGATTAATAACCTGACTAGTAATAGTTTATTCACACAATAACTTGATTCACCTTATCACAACTGTGTGAGTTATCCTCGGATTGCTTCTTTGGATAAGGGGCGAGATCCAGGATGGGTTTGGTTGAAGTTATCTTTCAGTTGGTTACAATCCTCGATCTTATCTTTTCTGTTAGCCGGAACTTGTAGTTATATTCTGTAGTTGGTTAGAGCAGCCAGCAGCAACTTTTATATCACCCCTTTCTTCCGTTGATCCCAAGCATCTATGCTTGTGTTGACGGGTAACTCCTTGATGAACTGTGAGTCTTGCTTGCCAGTACTTGGATGTACTGACCCCGTTGGGGCTGTGGTTTACGCAGAGTACTACTACGACTACGATGCTTCCCAGGATGGCTACTTTGTGGAGTTCGATGACGCTGCAGACGAGTAGTTAGCTGGACCAGGGCAGGATCCAGACCTACGTGGATGGGCTTCGCTTTTCTTTATTTTCTCCGGCTTCTTAAGCCATGGATTTGTCTGTACTCAGACCCCCTTTGATTGCTTCCGCTGTTGTAATGGATGATATGTTGGGACATGTGTCCTCTGGATGACTGTATTCGATATTTTCTGCCTTAGTGAAGGCCAGTTGCACTTATTTCATTCTTTTGTGTCTTAGAGACATTCTGTGTTATCATTCGTACCAAACTGTTGACGTACCGTGCGTGTTTGATTATGAAGTACGTCGACAGTAGTGCCTTTAGGTTCCTAGCGGATAGTTTACTTCGACGGTGGAAGCAGGGCTTGTGTTGTCGCGCATAAGCGCAGGCCTACCAGGAAGCTGGGACGTGGGAGCATGTATGCCCCATAATCCAAGCACCTGACTTCCAGTTCGTGCGAAGAGTATCCTCTAGAAACCGTGGGTGCGACATTACATGTGACCGTGTAACAAGGACAAACCCTTCGTCCGAACTGGCCCCATCCGACACGTTTCTATTCGTGCGCATCTGGTCGCCACCTGCCCTGAGCGGTACGACGCAATCTGGCCGTGCGTGCGCCGCCTTTGCTCCTAAACAGCGCTGCCACCACTGCGCCGCCACCACCTAGCCGTCGCGGCTGTCCTGCTCCCCGCTACCTGCTCCGCGGCCACCGTTCCACGACGCCATGGGTGGCTCCTTCCGTGCGCCCGAAACCCGCTCTCACTGCGCCCACCACCTACTCGACTCCGTCGCTAGGAGGGTGAACCCCTAGGTGAAATGGCGAGCGGCGGCGACCCTGTAGTAGTTGGCGGGGCATGCATAAACACGTCGCATCGACGACTAGGTTCCCGAGGGGTAAGCCTTGTTCTGATTGAGCTTGCTTGTGCATTTAAACAGTCGATTTGAGTTAGTTTGCGGTTGATTTCGCTATTGGTGTGCTGATTGCGTTCCTCTGTTTTTCGTGGGCTAGGAAGAAGTTGTGGTTTGATTTTTTGTTGCACATTAGAAGGGACCGGTACATCATAGATGCAAAGTATACGAAGAAATTCCAAGGAGTTTTCGATTATCCATCACCAATTGACTGTAATTGGAGTTTCAGACTATTTGGGGAGGCAATTTGCGACCCATATCCTTCGGGTTTGCATGACGAAGTGGATATCAAATACTATGATGAGGGAAATAGATGGGTGAAAGTTAGTAATGATGAATAGCTCGCTACCATATTTGCTAGGCATAAGGAGAAAGTGAATTTTCATGTGAGAAGCAAAATGATGTGGTTGTGCCAGAAGTTGAACCTAGGGTGGCTGTTGCAACTTCTCGGTCAGAACCATGTTGTCATAATGCCAACTCTAGCCAGAGTAGTTTAGTTAGTGCACGTCGACATGGTGGCTCAACAAGCGTGGTGTCGGGGGGCTACCCCTGAGA
This sequence comes from Alopecurus myosuroides, assembly GCA_028641055.1. NCBI lineage: Eukaryota > Viridiplantae > Streptophyta > Magnoliopsida > Poales > Poaceae > Alopecurus > Alopecurus myosuroides. The sequence continues at coordinate 117,646,469 of CM054061.1, forward strand.
AGGGGTAAAACAGGTGAGAAATGGAGTCCAAAATAGTGTTCTACCGAGTTCGGCCGTACCGAGTTGGTGCGTGCCGGGTAGGCGGCTACCCGGATAGGAAGGTATCCGGTTGGCGCTACTCGGCAGGAAGAACAAGAGGCAGAAGGGAAGACTCGAGTACACGTCGGGGTCAGCCGGGTAGCGCTCGGGTGATCCGGATAGAGGAGCGGCAGTTCTACGCGGAGGCTAAAGTCAATGGAGCCGTTGAGGTGAATCCCGCGTATCCAGGGGCCGTACCGGTGTGCGGTTCAACTTACTAGGTGCGTGGTTATCTGTATCCAGACGTGGATACAGTACGGTATGGGGCTGTCACGTCCTGTCACTGACGAGGGGGACATGACATGTCAGTAGACCTACCGTAGAGACTGACAAGGTGGACGAGACATGTCAGCGGCCTACCGCGAAGACTTTCGGCGATGCTGTCAGCGAAGACACGGAGGCGTGCGCCATCCGCACAGTGGAGTTGTCTACTCCGTCCTTTTATCTGTAAAATACTAGTTGGCCACCAGTATATAAGGTGGCCAACCCCCTCCTGCAAGAAGGTCGATCGATCTAGTGCTCACTTAGTCTCATACTCGTTAGGCTGGACACGAGCTACTCGGTAGCACACCAGAGAGACACATAGAGAGAGAGAACTTACTGTACTCGGCATACCATACATATATAGAGAGAGAGAGGCAGGAGTAGGGGTGTTACCTTCACACAAGGGCCCCGAACCTGGGTAGATCGTGGTGTTTGCAGTTGTCGTGGGATAATCACGGCAGACGTTACCAGGGGTAACTTACTTTGGGGCAAATCGACTCTGGCGTTTGGGAGAGGGTTTAGCTCAGGAGAAATCATGTTATCAATCGATCTGGTAGCTCTGGCAATCAAGTCGCCGAGTCTCCGATCTAGGGTTACGACTATCAGCTCTTGTGTTACAGGGATACTCGAATATTTGGTGAAGCTCTCCTCTCCTAACCCTAGGAACCGGCTTATATCTTACCCGGCTCCCTGGCTTCCTATACAAGGCACACTCGGAATCCTAACCGGAAACCGCACACAACCCTAAGTTTCCTAATAGTAACCCCAAAGGCCGGGTTACAAGGCCTTCGTCCTTCTTGGGCCTTCTAGAAACTCCTCTTCCTTGAGCCGGGTCTTGCGCGATTCCCTTTGGGCCAGGTTTCACCTTGGCATTAGCCTACCGGGTTATCATCCCTCCATCAGTAGTCCCCAGAATAGCTTGGGCTTCTCGGGATCAACCATGAAGCGCACGCTATTCCTTGCAAAACAATAAACATTCAAATCCATACGATACCGGGTTAGTATGCTTTGATAATAGCTAGGCCTTGCTCCATAGGCGGTCCATATAATAACCCGGTTTGTCCCGAGTCAAACATCACTTTTCCCGGGTCAACACACCGAGGAAAACGCGACAAGACCCGGATTCGCACCGTTGCCAATCAGTCCGAATATCACGCTCGCAATCCACTTTAATCCCTTTCCGTATATCCCGCAACGGGCATTTTGATACTTATCCCAAAATATCCGGGCCGAATAATCTTTTTCCGAAAATTTGGCTCTTGCCGCCTAAACCTAGGGCACTTTCCCCCCGCATCTATAAATAGGCGCCCAAGGGGTAACCCTAGATCCATTAGCCATTTCTCACCTTTCTTCTTCCTCTCTACTCCATCCTTGCGCCCGCGAGCTCGAGCTCAAGCCCGCGCTTAGCAGAGCCACGCCACTGGCCGCGAGAGCGCCACCGGAATCACGCCGCCACCTAGTCGCCACCGCCTGCATCCGCGACACCGCCGTCAATCTCCGCCGCAGCGCCCACAAGTGAGTCGCCGGGAATCCGAAAGCGCCGCCGTCGTCGAGCCTACCGCCGCCGTCGCACGCCTCCTTCAATCCTTCCGGTAAGCTCCTTCAATTTCTTGGATCTAGACCTTGATTTCGTGCGGATAGATGGGATCTAATCTCACTTTCTAATTCTTCACTATTTCTCTCTAGCTGGGTATGCCCTAATCTCGCACTTCCCACTCCCCGCACTTAGCTAATTCCACGTTTATGCCTTTCAGCATATTTCCTCGTTTGCAATCGCGCATTTTTCCTCTACACGTTCTTGACTAGATCCAATCTGCCAAATCTTTGCAAGTACTTCTCATTAAGTCGGACAGCTGTAATTTCCGGGTCTCTCGTTATTCATACTCTGCATTTGCCTCTTTTTTAGATCTTCGCACGTGGCACCTAAGGCCAGTGCTAAGCTGAAGGGAAAAGACCCGACCGGCAAGCAAAAGCCGAGTCAATCGATCTCCACCAACTGGGCGAGATCGACTGTGACAAAGGCTAAGCTTGACGAGCTTACAGAGTCGGGTGTTCTGCCCACCCGGGAGGAGATCCACTGGAGGATACCCGGCGAGGAGACTCGGCCTTCTCCGGGTCTTGACGAGGTGGTGGTCTTTGTCGAACATGTGATCCGGGGTTTCCGCCCCCCGGGTCACTCTTTCTTCCGTGAACTCCTGGACCACTACAAGCTCCGGGTATTCGACATCGGCCCCAACTCCATGCTTAATATCACCCACTTCATAGTTTTATGTGAATCGTATCTGTGCGTTCCTCCAAATTTAGCTTTGTTTCTCGAACTCTTGCAATGTAAGCCATGCCGAGAGAGCGGCGACGGGGCCCTCCTAGTCTGTGGAGGAGTCTCGATCCAGAGGCGGAAAAACTCCCTCATGCCGACTCTGAGCCTCAGTTCGCACGTCAAACACTAGCAGAAAACCTATTTTTATTGCCAAGATACCTCTTCAGCCGGCGAAAAGCCATTGCCGGGTTTCACCGATGATATCCTCAATCTTTCCGAGAATCTCAACTCTTTTGCTCCTGAGACCAAGAGGCAGTCCATCCAGCCTTTCCTCCATAAACTTGTTGTACTCTCGGCCCAAGGTCTCCTAGGGCTCAATCTGATTAAAACCTGGGTGAGTTGCCGGATTCAGCCTAACAACACCCGGACGAAACTCATGTGCCACTACTCCGGACATCTTACCGACTCTCTCCGATACTCGGAGAAAAATTACCCGGCTGGTGACATAAACAAGCTCATGAAGACTTTCTTAGCCAAGAAACTTGACGCTATCAAGAATATAGCTGGGCTTAACCCCTTCACGCGAGATAACCCAGGTCCTTCAGTAAGACCCGAATATTATCCCTTTATTCGACTAATATTCCTTATGTAGTTTTACTAACCCTTGTCATGATGTTTCTCTCTCAGGAAGATGACGCATTATGGAAGATAGTTACTCCTCCCCCTTCCGAAAACTCGGAAGAAGACGAGGAGCCGGTTGATAGCGACGAAGGTTAATCCGAGTCTCACTCACATCCTTTCTTCTGTTAACTTTTTTAGATCAACCTTTTCCCCTTTACCAACGATGTACCTTGTTTGCCAGGGCTAGAGGACAAAGAGGATACACAGTCGGATGAGAGCGAAGCTGAGCCAGAAGTGGAGGTTGGGGCGAAGAGGAGGACCAGGGGAGTTGTCTTCAAGGTTCCTTATTCCTCTATTGCCTCCAAACCATACTCGTACGCTAACATGTGCGAACTTAACCAACGTTTAATCGATTCATCACACTTGAAGGAACCCGCCCCGGTCAAGCGTAGGGTAACCCGGAACTCTCCGGGTGACGATCCTCTTCACCCGGGCATCCCTTCATCCCCCGCTCGCCGAGCCGGTATTCCCCAAACTCATTCTTCCCACTTTCCTCAAAGATATCCTTCTCCAAATCATCCACTAGCTGGAAAAATTAGGGTCTCACTTTCCGACTCTTTATCAGCTTCTTCTGGGTCTAGCAACGATCTCCCTCCAGATTTCGTCGTGAACACCGGGTAAGTTACTTTTCTTGCTACTCGATACACTAGTTTTTTCCACATCTTTCGTTCATCATATACCGACTATTTCTTTCTCTTTCTCAGGGCCAAGGTCACGATTAGTGACCCGGAGGACATGGATGTGGATAACCCGGCTATGGAAGATCTGGAGAACGCTGTGAGGACCGCGGCTGGCGGTGTAGAAGAAGAAGAAGAAGACTTGCTGAAAGACCCGGCCGAGCAGGAAGCCGAGTTTCCCATGCCAACGTACACACCCGGGGATGAGGACATCGAGATCCTGGGATCACGGAGGGGTGATCCCACTCCTAACACCCAGGCAACCCGGATAACCTCCCCCAAGAAGGAAAGGACCCCGCCTCCGGGTAATCAGAACCCCAGCTCCTCCAGGCCGAAACTCGGCGATGTGGACTTTGAAGGAATGCTAGATGCGCTCTTCTCCCTGAAGACCAATGAAAGGGATATTCTGGAAGCCATGGCAGCTGAGCACCAGGTAACTTAAGCAATGTTGCTTGTATATTCATCTAGTCCCCAAGTTCCGAGTGAACTATGCAAAGTTTGCTCGGTACTTTCATAACTGTATAATTTACCATACCCGGTTATATCTTGCATCCGACTGACTTTTCCTTTTCTTTTTTCACAGGCACACGTGGCCCGATCTGAGGAGATGTTGGCAAAAACCAACAAGCTCCTCGAGGTCGAGACAAGGTTACGAGAGGAACTGGAAGCTGAGATGAAAGATCTTGCCAGGGATGTGGAAAAGTACAAGAAGCGATCCCAGAACGCTGAGGGCGTGCTGAAGAAAATTTCAGCCCAAATTGCCGATACTTACCGCTCTCTACTTGGTAAAAATTTCTAACTTATTGACTATAACCCGGATTTCTCGTTCTGTAAGGTTTATAACCCGGATCTCATTGCTTTAATTTTTCTGTTACTCTGCAGATCCGGGTGAAGAGGCTGAAGATGAAGACGATATTGAAAAGCTGAAGACGCTCAAGGCCGTGATCCGGCAATTCTCTGTGGGTACCAAATGGACCCTGGAGGCTTTGAAGTGGCTTGGAACTGGCGGCGGCGCGGACAAGATGCTTGAGGCGTGCTCAACTATCCCCGCCTGGATCGAGCACTGGAAGCGTTCAGCGTGTCGGGTTGGGGTAACCCGTGGGCTTGCTCTGGCCAAGGCCTATTTTCCTAGGCTTGAGCCGGCAAAGCTCGTGGGCGGGTTTCCCAAATTCAACAACGACGGCTCCAAGTTCACTGCTAAGGATTACAAGTCCGTTCAAACTCAGGTGCGTCACTCGGCAAGCTTGGTAGCCGACAGTCTGGACGTGAGCAAAATTACTCCACCCTATGATGCCGATGGCAAGCCGGTTCCATCTGATCTCCCTCAACCCTTCGACATGCTGGCCCGGTGGAAAGAGGAGGTTGCCAAGAAGAAAGCTGAAGCCGGCACCGCTCCTTCTTCCTCTACTCCGGCTGTTCCTCCTCCAGCTCGTGCCGATACTGCGGCTAACCCGGATGTGGGAGCAGGGAAGACTACCGATGAGCATGCCAAAGACTCGGCCGCCAAGGATACTGTTGATGACTCGGTTATGGACGCCGAGTAAAGTTTCACTATTCATCGCCTCAAACACTTATTCGGCCAATAGGCATTATGTAATATGCCTGATACAATTATACTTTAATTAGTGCGCATGTGCACTTTTCGATACAATTTTCTCGGTTTGTAATACGTTTAAACCTTAATAGCTTTTGGTGGCCCTTCCGGCCCCTTGCTTTGATATGCTATTTTCCAGTTTTGAACCTCTTTTGCTATTTTTCCGATCTTTGCTCTTTTTCCTTCTGTGAGACTTGGTTTCCGGGTCTCGGGATTTTTGACCAAGTGGACTTTATTTCTTAAGTCCCCAAGTCCCCAAGACTCAGATTTTTTGGGTTTTTAAGCTTGACAGCTAAACAATTTGTTGCTTTTCTCAAATTTCCAAGTCCCCAAGGCCCGAATTTCCGAGTCTAGGGATTTGTAGTTTTCAAAAAAGCAAATTGTTTTTGCTAAGGCCCAAAACATAGAGTTACTCACGTAGGTTTGAAGTTATGCTTAATATATTATGAGTTTCCGGCTGTTAACCTTGTACTACCCTTTTGATCCTCTTTGTTGTAAGCCGGCTTTCGCGTGGATATTCAATGCTGCTATAACTTTATAAAAGCAGGGTCAGGAAAGTCCCACGGGGCATCATGACTGATTGTGATTACACGCTAGCAAAGCACGCCACCTTATTGCGAGTCACATCAAGCTTAAACAAGAGAAATCAAGTTAATTTGGCTCTATTGTCCGGTTATAAGATTGTAACCGTACTTATTGCAAGTAATCGGTCCTTATAACTTAATGGCATCGTGGCCGGGTCTTTGAGTTTGTAACTGTGCTATTCAAGCAATCAGCCCCCAAGACCTATATATACAATCTAGGAAAAATATAAAAACTAATGTACTACAAGCAAACAAACAATACTTACCTAATAAAGTAAAAAACAGGGATTAAAAACAGAAAGAAAAAACTTAACAGAAATAAACAAGAAAGAAACAATATCATAATTTAACCATCTCTTTATTGATATAAGAGAAGTTAGGTCAGCAAGCCGCCTCATTAAAAACCCTCCAGTCCCCTTAGGTACCCTGGATAGGAAAAGAGTGCGTCTGAAACCTGCTGCCTGTTACATCGTGTAATTCAATCTTGTAAACCTAGTCTGTGCTAAGTGTAGTAGGGACGTAGCTGAGCCACGTTCCATGATCTTTCCCTCTCTTGCATAGATGAAGTGGTATGGGCTGTGTCATTGACAGTATCCGACTCTTCCCTTGCATCTATCAAGTAATATGATCCATTGTGCAAATCCCGGCTTATGATGAACGGTCCTTCCCATGGTGGAGATAACTTGTGCTTTCCCTCTTTTGACTGTACCAAGCGCAATACCAGGTCCCCTTCCTGGAAGACCCGGTTTTGACCCGCCGACTATGGTATCTCCTCAGATCCTGCTGATATATGGCTGATCTCTCCAAGGCTTGTTCTCTGTGTTCTTCTAGCATATCCACGGCATCCTGCCGGGTCTTCTCGTTTTCCACCTCGACATAAGCCGACACTCGGGGCGAGTCATGAATAATGTCACTCGGCAACACTGCCTCTGCACCGTAAACCATGAAAAACGGGGTCATCTGAGTAGATCTGTTAGGTGTAGTGTTAATTCCCCAAACCACTGATGGTAACTCCTCAACCCATGCTCCAGCAGCTCTGATGCACGGGACTCGCAGCCGTGGTTTTAACCCACGAAATAACTCCTGATTTGCCCTCTCCACCTGTCCATTGGCTTGTGGGTGGGCTACTGAGGCTATGTCAAGGCGGATGCCATTGTTCCCGCAAAATTTCTCCATCTCACCTAAGGACATGTTGGTTCCATTGTCTGTTATTATGCTGTGGGGGTATCCAAACCGGTAGATAATCCTTTTCAGGAACTTGACTGCTGTGACTGCTTCGCAATTGGTGACTGGCATAACTTCAACCCACTTAGTAAACTTATCAATAGCTACCAAAAGATGAGTCTTTTTGCAAGGTGACATGTGGAAGGGGCCCACCATATCCATACCCCAAACAGCAAACGGCTAGGTTAGCGGGATTGTTCGCAACTCCATAGCCAGCACATGGGTTTGGCGAGCGTACCTTTGACATCCATCACACCTTGCCACCAAGCGCTCCGCGTCTGCTAAGGCCGTGATCCAGAAGAAGCCATGTCGATATGCTTTGGCCACAAGGGATCTTGTGGAGGCATGGTGCCCACAATCACCTTCGTGAATCTCCTTTAAAATCTGTGGGCCTTCTTCTAGTGCTACACATCGCAAAAAGACTCCAGCTGCACTTCTTTTATACAGTTCCCCATTGATAATAGAATAGCCCTTTGCTCGCCTCAGAATTTGCCTTGCTAAAACTTCCTGAGGTGGTAACTCACCCCTTGATAGGTAGGCCAAAAACGGCTCCGTCCACTCGGGAATAGCGCGTACTGTGGCCACAAGCTCCAAATCCGGGTCTTGGTTAGCCACCTCTTGCCCAGACTCGGTTTTGACAGATGGCCGCCATAACTCGTCCAGGAAAACATTAGGTGGAACCGTCTCTCTGCGCGAGCCGAGTCTTGCGAGCGCATCTGCTGCCTCGTTCTTTCGCCTGTCAATATGTTCAACCTCATACCCGGAAAAAGACCCGGCTACCCTGTCCACCTCCCTACGATATGCTGCCATTGTTGCATCCTTTCTATCCCAAGTTCCTAAGACCTGCTGTACCACAAGATCCGAGTCTCCGTAGCACCGTATTCGCCTGATGTTCATCTCCTTTGCTACTCTCAATCCATGTAATAATGCCTCATACTCAGCCACGTTGTTGGAGCAATCGAAGTGAATTTGCAACACGTAGCTCAATTTATCTCCTTTGGGTGATGTGAGTACCACCCCAGCTCCTGATCCCTCATACTGCTTAGAACCATCAAAGTGCATCACCCCAAACTCGGAACTTGGCATCATTGTGGGCATGCTTGTGTGAGTCCAATCATTGATAAAATCAGCTAAAGCTTGAGATTTGATTGCAGACCTGGGCTCGTAGTTAATGTGATAATCTCCCATCTCAATGGCCCACTTTGCTATTCTACCTGTTGCGTCTGAATTTCTGATAATATCCGCCATTGGTATAGAGCTAACCACTGTTATGGGGTGTTCCTGAAAATAAGGTTTCAATTTCCGGCTGGCCATAAAGACGCCGAAAACTAACTTTTGCCAATGTGGGTAACGCTGCTTTGCTTCCGATAGTACTTCACTCACATAATAAACCGGCCTCTGTACCAGGTGATCCTTGCCATCCTCTTTGCGCTCAACAACAACCACTGCGCTAACCGCCCGGGGCCCGGCCGCAATGTATAACAACATGGGCTCTTTAGGACCCGGTGCCGCCAGAATCGGTGCCTCAGATAATTGCTTTTTTAAAGCTTCGAACGCCTCATCCGCCTCTTGGTCCCAAACAAATTTGTCGGTTTTCCTCAAGAGCCGGTATAAAGGTATTGTGGTATCTCCAAGCCTGGATATAAACCGGCTTAACGCTGCTACACATCATGTAAGCTTTTGAACATGCTTCAGGCCTTCCGGCTTTTTCAGACTCTGAATAGCTTTGATCTTGTCCGGGTTTGCCTCAATTCCTCTCTCTGAAACAATGAAACCGAGTAATTTTCCTGCTGGGACTCCAAATACACACTTTGTGGGGTTAAGCTTCATCTGATATCTTTTCAAATTCCTGAATGTTTCCTTTAGGTCATCAATGAATGTTTCTGCCTTCCTGGTTTTAATCACCACATCATCAACATAAGCATGGACGTTGCGTCCAATCTGATCCTCAAAACACTTCTGAATGCACCGTTGGTACGTTGCACCAGCGTTCTTTAGCCCAAAGGTCATGGTTTTGTAACAGAAAGCTCCAAAGGGGGTTATGAACGATGTTTTCTCCCAATCTTCCTTCTTGAGCTTGATCTGGTGATACCCGGAATAAGCATCCAGGAAACACAATAGGTCACTCCCAGCTACTGCATCTATAATCGGATCTATACTCAGAAGGGCAAACAGATCCTTTGGGCAATGTTTGTTAAGACTCGTGTAATCTATGCACATCCTCCACTCGTTACTCGTTTTCATCACTAGAACCGGATTTGCCAACCAATCCGGGTGAAAAACCTCCATGATAAAGCCAGCTGCAAGGAGCCGAACTATCTCTGCTCCTATAGCCTTTCTTCTTTCCTCATTCATTTTTCTCAGGCCCTGTTTCTCAGGCCGAGACTTGGGATCAACATGCAAACTGTGCTCAGCTAACTCGGTCGGGATACCCGGCATATCGCTAGGCGTCGAAGCAAAAACGTCTTGATTTGCACGAATGAATTCTACGAGTGCTTTGGGTTGCGGAATGCGGGTGCTACTTATCAGAGATGCATGCAGAAATGCTTGCATGATCAACTTGGCAAAAATGTGCAGGTGTACGTAGATGACATTGTCATCAAAACGAATAAAACACATACTCTGCTTAGTGACCTTGAGGAAACTTTTGCCAACTTGCACAAGTAAAAGATGAAGCTGAACCCGAGTAAATGCACCTTTGGCGTCCCGGCTGGCAAGCTACTCGGCTTCTTGGTATCCAGTCGGGGCATTGAGGCCAATGCTTCAAAGATAAAAGCTATTGAGAGCATGTTTTTGCCGAGATCCCTGAAGGATGTGCAAAAATTCACTGGTTGCTTGGCATCTCTGAGTCGTTTCTTGGGCAGAATGGGCGAGAAGGCCCTGCCTCTGTATCAATTAATGAAGAAAAGCGACAAGTTCGTCTGGACACCGCAAGCTGATGTGGCATTCAATGAGCTGAAAGCAATGCTGGGTAGCGCTCCCATCTTGGCTAGTCTGCTACCCAAAGAGCCAATGTTGTTGTACATCGCTGCTACCAATCGGGTAGTCAGTGTGGTAATTGTGGTGGAGCGAGAAGAAGAAGGCAAGAGTGTGCAGCGGCCAGTATATTATCTCAGCGAGGTGCTTTCCAGTTCCAAGCAGAACTACCCGCATTACCAGAAGATGACTTATGGCGTGTACCTAGGCGCCAAGAAGCTGAAGCACTATTTCCAGGAGCATCCTATCACTGTGGTGAGCTCTGCTCCCATCTCGGATATCATGGGCAACAAGGAAGCAAGTGGCAGAGTAGCCAAGTGGGCAATCGAGCTGGCCGCGTACGCTCCCGCGTATGCGAGAAGAGAAGCCATCAAGTCGCAAATTCTGGCGGAGTTTCTGGTGGATTGGGCTGAGGTGCAGTACAAACCCCCTTCTCCCGCAACCAATTACTGGAAGATGCACTTTGATGGCTCCAAAGTGAAGGAAGGCCTTGGTGCTGGCGTGGTGCTCACGTCACCCAAGCGAGATCAACTCAAGTACGTGCTGAAAATCCACTTCAAGGCGTCCAACAATGTTGCAGAGTACGAGGCAGTGGTGCACGGCTTGAAGGTAGCCAAGGAAGTTGGTGTGCAGCGCATCATATGCTATGGCGACTCGGATCTGGTTGTGCAGCAAGTTTCTGGCACTTGGGATTCTCTGGATGCCAACATGGCGTCATACCGCTTCCTGGTGCAAACTATGACATGATTCTTTGAAGGCTGCGAGTTCCAACACATCCACCGAGCAGAGAATGAAGCAGCTGATGAGCTATCCAAGTTGGGGTCTTCTCGGCAATACATCCCGGCTGGGATTGCCTTGGAGCATTTGAGAAAGCCATCCATCAAGACATCCCCCAACTCGGAGTCCATTTTCGTTCCTTCTCTGCCTAGTGAGGAAGCAGTTCCAATGGAGATTGACTGGGAGAATGCAACAGAGAACCCGGGGACTGCAGTCTCCATCCCGGGGACTGGCGCCTGCAACCCGGGGACTGCCCCTCCTTACTCGGGGACTGTCCTTCCTTACTCGGGGACTGCCCCTCTCAACTCGGGGACTGTCGCATTCATTGAAGAGGTCCTTGCAAACCGTTCAGGGCTACAGAGAGTCAACCCCAACTCAGAGAAAGACGCAGTGGTGGCTGTTCCGATGGAAGTGGACGAACCAGTGTTTCCCGCGCGAGAGACACCGAGTTGGGCTATGCCCATATTATCCTTTCTAAAGGACGGCACCCTGCCAGATGATGAGGTTACCGCAAGGCAGATTCAGAGAAGATCCAAGGGCTACACCATATTCAGAGAAGTGCTGCATAAGAGAAGTCCCACCGGCGTGCTGCAACGCTCTGTGGAACCGGAAGAAGAAGAAGAAATTCTGGTGGAGATACATCAAGGAGAATGCGGGCATCACGCTTCTTCTCGGGCTTTGGTCAAGAAGGCTTTTCGGCATGGGTTCTTTTGGCTCACTGCCTTGAAGCAAGCTGAAGATATAGTGAGGAAGTGCAACGGCTGCCAGAGATTCGCAAGTAAGATCCACTTTCCTGCTTCCGAGTTGAAAACCATTCCCATTACTTGGCCATTCTCTGTTTGGTGCTTGGATATGGTTGGTCCCTTCAAGCCGGCTAGAGGCAACATGACTCACATCTTGGTCATGGTTGATAAGTTCACCAAGTGGATCGAAGTGAAGCCTATCCGGAAGTGTGATGGAGCCACAGCTGTGAGTTTCCTGAAGGACGTGATCCTGAGATATGGCTACCCGCATAGCATCATCACAGATAATGGCACAAACTTTGCTGAGGGTGCCATGGTGAGATTCTGCAGAGATAAGCACATCCGGCTAGATGTCGCGTCTGTCGTGCATCCCGCCTCCAATGGGCAGGTGGAAAGAGCAAATGGCATGGTGCTGACAGGCATAAAGCCAAGGCTGATTGAGCCGTTGCTGAAAACACCTGGGTGTTGGCTAGACGAGTTGCCAGCGGTGTTGTGGAGTCTAAGGACTACCCCTAACCGGTCAACCGGCTACACACCATTCTTCTTGGTTTACGGGGCCGAGGCCGTGTTGCCAATAGACCTAGAGCATGACTCCCCCCGAGTAACCCTCTACACTGAGGCGGAGGCGAGAGAAGCTCGAGAAGATGACGTTGACCTGCTAGAAGAAGCAAGAGAGCTTACTCTGTCACGTTCAGCTATCTACCAGCGAAACTTGAGGCGTTATCATAGCCGGAAAGTGAACCCAAGGGTTTTTCGAGAAGGAGACATGGTGCTTAGGCTCGTGCAGCGCACAGCCGAGATGCACAAGCTATCCCCTCCGTGGGAAGGGCCATTCATTGTGAGCAAGGCTCTACACAATGATGCCTATTATCTTGTAGACGCGCAGCCATCATAGAAGAACAGGGCGGATAAAGCTGGAGAGGAATCCAAGCGCCCCTGGAATGTAGCTCTACTCCGTCGCTTTCATTCATGAGCAAAAGTGTGTATGTGCTCTCTTATCCGAGTTAAACTCCTACTCTGCAATCTGAAATTAAACTCGGGGACTGCCCTCGTCCAAAATTGTTCTAAGTGTTTCTATTCTGTTTTACCTTTGTCTACTCGGTTGCTCTGCTTAGAATTTCAGAAGTACATTTAGTACTGTGTTTAAACCTAAAAGCCAACTCTTCGACTCTGCTGCTGTCCGAAACCCGGCTTCATGGCAAGCAAGAGAACAAGCTAGAGGTCAATGAGCACAAGAAAAATGGCTAAGGAAAAGAGGAGTGCAGGAACCGAGTAGAGCGTCCTTTACTACTGATTTTTGCTAACTTTTTTCGGCTAAGTGGTGGGTAGCGTTACTATGACTGTTTCTAAGTGGCTAAGTATTTGAAACTCCAACTTTGAACTCTTGTGACTCGAATACCAAAAAAGCAACAAGTTGCAGGTAAGAGCTGAGATAAAAAGGAAGAGTGGATGAAAAATGCAACTCGGGAACTTGCATGATAACGCAACCCGGCATCGAGCCAGAATCGCTCAAATACTAAGTATAAAACATCAAATGGGAATTAAAATTGAGTAGCAACGGAAAGGATAATTGTTTGATACATATGCACCCGGCATCCCGGGGATCTGATAAGAGTTTTCAAGCATAAGTGTTTCAGGAGATAATTAATTGGAGGTAGCAGTGTTCTCCATGTTGGCATTGGCAGCAGCAGCTTCAGCGTTGGCGGCAGCTTGCTCAGAAGTGGCTGTGGCCACCGAGATGGGGTCGGTAGCCGAAGTAGAGGCAGTAGACTGGGTGCGGAGTAGCGCCGCATCGTCGAGTGCCGCGCCAGATGAAGAGCCCAACTCGGGAACCGCAGCGTCGATCACCATCTTGGTGGTGATGGTGGCATCTTGGCTTTCGGCTTCCTCGTTGCTACCCGCAACGGCCTTACCCTTCCCCTTCTCGGCACCGGTGTTCTCAAAGCAGCCCAAGTCTTCTGACTCGGTGTCCTCGTCGTCGTCTTCATCCTCACCCTCGCTTTCCGCCTCGGTGTCAGGCTCGGTGAGGCCGTCGATGAAGAGCGCGGTATCCGCGTAGGAAGCGATCTCGTACGCGACTGCCTTGCGGCGAGTCACGCAGTCGGGATATTTCTCCCACTTCGAGTCCCGGCGCAGCTCGAGGATGGTATTGAGATTTAAGTTTTCATACCAGCTGCAAATGAAGAGGAGTAGCATATCGGCGCCTGCCCGAGCTCCGGATGCACGCCATTTCTTCAACTCGGCTTTGACACCATTGAGCTTCTCGACGAGCGCGCGGACGGTCTTGGGCACAGGGTCTTGGGGCCAGAACAAAGCATGAAGTTTGAAGGCGGTGGACACCAAGTCGGTGCCCAAGCCCCTGAGATGCTGGAGCTGTGTCTGGATGCTCGAGAGATTGTCTTCAATCGAAGACTTGGTGTCCATGGGCAATCCTTTCTCAACTCGGAGTTCTTGTGCCTTAGTGAGGGCAGGTTTGCAAGTCGCGCAGAGGTCAGGGAAGATTTCTGAAAAAGCTATCAGAAAGGATTAGAAACGGAGGCAGAGAAGAGGTGCAAGTCAAACCAGACAGAAGAAAAAGGAAACAAGAAGATGCAGAGAAGCGAGAACTTACTGTTCAGTTCGCAGAGTAGCGATTCCAGCTTTCTCCTCCAAGCCTCCTCATCGGCAACGTGCTTCTCTTCAACCTTCCGGAAGTTGGCCAGCTGGAGCATGAGATCCGAGTTGCTCTTCTTCAGCACCTCGTTTTCCAACTCGAGGGCCCTCTCCTTAGCCTTGGCTGCTGCCTCCATCTTGTCCTTCTCGGCGGCTAGGTCTATGGCGTCCTGAAGGGCAGCCCGCAATTGGACTTGCAGCAGTTCCAACTCGGTGACGTGTTTGTCCTTGAGCTCTAATTCTTGGCTCTCCTGTTGCTGCTTTACCTCGGCGGGCTTCAGACAATCAAGATGCTCCTCACGGAACTTCTTGTACTCTTCTGCGGAAAGAAACAACGCGGTGAGCAGAATAGCCAAGAAAAAGGAGTGAGACAAGCGAGAAGACGGCAACTCACCTTCCAGCTCCTTGATCTTGCTCTCGGCAGAGGCAACAAAGACATGGCAGTGTTTGTGTTCCTCTGCCATCGCATTAAATTTGCCTACAGAGTAGAAGGAGTTAGAGCAAAGAGCAAATACGGGCGTAAGCACAAAACGCATTAACCGAATAGCTGGAAGCTTACTCTCGAGTTCAGAAAGTTGCAGGGCACGATCCACTGCAGCCTGCTCCGTCTCAGCGTCGCTTTTGCGTTCTGCTTCCAGGGCCTCAAGGCGCCTCTTGGCGATGGCGTGATTCCAGAGCAGACGCCGGTAAAGGGTTGTCCTCTTCAAGAGGCTATTCTGTGAAGAAGAAAGAAAATGAGTTAGACAGTGTTTTGAAGATTTGGCCTGAGAAGACGGCAACTCGGTTGAGTACCTGTCTACTCGGTCCGAATCTCGGGGACTGTGTAGCAGATAAGGAGAAAATGAAGGACATAAGCGAAGAAAGGTTGCAACTCGTAACAAGCAAACGACACTTATAGTGTAGGTCTGTTCGAGGTCCTCAGCAGCTTCGCGGTGGACAAACATCTTCGCGGCCAGCGTGCTGGTGGTGGACGAAATGGTCATGGGATTGTAGCCCATGTCCGCCTTGTTCCAATCAGTGCGCCAGTGGTCCAGCGGGCCCAAGGCCAGGCCATTCCAGGTCTTGTTGCCAAGGACCTCGCTATCCCACTCCGCATCGATGAAGCCTACCCGGTCGATCATCTGCTCGAGCCCCTCGGACACCACCTCAGTCTCTTGGACCTCGCGCGAGTACATTGAAAGGGCTTTATTCTTTCCCGGCAACTTGGAGTCCACCGCCGTGGCCTGCTTGCCCTTCGTAAGGGCGAGCCGCTGCTCGGTCTTGTTCAGATTGATGCCATACTGCTTGCCCATCTGCACCATGTAGGGCAGGTAGCTAGGCGATTCTTGAGCGCTTGCTCCCGCGCCTGCGCCAGCAGAGCTGCCAGAAGCGCCAATGGTAAGCTGCCCAGTCTTCGCGGCAGGCTTCACGAGTAATTTAGACGGCGGCATCTTGGCAGCATCCAGCGCAGCGTTGCGCGATGGATTCTTGCGGACCGGGGCATCAGGATGGACGGCCTGCTTGCCGGCGGCATCCGTCTTCTTAGTGCTCTGCTTGGCTGGAGGGCTTGATGTAGTCTTGGTCTTCTTCGCAGGCCGCGGAGGGCTTGGCGCAGTGGGTGGAGCAGCCTGCTGGGTAGGCGGCACAAGGGGCTGGCTACCCGGCGCAGCGTCTGGCTGCGCTTGGCTCTGCGGGCCTTGCTCCACCGCAGTCGTCTCAACCCGCTGCTCGGCAGCGGGATCTTGTAGTACATCTTCCGTTACTTCTACCCGCGGCTGGGCCGCGGGGTCATCTTGGAAAGCAGCCTCAGTTTCCGGCTGCTCCTGGTTCTCTTCCTGCCGCTCAAGGGCGGCACGGTCTTGGTACTCGGCATCATGTTCAGTATTCTCCCGAGCTGAGGCAGCTGGGGGAGAAGGTGGGGTCTCGTCTTGAGCAGCATCCTGCGCACTTGGTTCCGCGCGGGCCTGCTGCTCCTGGTCTATGTCTTGGGCTTCTTCTACTTCTTCTTTCACGGGAGAGGGCGCACGCGTCCTATCCCGTGCCGCGGCCTCGTCCTCATCAGAGAGATGGATGAGCGCCTCGAGGTCGATGGCGGGTTTCTTCTTGGATTTGGTGGAAGCGGCAGCTGCATCAGCATCCAAGGGATCGCTGAAGAGAAAAAGAATTTCAGAAAAGGAGAAGGGGAAGAAAAACACCAAGAAGCAATAACAAGATGTAAATTAGAGGGAAACTGCTTACCCCTTGCGGGAAGGGAGTGACCGTCTGCTGGAAACCTTCTTCACCTTCTCGGTCTTCTTGGACTTCTTGGCAGCAGGTGCTTGGGCACCGCTACCCGCCCTCTTCCGAGTGATAGGGGCAGCCACCGCAACCGGATCGACGTCGAGGACTTCCTCGTCTTCCTCATCAGCATCGGCGTCGTCTGCAGAATTGAAGAGAAGAAGCAGTTGAGAAGCGGAAAGGAAAATTAGATAGCGCTACCCGTAGCTGCAGAGGCGAGCTCAGTCACCTTCTTCATCGTCCTCGGACCAATCCCGAATGGACGCATCGACGTGGCGCTTACCCTGTTGTTCGGCGTGAGCGACACAGAGGGTGTCCTGGGTGTCGTAGGCGGTCTCGTCGTCTTCCTCTCGGTCCTTGCTCCAATTGGCCTCAAAGCGCTCCTCGTCCTCAACGAGTTGACGAGCAATGTGCTAGAAATACAAGCAGGCAGTACAAATCAGTTGAGCAACACAAGGAATCCTACCCGGTACAGAATGCAAACACAAAGCATATTTGGCTAAGGTCCCTTACTCGGTATGGCGTGCAAACACAAAGCACATAAAGCCAAGCGGATACTAGTAAGTTCCCTACTCGGCATGGCGTGCAAACACAAAGCACATAAAGCCTAACGGATACTAGTAAGTGCTCTACTCGGCATGGCGTGCAAACACAAAGCACATAAAGCCTAGCGGATACTAGTAAGTGCTCTAGTCGACATGGCGTGCAAACACAAAGCACATAAAGCCTAGGAGATACTAGTAAGTGTTCTACTCGGTGCAGCATGCAAAGACTAAGCATACTAAGATGGAAAGCCACCTACTCGGAATCATGATGCAAAGATAAAGCATAAAGTGCTAACCTGTTCAATTGGCTTCTCACGGCTATACGGCACAAAGCCGTACTGCCAGTTGTCGGTGAGGCCGGTACTCATGATAGAGCGCGCCCAGACGGCCACATCCGCGTTTCTCAACTCGAATGTGGTGGTCCTCGTGCAGTCCCTGTTGCCGCCCATGTAGCACATGAGGTGCGTACGGCGTTGTAGCGGGAGCACTCGCCTAGAAATACAACAGGCGATGGGATCGTCGCTTTTGAGTCCCAAATCCTTCAGCTCGATGAGGCGCTTGTTGATCTGGAGGACGTCGCCTTCCAATTTCGGCTTGTACCCCCAATTCTGTTGAGTGGGCGCTGTGTTCGTCTACTTGGGGAGTCTAATTTGGTCCACGATTGGAACTCCTTCCTCAACAGCAACGTTCTTCACGTATAAGATTGACCGCTGCCACTTGCGCACCGAGTCGAGCCCCTTGATGCGCGGGTGAGGGCTGGAGCCGCGCTGCAGCATCATTGCACTTCCGGTCTTGGTAATGCTGCGGGCGCTCTCCGTGCTTCCCGGCTTGGGCACGCTCTGCTTCCGGAAGAAGAAATAGCGCGCCCAGGTGTGCACCGTGGGGCGCACACCCAGGAACGCCTCGCAGACCACAACATGGTATGCGAGCATCACCATGGCGTTGGGCGGCAGATGGTGCGGCTGGAGCCCGAAGTGGTTAATGAAGCCCTTGAAGAAGTCCGAGATGGGCAAGCCGAATCCTCGCTTGAAGTTAGCGAGGAAGACGACGAACTCATTCGCCTCCGGTGTGGGGACGAGTTCGCCGTTCGCGGGCCTGCAGCGCACTCCGGGAGGAACGCGGCGGGTGTTTACCAGCCACTGGCAATCATCCGCCGTGACCTCGGATCCTGGCCATCCGGCGCGGGCATCGTCGTCGCGGGCCATCGAGAAGAGAGATTTGGTGGAGATTCGTGGAAACTTGGTGGAAATTGCTAGCCTTCTAGCGTCGCAGGGAGCAGCGGCGCGGCGAGATGCGTGGCGGCGGAGTGCTCTGTGGCGGCGGAGAGGCAGAGAGGCAGGAAGTGAATGAGACCAGGAAGGGGAAGGAGGAGTTACCAAGGGGGTATTTATCCCTCCCCTCGGGTTGCCGTTACAGGCGGAGTTAGTGGGATCAGTTATGCACGGAGATCGTGCGACGTGGGGTGTGGGCCAGTTAGAAACGCACATAGCGCAAGTTGCGCGCGTAACGGCCGCAATTGATCCCACGTCGAGATCGTGGGGTAATTACTGCGGTTGAGGTGACCTAACGGGCCGGTGGGCCCAGGTCTCAGTGATGGGCGCGTGGCCTGTCAGATCCCAGGCACCGAGGCGTCGGAGGTGCGAGAGCGTGACACGTACCCAGTTGCAGTGCGGAAAGACGGCTTTGCTCTGACACGCCGAGATTCTGTCCGAGATTTCGCAAAGTCATTTTACTCGGCGACAGAGAAGATAAATGGTTCTATTCGGAAGAGAAGAGACTTGAGCCATAATTAAGGGCTACTCGGAGGTGCTACTCGGCATCTTAAGGTTCAGAGGCAAGATTGGTTTTTAAGCTGGAAGAGCCCAGTGAACAAGTTCGCAGGACTCTACCAGCTTCGGGGACTAATGTCGGGGGGTCACCCCCGAGTAGGGTAAAGGCAAGTGCTAAGGGCAAGGCCAGAAGAGACGTTTGGCAGAGTAGCAGGCTACCCGGTACTCGCTACCCGGTCGACTGCTATTCGGTCGTACACGCGGATGGCCAGGAGAAAGAATCAAGGAAGTCATATTCTTCCGGGTATAGGAAGAGGCCCGAGTAGAGGGAGTGGGTTCCTACTCGGACCAAAAGTCAAAGGAGCCGTTCTGACACAGGATCCAGCGTATCCTAGGTCCGTACTGGTGCACTGTTCATCTGCAGAGCGCGTGCTTATCCGCGTCAGGGTGTCAGCAGGGCGGCGCAGGTTAGGGGACCTACCCTGTGGTCGTGGCAGTGATAACAGAACGTCACCTTGGTTTTGCACAACGACTTTCCACACAAGACAAATTAGGAAGCCAAAGCTGTCAGCGGGAAGCTGGAAGTGTGCAGTGTGCACACTATGTCGACATCTGTTTGTACTTTTGCCTGTTGGCTGTATCCGGCTAGGCACCAGTATATAAGGTGCCCTGCCCCCTCCTGCGCGGGGGACACGACACTGGACGGTTGGCCTCACGTTAGGAAACCCTAGATCTTCACGTAGAGAGAAGAGTGGCTACTCGGCTGAAGGCCAAACTTGTACTGTGGCTGCTCGGTGAAACACAAATATAAAGAGAGAAAGGCAGGAGTAGGGGTCTTACCTCCACACGAGGGCCCTGAACCTGGGTAGATCTTGTTGTTTGCAGTGCTAGATTCATCCCTCACACGGCTACTCGTTGCGTGCTCCCTCCCCGAGCACCTCCAGCGTCCATCGTCCCCACATCTTTAGCCATCCTATGGCATCTGCCGTGACACCACCACGACATTATTGTCTAGGTTAGATCCTACAGCAAATTGCTTGGAGGTATCACCTTCGACAAAAGCCACCATCTTGGTATCTTGTGCTTCTTTGAACTTTGCTCTCTCATCCTCCGTATTTGGTCTTTTCAACGCTGTTCTATCTTCCGGGTCTACCTGAGACGGGTAGTACTTGAGCTCTTCTTTCCTGCAAGCCTGTTCTGCCATTGCCGCGTCTCCTTCGTCACACTCAGTTGCTATAACCCGGTTGCCATATATAGTAATGGTTTTCTTGGGACCCGGGATCTTTAGCTGTAGGTATACGTAACACGGCCTGGCCATGAACTTGGCATAAGCTGGCCTTCCGAACAACGCGTGATAAGGACTGCGCAATTTTACCACCTCGAACGTGAGCCACTCCACTCGGAAATTGTCCTTCGATTCTCCAAAAGCAACCTCTAGTGTTATCTTTCCTTCAGGGCACGCCGAGTGACCCGGCACGATCCCATGAAAAACTGTAGAACTTTTCTGCAGCTGAGACTCCTTGAGCCCCATGCGTAGGAAAGTTTCCCAATATAAGATATTGATGCTACTCCCACCATCCATCAGAACCTTTTTCAGCTCGTAGCCCTTGACCTGTGGCGCAACCACCAAAGCTAACACACCCGGATGTTCTATTGTTTCCGGGTGATCCCTTCTGCTCCATGTTACCTCTTGATCCGACCATCTTAAATATCTCGGAACAGCTGAAGAAACCGAGTTTACGGCTCTTTTAAGTATCTTTCTATCTTTGTTGGAAGTCCCGGTAGTATGAACGTGGTATTGCCCTAACTGCTTGCGGTTAGCTTGGAAACCTCCAGCACCTCCCTGATTATTACCCGGATTACCACCTCCTGCGTTGCCTGCTAGGGGTGGGCCGTTGCCCGGGTTTCCACCCGGACCCGGTCCTCCTCCCCGGCCTGCACCTCGGATAGCCTTATTTATTTCCTCATTCTTCCATCTTTGTAAATCCACGCATTGCTCCAATGAATGATTAGCCGGCCTGCCGTTCCTGCTATGTAGCGGACACGGCATCCTGAAGGCCTCTAGATGATTAGCCGGCCTTGGTGGTCCTTGGTAATTTCCTCCATTAAAATTTCCTCCGTTGAAATTTCCCTCTGCTCTGGGTCTTGCAAACCCGGCTTCTGTATTGGCGACAAACTCGGAATTTCCCTCATATGGGCACTTGTGCTGGTTGTTTCCGTTACTTCCTCCGTTGTTACCCGGTGCAATCCCATTGCCGGGTCTTCCACTGTTACTCGCGTTGGCTTTTGCTTTCTTGTCATCAACATCCTCCTCTGTGGTATCTGTGGCGGCGTGCTTGTTGCACGCGTCCATCAACTCTCCCATTGTAACCTCTGAAGCGTGCCGACTAGATTTCATGAGTGTCAGCTTTTGCACTAAGGGTATGTACTTGCATGTTTTCGCCATAGCTTGTAATGCATCCTTTGGTTGGATATCCATGGACGAGTGGAGAATTTCCATAACCCGGCGCACCCAACTACGCGCCGACTCTCCCTTCTTCTGGACACATTGCTCTAGATCATCGATCGTAAATAGCTTCCTGCACGTTCCATGAAAGTGCTTGATGAAGGCAGTTTTCAGCTCGCTCCATGAATTGACAGATTTTTCGGGTAGGTTATTGAACCACAACTTTGCTGCTCCCTCTGACATCATTAGGTACATAAATTTGGCTTGAAGATTTTCATATGCGTTGCGAATTGACATGGCCATCTCATAACTGCTCAACCAGGTTTCTGGGTCCATGGTCGGCTCATAATTAACCACTTTACCTAGTTCCTTGAACTTATCAGGGTAAGGCTCAGCCCTGATGGTGTCCGACAAACACTTAGGCCCGGCAAGATTTGCCGGCACTGGCCTCACCCGAGAAACGTGCGATCCCGCGGCCGGTATGGCGGGGGGTGCAACTGCTACCGGCCCTCGTACCGCAGACCCGGCCGTTGCACGCCTGGCTCGGGAACTGTCCACAATAGCTTGCGCTGCTGATGCTGCGGGTGCTGCCGGACCACGGGGAGGAGGCGGCATTTGCTGCTGCTCTGCCCTCCGTCGCGCCGAACTAGTCTGAATATTGCCTGTATTCCCGTTCTGCTGGCTAACATATGGTGTTCCGTGCATTCCACTCCTGTTATCCGGGTAATTGGACTGCTGAGCCACTGCTGTGCGCAACAGGTCTATCGCCCGCTGGGTCTCCTCTACGTGGGGTGACTCTCTTACGGGGATGCGATCAAGTGCCAATGTTGCTGCAAATACATTATCCATGGGATTATTGAAGTGACCTGGTGGAGTATGAAATCGTGATGGGGGTAGTGGTACTGTGTTGCCAACAGCAATCCCTGTCTGCAACGTGGGTAACCCGGCTTGCATGTTTGCCGGCTGTCCTCCCAGTGTCGCAGGCTGATGTCCAGTTTCCTGATTTACAGCCGGAATCGGTTGATCCTGAGGTGTAATGAACAGTGCGGCCGGGTGTCTAATTCCACCCGTTGCCGGTAATCTCGACTGGTGCCTCTAATTGTACATCCTAGTCGACTTAACCTGGAGCCGGTTCTC
Organism: Alopecurus myosuroides; assembly: GCA_028641055.1. NCBI lineage: Eukaryota > Viridiplantae > Streptophyta > Magnoliopsida > Poales > Poaceae > Alopecurus > Alopecurus myosuroides. The sequence goes on from CM054061.1 coordinate 117,669,129, forward strand.
CAACTCTTCCAGCTCGCGCTGGCGAGCGGTTATCCCTTGTTTCTCAGCTTCAACATCTCTCCTCTGCTAATCCAGTGCACGGCGAGCCACATCCAGATCCCGGGAGCGTACCGCCGCGTTTTCTGGGGTTATCACCGTTGCTATCACCGTGGGATCTAAGATCAGGTTATTGTTGAACAGAGCCGTATTTCGCGGATTTGAAGGACCCGCTCCTGGCGTTCTGTTGGCCATAAACCCGAACATGTTTCTCTGCCGCTCGCTTTCTCCGGTACGGCTGGTGACTGAAGCCGACTCTCCGTCAACCCGGGCTATAATCGGGTTTCCATCAATTGGAGCTTTCTGCTGGGCCAGTGCTCGCGCCGCTCCGACCGCGGCCGTCGTCACATCGCCCTGATTGAGATTTGTTGCAGGGGCTGTGTAGACCGCGACCTGGCGTGCAATGCCTGGCGAAGACTCGTATTCTTCCTCATCACAACTATCCTCCTCATACCGATCTTCCAACAGGTGCAGGATAGACTCGGTATCATCTTCTCTCATGACCCGGCCACGCGGGGTCCATGTCGGCTCCTCCGGCTGTTCCCTCTTCGTGGTGGGTTCTTCTATCGGATCGACTGTCCCGACCGACTCTTCTCCGTCCGACTGAACGCAGGTCGCTTCTCCTGACATAGAATTATACTCAATATCATCAGGAATAGAACCGGACGTACGTACCATGCCGACGAAGACGCTGACCCGGCCGATTGTGACGATAGATCCGGTTTCTAGCAGATCCGACTCTGGTCCCCAACCAAAGTCGTCTACCATCTTCTCTCCTTCGGGGTTGGTGTAGATCTCGCCGATGACGAGGTTCTTCATGCTTTCCCGAGCTTCTCCCATGATGTAAACACCCTTGGACGCAGGCCCCACGGTGGGCGCCAACTGTCGTGGGATAATCACGGTAGACGTTACCAGGGGTAACTTACTTTGGGGCAAATCGACTCTGGCGTTTGGGAGAGGGTTTAGCTCAGGGGAAATTATGTTATCAATCGATCTGGTAGCTCTGGCAATCAAGTCGCCGAGTCTCCGATCTAGGGTTACGACTATCAGCTCTCGTGTTACAGGGATACTCGAATATTTGGTGAAGCTCTCCTCTCCTAACCCTAGGAGCTGGCTTATATCTTACCCAGCTCCCTGGCTTCCTATACAAGGCACACTCGGAATACTACCCGGAAACCGCACACAACCCTAAGTTTCCTAATAATAACCCCAAAGGCCGGGTTACAAGGCCTTCGTCCTTCTTGGGCCTTCTAGAAACTCCTCTTCCTTGAGCCGGGTCTTGCGCGATTCCCTTTGGGACGGGTTTCACCTTGGCATTAGCCTACCGGGTTATCATCCCTCCATCAGCAGTGTTCTGTGCGCGCCTATTCAGCGTGCGATCCCTCCCCGGGTACCTACAGCGTCCATCGGCCCCAACCTTAAGCAATCCCATGGCATCTGTCTTTACCTCACCACGACAGTTGGCGCCCACCGTGGGGCCAACAGCGGCGCTGACTGGGGTGCATATCCATACGGGACTTGTTTCTCGTTCGGGGAGCGCGCGGTTTGTGGCCTCGTCCACAGATTCGGCTCCCTCGACTTCGTCACCGACAATGCTGGTGACTTCTGCGGCGGGCCCGTGCCTGCAGGCGATTCCGTCCTCTCCTTCGGCGCGCATCTGGTGTACGTCGCCACCACCGTCATCAGCGAGTACCCCGAGGTTGTGCTTGTTGCTGAGGACCCTCCTGCTATTCTTGCTATCCGCGGGAAGCCGATCGACTGCTCTGTGGGCAGCGTGGAGGTGATGATGACTAGCCCAGCTATCGCTGCCGGGAAAGGCACGCCCGCTGCGCCTGAAGTCGTCGACGAGCCGGCTGCTCGCCGTGGCCATAAGCCCTACGACATGCCCCAGAACCAACCGGGCTACGTGTCTCCTTCTACATCGACAGTGATACCGGCACCTCTTGCTGGTGTCGTCGAGAACCTGGGCATGCCTCTTGCCACGGACGTGGATCCGGTTGCGGTGAGGGCGCAGCTCGAGCAGCAGCGCCAGGCCTTGCTCTAGGAGGCCCAGGAGCTAGAAAAGGTTAGGATTGAGCTCAACCTAGATCAAAGTGAGTACAATAGAGCCCATGGTTTTACTCCTATTGCTAGAAATCATAGCAAGATAGGAATCATTCGTCGCAACCTAGGTGTTGAGCTAGGTAGAGATGGTAGAACTGTTAACAAATATGACAGCATGACCTCGGCTGGTAGGCCAAAATATAGCTCTCATACCAAAACACTTAGAGCCGTAGAGGCATTTGCCGCCAAGTTGCCGCACCTATCCGGTGAGGCTCGCTCTAGGCAACAGGACCGGCTCAATGAGCTAGTTCTTGAGGCTGGCAGGCAGAATGAGGCTTTCTGGCAAGCATATCCGGGAGCTGGTGCGTCCCATATGGTTCAGTCACATGGGGCAAGATCCGGAGGATAGGCCTCATCGCCACTTCCCGGCGGCGAGAGGGCCCAGAGTGTGAACTCTGGGAAGAACAAACAGATGCAGGTGTAGGATCCGGCTGTCGCCGGAAAACAGCACGCTGTAGAGCGGCAACCCGGTCAGAAACACAATGCTGTAGGTACTGGCTATCAGGCCATCCGAGTGCACCAAGAAGGGTAAGGAGCAAACCGAGATGGCCCATCTCGGCGTCATGCTGCCAATCCGGTTCAGCATGTGGTTCAGCCACATGCAGTTGTTGCCGTGGCCAACCCGGCTGCTCAGCCCGGCCCTGTGCATCAGGATCGCTACAATGACGGGTACTCGGCAATGGAGCAAGCCGGGTACGCCGAACCAAGAGATGTTGCGACTCGGTTGGGAGCAAGAATGTTGGAGCCAAGTGATGCAAGGTACAAGCTGGACCGGATCTACCGGTCCGAAGAGATAGAAGCAAGGGGCCCACCCGGACCGAACTGTTTTAGTCCTAGGATCATGGGAGAGCCAGCGGTGCGCAAGTTCCAGTTGGCCAGGGGGACCAAAACCTATGACAGAAGCACCAAGCTAGAAGACTGGCTGAATGACTATGTTACTGCCATGTACGTTGCTGGCGGTAACAGAAGATGGGCGGTGAGGTATGTGCCCAGCTCGGGAACCGGAGTGTCAATTACCATCTCGGTGGTAACAGCTCCGGAAGGGACAATAGGCTGCATATCAGTCTGGGTTTCTTCGGAGCCAGCTCCCGGCTCGGTAGCCTCCTGATCGATGTTCATCTCGGCCTCCTCCCCAGCGGCGTTCGGCTCGACTCCTTCCTCGCCGGCCTCGTCTTGCTCCTCCTCCTCGTCGCCTATGCTTCCGTCCTTGCCGGCATCAGCATCATCATCTTAATCATTGTCATCTTCATCATCCTCGACATCAGTATCCGGCTCTGTGGGGCCATCGATGAACTGCTGAGTGTCTGCATAAGATGCAAGCCGGTAGGTGGTCTCCTTGCAGTGGCGGCCGGTATCCAGTAGGTGGGGCTCAGACTCTTCTTGGCGTCAGGTTTGGCGGTCTTGGTGGTCTTGGCAGTCCTGATGGTGGCCTTCTCGATTGCGGCCGCCACGTCCAAGGGCTTGGCCGATTTTGGAACGAGTGGCGGCTTGGTCGCACCAGGTGTAGCAGAAGGGGCTCTCGGCGGTGGAGGCGGCGCCTGTGGTGTTGGCAGTGGCCTCTTGGGCGGCTGCTGGCCGGCATGCCTCGCATCCGGCAGAGGCGTTCTCTTGGGTGGCTGATGCGGCTATCCAGCATGCCCAGCGCCAGGCCAGACTTATTCCTGGGGCGGTTGTTGTTATTTTGGCCTGGCCCTGCGCTGGTGGGGTCTCCTTCCGCTTCTCAGCGGGGGTTTCTTGCCGCTTCTCGGCCGGGGCTTCTTGGGGCTTCTCGGTGGAATCTGCTGCTGGTGGTTGCTTCCTCTCGGCAGCGGGCTCTGGTGCAGCTTGTTCAGAGGTGGGCTCCAGTGGCTCCGACGCTCGGTCAGTTTCCATCTCAGTGCCAGTGTTGTCGGCACCGAGGTCATGTTCTTTCTTAAGGGGAGGGGACATCTGGGTCCTCTCCTCTGGCTGATATTCCCCTTCGTCGGGATCAAGGTCCGCGATGTTCTGGGGCACACTTAGTTTGGGAGGCGCGTTGGTGGCGTCAGCGTCGAGTGCCTCACTGAGAGAGAATAAGAAGAAAGGAAGAGAAAGTGAGATGGGTGCAAATTCAGAGCACATAGGCATGAGAAAACCGGGAAGACTGTGAAGTGCAGACACAAGAGCAACAGGGCAGCTCGGAGGGACTTACCCTTCAGCAGTGCGGCGTGCGGGCCTCTTGCACCCAGAGGTGCGCTTGGTGGTTTTCTTCGTCTTCTTGGCGGGGTATCAACCGCACCCCTGCCAGCTCTTCTCCTCGAGCCGGTGGGGGCAGCCGTGGACACAGGCTGCGCGTCGATGGGCTCCTCCTCCTCCACCTCATCTGCGAGCCAAAAATGAAAAGGCCAATGTGAGTAAGGAACAAACCCGGAAGAGAGGGAAGGACAGGTAATAAGGGACTCAGTCACCTTCATCGTCCTCAGACCAGTCCCGAATGGAGGTGGAGACCCGGGACTTAGCATCCTAGCCGGCGCGCGGGATGCAGAGTGTGTCCCAAACATCGGAGTGTTTGGTGTCATCCTCAGTCCGGTCGGCCTCCCAGTTCCGCTCGAGAATAGGATTATCTTCTGTCTTCTGGCGAGCGATGACCTATAGCGTGCAAACACAAAGCATAAAAAGCTAAGTCTCGATAGAGTAACCGGGTTGGGGATCTACTCGGTGTAGCATGCAAACATAAAGTATAAAAATCTAAGTCCCAGTAGGGAAACCGTGTTGAGACTCTACTCGGTAAGCCAGGCAAGCATAGAGCATACAGAGCTAAGTGCTACCAAACAAGACTGGTTTGAGATCCTACTCGGCTTAGCATGCAAGCACAAAGCATAAATGGCTAAGTCTATTCAAGGTGAACCATGATGGATCCTACTCGGTGGAATGTGAAAGACAAGAAGCAAAATCAGCTAAGAGAGCGTACAGGGTTGAACTGGCCTTGGGAGCTAGACGATCTCGGGTATACGGCGCAAAGCCGTAGAACCAAGTATCTGAGAGTGTGGCCTTGAGGATAGACCGGGCCCAGATCGCCACCTCCTCCTTATTGAGATCGAAGGTCGTCGTCCGAGTGCAGTCACAGGGTCCTCCCATGAAGCACATCTTGTGCACTCAGTGCTGGAGAGGGAGAATCCGGCGCTCCACCCAGGTGGCGATCAGGGTATTCATGTAGAGTCCCTACTTGATCAACTCCTTCAGCCGGTCATCAGCTTGGTTCGCATCCGGCACTGTTCTCTTGGGGTGGTATCCCCAGTTCCTCATCTCGGTGGGGGGGAGAATTCAGGAATGTTGGTAGCTTGATGAGGTCAACCGGTTCTTCTCCTTCAACCGGCGTGGGATTCTTGACATACATGAACCCCTCTGCCATTTTCGTCAGGTGTCAAGTCCCAATATCCGGGGGAAGGTGTAGGGAGTTTGCTGGATAACCATGGCTGACCATGTCTGTGTCATCACCTTAGGGGCAGTCCGATTGGCTGTGTTGGGAAGGACTTGTTGGCGGAAGAAAAAATACTTAGCCCAGATGTCTACCGTGGGGTAGACATCGAGAAAGGTCTCTTAGCAAGTAACATATGTGGAAAGCATAGCGATGGCATTGGCAGGGAGATGGTGTGGTTGAAGTCCGAAATGACGGAAGAATTGTTGCATGAAGTTGGAGAAAGGAAGGTCGAAGTCGCGCTTGAAATGGCTCAAGAATACGACGTACTCACCAGGGCCTAGGGTTGGCTCCAGCTTGTCGCCGGGTGGCCTGCAGATGATGCCGGGTGGCACTCGGCGAGTGTTGACTAGCCACTAGCAGTCACTCGCCTTGACATGTGAGCCCTCCCAGCAGGCGCGCTTTTAGGAAGGATCTTCCGGGTTGAGATCGGCGACAAGCTCGAGATCCATCGGGGCTTCTCCGTGTGAAGGACCTTGATGGAGAAGATAAGGATGAAGGCGAGATGCAGCGGAGCAGCGACGACTGCGCGGGTCCGAAGATGACAGCGCCACTCGGTGAAGGCCTTGTCGCTATCGAGTGCTCTTCGACGAGCGGCGGCACGTGGGGATGGATCTCTCCTGTCTCTGCGCGCAGAGCGGCGGCGTGCTGCAGATTCGCGGTGGCGCTGGGTGTTCGTTGCGAATTCGGAGATGGAAAGGAAAGGGCGCTGGGGGAAAGTGGCGAGGAAGCCTAGACGATGGGTGGCGCGGAGGTATTTAAACCTCCCCGAGAGCAGTTATGGCTCGTGATCAACTCCGAAGAAGGTCGTGCGACGTGGGGAGTTACCACGCCCGTTAGAAACGCACGAAGCGAGTTACTTGCTCGTAACGGGCGCAGTTAATCCCACGTCGCGCATCGTGTGCAATCGAGTACCCTGTGCGAAGGGACGCAACGGCCCGTGGGCCCGGTGTGCAGTGGCAGGCGCATGCCGTGCGACCGCATCAGACTCGAGGCGTCATGGGCTGCTGTTGCGTAACACGTGCCAAGCCTTACACGAGAAGATAGGGACGCTCAGATTCGAGCAGCAAAGTGTTGGAAATTTGGCTAAGTGTTGAGATCTCGGCAAAATCCAAAGCCCCATGCTCTACTCGTCTCAGTGTAGAAAACTCCATAGGCAATAATAAGAAGGATCCGAGTACCGATTGTGCTCAACCGAGTAGAGAAGCTACTCGGCTAGGAGGTACCAAGTAAGATTGTTGGTTTAACCTGGTAGGGCACTGCGTCCGAGTTCGCCGGACTCTATCAGCTTCAGGGACTAATGCCGGGGGGCTACCCCCGAGTAGGGGTAAGACATGTGAGAAATGGAGTCCAAAATACTGTTCTACCGAGTTCGGCCGTACCGAGTTGGTGCGTGCCGGGTAGGCGGCTACCTGGATAGGAAGGTATCCGGTTGATGCTACTCGGCAGGAAGGACAAAGAGGCAGAAGGGAAGACTCGAGTACACGTCTGAGTCAGCCGGGTAGCGCTCGGGTGATCCGGATAGAGGAGCGGCAGTTCTACTCGGAGGCTAAAGTCAATGGAGCCGTTGAGGTGAATCCCGCGTATCCAGGGGCCGTACCGACGTGCGGTTCAACTTACTAGGTGCGTGATTTTCTGTATGCATACGTGGATACAGTAAGGTATGGGGTTGTCACGTCCTGTCACTAACGAGGGGGACAGGTAATGTCAGTAGACCTACCGTAGAGACTGACAAGGTGGACGAGACATGGCACCGGCCTACTGCGAAGACTTTTGGCAAAACTGTTAGCGAAGACAGGGAGGCGTGCGTCGTCCGCACAATGGAGTTGTCTACTCCGGCCTTTTATCTGTAAAATACTAGTTGGCCACCCGTATATAAGGTGGCCTACCCCCTCCTGCGCGAAGGTCGATCGATCTAGTGCTCACTTAGTCTCATACTCGTTAGGCTGGACACGAGCTACTCGGTAGCACACCAGAGAGACACAGAGAGAGAGAGAACTTCCTGTACTCAGCATACCATACATATATATATAGAGAGAGAGGCAGGAGTAGGGGTGTTACCTTCACACAAGGGCCCCGAACCTGGGTAGATCGGTGTTTGCAGTGTTTTGTGCGCGCCTATTCGGCGTGCGATCCCTCCCCGGTACCTACAGCGTCCATCGGCCCCAACCTTAAGCCATCCCATGGCATCTATCTTTTCCTTACCACGACACGTGGGCACTGGCCAAATCCCCCCCATGAACTTGAGCCTGATGCCTACAATGCCGGAGATGATTAAGAGAGGTTGTATTTTGATGTTGTTCAGAATTTACGAGGGCCATCTCGGGCTGAAAACCAAGATGTGGCTGACAATGACTTCCATGTGGAGGATGGCGAGGTGGTTGAGGAGGAATACATTGAAGCCCTCATATGGAAGAAGGTTTCATTTTTGCATCCGTGAGTGAGTGTAGAAATGCACTTGTGATGTACTGCATCAAGAAACAACATACTTTTGCAGTTGACAAGAGTGATCAAGTACGTTACAAAGTGCACTGTCCTACTGAGGGTTGTCCATGTAGGATGCTCGCATCTAAAATGCGAAATAACACGAATCTTCAGGTCAAAGTGAACCATTTTAGTCACACATGCCAGGAATCGACACTTAGAAAGGAAACAATCAGTGGAGCCAAGTCAAGATTGGTGGCAGGAGAAGTAGAGAAGTGGGTGACAGAAAACCATCAAGTGGGTGCAGAGGAATTGCAAAAGTGCATAAAATACAAGTTCAATATATACTTACCATACATGAGAGTGTTCAATGGTAAACAACATGCAATGGATTCGATATATGGTAACTGGTAGGAAAGTTTTCAGTTGTTGTATTCATTCAAAGCTGAAGTGGATAGGAACATCCCAGGTAGTATTGCAGATATTGACCACCACACCGTGGAGTACACATTCAAGGGAGTGACATAGACCATGGAATGCTTTAGGAGGATTTTTGTCTGCTTCGAGGCTTTTCGCTGGGTTTTTTTTTGCAGTTTGCAGGCCGTATTTGGCTATTGATGCTGCTTTTCTCACAATGAGGTTTAAAAGACAGGTAGTAGCCGCTTGTACAGTTGCTGCACATAATTTCGTATTTCCAGTTGCGTACGGTGTGTTGGAGACAAAGTCTGAGGAGAGCTGGACTTGGCTTTTGCAGAATCTACGTCGGCCTATTGCACGTCTCAATGGTTTGGTAATTCATACAAATTCCTGCAAAGGTTTAGAAGTGGCTGTGGATAATGTGTTCCCTAGAGTAGAGCATAGAGAATGCATGCAACACCTTGCTGCAAATTTTGTGAAGAAACTTAAAGGAAAGGTGTATACCGACAATTTATGGCGAGCATCTTTGACTTGCAGTGTGAGAAAACATCTACCACTTTAGGCAGTTATACACGAATGCCGAAGTGAAGGATTACTTGGAAACACACCACTCCAAGTTATGGGCCACACGCCAATTCAGTGAACTGAGCAAAGTTGACTATGTGCACAATAATATTGTAGAGTCTTTCAACTCAACCATCAGGAAACTGAAGGCTCCTTGTCGGATATATACCGAATAGGGGTATAGAAGATGGTAGACAAAAGTGCCGGACTACCAGGGTGGCCCAAGCGGTAGTGGGCTTAGGTCCATTGGGCGGCCCAGTAGGCCGACGCGCAGAAGCCGGATTCTAGAAGAACCCGGATCACGGCCCGCGTGATCTGGCTTGGAGAAGAAGACGGATTCCTTACCGTCCAAGTTACCAGTTAAACGTAGTCTTCTAGGTTTCCTAATCTGTAAGCCCTAGTCCGGCTATTATATAAAGCCGGACGGAGGATAGATTTCATAAGTTCTAAGTTGAATAAGCTCTAAGTTCTAGGTTATCTCGCCGAGAAGCTGATCCTCGCCGAGTAAAAGCTAGATCTATTCCCTCACACTGTAAACCCAGAATTACGGGCTTTAGTCCCTTATAGTGAGAAAGGCAGGAGTAGGTACGCCGCACTGTCGCGACGTACCGAACCTGGGTAAAATCCCGTGTTCTGTGTTACTACGCCGTTCCGTTACCCCACGTCTCTACCGTAGTCTCATGGCACCCCAGTCTATGAAAACTACTACGATGTCTCGACAGTTGGCGCCCACCGTGGGGCAGACGACGTCAGGCGTGAAGTTCCGATCTGGGATATTAGGCGGAATCGGAAGATCGATCACTGTCGGAAGCTTGGAATTCGACAACGACGTCGGGCGCTTCCTCGACAACGGATCCCACATCCCGGCGCAAAACCATCTGGTAAGTGCCTGCGTTTTACCGATTGGATCTGCAAATATCTTTATCGGATTAACCGCGGAAGCAATGGGGTTTTGCGGTGAAAGCAATTATCTCCCACCCGCCCTATACCCAGTCGAAGACGACTATGATGCCGGATTTTGCTCAGATCGCCGACAAAACAGTGATACCCACTTTATCGGCATGGTGCAATCCGAGATCGCCGAAAACACGGATGACGGAAATCCCGTGCAAGAGGCAGACAACAATACACCCGTCCCAGAGACGGAAGAACCAATACCCGTCACAGAGACGGAAGATCCGACATCTGTCAACCAGACGATGAACTCGGAAACAGAATCCGTGCTCGCCGCCATTGAGGCGAGATTGGAGTCGGAAACCGGATCGGATAATTTCTCCGAAGACGAAGATGACGATGCCTTCGTACGAAAAGTTAAATCCTTTCAAGAGGGATTCCATGAAGTGCTAATGGCAAAACCAGCCGATACAAAGGGTGCCGATAGCCAGGAAAGCCCTAAAACCCCTCCGCCAGAGGAAGAGAGGGAAGACGGAGAAACCTCTCCGATATTTCCTAATGTTAAGGAGATGACAGAGGATGAACCTGTCAAAAAACCTCCATCTTCCAAGAAAAAGCACCGTGCTTCCAAAAAACTCCAGTACAAACTCCGGAAGAAACAGTTAGCTGATCTCGCTGACGAAAACCTGGAAGTTGGAGATGTTAGTGGCACAAAACCTGCGGAAAAGAAATCTAAGGAAATCACTGCTCCGCCAATGACAGAACTGGAAGAGCAAGAACTATTACAAACTCCAGTGGGACCCAATGAACCCCCTGAGATGCTGGAAGCCAGGAGACAAGCTTTCCAACGGCAACAGCAACAACTGCTTAGATCTCGGCAACACCTCCAACAAACCCATAATGACATCAAAATTATGAAGCAAGAAATTGAGGAGTACGAGAGAAAGCACAGGTCTGTCTTAAAACCTACAAGGTTACCCGGAATTACAAAACCGGAAGAGCTGCCGCCGAAAGAAAGGTTATATAACCCATCTTGGCAAAAGCAGCTAAACGAAGAATATGTGCGGCGGTTTTTCATTTTTACGATTTTTTTAATTTATTATGATTATTTGAATTCTGGTCAAACCTATATTGACCAAAAATTTAAACAAGTTTAAAAATAAAAATGAAAAACTAAGCTTGGATCATTCTTAGTCACTCGAAAATAAAGCTTTGGTGAGGTTTTGAAAATTATGTTTCAAACCCCAAATCGCTTCTCTTTACTTCATACAGCTTAGTTTGAGATGTCACATGAGATACATGAAACCATGATTTTTTCATTTGATTGTATGTAGACCTTGTTATCAAGTTCAATCGTTAGTATATGACATAAGAAGATTATGTGCGGCGGTTTTTCATTTTTATGAGTTTTTTAATTTATTATGATTATTTAAATTATGGTCAAACCTAACTTTGACCAAGATTTAAACAAGTTTAAAACATGAAAATGAAAAATTAATCTTGGATCCTTCTTAGTAAATCCAAAATGAAGCTTTAGTGTGGTTTTCTAAAATTTCATGTTCCAAACCGCAAACCACTTCTCTTCAGTTCATACAACTTAGTTTGAGATATCACATGAGATACATGAATTTTTCATTTGAATGTATGTAGACCTTGTTTCTAAATTTAAATCGTTAGTATACGATATAAGAAGACTATGTGCACAACTTTTCCATTTTTTTGATTTTTTAATTGATTATGAACATTTGAATTCTGGTCAAACCTATCTTTGAATGCGGGATGGTTATTCCTTTAAGTCTGAGAACAATGGTTGTTCGATTTATATGAATAATATCTTTTACGGTCATGCACCTGAGAAGAATGGTTTATTTCTTTTGAATCTTGATAATGTTGATACACATATTCATAATGTGAATGCCAAAAGAATTAAGTTAAATGATGATATTGCTACTTATATGTGGCATTGTCGCTTAGGTCATATTGGTGTTAAACGCATGAAGAAGCTCCATTCTGATGGACTCTTAGAATCACTTGATTATGAATCATTTGAAACATGTGAACCATGCCTTATGGGCAAGATGACTAGAACCCCGTTTTCTGGAACTATGGAACGGGCGACAGACTTACTGGAAATCATACATACTGATGTATGTGGACCAATGAGTGTATCGGCGCGCGGTGGATATCGTTATTTTGTCATGTTCACAGATGATTTGAGTAGATATGGGTATATTTACTTAATGAAACACAAATCTGAAATGTTTGAAAAGTTCAAAGAATTTCAGTGTGAAGTTGAAAATCATCGTAACAGAAAGATTAAATTTCTACGGTCTGATCGTGGAGGTGAATATCTAAGTTACGAGTTTGGCATGCATATGAAACAATGTGGAATAGTTTCACAACTCACACCTGCCGAAACACCACAGCGTAATGGTGTTTCCGAACGTCGTAATCGTACTTTATTATATATGGTTCAATCTATGATGTCTCTTACAGATTTGCCACTATCGTTTTGGGGTTATGCACTAGAGACCGCTGCATTCACTTTAAATAGGGCACCATCTAAATCCGTTGAAACGACACCGTATGAATTATGGTTTGGAAACAAACCTAAGCTGTCATTTCTAAAAGTTTGGGGATGCGATGTTTATGTGAAGAAGCTTCAACCTGATAAACTCGAACCCAAAGCGGAAAAATGCGGGTACACCTTCTATCACAGATCCGAAGGCAAGATTATCGTTGCCAAGAATGGAACCTTTTTGGAGAAGGAGTTTCTCTCGAAAGGTGTGAATAGTAGGAAGGTTAAACTCGACGAGGTTATTGAACCTTCTCTTCTTGGAATGGCGAGTAGCGCAGCGCCGGAAGTTGTTCCGGAGCCGACCCCGTCAGATGAAGAGAGAGATAATGATCAAGATCATGAAACTCCAATAGAGGAAACTACCGCACCTCGCAGGTCAACTAGGGAGCGTACAACTCCTGAACTGTACGGAGATCCTGTATTAAACTTCATGGTAGATGGAGGTGATGACCCTGCGACATATGAGGAAGCGATGATGAGCCCAGATTCCAACAAATGGCTTGAAGCCATGAAATCGGAAATAGGATCCATGTACGAAAACCAAGTTTGGACTTTGGTGGATTTACCCAATGACCGCAAGGCCGTTGAGAACAAATGGATCTTTAAAAAGAAAACTGACGTTGATGGTAATGTGACCGCCTATAAAGCTCGACTTGTCGCAAAAGGTTTCCGACAAATTCAAGGAGTTGACTATGATGAGACTTTTTCACCAGTAGCGATGGTTAAGTCAGTTAGGATTATGTTAGCAGTTGCTGCATTTTTCGATTATGAAATATGGCAGATGGATGTCAAAACGGCGTTCCTTAATGGTGACATTGAGGAAGAGTTGTATATGATGCAACCCAAAGGTTTTGTTGATCCTAAGGATGCTGACAAGGTGTGTAAGCTTCAACGTTCCATTTATGGACTGAAGCAAGCATCCCGAAGTTGGAACCTCCGTTTTGATAAGGTGATCAAAGGTTTTGGATTTGTCCAAACATACGGAGAAGCTTGTGTTTACAAGAAAGTGAGTGGGACCTCTGTAGCATTTATAGTACTATATGTGGATGACATATTGTTGATTGGAAATGATATAGAACTTTTAAAAAGCGTAAAAGGTTATTTGAACAATAGTTTTTCGATGAAAGACATGGGTGAAGCAGCTTATATATTAGGCATCAAAATCTACAGGGATAGATCAAGACGCTTAATTGGACTTTTGCAAAGTACATACCTTGACAAGATTTTGAAGAAGTTCAAAATGGAAGATTTAAGTATGACTGAAGGGGTTCCTACCTATGTTGCAAGGAAAAACGTTGAGTAAGACTCAATGTCCAGCTACAGCAGAAGATAGAGAAAGGATGAATAAGACTCCCTATGCTTCAGCCATAGGTTCTATCATGTATGCTATGCTATGTACACGACCGGATGTGGCACATGCTATTAGTTTGACTAGTAGGTACCAATCCAATCCAGGTTTGGAACACTGGACTGCGGTCAAGAATATCCTAAAGTACTTGAGAAGAACTAAGGATATGTTTCTCATATATGGCGGTGAAGAAGAGCTCGTCGCAAGATGTTACGTCGATGCTAGCTTCGACACTGGTCCGGATGACTCTAAGTCTCAGTCCGGGTACGTATTTGTTATGAATGGAGGAGCTGTAAGCTGGAGGAGTTCCAAGCAATCCGTGGTGGCGAGATCATCAACAGAAGCGGAATATGTTGCTGCCTCGGAGGCAACACAGGAAGCAGTTTGGATGAAGGAGTTCATATCCGAACTAGGCGTGGTTCCGAGTGCGTTGGATCCAATGGTTATATATTGTGACAACAATGGTGCCATAGCCAATGCTAAGGAACCAAGGTCTCACAAGAATTCCAAGCATATCAAGCGCCGTTTTCACTCCATCCGTGAGCATGTTGCAGATGGAGATGTGAAGATTTGCAAAGTACATACGGATCTGAATGTGGCAGATCCGTTGACTAAAACTCTCTCAAGGGAAAAACATGATCAACACCAGAACTCAATGGGTGTTAGATTCATCACTATGTAATATAGATTATTGCCCCTAGTGCAAGTGGGAGACTGAAGGGAATATGCCCGAGAGGCAATAATAAAGTGTTTATTATGTTATTCCTTGTTTATGATAGATGTTTATTTCTCATGCTAGAATTGTATTAACCGGAAACGTTGATACATGTGTGATTAATGAACAAACCGACGTTCCTAGTAAAGCCTCTCTTTTAACTAGCTCGTTGATTAAACAGATGATCAAGGTTTCCTGATCATGAACATTGGATGTTGTTAATAACGGGGTCATGTCATTAGGAGAATGACATGATGAACTTAAACCCTAACTAAGTATAACAATGCGATCAAGTCATTTAGTTTTGTTGTTATGTCTTACATTCGGAGTAACATTATTCCTTAGACCATGAGATCATGTTAATCACTAATACCGAAAGAATACTTTGATGACATCAAACGTCACACCGTAAAAGGGTGACTATAAAGGTGGCATTGGATATTCGGAAAGTGTTAGTTGAAGCTCATGGATCGAGAATGGGATTTGTCCATCCAATATGACAGAAAGATATACTCAGGGCCCTGTCGGTGATATCACATCGACACCGCTTGCAAGCAAGTGGTATGATCACAAGGATGTTATATCACGGGAACGAGAAAAGAGTACTTGTCGGATAAAGAGATCGAACAAGGTATAGTGGATACCGATGATCGGATCTCGGACAAGTAATATATCGCGAGACAAAGGGAAATCGTTAAAACGTTGAAAGGTTCACACGATCACGAGAGTCATCGTTGAATATATAGGAGTCATCACGGATCTCCAGATCCCGCTGTTGATTATTGATCGGAGAGGAGTCTCGATCATGTCTATAATATTCGCGAACCGTAGGGAGACATACTTAAGGTTCGATGAAGCGTTAGAGAGGATACGGAATACCGAAGAATATTTTGGGCAGCTCCGGAATTGTTTCGGGGAAAATTGAAATAGTTCAAGGGGTTTTTCGTCGAACGGTTGTTAATAGAATTAACAAATGGTTCGAGGTGCTGCATGCAAATGTTTGTTAATGGAATTAACAAATATAAATAAAGAAATAAAAATGTTTTATTTATTTATTAAAGAAAAACCTTTGGATTTTCTAAGTGGGAAATTAAGGAATTTTGAGTGGGTGTGAGTGGGGCTTCCACTCACATGAAGAGAGGAAGGGGTGGGGGCACCCATGGCTGGCCGCACCCCCCTTGGGCTGCCTCCCCCTCCCCTATAAAAGGAGGGTGAGGGCTCTCTCTTCTTAACACACTTGCCCACTCCTTTTCCCTTCCACCCGCTGCTCCATTCCATGGTCTCCGGCTTGGCGAAGCCCTGACCATGGGATTCTTCACCACCACCACGCCGTCGTGCTGCTGGAATTCCCGAGGGATCCTCTACTTCCGCAACCTGCTGGAACGAGGGAACGGAAGTCTTCATCCAGCTGAACGTGTGACCGATTACGGAGGCACCGCCGGATTGCGGTGCTCTTCTTCTCGCTCGGGATCGGCGTGAGAACGACTACGCCAACAACGAGATCTTTTCTCGTACCACTTTGAGTCTTCGAGGGTATGTTATCTCAAGACTCTCTTTCTCCACGTTGCCTTTCATCTCATAGATTAGATCTTGGCCATTCGGGTTTATCGCGCGTAGGAAATTTTTTGTTTTCTATGCTACGTCCCCCTTCAATCACCCGGAAACAATAGAACATCCGGGTGTGCTAGCTTTGGTGGTGGCACCGCAGGTCAATGGTTACGAGCTGAAAAAGGTTTTAATGGATGGTGGAAGTTGCATCAATATCTTATATTGGGAAACCTTTCGACGCATGGGTCTCAAGGAGTCTCAGCTGCAGAAAAGTTCCACAGTTTTCCACGGAAATGTGCCGGGTCACTCGGCGTGCCCTGAAGGAAAGATAACACTTGAAGTCGCTTTCAGAGAATCCAAGGATAACTTTCGAGTGGAGTGGCTCACGTTTGAGGTGGTCAAATTGTGCAGTCCTTATCACGCGCTGTTCGGAAGGTCGGCTTACGCCAAGTTCATTGCCAGGCCGTGTTACGTGTACTTGCAGCTAAAAATCCCGGGTCCCAAGCATACCATTACTATACATGGGAACCGGGTTGTGGCAGCAGAGTGTGATGAAGGAGATGCGGCAATGGCAGAACAGGCTTGCAGGAAGGAAGAGCTCAAGTATTACCGGTCTCAGGTAGACCCGGAAGATAGATTAGCTTTGAAGAGACCGAATACGGAGGACGAGAGAGCAAAGTTTAAAGCAGCCCATGACACCAAGATGGTGGCTTTTGTCGAGGGTGACCCCTCCAAACAATTTGCCATAGGTTCTAACCTAGACAACAAGGAGGAAGAAGCACTTATAGAGTTTATTCGTGAGAATCAGGACGTTTTCGCTTGGACGCCCAGTGACATGCCGGGTATCCCGACCGAGTTAGCTGAGCACAGTTTGCACGTTGATCCCAAGTCCCGGCCTGTGAAGCAGGGTCTGAGAAAAATGAATGAGGAAGGAGAAAGGCTATAGGAGCGGAGATAGCTCGTCTCCTTGCAGCCGGCTTTATTATGGAGGTTTTTCACCCGGATTGGCTGGCAAATCCAGTTCTAGTGCTGAAAAAGAGCAACGAGTGGAGGATGTGCATAGATCACACGAGTCTCAACAAGCATTGCCCAAAGGATCCGTTTTCCCTTCCAAGAATAGATCAGATTATAGATGCAGTGGCAGGAAGTGACCTATTGTGTTTCCTGGATGCTTATTCCGGGTATCACCAAATCAAACTCAAGAAGGAAGATTGGGAGAAAACATCGTTCATAACCCCCTTTGGAGCTTTTTGTTACAAAACCATGACCTTTGGGCTAAAGAACGCTGGCGCAACATACCAACAGTGCATTCAGAAGTGCTTTGAGGATCAGATTGGACGCAACGTCCATGCTTATGTTGATGATGTGGTGATTAAAAAAGGAAAGCAGAAACATTCATTGATGACCTGAAGGAGACATTCAAGAATCTGAGAAGATATCAGATGAAGCTTAACCCCACAAAGTGCGTATTTGGGGTCCCAGCAGGAAAGTTACTCGGTTTTATTGTTTCTGGGAGAGGGATTGAGGCAAACCCGGAAAAGATCAAGGCCATCCAGAGTTTGCAAAAGCCGGAAGACCTAAAGCACGTTCAGAAGCTCACAAGATGTGTAGCAGCATTAAGCCGGTTTATATCCAGGCTTGGAGAAAAAGCAATACCCCTATACCGACTCTTGAAGAAAACCGACAAATTCGTATGGGACCAAGAGGCGGACGAGGCATTTGAAGATCTGAAAAAGCAGTTATCTGAGGCACCGATTCTGGCAGCGCCGGGTCCTAAAGAGCCCATGTTGTTATACATTGCGGCCGGGCCTCGGGCGGTCAGCGCAGTGGTTGTAGTTGAGCACAAGGAGGATGGAAAAGATCATCCGGTACAAAGGCCGGTTTACTATGTGAGTGAGGTCTTATTGAAAGCAAAGCAACGTTACCCGCATTGGCGAAAGCTAGTTTTTGGGGTCTTCACGGCCAGCCGGAAATTGAAGCCGTACTTTCAGAACACCCCATAACGGTGGTCAGCTCTATACCAATGGCAGATATTATCATAAATTCAGATGCGACAGGCAGAATAGCCAAGTGGGCCATTGAGATGGGAGATTATCACATCAACTACGAGCCTCGGTCTGCAATCAAGTCCCGGGCTTTAGCTGATTTTATCAATGATTGGACTCACACAAGCATGCCCATGCCAAGTTCCGAGTCTTGGGTGATGCACTTTGATGGTTCCAAGCAATATGAGGGATCAGGAGCTGGGGTGGTACTTGTCGTGGGATAATCACGGCAGATGTTACCTGGGGTAACTGATCTTGGGGCAAGTCGACACAGGTATTCGGGAGAGGGTTTAGCTCGAAGGAAAACATGGCGAAGAGCAATCTAAGAACCGGAAAGCAACTCGCCGGCTCTCGATATTATTATACTGGATACTCGATAACGGGTGTTACAACTATGACTTGAATCTCTGGCAAAACTAAACCTAGGGGCCGGTTTATAAAGCACCCGTACACCCCTAACTTGCCCTTCAAGGCACATCTTTGAGTCCTACTCGAACTCCGCATATAAAGCCTAACTTTCCTTATCGCAACCCACAAGCCGGGTTACGCATCTCACAAGCCTTTGGGCCTTCTAGTAACCTCTTTACCCCTATCCGGGTATTGCTCAGTTCACCTCGGGCCGGATTATACCTTGAAGTGGGCCTACCGGATTACTATCCCCCCATCAGTAGTCCCCAGAATAGCCTGGGCTTCCAAGATTTACTCTTCGAAGTGCTGGCTATTCCCTGCAGAAATATTGGATACAAGAATACATAAAGATCAAGATACAATATGCTGACAAGCGGCTGGGATTGACACCCAGGGGATCAGGTAGCAACCCGGCTTTCCCTCAAAGGCTCTCCCTCAATCTTCCAGACCTGAGTCTTAATAGGAAACTTGATGATTTCACATCCTCCTCAATAACTGTCGCTGTTACTAGGAAGGAAATTCCCCCTTCCCCTTTCTCGGGATCATATTGGCCCGTTCACGGAATGCGCCTTTCAAATTTCAAAATGTCCAACCATTACTCCGCAACTCCCGGGTTTCGCCCGTTAGGATGAGTTTTTCCACCCGGTTTACTATAAATAAACCCCAGGAAGCAAACTCAACCCTTAACGGCTCACTTTCCCCATTTCTCTTCTTCCCAAGCTCAAGCTCGCAGAGTGCCACCACGGGAACCCCACGTATCTCGCCGGAGCCCATCCGCCTTCGCTTGCGCTCCGCCACCGCGCGAGCCGCTCCAGCCCCCGCAGTAAGTTTTCCACCTTTTGATTTTGACTTCTAACAACTTACTTTTATTCGCTTCTCTTGACTCGATATTAATCACTATCCTGGCATCTTCTCCTCAGGCCGATGATGACTTCTGGACAGTCGATACCCCTCCTAATTCCGAAGACGGGGAGGAGGAAGACGGCGTCATTGACTCGAATGAAGGTACATACCTGATTCCCTTGCACACGTTATATCCTGCCTTTTCTTCTTCTTCATGCTGTAACTCGGATATTTTTCAGAGCGAGAGGACCAAAGCGAAGAAGAAGAATCGGACAGCAGGGGCGGGCCCACCAGCGAGGAGGAAGAGCTGGAACCGACCACCAAAACCGGAACAAAGAGGAAATCCCAGAGGATAGCCCTCCAGGTTTTTACTTCATATCCTTACACTTTGGTTTTTTGTTCCCATAACGTCACTCCGGGGCTAACACCATTTCCACCCCTTTTGATCATAACCGAAGGAGCCACCCGCGACTAGGCGCCGAGTAACCCGGAATCATCCGGGCAACGAGACCCCTAATCCGGTCGCTTCGCCGCCCCCGGTTCAACATCCTGGTATTTGTTGTAAACAAAATTTCTTTCCGGTCACTCCTTTGTAACGTAATCCCAGACTTTTCTTGCCATTTTTCAGTCTCTTCCGGGTCTAGTGACGGCTTCCCCTCGAACTTCCCGGTGAACACCGGGTAAGCGCCTTTTCCTGATATTATACCGAGCTTTCATCCCTTTTTTCTTTTAACCAGAGATTAATTGTGCCTTTGCACCTTCTTCAGAGCCACGGTTATTAGTAGCGACCAGGAGGACACCGAGGCTAAGGTCCGGGTCGAGAACGAGCCGGCCGACGATGCCTTCACCACGGCTGGCAACGAGCAAGTGTCGCCATCGGAGCCAGCTAGGCATGACGCCGAATATCCAACCGCTTCACACGCAGACGAGAAGGAGAAGGGAGCAGCTTCAAGCGCGGGAGGGGGACCAAACTCCGACATTCGGATGACCCGGGTGCCACCTCCTGTTACAAGAAATGCTCCTTTTCCCACTTTCCAGGTATCCGAGCCATCTAACTCGGATAACGCTGACTTTAACCAGCTGATGAGCGCTCTTCTTGCCATGAAAGCTTCAGAAGGGACTGTCCTAGAACGTATGGCTGCAGCACATCAGGTAACTTTTACTTGATGCTCCTTATTATACATCCAGTCCCCAAGTCCCGAGTATAATAAAATTTTTTTTTTTTAATTATCCTCGGTACTTCGCATAATACTTTTCGGTAATCACTTCCTCAGATGAAATACTATCGTGACACCCGGCTTATAGCTTTACCCGGCTTTTGCAGGCAGAGATTTCTCAGTCAGATGAAGCGTTACTTAAGGCTGAGCAGCTCCTGCTGGCTGAAGTTAAGCGTAGGGAGGCCCTTGAAGCGGAGATAAAGACTTTGAAAAAAGATGTCTCCACATACAAGAAAAAGTACAATGCTGCCCAGTCCTCGCTGAATAACCTGTCGACTCAACTTACGGACACTTACCGTATCTTGCTAAGTAAGTTTGCTATTTGCGATTAATTTGCGTATCTCTATCTTGCCGCCAATATTACTGATATGCTTTTGCATGTTTCGATTGCAGGTGCTAATCTTGCTACTCCGGAGGAGAATGCCATTACTCAAGTTAAAACTCTGAAGACTATGCTCCGGACATTTTTTGCCGGCACGAAACTTTTGCTGGATGCTATCAAGTGGCCTTCTGAGGTATAC
The DNA here is from genome assembly GCA_028641055.1 of Alopecurus myosuroides. Lineage (NCBI taxonomy): Eukaryota > Viridiplantae > Streptophyta > Magnoliopsida > Poales > Poaceae > Alopecurus > Alopecurus myosuroides. The sequence continues at coordinate 117,690,226 of CM054061.1, forward strand.
CCGGGCGAGGAGACCCTTATACAGGCTTTTTCCACAGCACCTGGATGGATTGAAATACTGAAGCGTTCGTCCTGCCGAATTGGGATGACCCGGGCTTTAACGCTGGCGAAGGCTTATTTTCCAAAGCTTGACCCGGCGAAGATAGCATCCGGGTTCCCAGAGTTTAAAGCTGACGGATCCAAATTCAAGCCCCAGGATTTCAAAGCTATACAATCTGCGGTACGTCCTTCAGCCACAGCTTTGGCCGACAAGATGGATCTAAGCACGATCATGAGCTCGTATGATTCTGAGGGCAAGGTTATCCTGGTGGAGGCACCCCCCCCCATTGATATGTTGGACAAATGGTCGACTGATCTGGCCAGGAGGAAGGAAGAGGCTGCAAAGAGGGAAGCAGAGCTGGGCGTAAAGCCGTCTACCTCTACCCCAGCCGTGCCTCCGCCTGTTCGTCCAGATGTGAAGAGCCCGGGTAAAACTGCTGGCAAGGCCAAGGAGCAAGTCCAAGACTTAGACCCGGAGGACCGCTCTCAGGACGCCGAGTAGGACGCTGCCTAGTGCTTTGCGTTTCTCGAGACTGCCATGATGATTTTTTTTTTGCGGTGCGCCTGTGCACCATTGATGCTGATACTATGACTGTATGCTTGTTAACTTATGATAACTCTTTGCCTCCCCTGGCTTTTGATAATCTCGATCCTTGTGTTACTTATAAGCTTATTCTCGATACTTCGAACTCTTGTTTTCAATTTCCTTTTGAGACTCGGCTAACCGAGTATCGTAGGTTTTGATAGACGAACTTTTCTTTAAGTCCCCAATACTCGGAAATTAAGGATTACAGACTTTGGTAGTTAAACAGTTTGTTTCTGTTTCGAAGTCCCCAGTCCCCATGACCCAAAGTACGAGCTAGGGGGGCGTGGCCTTTCTCAGATGACATACTGCTATTTACCAAGCTGAATACCGATAGTTGTTTTACATAAATACTGAAGTCATGCTTAATACTTGTTGAGCTTCCGGCTTTTCTAGCCTTATACTCTGCATGGACTTGTGGTTTAGATGACCCTTTTGATTATCTTGTACTGTAAGCCGGCTTTCGCGTGGATACCATGTCGTTGCATCTATACGAAAAACAAGATCAAGCAAGCCACATTGGGCTGCATAGTTTGATTGTAATCGTACGTGAACAGATCATGCCACTTTAGTGCGAGTCACATCGAGCTTAAGTAAGAATAACCAAGAAATTTGGCTCCTTTGTCCAGTTATAAGATTGCAGCTGTACCCGTTTTTTCGAGTAATCAGCCCCCATAACTCATAGGCATCATGGCCGGGTCTCCGGGTTTTGTGATTACTTCTTGAAGCAGATCACCCCCCGGAGACCTATATTCATGTAATGTATTTCGATGATACTGATGTATTGATAGTAACAATGTTACTTACTTGTAACTGAAGCAAAGACCATGATAAGACTCGAAACCATCTTCTTTTATTGATAAAAATTTCTTTTTTTTGAATCAGCAGGCCGCCTCATTAAAAACCTTCCAGTCCCCTTAGGTACCCTGGATAGGAAAAGAGTGCGTATGAAACCTGCCGCCCATTACACTGCTTTAGTTATTCTCGAGAATCGGCCTTGCGTTGATACGGCCGATGCACATTCTCCACTTGCTATGCCCTTTCGTAATGAGTACCGGATTTGCTAGCCAGTCCGGGTATATCTTCCTTGAAACGTGATCAACTGCGGATGGTGGTACGTCTTCTTCTTCCCTGCTGAGAGTTTTGAAAGTATTGCTCCTGATGAAGCCTACCATCTTAGGGTTTTGTTCTGCCCTAACTTTTGCTTTGTCCCCCTCAGGGGTTGGCTTTTTTGACGTTGTCCTCTCTTCTAGGTCTACCTGAGAACGGTAATGTTTGAGCTCTTCCTTCCTGCAGGCTTGCTCGGCCATTGCCGCGTCTCCCTCATCGCACTCAGCTGCTATATCCCGGTTTCCGTGTATTGTAATGGTCTTCTTGGGACCCGGGATTTTCAGTTGTAGGTACACATAACACGGTCTTGCCATGAACTTGGCATAAGCCGGCCTTCCAAACAATGCATGATAAGGACTGCGCAACTTTACTACCTCAAAGGTAAGCCACTCGACTCGATAATTATCCTTTGACTCTCCAAAAGCTACTTCCAGTGCCACCTTTCCTTCAGGGCATGCTGAGTGACCCGGCACTATCCCGTGAAAAACTGTTGTACTCTTTTGCAGCTGCGATTCCTTTAAGCCCATTCGCAGAAAAGTTTCCCAGTACAGGATATTGATACTACTTCCTCCATCCATCAAGACTTTTTTCAGCTCGTAGCCGTTGACCTGTGGTGCCACTACCAAAGCTAAGACTCCCGGGTGATCAACTCTATCCGGGTGATCCTTCCTGCTCCATGTTACCTCTTGTTCTGACCACCTCAAATACCTTGGAACAGCGGAAGAGACCGAATTAACTGCTTGTTTCAGTATCTTCTTATCCTTGTTAGAGCCTCCTGTAGTGTGCACATGATATTGACCCAGCTGTTTGGGGTTAGCTTGAAAACCTCCTGCTCCATTTTGATTGTTACCTTGATTTCCGGCTGGCGGATTGCCGGCTGGGGACGGCCCGTTACCCAAGTTTCCACCTAGACCCGGACCTCCTCCCCGGCCCGCACCTCGCATAGCTCTGTTCACTTCTTCGTTCTTCCACCTTTGTAAGTCGGCACATTGCTCTAGTGAATGATTGGCCGGCTTGCCATTCCTGCTATGCTTCGGGCACGCCATCCTAAATATGTCCCAACTGTTGCTTGGTCTTGGAGGTCCTTGGTAGTGTCCCCCATTGTGATTCCCAGTATTAAAATTCCCTTCGGATCTAGGTCTTGAAGACCCGGCCTCCGTGTTGGCTACAAACTCGGAATTCCCGTCGAACGGGCGCTTGTTTTGGCTACTTCCATTATTGTTTGGCGCCGACCCATTGCCGGTTTTCCCGCTGCTACTTGCGTTTGCTTTTGCTTTCTTGTCGTCAACTTCCTCCTCTGTGGTATCCGTTGCAGCGTGTTTGTTGCACGCATCCATTAACTCTCCCATTGTAACCTCCGCTGCATTCCTACTAGATTTCATGCGAGTTAGCTTTTGTACTAAAGGAACGTACTTACATGTTTTTGCCATAGCTTGTAGCGCGTCCTTAGGCTGGATATCCGTAGACGAGTGGAGTATCTCCATAACCCGGCGTACCCAGCTGCGTGCCGATTCTCCTTTCTTCTGAACGCATCTTTCTAAATCATCAATAGTAAATAACTTTCTGCATGTCCCATGAAAGTGCTTGATGAATGCGGTCTTTAGCTCCTCCCACGATTTGATCGATTTTTCCGGTAGGTTGGTGAACCATAACTTTGCTGCTCCCTCTGACATCATTAAGTACATGAACTTGGCTTGGAGGTTCTCGGATGCGTTGCGAATTGACATTGCCATCTCATAGCTGCTCAGCCACGTTTCTGGATCCATTGTTGGCTCATAATTTACTACTTTCCCCGGTTCTTTGAACTTCTCCGGGTAAGGTTCTGCTCTGATATCGTCCGAAAGGCACTTTGGTCCCGCAAGGGTGGTTGGGGCCGGTCTTGCCCGGGAAACGCGTGACCCGGCTGGGGGTACCGCGGGGTGCGGCACCACCGGTAACTCGTGCGCTGCAGACCCGGCCCCGGCTCTTCTGGCTCTGGAACTGTCCACCACCGCCTGCGCTGCTGATACTACTGGTGCTGTCTGGATACGCGGTGGAGGCGGCATTTGCTGCTGCTCTTCCCTTCGTTGTGCCGCATTCGTTTGAACATGGCCCTGTTGCTGGCTGGCGTACGGCGTCCCATGCATCCCGCTCCTATGATCCGGATAATTGGCTTGCTGTGCTACCGCGGTGTGTAGTAGATCGATTGCTCGTCGGGTTCCTTCCGCATGAGGCGAGTCTCCCACAGGGATCTGGTTTAATGCGAGCGTTGCTGCGTACACGTTGTCCATGGGATTGTTGTAATGACCCGCTGGTGTGCGGAATCGTGATGGTGGTGGCGGCATGGTATTGCCGGCTGTCACCCCTGTCGGTGGCAGAGGTAACCCGGCTGGCGCGTTTACCGGATGTGCTCCCGTTGAAAGTCGCGGTATGGTCCCTTGGTTCGTCGGTGGAATCGGCTGATCTTGAGGCGTAAACACCAGGGCAGTCGGGTTAATAACCCCTCCTGTTGCCGGCAGCATAGTTCGGTGTCTTTGGTGCATCCTTGTCGTTTCCTCCCGGAGCCGGGTCTCTCGGTCATCCAATTCGCGCTGCCGTGCGACCATCCCCTGCCTTTCTGCTTCCACTTGCCTTCTTTGCTGCTCCAATGCACGACGAGCCACGTCCAGGTCTCTTACACGCTCCGCAGCGTTTTCCGGGGTAATAACTGTGGCCAAGACCGTGGGGTCCAAAATCAAATTATTATCAAACAGAGCCGGGTGACGCGGGTTTGAGGGGCCCGCCCCCGGTGTCCGGTTTGCTTGGAACCCGAACATATTTGCGTGTCGCTCCTCGTCTGCTGGGCGACTGGTGACAGACGCCGACTCTCCATCGACCTGGGCCAAGACCGGGTCAACTGCTCCTTGCTGCTGGGCTGCTGCCTGAACCGCCCCGGCTGGCGCCGCGGCCGCGTTTTCTTGATTGAGATTGGTCGCGGGAGCCGCATAAACTGCAACCCGGCGCATGATGCCCGGTGTAGATTCGTATTGTTCTTCCTCGCTGTTTTCCTTTTCGTATCGATCCTCCAATAGATCCCGTATGGACTCGGTATCATCCTCCCTCTCTATCTGACCCGTCGTTCCAATCGACTCTTCTTTTTCCGATCGGACATACGTGTCTTTCCCTGACACAGAGTCAGATCCAATATTATCACAATTCGAACTGGAAGTACATACCATACCGATGAAGACGTTGATGCTGCCGACCGTCACGATGGATCCGGTTTCGAGATGATCCGACTCTGGCCCCCAGCCAGAATCGTCCACCATCTTTTCTCCTTTGCTGTTGACGTAGATTTCTCCGACGATGAGGTTCTTCATGCTCTTCCGAGCTTCTCCCGTGATGTAAACACCTTTGGACGCAGGCCCCACGGTGGGCGCCAACTGTCGTGGGATAATCACGGCAGATGTTACCTGGGGTAACTGATCTTGGGGCAAGTCGACACAGGTATTCGGGAGAGGGTTTAGCTCGAAGGAAAACATGGCGAAGAGCAATCTAAGAACCGGAAAGCAACTCGCCGGCTCTCGATATTATTATACTGGATACTCGATAACGGGTGTTACAACTATGACTTGAATCTCTGGCAAAACTAAACCTAGGGGCCGGTTTATAAAGCACCCGTACACCCCTAACTTGCCCTTCAAGGCACATCTTTGAGTCCTACTCGAACTCCGCATATAAAGCCTAACTTTCCTTATCGCAACCCACAAGCCGGGTTACGCATCTCACAAGCCTTTGGGCCTTCTAGTAACCTCTTTACCCCTATCCGGGTATTGCTCAGTTCACCTCGGGCCGGATTATACCTTGAAGTGGGCCTACCGGATTACTATCCCCCCATCAGTACTCACATCACCAATGGGAGACAAGCTGAGTTATGTGTTGCAAATTCACTTCGATTGCTCCAACAATGTGGCCGAGTATGAGGCCCTTTTACACGGACCGCGAGTAGCAATGGAGATGAATATCAGGCGAATACAGTGTTATGGAGATTCGGATCTTGTGGTACAACAGGTCTCAGGAACCTGAGATAGAAAGGATGCAACAATGGCAGCGTATCGCAGAGAGGTAGACAGGGTGGCCGGATCTTTTTCCGGGTATGAGGTGGAACACATCGATAGGCGAAAGAACGAGGCAGCAGATGCGCTCGCAAGACTCGGCTCGCGCCGAGAGCGGATCCTGCCTAATGTCTTTCTGGACGAGTTATGGCGGCCCTCTGTCAAAACCGAATCTGAAGAAGTGGTGGCTAACCAAGACCCGGATTTGGAGCTTGTGGCCGCTGTACGTGCTATTCCCGAGTGGACGGAGCCGTTCCTGGCCTACTTGTCACGGGGCGAGTTACCACCACAGGAAGTTTTAGCCAGGCAAATCCCGAGACGAGCAAAGGGCTATTCTATCATCAATGGTGAGTTATATAAGAGAAGTGTTGCATGAGTCTTTTTGCGCTTTGTACCACCAGAGGAAGGCCGACAGATTTTGAGGGAAATACAATGAAGGTGATTGTGGGCACCATGCCTCCACAAGATCCCTTGTGGCTAAATCATATCGACACGGTTTCTTCTGGCTCACGGCTTTGGCGGACGCGGAATGCTTGGTGGCAAGATGTGATGGATGTCAAAGGTATGCTCGCCAAACCCATGTGCCGGCTATGGAGTTGCGAACAATCCCGCTGACCTGGCCGTTTGCGGTTTGGGTATGGATATGGTGGGTCCCTTTCACATGTCTCCGTGCAAAAAGACTCATCTTTTGGTGTCTATTGATAAGTTTACTAAATGGGTTGAAGTCATGCCAGTCACCAATTGTGAAGCGGCCATAGCTGTCAAGTTCCTGAAAAAGATCATCTATCGGTTTGGATATCCTCATAGCATAATAACAGATAATGGAACCAACATGTCCTTAGGTGAGATGGAGAAGTTTTGTGGAAACAATGGCATCCGCCTTGATGTAGCCTCGGTAGCCCATCCACAAGCTAATGGACAGGTGGAGAGGGCAAACCAGGAGTTACTTCGTGGGTTGAAACCACGACTACGAGTCCCGTGCCTCAGAGCTGCTGGAGCATGGGTTGAGGAGTTACCATCAGTGGTTTGGGGAATTAACACTACACCTAACAGATCTACTCAGATGACTCCGTTTTTTATGGTTTATGGTGCAGAGGCAGTCCTTCGGAGTGACATTATTCATGACTCGCCCCGAGTGGCGGCTTATGTTGAGGTGGAAAATGAGAAGACCCGGCAAGACGCCGTGGACATGTTAGAAGAGCACAGGGAGCAAGCTTTGGAGAGATCAGCTATATATCAACAGGACTTGAGGCGATACCACGGTCGGCGCGTCAAAACCCGGGTTTTCCAGGAAGGAGACCTGGTATTACACTTAGTACAATCAAAGGAAGGAAAGCACAAGTTATCTCCACCATGGGAAGGCCCGTTCATCATAAGCCGGAATTTGCATAATGGATCATACTACTTAATAGATGCAAGGGAAGAGTCGGATACTGTCAATGACACCGCCCATACCACTTCATCTATGCAAGAACGGGAAAGACCATGGAACGTGGCTCAGCTGCGTCCCTACTACACTTAGCATAGGCTAGGTTTACAAGTTGAATTGCACGATGTAACAGGCAGCAGGTTTCAGACGCACTCTTTTCCTATCCAGGGTACCTAAGGGGACTGGAGGGTTTTTAATGAGGCGGCTTGCTGACCTAACCTTTTTCATATCAATAAAGAGATGGTTAAACTATGATATCGTTCGTTTCTTATTTCTTTCTGTTAGTTTGTTTTGAATTTTTCTGTCTTATTCTACTCTATATCAGGTAAGTATTCATTGTTTAGTCATAGCATACTAGGTTTAAAATTTTCATATATTGCATATATAGGGTCTTGGGGGCTGATTGCTTGAATAGCACAGTTATAATCCCAGACCCGGCCACGATGTCATTAGGTTATAAGGACCGATTACTTGCAATTAGTACGGTCACAATCTTATAACCGGACAATAGAGCCAAACTTCCTTGATTTCTCTTGTTTAAGCTTGATGTGACTCGCAATAGTGTGGCGTATTTTTCTAACGTATAATTACAATCAGTCATGATGCCCACTGGGACTTGCCTGACCCTGTTTTTATAAAGATATAGCAGCATTGAATATCCACGCGAAAGCCGGCTTACAACAAAGAGGATCAAAAGGGCCATCCAAACCACAAGTTATGCGGAGTAAAAGGCTATGGCCGGAAACTCACAATGTATTAAGCATAGCTTCAAAATTTATATGTGTAGCTGCATGTTTTGGGCCTTGGCAAAAACAGGGAGCTTTTCTTAAAGCTGCAAATCCCTAGACTCGGAAATTTGGGTCTTGGGGACTTGGAAATTTGAGAAAAACAGCAAACTGTCTAGCTATTGAGCTTAAAACCCAAAAATCCGAGTCTTGGGGACTTGGGGACTTGAGAAGCAAAGTTCACCCGGTCAAAAAATCCTAAGACCCGGAAACCGAGTCTCATAGATTTGGAAAAAGTAGAAAGTTCAGAAAAGCGACAAAAGCTTAAGGCTGAAAGGTGCATATCAAGGTGGATGGCCAAAAGGGCCATCAAAAGCCATAAAAAGTTTAAGTGTGTTACAAACGAAGGGAATAGTATCAAAAGTGCACAGGCGCACTATCAAATAAAAAAGAGTATCAGGCATATTACAATATGCCTATTGGCCGAATGAGTGTTTGTAGACGAAAAACGATAAACTTCACTCGGCATCCATAGTCAAGTCATCATCAGTAGTCTTGGCAGCCGGGTCTTCGGCGTTCCCTTCTGTAGCTTTCCCTGCCTCCGTGTCCGGGTCAACCACGGTATCAGCACGAGCTGGAGGAGGGACAACTGGAGTGGACGATGTTGGCGCAGAGTCGGCCTCAGCCTTCTTCTTGGCAACTTCCTCCTTCCACCGGGCTAGCATGTCAAAAGGAGCAGGGAGAGCATAAGGTACCGGTTTATATTCAGCATCGTACGGTGGGGTAAGCTTGTTCACGTCAATTTTATCGGCTATCAAGCTGGCCGAGTGACGTATCTGAGCATGGATAGCTTTGTAGTTCTTTCCCGAGAATCGAGAGCCGTCAGTGTTGAATTCGGGGAACCCATTCACAAGCGTTGCCGGCTCAAGCCTAGGAAAGTAGGCTTTGGCCAACGCGAGGCCACGGGTCACCCCAACCCGGCACGCCGAGCGCTTCCAGTGATCGATCCAGGCAGGGACCATCGAGCACGCATCGAGCATTTGGGACAGACCACCATAACCACCAGGCCACTTCACGGCTTCAAGAGTCCACTTGGTCCCCACAGAAAATTGCCGGATAACCGCCTTCAGGGTCTTCAGTTTCTCTATATAATCTTCATCATCAACCTTTTCACCCGGACCTGCAGAGTAAAAAAGAAAAGTAAAGTGATAAGACTCGGGTTATAGACCCTACAAAATGAGGAACCCGAGTCATAACTAGGAAGTTAGGTTCATTTACCAATTAGGGATTTGTAAGTATCGGCAACCGAGGTTGACAATTTCTTCAGTAAACCCTCAGCGTTATGGAGCCTTTTCTTGTATTTCTTGCAATCCTTGGAAAGGTCCTTCACCTCGGCCTCCAGCTCTTCCTGCAGTTTGGTCTCAGCCTGGAGGAGTTCGTTGGTTTTCGCCAACATCTCCTCCGTCTGGGTCACGTAAGCCTGCAAAAACAGACAAGGAAAAATCAGTCGGCTGCAGGATAAAAACCGAGTATGGAAGGTTACACAGCTATGGAAGTACCGAGCAAACTATATACAGTTCACTCAGAACTTGGGGACTAGGTGAGTACGTAAATAATATCGGTTAAGTTACCTGATGCTCGGCCGCTAGGGACTCGAGGATATCTTTTTCATTGGTTTTCAGGGAATAAAGTTCATCTAGCATCCCTTCAAAGTCAAGGCCACTGAGATTCGGCCTGGAGGAGCTAGGGTTCTGGTTACCCGGTGGAGGGGTCCTTTCCTGCTTCAGCGGGTCGACTCTGGCCGCCTGGGTGTTAGGAGCAGTGGCAGCCCTCTGTGTTCCCAGAAACTCGACGTCAGCGTCAGCTTATTGATGTGTTGGCAGGGAGAACTCGACTTCTGGGACAATGGGGTCATTCAGCTCTTCTTCTTCGCCGCCAGATGCGGACTTGACAGCACTCTCCGGGTCTTCCATGGCTAGGTTACCGACGTGCATGTCCTCCTGGTCACTAAGTGTAACCTTGGCTCTGAGAAAGAAAAGGAAAAAGTTAGTAAGTAACAGACGAAAGACGTGGAAAATAGAGGTATATTGGCTAATAAGGGAAGCGAATTACCCGGTATTCACGACAAAGTCGGCCGGGAGATCGTTGCTGGACCCGGAAGATGCTGGTAAAGAATCGGAAAGTGAGACCCGGAGCTGTCCGGCTAATGGATGATTCGGAGAAGAATATTTTTGAGGAATATGGGATTGATAAGTTGGAGGAGTACCGGCTCGGCGAGCGGGTGACATAGGGATACCCAGGTGAAGAGGATCGTCACCCGGAGAAGTCCGGGTTGCCCATCGTTTGGCTGGAGTTGATTCCTTCAGAGATGATGAAGTGGTTAGATGCCTGTTAAGTTCGCACATATTGGCATAGGAGTATGGCTTGGAGGTCATGGAAGAGTATGGCACCTTGAAAGCAACTCTTCTGGTCTTCCTCTTTGCCCCAACCTCTGCTTCCGGCTCTGCTTCACTCTCTTCTGACTGAGTGTCGTCCTTGTCCTCTAGCGCTAGTGAGTGAGGAGCATTGTCGGAAGGAGGAGAAGTTTGGTCTAATAAGCTAACAAACTACTTATTGAGCAAAGACCCAGATTTACCTTCATCACTATCAGCCGGCTCGTCCTCCTTCTCTGAGTTTTCAGAAAGGGGAGGAGTGACAATCTTCCAGAATGCGTCAGTTTCCTGAGTAAGAAACACAGAGACAAAAGTTAGTGTGTGTGCATAAGAAATATCAGTCGGATCAAAGGGTGATAGCCGGTTCTTACTGGAGGAGCCGGGTTAGAGCGCGTAAAAGGGCTGAGTCCGGAGATGCTTTTGATGACATCAACTTTCTGAGCCAAGAAATTCTTCATGGCCTTGTTTACATCTACAGTCGGGTAAGATTTCTCCGAGTATCGGAGAGAGTCGGTGAGGTGTCCGGAGTACTCGCAGATGAGCTTGGGCCGAATGCTGTTTGGCTGGATCCGGCAGCTGACCCAGGTTTATTAGGTTAAGCCCAATAAGTCCTTGGGCTGATAGCACGACGAGTTTGTGGAGAAGGGGCTAGATAGACTGTGTATCGGCCTCGGGTGCGAAAGAATTTAGGTTATCGGAAAGAGAAAGGATATCATCAGAGAAACCCGGCAAAGGCTTTTCGCCGGGTAAGGACGTGTCTCGGCAATAGAAAATTGTCTTCAACCAGTGCTTCACATGAGTGTGAAGACTGAGAGTCGGCATCAGAGAATTTTTACGTCTCTGAATCGAGACCCCTCCACAAACTAGGAGGGGCCCGTCCGTGCTCTCCCGGCAGGGTTTGCATTGGAACAACTCAAAGAATAAAGCGAGATTTGGGGGGAATGCATAGGTAAGCTTCACAGAGGACTATGAAGTGGCAAATATTTAGCATGGAGTTCGGGCCGATATCAAATACCCGGAGCTTGTAGTGGTCCAAAAGTTCCCGGAAAAAAGGGTGACCCGGGGGGCGGAAACCCCGGATCAAGTGCTCAAGGAAGATGACTACCTCATCCGGGCCTGGTGAAGGCCGGGTTTCTTCACCCGACGTCCTCCAGTGGATGTCCGCCTCTGCCGGCAAAACCCGAGACTCGGCTAGCTCGCCGAGTTTCGCCTTGGTGACAGTCGATTTCGCCCAATTGGCGGAAATCGATTGACCCGACTTTTGCTTTCTAGCCGGGTTTTTGCCCTTCAGCTTGGCGCTGCCTTTGGGTGCCATGGAGTGTAAATCTAGGCGAGGTTGAAATGCAAGTGAGTGTAGATCTAAAAATTAAGGAGAAATGTGCTTAATGAAGCACCGAGAAAAGAAAGATAAACAGCTAAGTGCTTATAGGAGATACGGAAATAGATCTAGTTAAGAACAATTGCGGAAAAAAGCGAGATTGGAAATTGCGAAGGCACACCTAGCTAGTGGAGCAATGGCGGATAACTATAGGTGAGATTCGAGCCAAAATACTAGCGCAAGATTGGAAAGAAAAGAAATCTAGATCTAATGGCCAAATGGACTTACCGGGATGATCCGTTGACGGGGATGCGCAGCGGCGGTGATTCGTGGATGATGGAGAGCGCGGCGGCGGCGATTCGCTGGCGGAGACGGCCCGTCTCGAGAGCTCCGACGGCGTGGACGAAGATGCGAGTGTGGGCGCTGGCAGAGGCGCGGGCGGCGACCGGCGGAGAGCCTGCTGGTGCTGGCGTAGCCCTGGCGGTCACGAGCTCGATCTTGGCTTGCGGGTGCGGGGGCGGAACGAGAGGAAGAAGATGAAGGGAAATGGCCGTTGGAAATTTTAGGGTTGACCCCCTCGGGCCAATTTATAGGCGCGGGTAAAACCTAGGGTTTGGGCGGTAAGTTGAGTGATTTTCGGAAAAGATTGATCCGGCCCGGATATTTGGGGATAAGTATCCAGGTAGTTATTGCGAGATATCCGGATAAGATTGAGTCATATTTCAGGTGTATTACTCGGATTGACCGATAGGGATATGAATGCCGGGTCTTGTCACGTTTCCTTGGAGTGTTAACCCGGGAAATGATGCATTGGCTCGGGGAAAACCGGGTTATTATATGGACCGCCCAAAGAGCAGGCCTGGCTATAGTTAAAGCACTTTAACCCGGTATATTATTAATTTGAATGTTTATTGTTTTGTAGGGAATAGCACGCGCTTCATGGTTGATCCCAATATGCCCAAGCTATTCTGGGGACTACTGTTGGGGGGATGGTAACCCGGTAGGCTCATGCCTAGGTGAAACCCAGCCCGAAGGAAATCGCACATAACCCGGCCCAAGGTGGAGGAGTTTCTAGAAGGCCCAAAAGGGAGCGTAGATCTTGTAACTGAAAGTGCAATATGATCAACTAGAGGGGGGGTGAATAGGTGACCTACAAATTTTACTTCTTTTTCACTTTTAATGGGGCTTTTAAGAAAGTAAATGCTTGATTACCTAAATGTGCAACTAAGTGAGTACCCTAGGTGATACAAAGCAAGTAGCAGCGGAAATAAAGGAACGGTACAAGATAACAACAAGTGAAAACACGGAGACAAGGATATGTTTCCCGTAGTTCCTTCTTAAAAGAAGTACGTCTACGTTGGAGAGGTGGGGAGCCACCTAGGCGCTCCTCAATAGCACGGATGTGCACACCTTGTTCTCCTTGAGCTTCTCCGGTGAGGGAGATTCTCGTTTCCACTATGAGGTCGACTTGAAGGCGTTGACCAAACCTTTACAAGGGGTTGAGGCTACTCCACAAGTGAGATGGAGGCTCTCAACAATCGAAGCTTCTTGCTACAAGGTGGAAGCTACAAGCACTAGGGTTTCCCTTGGATGACAAAGCAACCAAGAGATTACAAGATCCCAAGAGTTGTGGTGTGGGTACACACGTTTTGGCTTGGTGGAAAGGTAGATCTAAGCCTCCTCCATGAGATCCTTGAAGGGCATCGAGTTTGGTTGGAGGAGGAGGGAGATCGGGGCGTTTTGAGCTCTACAACAATGGAGGAGAGAGAGGAATGGACGAGCTACCTATCTAGAGGAAGAAGACAGCTATTTATAGGCTCCTCCAAATTCTGACCGTTGCAGTCCTGCGGGACCGGAAATTTCCGGGGTAAAGGCCGGAATATTCCGGTGTGAGTAGGCCGGATATTTGAAAACTCCGGGGGGCGGATAATTGAAAAATCCGGGGGCGGAAATTTCCGCCCCAATACTCCGCCCCCATCTCTGTGCGCAGGCATCAACATGTTGATGAAAAATCGCTAAGGACCAAGGGCCGGAGATTTGCTCCGGGAATTTCCGGGGCAAATTTCCGCCCCACCTTCTGTGCGCGGGCATCATGAAGTAGCCCAATTTCTGCTAAGTCCTTGAAGGCCGGATTTTTGGCCCGGAAATTTCCGGGGCAAATTTCCGCCCTGTCTTCTGTGCGCGGGCAGACAAACACTTAGTCGTTTTCGTGGAAGCCAGATAGGAGGCCGGAAATTTCCGGTGAGAGGGCCGGATAATCCGCCCCTTAAGTACCGGAATTTCCGCCCTTTAAACTGAAAAATCCGGTGGCTGAAATTCCACAATAGAGAGCTTCTCTTTGATCTCCTGATGTGTATATAGAGATGATCACCTGAGATAATAGCTGCATAGTCTAAACAACATTGTTAGATAGGATATATCCGTGTTATCATCATCACCAAAATCAATAGAGGGATCATGAGCTTTCAATCTCTCCCTTTTTGGTGAATGATGACAACACGGGTATTTGCGGGAAAATAAACTAACAATGCAAGATATGAAAACATCACAGATAGCATATAAAGGAGACATGCCTCCTAATAATAATAGTTCACCAACGAAAAACGAGTACGATAGGACGAAGTTTGAAAAGACGCACGAAATAATAAAAACGGCAAATGAAGAACGAAACCCTCCCAAGCAAATGCCCGCGATCATCTAGATCTTCTCCCCCTTTGGCATCGGGATACCAAAAAGAGAAAAGAGAGAGCTACGTCCCATGGAGCAAACTCTAGGCCTGGGTGTCCTCTTCTTCCTCTTCGGCTTCATCCTCGGTGACTTCCTCCATGTCCTCATCATCATCCACACCGATGTCCCAGTCAACGTCGCGGTTGTTCCAGTTCTTGTAGGCAATCCTGGGAGGAGGAAGTGGTGGCACATTGGGGGCACCAACAGCAGTCATGATGTGATGCTGATTCTCGAGGATGCTGCGGCGCTCCACATAGGCGCTGTAGTTCTCCTTGTGGAGGCACACATTCATGCACAACACCTTTTCAATTGCGCGAACAACCCAGGAGAGCTTCTTCTTGCTAGGAGGAGGGGGACGCATGCGAGGGTCCCGGTGGCCTTGACCTGTGGCACCAACATCATGAGCAGCCTGCTGAGTGTGGGCAGCCTTTTTGTAAAGGGTGACATCCTTGTGCTCCTCACAGTCAAGCTCAAGATCCTCACGAAGAGCTGCGGGATAGCGGGCCTTGATGAGCTTCATAATATAGGGAGCATATGGAGGCACTTTGCGGTGGAAAAGAGCAAAGTGGAGCTCATGGAAGATGAAATCCATCACATCAACCTTGTGGGCCTCCATGTCAGTCATGTCGCCCTCAGTGAAGGTCAAGAATGCGTGGTGCATGAGGTTGACCAAGCCACCACGAATAGCATCATTATTACCACCACTTGGGGCAATAGACTCCTGGAACATGCGCAGCAGAATGTCATACACGGGATACAGTCCTTTGGCCGAACCAATCACACCTGTGGAGCCATACAAGTCAGCCAGCTTGTTCTTCTCATACTCAACCCCGTGAATATGCATGCGGTGACCCTGGGGAGTGTTGAGGCCAGAAAAAGGATACCCAAGCTCAGAAGCAAAGTCATGGAAGTTGGCTGTGAGCAAGTGAGGGCCAGACATCCAGGACATCCCAATTTCTTTAGAATCATCAATGACAAGTGTGGCATAGAACTGCTGAATGAATGTGGTATTGAAGGAGCACCTAGACTCCCTGAGCGGACGCAGACCAAGAACCTCAGCAAGCTGAACAGAGTTGTTGAAGTAGGCGGGGTTGGCAGCCAGATGAGCAAAATTGATCACCTTCATGGGGCACACGGGCTTGCTCATCACAGTGTATACCTTCTTGAATAGGGTCTCCTGCTCCACATGCCAAAAGCAGGAATCAATGGTGGGGTCCTGAGGACCCTCAGTGTACCAAGCCTTGGACCTCCATGCCTTGAACTCCAGAGTTGACATGGTGCCCACGTTGAGAGTGGCCTTGCCTTGCTGTCTGCCAGCTCTGCGGGCAGCCCTTTCAGCATCACGTTGACGCTCATACTCTCTTTCAGCATCCCTCGCACGTCGGCGAGTCTCATTATCCTCAACAAACGTCCCTTCTTCATTTTCTGTCAGGTGGCGGAGACGCTTGCGGGTACTTGTCAGCTTTCCGGGCCTAGAGCTTGAACCATCTGCGAGAAAGGTGGAAAAAGATGCAAACAAAACCAAACACAAATCAAAAATGGGGGCTCACGAATTGAGGAATGGAATATCGTGGAGTTCTGTTGGAGATTCAGTATAGGCCGGAAATTCCGGTCGTGGACACGGAAATTCCGGAGGACGGAAATTCCGGACTCAGGGAAATTTCCGGGGTGCGGAAATTCCGGTCCTGGGGCGGAAATTTCCGGCCTGCGGGATTTTCGAATCCAGATCTGAATCTGGGCCTATAACGAATCTAGAACGAGTAATCTAGAACGAGGATGAATCCTTGAGATTAGATGGTACTTTGTGTGAGCAAGGAACCATGCTAGAACATGAATAACACTAGGTAGGAGCAATTGCATCTACTCAACCCAAAATTGCGGAGAAAACAAACACGTACCGGGATCCATGAACAGGAAAGGACGTGCGGTCTCTTGATCCGCAAGGGAAGAGGAGAGGATGAGGAGGGGAGGCGAATAGGCCTCCCGGAAGTCTTGGAGGCGGCGGCGGCTGGCTGGGGGCGAGTGGAGAGACGAGGGGAGGGAACTGCTCCCTCCCGTCGTCCTTATATAGCCCCAGACCAAGAGCACCGGAAATTTCCGGCATTAATACCGGATATTCCGGGCCCCGGAGATTTGGGCCGGAATATTCCGCCCAAATATCCGGTGTGCCTTCTGCGAGCGGGCACGCTGGATAGTTGGGGGATTATTCGAGTCCAAATCTTCCTCCGGAAAATTCCGTGGCTTAAGACACGGAATATTCCGGGCCCCGGAAGTTTGTACCGGAAATTTCCGCTGAAATTTCCGGAGGGCCTTCTGCGAGCGGGCACAGCGGAAGTTAGCGAAATTTCTGAGTCAAACGTCGGAGGGCCGGAATATTCCGGTCCTGAGCCGGAATTTCCGGAGTGCCAATGCCATCCAAGTTTTGTGGAAGATGGATCAAAACGTGAGCCTCCAAAGATGCAAAAAGACACAAACAATCGAACAAACACGAGGAAAACATCAACCAAAACACATTCAAAAGGAAAAAGTTGGTGGCCGGAGCCACCGTGTTTGAGTGACACCAAGGAGCCGTGAAGATGTATCTTGGACTCAAGAGTATCACTCACGTTTTAAGCACAATAAGTCACGAACTGACTAGATATGCATTACGTTTTGATTGTTTTACGCATGATAGGTGGAGTGTTTGTTCATGAGTTGAACTACGCTCCCCCTATGTCCATGCCTACATCTAGACTAGATAGCACATATAGTGAAGGTACGCATGCAAGGGTTCAAGAGAAGTTAGACGCATCGATCACATTTAGTTCATTCCTCAAACCCCGAAATCTTGGTTCATCAAGGGCCTTCGTGAAGATATCCGCGAGTTGATCCTTGGTCGCAACATAGGAGAGGTCAATATCACCCTTCTCAACATGATCCCGAATGAAGTGATGCCGTATCTCAATGTGCTTCGTCTTGGAGTGAAGAACGGGATTGTAGGCGATCTTGATGGCACTCTCATTGTCGCACAAGAGAGGAACGTTGTCGAAGATGATGCCATAATCTCTCAATGTTTGCCGCATCCAAAGTAATTGAGCACAACAACTCGCCGCGGAGATGTATTCGGCCTCAGTGGTGGAGAGAGCAATGCAGTTTTGCCTCTTGGACGACCAACATACCAATGAGCGGCCAAGAAATTGACAACTTCCGGATGTAGATTTCCTATCCGTCTTCTCTCCCGCATAGTCCGCATCCGAATACCCAATGAGCTGAAAGCTTGAACCCTTGGGATACCAAAGACCAAAGTTTGGGGTATGAACTAAATATCGAAAGATACGCTTAACCGCTTCAAAGTGACTTTGTCTTGGGGAGGCTTGAAACCTTGCACATTTACCAACGCTATACATAATATCGGGTCTAGATGCACAAAGGTAAAGCAAAGAGCCAATCATGGAGCGGTATACCTTTTGATCTACCTCTTTACCATTCGGATCGGGTTTCAAATCAATAGTCGTGGACATGGGCGTCTTCATAGGTTTAGCATCATGCATATTGAATCTCTTGAGCATATCTTGAGTATACTTGGCTTGCTTAATAAATGTGCCTTCGGGATGTTGCTTGATCTCAAAGCCAAGAAAATACTCCAATTCTCCCATCATAGACATCTCGAACTTGTCCGTCATAAGCTTGCAAAACTCATCATTGAATGCAACGTTAGTGGAACCAAAGATGATATCATCCACATAGAGTTGGCATATGAACAAGTCGCCTCCGACCTTTTTGGTGAAAAGGGTGGGATCGATTAAACCAACATTGAACCCACGATCTACCAAAAACTCTTTAAGGTGCTCGTACCACGCACGTGGAGCTTGTTTAAGCCCATATAGCGCCTTATCGAGTTTGTAGACATGATCGGGGTGGTTGGGATCTTCGAAACTCGGAGGTTGCTTGACATAAACCAACTCATGGATGGGACCATTCAAAAAAGCACTTTTAACATCCATTTGTTGCAATTTGAAGTTATGATGAGAGGCATATGCAAGTAAGATGCGAATAGATTCAAGACGAGCAACGGGAGCGAATGTTTCACCGAAATCGACACCTTCGACTTGAGAGAAGCCTTGAGCAACCAATCTAGCCTTGTTGCGGATGACGATGCCGTCCTTGTCTTGTTTGTTCTTGAAGATCCACTTAGTGCCGATGACGTTCTTGCAATCTTTGGGCCTTGGAACCAATTTCCACACTTTGTTGCGCTCGAAATTGTTGAGTTCATCGTGCATAGCTTCAAGCCAATCTTGATCTTCAAGAGCTTCATAGACCTTCTTTGGCTCAATGTGAGAGACGAATGCATGAGCTTTGCTAAAGTCCGCTAGTTGCCTTCTTGTGACGACCCTTCCACGAACTTGTCCAAGAATCATATCCTCCGTGTGACCGGCACGAGCAAGATTATCGAGCCTTCTCTTTGCTCTACGAGCTAGCATCTCCTCCAAAGTTTCCTTGGATAGGACTTGATCATCACCTTCATCATCGGAGACATGTCCACCTTGATCTTGATCATTGATGGGAGGTGGATCCCTTATGTGATGAATTGCATCATCACCATGTGTATCTTGTTCTTCATTGTGAGCTCGGCCTTCATCATGAGCTTGGCCTTGATTGTTAGCTTGGCCTTGATTGTTAGCTTGGCCTTGTGGTGAGGCATGAGGGTTTGGTGCATCTTGTTGGGTAGCATGGTTATCAATGGATGTAGTCAATGGCTCCACTTGAGTAGAGCATAGTCCTTCTCCCTCCGTCATCCGGTGTCCCTCAATGGGGATTATTTCACCAATCCCCATTCTTCTTATGACGATGGGAGGAATTGCATCTCCTACAAAACCATGATCTATATGGCCCCCTTGGGACCCATTATCCTCATCGAACACCACGTCTATAGCTTCTTCAACTTGTCCGGTGGATTTGTTGTAGACTCTATAGGCGTGTGAGTTTGGGGCATAACCAACAAAGATACCCTCATAGGATTTAGTCTCGAACTTTGACAAGCGTTTCCCTCTTTTGCGAATGAAGCATTTGCATCCAAAGACCTTGAAGTATGAAACATCCGGCTTCTTGCCCGTGAGAATCTCATAGAGGGTCTTGTTCAAGATCTTGCGGAGATATAATCAGTTGCTAGCATGACACACGGTGGAGACGGCCTCGACCCAAAAGTTATAAGGAGAAGAGAACTCCGCAATCATGGTTCGAGCCGCATCCATAAGAGTCCGATTCTTCCTCTCCGCCACACCATTTTGTTGAGGAGTGTAGGGAGTGGAATATTGATGAGCAATGCCTTCCTCACTAAGAAATCCCTCAACGGTGTAGTTCTTGAACTCGGAGCCATTATCACTCCGGATAGCCATGATGCTTGTATTATGTTGTCTTTCCACCAAAGTGATGAACTCGATGACCCGCTTTTGAGTCTCACTCTTTCTCTTGAAGAAATACACCCAACAATATCGTGAGTAATCATCCACAATCACCAAGCAATACTTCTTGCCTCCAAGACTATCATATGATAGAGGACCAAAGAGGTCCAAGTGAATGAGCTCGAGGATTCTTGATGTAGTGATGTTCGTCTTGGTGGGATGTCCTTCTCCATGTTGCTTTCCTAGAACGCAAGAGCTACACACACGATCTTTGGCAAACTTAGCATTTGTTAGTCCTAGAACGTGATTGCCACTTTGAAGGTCATGCAACGTCCTCATATTGGTGTGGGCTAACCGGCGATGCCATAGCCAACCCACATCAACTTTAGCCATTAGGCATGTCGCGGCACACGTGTCTCCTTTGGAGAAGTCCACTACATCCATGCCGTTCTCGACATGCCCAACAAAGGCTACTTTAAGAGTCGTTTCCCAAGTGACAATCACATTCTCCTTATTAAAGAAAGAGGTAAAACCACTTTTAGCAAGTTGAAGAACCGAGATGAGATTGTAGCCAAGGGACTCAACAACAAGAACATTCTCAATTGACAAGTCATTTGAGATTGCTACCTTGCCTCGTCCCAATACCTTTAGTTCGGAGTTGTCACCAATAGTGACGCAATTGAGATGAGGTAATGGAGGATGAATATCACTCATTGCGTCATTGCTTCCGGTCATATGTTGGGATGCACCACTATCCACCGTCCATTTGCTCGAACCGGAAGCACTTCCCTACAATAGATTAGTTGCTTGATTTAGGGACCCATCTTTGAATGGGTCCTCTCATGTTAGCGACAAGGGTCTTAGGAACCCAAATACTCCAATGATAATCGTCACCATAAGAAGTACCAACATATTTAGCATATACATGACCATCTCTAGATTTCATAAGAACATAAGATGGATTATATTTCCCGGCAAAGTTATTGTGAGTGGTGCTCCCCTAGAGGTCTCACCACCCACAATGGTGTTGGTCTCCTTCCCTTTGGTCACCTCTCCCTCTTTCACAAATCTTACTTCTTGTGAGGAGGAGGTGACTCTCTTCTTGTTCTTCTTCTTGTACTTCTTCTTTGACTTGGCTATATAACCAAGTCCCTCCTTTCCATTGTTGGCACGTTGAGAAGCAATCTCATGGGAACTCTTCTCATTTCCTACAAGATTAGTTGTACTACAAGCATTGCTAGACAAGACATTCAAGCTAGAAAGTGAAGTGGATACAACTTGCTTGTTAGATTGTTGAGCTAGAAGATTGTCACGAGATTTGGTTAACTTGTCATGAATTTCCTTAAGAGACATGAACTCTTTTTCAAGTTTTTCATAACGAGTACCAAGTTCCTCGTGAGAAATTCCTAGCTTCAATTCTTCATGCTCAAGAGTTTTAATTAAGGCAAGAGATTGAGCATTTTCCTTCCTAAGCTTAGAGACACTTATGGCAAAGTTTTCTTCAAGACAAGACAATTTCTCCTCAAGTGAGGCACGAATAGAACGCTCATTATCAAGAGCTTTTTCAAGCTCTTGCTCATTGCAAGTGTGACCTCCATGGCTTTCTAAGGTCATGATGATCTCCTCCTTTTCATCAACAAGAGAGTTAGCCTCATCAAGTTGCCTCAAAAGGGAGTTCACCTTTTCCTTAGTCTCGCCCTTAAGGCTAGATAGCCACATGCTTAACTCATTAGACTCACTATCCTCCTCACACGCATTTTCAACACAATCCAATAACGAAGGAGGGTTAGTGACAATGGTCTTAGAGTTGGGAGAGCATACCGAAGTGGCTTTTGCCATAAGACATGTAGGTCGGGTAGCCACATTCTCATTGGGGGATTCGAATAGAGAGATCGAAGGTGATGATGCGGTGGCCTTGGCGATGTGAGCAACTCCAACTACCTCATCTTCTCCTTCATCTCCGGAGATGTAAGTCTCAAGAAGCGCACCTTCTTGTACGTAGAGAGCTCTTGGCACCTTCCTTGCAAAGTTCTTGTTTTGAGGAGGCTTGGTCTTGTTCTTGCGAATGAGCTTGCCTTCGTTTTCTTCTCTTGGCTCAAAGGGGCACTCCTTCACGAAGTGGTTAGCGCTACCACAATTATAGCATGTCCTTGGTCGCTCCCCCTTCTTCTTGTAGTTCTTGTTTCGCGGAGGCCTTGGAGATCCGGTCTTGTGAGCTTCCCATCTCTTCCAATATCCATGCATAGCAAGGGCAATGCACTTGTGAGCTCCTGTGTAAGTATCTTCATAGTCTTCCTCATCATCATCATCTTCTTCACTTTCATCAACTCGAGCCATTGCCTTTGACTTCAATGCAAGGTTGGGAGACTTTCCTATCCCTCTAGAGCGAGCTAGAGCATCATCCGCACTCTTGTGTGAGAGAGAGATTGCGATGAACTCACTAAGAACACCAATGGAGTTGAGAGTATTGTAGTCCGCTCTTGTCCGGATGCTAGTGGCGATATTCTTCTCGAAGGGTGTGATAGCCTTGACAAACTTCCTCTTTATCCATTCATCGGTGATCTCTTCCTTGCCAAAATCTCTCAGTTGATTGGCAAGAGTGACAACTCGTCTATAGAGCTCTTCAGGGGTCTCATCCTCTTGCATAACGAAGTTCTCGGAGTTGTCAATGGCCACATCATACTTGGAAGACTGAATACTAGCATTTCCTTGAAACAAGGTATCAAGTTTTTCCCAAGCTTCCTTGGCGGTCTTGCAACCTCGGATGTGAGTGAGATGCTCCCTTGGGAGAGCCTTCTGGATAATCACAAGAGCAGTTTTGTTGAGTTGAGATTCAACATCCTCTCTTGGAGTTAAGTTGCTTGGATCATGAGGATGAAACCCATGGATCACGCTTCTCCACAATGCCGTACACGATCCTGAAATATGAGATTCCATTTCAAACTTCCAAGAGGAAAATTCGTTAGTGTTAAGGATGGGTGGAACTCCAACATTAAGGATGTGTGGCATGGAAACAATTGGGTGGATAGAATCATAGTTTTGTGGTGGTGGAACTTTTGAATTGGACCCCGAACCATTAGCCGTTTGAGACTTGGAGCCACCGTCACTCTCCTTAGCTTTGGCTTTAGCCTTTTGTGCGGCTTTAGCCTTAGCTTTGGCAATGTTTTCTTCGATTTCGGAAATGTCCGGATTTGTTTCCTCATCCGAACTATCCTCTTCGGTGACATGGGGAGAGTGAGACGGCTCCTTGGTTCTACCCATCATGTTCTCCAACATCTTCTTGATGGAGGAGACCTCCGAGCCCACACTAGAGCTAACCTTGGACAATTGGGTTTGAATGGTACAAACCGTTGTCTCAAGGTTGGCTATAGTGTCGGCCATTTTGGAGAGCTCCTCCTTAGAAGTTTCGGGAACATCCCCGTTGACCATGATTACTCTTAGGCGGTTAAGCCCGATAAAAGAGCCGAGGCTCTGATACCAATTGAAAGTGCAATATGGTCAACTAGAGGGGGGGTGAATATGTGACCTACAAATTTTACTTTTTTTTCACTTTTAATGGGGCTTTTAAGAAAGTAAATGCTTGATTACCTAAATGTGCAACTAAGTGAGTACCCTAGGTGATACAAAGCAAGTAGCAGCGGAAATAAAGGAACGGTACAAGATAACAACAAGTGAAAACACGGAGACAAGGATATGTTTCCCGTAGTTCCTTCTTAAAAGAAGTACGTCTACGTTGGAGAGGTGGGGAGCCACCTAGGCGCTCCTCAATAGCACGGATGTGCACACCTTGTTCTCCTTGAGCTTCTCCGGTGAGGGAGATTCTCGTTTCCACTATGAGGTCGACTTGAAGGCGTTGACCAAACCTTTACAAGGGGTTGAGGCTACTCCACAAGTGAGATGGAGGCTCTCAACAATCGAAGCTTCTTGCTACAAGGTGGAAGCTACAAGCACTAGGGTTTCCCTTGGATGACAAAGCAACCAAGAGATTACAAGATCCCAAGAGTTGTGGTGTGGGTACACACGTTTTGGCTTGGTGGAAAGGTAGATCTAAGCCTCCTCCATGAGATCCTTGAAGGGCATCGAGTTTGGTTGGAGGAGGAGGGAGATCGGGGCGTTTTGAGCTCTACAACAATGGAGGAGAGAGAGGAATGGACGAGCTACCTATCTAGAGGAAGAAGACAGCTATTTATAGGCTCCTCCAAATTCTGACCGTTGCAGTCCTGCGGGACCGGAAATTTCCGGGGTAAAGGCCGGAATATTCCGGTGTGAGTAGGCCGGATATTTGAAAACTCCGGGGGGCGGATAATTGAAAAATCCGGGGGCGGAAATTTCCGCCCCAATACTCCGCCCCCATCTCTGTGCGCAGGCATCAACATGTTGATGAAAAATCGCTAAGGACCAAGGGCCGGAGATTTGCTCCGGGAATTTCCGGGGCAAATTTCCGCCCCACCTTCTGTGCGCGGGCATCATGAAGTAGCCCAATTTCTGCTAAGTCCTTGAAGGCCGGATTTTTGGCCCGGAAATTTCCGGGGCAAATTTCCGCCCTGTCTTCTGTGCGCGGGCAGACAAACACTTAGTCGTTTTCGTGGAAGCCAGATAGGAGGCCGGAAATTTCCGGTGAGAGGGCCGGATAATCCGCCCCTTAAGTACCGGAATTTCCGCCCTTTAAACTGAAAAATCCGGAGGCTGAAATTCCACAATAGAGAGCTTCTCTTTGATCTCCTGATGTGTATATAGAGATGATCACCTGAGATAATAGCTGCATAGTCTAAACAATATTGTTAGATAGGATATATCCGTGTTATCATCATCACCAAAATCAATAGAGGGATCATGAGCTTTCAGTAACCCGTACCTTGGGGGTCACGATTAGGAAACCTAGGGTTACGTGTGGATTCCGGGTAGGATTCCGGGTATGTCTTGTATAGGAAGCAAGAGAGCCGGGTATTATATAAATCCGCTCTTAGGACAGAGAGACCAAGAGTTTTCCAGATATTCGAGTATTCCAGTAGTACGAGAGTTGATAGTGGTAACCCTAGATCGGAGACTCGGCGACATTACCGCCCGGGCTACCAGATCACCAGATAATATGATTTCCCCTGAGCTAAACCCTCTCCCAAACACCAGAGTCGATTTTCCCCAAAGTAAGTTACCCCTGGTAATGTCTACCGTGATTATTCCACGACACATGTCTTCCTCCTCGAGGATCCTAGAGGCTTCCAGGGTGTTGATGCGTTGCCGGGCGTCAATGCCGGTTGCCGAGCCGAAGGCGCCCAAGCGGTCGTGGACGTTGGTGACGGGGACCCGGCCCCCGGCTCCGCCTAACGGTAGCCGGCGTGGGAGGCGGCGCGCGTCGGCTGGTATTCACCGATGTCGGGGAGGTGCCCGCCTCGGGTAGCCGGTTGGTAACCTCCAGGGGGAGGCGGTTGGCAGCGCGAACTGCCGAGGGAGCCGGTTGCGAGGCGTAGTAGCCCGGCTGCCGGTTGTCGTTGTCGCGGTGTCGGCTGTCCCCTGCGGCCGGTTCAGTGTAGCGCCTTGATTGGTAGCCAGAGTTTATGCTGCCGTCGCCGCGTGGCGGCACGCGGCTTGGGTTTGGCGAAGACGCCTGCCGGGCGGCAAGGGTGGCTCTGGATGCCGGGTGTTCGGGGTCCTGTGCGTCCGGCTGGGCAGCGTCCCCTGTCTTGGCCGCTGGCGCCTGGCTAGGCGTTTTGGACGCGGCTTGGCGACTCTGCGTCGCCTGCTGTTTATTAGCGGCGATGAGGAGGTCTTGCAGGCGGCGCTGCTGGCGCAGCAGGTCGTCGCCTTTAGTCCGGGTAGTTCGGCCGCGGCGGCTTCTGCGGCCCTCATGTTCTTAGCCAGGGTGTTGTATACCGGCTGGCGGAAAAAGGGCGGGACGCTCGGATCAGCCATGATCCCCAACTCGTGCACAAGGTTACCCCCGCGCTAGCGTACCGCTCCCATCCGGCTGGGCTCCGTCGTGACAGGGGTGAAGTTGTGCACCGCATTGAACTCGCGTACTTGGGACTCCACCCGGTGCTAGGTAGAAGCCACGTTCTTGGCGCTGTCGAGGAGGCGCTGGCGCATCATCTCGAGTGATGCAGCCACTTCCTTGTGATCCCCGTCCGAGCCAACGGGCGCGGCGAGGTTCTTGAGGACGTCTTGGACGGAACCGAGCGGAGTGGCGTTCCGGCTGCTCTCCGGAGGGTCGTCCACGTGATGAGTGACCATGCACTCCGCGTGGTACTGCGACTCGCTGTCTTCTTCGTTGATCACGTCTTTGCAGAGGCGGTCGGTGCAGGCTTGCACCTTGGCGGAGAACTTGGGAATGACGGCGACGAAGATGCGATGTTCGCCGAACTGAACTACGGGTCCGTTGTCCGGGAGGGTCTGTCCCTCGATGGCCCCGGCGTTGTTGATCACGCAGTCGAGGGTGCCGAAAGTCACGACAAGGCCGGTGACGACGCGGCCGCCGCTCACGAATGAAGGTGATCCCACGTAGAAATCAGACCCAGCCGTCGCCATGTGCCCCACGGTGGGCTCCAACTGTCGTGGTATCTATCATTCACGGCAGCACCAAAAGGGAGATCCTAGAGTTGTTTAAAGAGGGGACATACTAGCAAACGTTGGCGTTCGCGTGGGATTAGATAGCAAGCGTGTAGACACACGATGTATCCAGGTTCAGGGCCCCTTTTCGAGGTAAAGCCCCTACTCCTGCTTTTCTCTCTTCTCTATTTGTGTACAGGTTACATGATTGTTCTCTGAGCTCTCAGTCTCTCGAAGCTGGAAGGAAAAGGGGTTCGGTTGGGGGACCCCTGCTACTGAAGCCTGGCCAGCCCTTATATACTGTTCGGCTGGCTGGCTTACAACAGAGCCCGTCTAGTACAAGACCAGCCGGGGAGATTCTTGGGACAAGTGCCTTCGTCCTTTAGCCTTCGCGCCCGATTGGTGCCATACAGCGCAACGTACTATGGCAGCACCTTGCCCATCCTGGAGTACCCGGCAGC
Source organism: Alopecurus myosuroides (assembly GCA_028641055.1). Classification (NCBI taxonomy): domain Eukaryota; kingdom Viridiplantae; phylum Streptophyta; class Magnoliopsida; order Poales; family Poaceae; genus Alopecurus; species Alopecurus myosuroides. The sequence goes on from CM054061.1 coordinate 117,717,046, forward strand.
CACTCCCAGCTGCCCGACTTCCCATGCCTCTATATTGTGGATGTACGATGAGTACCCCGAGCCCATGCGGCGGGTACCGGGTGGAGTAGGCTGGTACCAACTAGCCTGAGTTGATACATCGTGGGCTGTACGCGGGTACGGCCCAGCCCATGCCGGAGTACCCCGAGCAGCCGGAGAGTAGGTGTACTTTGTCGGGTAGGGTAGCACTGTGGCCCTCGTGAGCCGAAGGGTTGGCGTGTTGGCCATGCTCCTCCGTACTGGTTGACTTGGCGAGCAGCCGGAAGGCTGCAGCGCTCGCCCGGTTGGTTTGGTTGCTTCTTTCCGCCGTCTGCTCAGCCGGCAAGCGGGGCATCTGCCCCCATCCGTATGATGGGTAGAGGCTTGATCGTGAACCTGTGTGCTTGCCTTGTGAAGATACCGCAGGTACGTGGCTTCTTTTACCCGCTTCGTCGAGGCACCCGGGGACCATCCCCCCCGACATCGACGGTGTTTTTTCCATCAGATTTCTGGTCCCGGTGTTTATTCTCCAATAATTATTAAATATGCAAAATAAGATGAAATAACATAAGTAATGTATCATAATATGAAATATATCGATGAATAACAAAAAATAACGATATAAAATAGTGATGCAAAATGGACGTATCAACTCCCCAAGCTTAGACCTCGCTTGTCCCCAAGTGAAACTGAACTCGGTAAACATGACCACATGTTTATGGAGTGAGGTGTTGATAAATAAAATACGGACAACAAGCATCACAACTATCAATACACTAGTCATTCTAGCAAGTAACTCCCTCTCATATAATTAAACTTGAAACAAGTAAATGGAGTCACAATAAAGGTGTAGAGGCCCAGACCGGCAGTCCAAGACCCCTCATATGCATACATTCACGATCCCAGAACAACCAGTCGTGAACAACATATGAAGTGGGTACATATATTACATCATCCATTACACGAATATTAAAGGTCTTACATAAGTGGTCACGTGACCAAGTCTTAGATAACTACCACGCAGCGCAGACAAATAACATGAACACAGCGGAAGACAACAAAACACAACGCGATAGAGCCCAAATCACGCCTTAACCTACAGGCTGCTCACCGGGAGACGATCATAGTTCGCAAGGTCATCAACGTAGTACTCCTCCTCATAGTAATCCTCCTGGGGCTGCTCCTCGTAGTCTGTCCAAGTAAATAGCCATGGACGAAACCAATATGAGTACATTTGAATGTGCTCGGCAAGACATCCTTTATATAGCTTACAAAAGTGCAGGTATGCTTATATGGTGGAATGGGTAGGATATACATAGGGTTTTCTACCCATGATGGATGAAAGATACATAATGGTTGATTTTTACATCTTTATATCTTTGTTGAAGAAGATACTTCAAAAGAAAATAATATTGTTTCTCTTGTAAATATCGCATCTCCAAGAGGTTTTGTAAGACTTTGTTTAGAAAAGAAAGTTTTTCTTTGCAAAACTTCTTGTAAAACAACTTCCATCTTTTCTTCATCCGTACCTCACAGGTACAAAGTTCATCTTTCCAGCACCTCATATGTACTAAACATTTTTCAAAATATCCTTTTGAAAACATTGACACAATACTAGCTACATGGCCACTCAACTGTCCATATCCGAGGACGCGGCTATTCCGAATAGTTTAACTCTATAGAGGTGTACATAATCCACAAGATCCAGAACATCTGCCATGGAGCACCCATGGACTGTCCGCGACAGTATGCGAACATTAGATAACTGGTCCTAACCTACCACTATGGTCAAGCTAGTATATGACTATCCTTTCAACTGGGTTTATTTTCCCCGGCATCATGTCCCACACTGCCATGACAGGAGACCCAACTGTTGCAGCCGGAGGGAAAATTAATCCCACACTTTGCATGTCACGTATCTCCCACCTAGCGACATTTCGGTTCACAGGATCACATCCTCTATAGCATTTGGGATATAACACATACTAACAAGAACAAGTTTCTAGATAGGACCATTGCCCATGTTGAGGTAGAGTGGCAGTACGTCTTGATTGTCCAGTGAAGACTAGGTTATGTGTCTTTTGTAAAAACACTTTCAAAAAAATTCCTCTTTGCCACCTCTAGTGAACAAGGTCCCATCTTTCCACCGAGGGTTTTCCATAAAGCCTTTGTTTACAAAAACACATTTTAGGGTGTCCACTTAGGTACTTAAAGATTATTAATGTTGGTGGTATTTATATACCATATGGTGGCTAAAGTCTTGGTGCCACCAAGTTTGAGTACTAGCAATGTGATAGTTACATATAATATTAATAACATTAATAGCCACAACAAAGAATTGTTTTGATAATAAAAGTTTTGTAAAACTTCAAAAGTAAAACATGCAAGATAGATAATCATAAGTATAATAATATCAAGCATTAGGATGGCTTGCCTTGGTATTGGTTCTGGTTCTCCTCTTGGAAATACCAGGAGTAAAAATAAGCCTCTTCTCCAATATCTCCTTCTTCGTTTTCAAACGTCGTAAAAAAAAAAATAAAGGACACACATTAAGAACCAACTAAGGCAAAAAAAATATTACAAATCAAAACATACAGCAAGAAACACACAAAAATAATTTATCACACAAGTTTCCAATGGCAACATTATTAAGCACACACAAATAAAACAAGGCTACTAGCTAACATGCCTAGGGTGGGGAAATTATATTTCTCACCAAAGTGCAATGGCGTCAGTGGGTGTTCCACTAGCCTACCAAGGTATTAGGAGGTCACAATTCCTATGGGCACACTTGGGAAAATAAAATATCTCTAAACAAACATCCAAAACACTACTCATGCTAGTGATAATAATAGGATGCAATTAATCAAGTCAAAGCTACTCATGCTTTCCTATAATTAAAAGTGCAAGATAACATAGGGGACACAAGAATAATATCAGTACTAAAGTGGTACCGGACCTAACAAATCAACCAAAAAAATGTAGCTACTAAATATAAAAAATAACCCACAATTTCCTAAACATTAGGAAATTCTAGAAAATGACTATGCTAGTAAAAGTAATGCTAATCAACACACATAACATTAATCTTTTCCTAACATGCTAGTTCTGTAAGAAAGCAACCTTATAACAAAGAATAGCAATCTTACACATGCTAGAAAACATAAATCTAATACTCAAGTATTTAAATAAAACTATTTACACAAGAATCAATAAAAACAGAAAAGTGCAAAATCTAGTTATGCACACCATAATTATTCTACAACTCTAAAAACCAACCAAGCTATTATTAGGTAGATCTAAGCATATAAAATATCATTGAGTTAGATTCACACAAAAAATCATCACCAAAAGGTCTACAAAAATCCCAGAAGTGCTCTCTGGTCATTTACCAAAATGCATGGCATTTTCTCTAGGAAGCTAACTTACAAGCAAGGACAAATATGACTGGTAGGTATCACTAAGGGCTATCCAAAACAGTTGAGTTTGCATTTTTAGGGTTCTTATTTTTGAAGTTATGCCATTTGAGGTGAAAGAGATAGGTTATGACAAAACAGTGACAACTGCAAAAATCATAGTCCAAAATTAGATCTACAACTTGTATGTGTTTAAGAAAATATTAGGGTACATGCATGATTTTTTGTTTGGACAAATCAATCATTTTGGTATTTTTCCAAGGTACATGCTAGTGTGATATTTCTGCTCCTTTTTCAAAAGAATTAAATCACAGAAAAAAACGTCGTGTGGGCCATATCTCCTAGGGCTAGGCCCAACAACAGCCGAAACTAGCCCACGGGCATGCACGCGCGTGAGCTGCGGGGGAACGACTGCGTTCAACGGGGGTCGTAGATCTCGCGATATACGGTCCACCCGTCGTCTTCCTCACTCTCCCTTTCTCTCATTGCGCGAGAAACTGAGGACTGCGTCGAGTCAGGGCTCGCCTAGGGGCGGAGAGGGGCAGTGGAGCGGAATCGAGGTGGTCTCTGGAGATCGCCGCGGTGCAGTGGCATGAGCAGCAGAAGTAGCAACGACCACGGGCGGCTCCGGCACGGTGAGTGTCTGTGGCGGCTCTGAGGACGGCGGCGGCAAACCTACACGCAATCGACCACAACGATGAGTCAGAGAGGTTCTTATGAGGGTGGGGAGCACGGCTAGGGCGCAGAGGCGAGCTAGGAGTAGCCGGGGTGAGTTCCACCTGCGATGGGATCTTGTGGTGGCTGGCAGCGGGTTTCTCCCTTGTGTCGCTCACAGAGAGTGAGCGGGGACGAATGGGGTGGCTAGGGCGTGTGGTGGAGGGGTGGTGGTGTCGACGAGTCGTGTCAACAAATCCCTTGGGTGAGCCGGTAGGGTTTCGAGTAGAGTAACTATGTACGTGCTGGTGATCTCGACAGCTAACAAGGAGGCAAGATTTACCTAGGTTCGGGGCCCTCGTAGAGGTAAAACCCTTATTCCTGCTTGTCTGATCTGTATTATGGCGAGATGGTCAATCTGTTACAATGGCGATGCCGTGGTGGTGTGTACGCGGTGTCCCGTGTATTGTCTAGTCTAGTTGTGGCTTGTATCTTGTCCTTCTTTCTCTCCTCCCTCCTGGCTTTATATATGGAGACAGGAGGGGTTTACATGAGTCCTAGTAGACTACGAATAGGAGTTCTTATCTTGTGCTTCAAGAAATCGACTATAGCTTCTTGGACCAGGATGGGCCTTCAAGTGGACTTCCCGTAGCATAGAAGCCGGTAGGCTCAAGTAGGGGACGTGTTGAGTGTCCAGTGTCCACACGTCACCGGATAGGCTCATCCGATAGGTCTGCGAGTCATCCCCATGTTAGTAGCCCCCAGTGTTTGTTCGACTGAGAATAGTCGACTAAGCACTCAAAGCTTGTTTCTGGATTTCACGACTTAATTAGTCGAATATTTGATCTGAAGGGTGTGTACCCTGTGTGAGATGTACTCGAGTATCGAGCAGTAAGTGTGCCTTGCGTTGGATTTTTTCGCAGAAGGGTATGGCTTAGTCGTTTGGCTCTCCCGAAAGATCAGAGCCAGTTAATTGCTTCTCGGGCAAAAACAGTTCTGGCCTACACGAATTGGAGACCTTCGACTCTAACTCGGTGAGGTGATCATTGCGACTGGGCCGTGGAGGACTTATTGAGTCGAACTTAACCTTAAAGGGGTACCCAGCGCGTCCGCTAGGATTTTTCTTCGTGTTGTTGACACGGAAAATTTACTGGAGGATGCAGCTCGAGTGCGATTCCAGACCCACAGAAAATATCCTTGGGTCTTACCTTCGTACTCGAAAAATACGTCATCTGGATGTGCCTAGTCGGCCGAACGATCTAGGGTAAAATGATGTGTGAATAGATCGTAATGCGGAGTTGCGGGAGCCGTGTACTCGCGATTTTCTTTTAGATGCGCAGAAAGTGTTGTCTTTTGTTTCAAGTGATGTGTCTATACATTGTAGTGCAGAGTCGTGATTTTTGCGGGAGCCGCATACTCACAGTCTTCTCCCTGCTCCGTGGCGAGTGCCTTTTTGTGAAGTGGAGCCGCGATGTTTTCGGCGATGATTGTGGCAAGTGCTTTTTTGTTTGAAGATTCCAAAGAAAAATAAGCCTGTTGGCTCACGCGCGCGTGATGTTGTGGTGCACTGAGCACTCGTTCTGCCTCCCGATGGGACGTGGCAAGAAGTGTCAGAGACTAGACGTGTCGGAGTCGAAGCGGTGGAGGTGTACACGACATGGTGGACGTAGTCGATGCGGTGGAAATATACTCGACACGGCGGACGGAGTCTACGCGAAAGTCGTGTAGTCAACGAGGTGGACGGCGTCGACGCGGTGGAGATCGTGTAGTTGACGCCGACGTGGCGGAGTTGCACGACGACGTGGAAGTCGTGTAGTTGACGCGGACGCCTAGCCACCGAGTCCACACAAGAAGATGGACCCGAAAAGTCTTCAAGATGTTCCGATTTCACGAATTGTCCTGCATTATCGTATGCGTCTCGTCGAGACGGACAAGTTTGCGAAATAACTAGAAAAAGGGCTCCCTTCTGGAAGGTCACCCCTCAAGCGTTATGGACGCGACACTTGTCGCGCTCTCCTTCCTCCTATCCTCCACAGGGTGCCCGCATGCGTGACAAGTGTCACCGCCACAGAGTTTTGGGGGGTTTTCCCTTTGCCACGCACGGACAGGAGGTGGGGTGTGAACACATTTATTTCGTGATTCCTTTTTTCAAAATGAAATATCTCCTGAACCGTATTTCGAAATTACAAACCGTTTTCATATTTGAGATCCTCGCGTTGAGATCTTCAAAACTAGATCCCATGTTGCTAGGTTTTGAGAAACTTTTTTTTACACTCAGAATCAACACGGATGTACGCCCAGTTACACGTAGATGTACGCCCAATTACAGTGACCAAAGTACGTCCCCAAGTGCAGTGCTGACATACACCCACGTGCAACACGGGTGTACGTCCAGACGGTTGTACACCCAGATGCATGTGGATGTTCATCCAGGCGGTTATACACCCAGGCGCTTGTACAACCAGTGAAGGGCCGGCGTACATCCAGGCAGATGTACGCCTAGGCGGACGTGTACACCCAGGCGGATATACACCCAGTTACACCATGCGTATACTTTCCAAACCAGTTTTTAATACTTTCAGTAGCATTTTTTTATACTTTCACATATAACATGTATACTTTATACTTTCAGTAGCATTTTTTTTATACTTGCACATACAACATGTATACTTTTAAAAACAACGTTTGTATACTTTTAGTAACTACTTTTTTATACTTTTCAGATACAACACGTGTGTACTTTTTAGATAAAACGACATAGGCGTTTTGTTCGAGGCGAAGCCGAGCGGTAGTACGAGGCAACACCGAGCCGTAGCACGCACTACGACCAATGCACGTTTCGACCAATGCGCACAACGACCTATGTCCCCTTCAAGATGTTTATAAATAGTTATCGAGGCGAAGCCAAGGCGTAAAAAAATAGCGAGGCGAAGTCGAGCATCGCTGCTACATGGTGTACATGGTGTACACACGCGTGCTACCGAAAGTATAAAGTATAAACAACAGGATGTAGAAAGTCTGATTTTTTTCTCGAAACCTATCATCATGGGATCTAGTTTTGAAGATCTCGACGCGAGGAGTTCAAATATGAAAACGGATCATAATTCCGAATTATGATTCTGAAGATATTTTGTTTTGAAAAAATGGATCTAGAAAAAAATGCGTGGCCACCCGTCTACCCCTTCGTCCGGTGTGAAACCGAAAACCCACCAAAATTCTCCGGTGGTGGCACTTGGCACGCATGCAGGCCTTCTAGTTTCCCTCTCGGAAGGTTAGGAAAGACTTCCCTTTCCCCAATCGTACCCACAAGTTTGATGTTTTGCTTTTCTTCATCCGAGTTAATATGCGGTTTGTACGACCACAATAAGGACCTGGACGAAGAAATCTGACAAAACTCCTCAGGTACGCGGCCAGCGTGTCATATGCTTCCGACGCGGTACTACGTTGTGTGCGTGTGTAGAGCTCGTCGGTTGCGCGACCAGCGCTCCTCATGAGAGTAGCCCCCGAGTCTATATGTGATTATTTGTAATCGGGCATAGAATCAAAGATCTTCTCACGTCGCTTCTTCGATTTAACGGGTGCACGGCAGTGCTCCTGATGGGAGTAGCCCCTGAGGCTATGTTCAACTCGCAGAGTCGATCATAGGCTTAGGTTATTCTGAAGCTAACCCCGTGTGCTTGTCTTCTGTTGGCTCGCGGAGTAGGACATGCGTCGACTCCCGGAGGAGGGCATGTGTCGACTCTGAGAGGAGGATTTGTGTTAACTGTCGACTGCCGGCTCCGTGCGGAGGATATGTGTCGACTCCGAGCGTAGGATTGTTTCGACCCCCAGCGGAGGATATGTGTCTATTGTCGACTCCGAGCGGTGGATTGTGTTGACTCCGAGTGGAGGATATGTGTCGACTGTCGACTCCGAGCGGAGGATATGTGTCGAGTCCAAGCGGAGGATATGTGTCGACTGTCGACTCCGAGAGGAGGATATGTGTCGACTCCAAGCGGAGGATATGTATCGCTGACGACTCCGAGGGGAGGATATGTGTAAAACCCTCAAAATCAATGGTAAAACCAGCAACTTTCTCCTTCTCCATGCGGGTCTTAATTCCCTCAATACTCTTCTGTACTTTCGGAGCTTCTTTTATTTGATCAACTAGAGTTGGTTTAACTTCTATGGTGTCCAACATACCATAGCCGACCACTTCAATACCAACTTGGTCAAGTTCTTTCCACAACTCAGGTTGCCTAATCTTGATCATAGCATTCAGAGAGACCGGTTCTTGACTAAGAGCATCAACAATAACATTTTCCTTCCAAGGGTGATAGTGGATACTTAGATCATAATCTTTAATGAGTTCGACCCAACGGCGTTGCCTCATATTGAGTTCACGTTGAGTAAATATATACTTCAAACTCTTATGATCTGTGTATATTTCACATCTTTTTACCATAAGAAAGTGTCGCCGTGCCTTCAGGGCATGTACAACTGCGACAAGCTCTAAGTCATGTGTGGGGTAGTTCAGCTCATGATGTCTCAACTGGCGTGAGATATAAGATATGACATTCCCTTCTTGCATGAGAACACTACCAAGACCAAGCTTAGAAGCATCACCATAAACATCGAAACTCTTGGTCATGTCCGGCATAATGAGTACCGGGGCAGACACTGGTCGATTCTTCTACTCTTGGAAACTCTCTTCGCACTTATACGTCCATACAAACTTACTATCCTTCTTGAGCAACTGAGTGAGTGGTCTGGCGATGCTCAAAAATCCTTGAACAAACTTGTGATAATATCCTGCTAAACGAAGAAATGACCGGACTTCAGTCTAATTGGTCGGAGAAGCACACTCCGCCACAGAATGAAATAGAGTAGGGTCAACAGAAATTCCTCCCTCAGATACCACATGTCCAACAAATCCGACTTCCTTCAACCAGAATTGCACTTACTGAACTTAGCGTACATTTGATGCTCACAAAGTGTTCCAAGTACAGTTCTTAGATGTTCTTCGTGTTCTTCCTCACTCTTGGAATAAATAAGAATGTCGTCTATAAACACCATGACAAACTTGTCCAAATAATCCATGAACACCTTGTTCATGAGATTTATAAAATAGGCAGGGGGATTGGTCAGACCAAAAGGCATCATGGAGTACTCATACAACCCGTAACGAGTGGTGAAAGCGATCGTGGGAATATTGGTCTCGCGAACCTTCAACTCGTGATAACCAGTGCGAAGATCGATCTTTGAGAAAATTCTAGCCCCAACTAGCTAGTCAAACAGGTCTTCAATTTTGGGCAGCGGGTATTTCTTCTTGATGGTGACATCATTTAACTTGCGGTATTCCACACATAAGCGAGTGGTACCGCCCCGTTTGTCCACAAAAATGACAGGTGATCCCCATGGCGATGCACTTGGGTGAATCAGACTTTTCCTCAGCATGTCATCCAGCTGTTATTTCAATTATCCAACTCCTTCAAATTCATCTGTTAAGGCTTCTGTGCTATAGGTCCGGTTTCAGGCACTAACTCAATAATAAACTCGATATCCCGATCAAGGGGCATACCGGGTAACTCTTCTGGAAAAACATCCGGGTATTCACATACTACCGGAACTTCCTCATGTGTGGGGTTGGCTACACTGGTGTGGCAGTGGATCTTTGATGAAGGCTTGGTTGCGGTGTAGGCAAGTTTATCTCCATCACTAGTGGTCATTCAAATGGACTTCTTTGTGCAATCTATAACACCCTTATACTTGGTCATCCAGTTCATACCCAGTACTACTTCTATCCCTTGGGATCCCAGTACTACCAGGTCGGCATGAAAAGTTTTCCCTTGTATCTCCACAGGTATTTCATTGCAAAAAAGGTTGGCTTTACCACTATCTCCAGGTATTTGTACTAACATAGGGTTGTGCATAGGGGTATGCTTCATACCACTTTTCTCAGCAAACATCTTAGTGGCAAAGAAATGCGATGCATCAGAATCAAACAGTATTGCAGCTATTACAGAGTTGACAGGAAACGTACCTATCACCATGTCTGGTGCATCATGTGCTTACGGATGGCAATGGGTACCCGATACCCGCTAACCCGACGGGTACCCGCATCAAATGGGGAGGGTTTGGTTAGGAAAAAAACCCGTGCGTATGTTTAGCAGTAAAAATTTATACCCATCGGGTCAAGTGGAGGCGGGTATGGGGGTGTCAAACCAGCACCCGCATACCCGCAAACCCGACTATTGCACGTGCTGTTTGAATTATTTTGTTTTCAAGATACACGTGTAAGTGTTTCTGGTTCCAGCCCATAGAGAAAAAAAGCCCATAAAATACCTGCAAGTATGGACTTTCCTGAATATGTCGTGTTGGGCCTTTAAGGCAAAAAAAGCCCATGAAACTGCTTCTTTGCGTACACACAAAACTAAAAAATGCATACAGTTTAGTACGACCTCGCTAAGCCACTGGATTCGTAGGTCGAGCTCTGCCTATAAAAAGCAGGCTCGGAGACTCAATCAGCTGAATTTTTTTTGCTGCCGAGTGCTTAGCTCTGGGCAAAAAAAAGATCGCACAACTTTTCTTGAAGGAAATAAATTAATAATGTTATACCTGATGGGTACCCGTCAGGTCCTGCAAACCCGGTGGGTCGCGGGTTTGGTGGAGCACTGGACCCGCCAGCGGGTATGGGGCCGGGTCTCGGTGTGGGGATTAAGGCCGGGTGCGGGTATGGGGGGGCCAAACCCGGCCCCGAACCCGGCGGGTGCCATCCGGACCTGTGCTTCCTCAGCAGTGACATGATTCATATGTCCCTTCATCACATTCTGCCTCCTCATGATGGGACCTTGGTTCATCTTGGTTGCAGTGGGCTGAGCTGGAGCAACGTTCTTGGTAGGGCACTCACGAGCAAAGTGTCCTTCCTTTCCACAGATAAAGCAACCTCCATTTGTCTTTGGGTTTGGATTGGGCTTTGCAGCACAGTTGAAATTGTTTCCATTGCCATTCCCTCCATGCTTTGGTGCATAAGTTGCACAGTTCTGGGAGTGATTGGGCCTTGGTGCATACTGGTGATTTGGGCGAGGTGCATATCCAGGCGCCCTTGGTGGTGGTGGTCTCGCATAAGGGTTATGGCGAGGCTTAGGTGCACTAGACCCTCCTTGCATCATCATCTTCCTCTTACGGTTGTCAAAAGCATTCTGGCGCTTGTGCTCCATCATCATGGCAGCATCAGCAAGCGACTCTAGATCCTGGAATGGTATCACAACGAGTGTACACTGCAGCTCATCATGCAGTCCATTCAGGAATCTTTCCTTCTTCTTCACCTTAGTGTTCACCTCCTCTGGGGCATACCAGGACAGGGTAGTGAATTCCTCCCAGTACTTAGATACTGACATTCCTCCTTGCCTCAGCTTCAGAAACTTGTCCTGCATAATATTCATCACACCCTGGGGGATGTGATACTTGCAGAACCTAGTAATAAAGTCCTCCCAATTGAACACATGGCCAGAAGCAACCGTGGCTCGAGTTGTCTCCCACCAAGTTCATGTCGGACCAGCAAGAAAGTGAGTGGCAAACAGAACCTTGTCATTCTCCTCGACTGCAGCTACCTCCAGGTTGTTTCCAATAGTGTGGAGCCAATCATTAGCATCTAGTGGCTCCACAATCTTGGAGAAGACCGGGGGATTAGTATGTGAAAGTCCTTCAGCTTTGAGCTAGCACCATGGCCACTGCCATTGCCATCACCATTGTTGGTGTTGTTGTTGTTGGCACTAGCATTGGCCAACTGTTCCAGTGCAACAATGGTGGTTGTGCTCTCAGCACGTGTGTCTTGACGGTCCTCCATCATCAGGGCCAACAATGCCTCCACCGATGGTGGGGGTGGTGGTGGTGGTTCCCGACGAGGCGACATGCTGTAGTGAAACATGTGTAATACTATGCATCAAGACTTATTTGTTTTTAAAAAAACTAGGCAACAAAAATAGTTTTATGAACAACAAAATACAAGTGATAAATCACAAGTAAAATACGAGTAGAGAAATCACAAACATAGATAGAACACAAACACATCACATTCATAACATAGAGTCTTACAATCACACATAACACAAACATAAGTCTCACAATACAAGCTAGGCTCCTCGGAGCTACATAAGGGAAGCGACTCCTGGGGACATCACAATGCTACTAGCATACTAACTGGCACAACAACCAAAATCGCAAAGACTACATCTATTCCCGGTCATCATCTCTATCGGAAAGGATCTCCTCAGGATCCTCCTCGTCCTCAAGCAGGTCGTCATCCTCCTGCTCACTCTGGTCACTCATGTCCATCCCATCGGCATCTGATAGGATGTCGTCGTCTACAAGGAGGTCCTCGTTCTCCCTGCAGAGCTGGGTGATCTCCTCCTCCAACTCCTCGAGATTTGACTCTCTAGTGGCCATATCCTCTCTTGCAGTCTTCATCCTACCACGCAGAATGGCGTTGGCTTCCCGCAGCTTCTACCTTCTTGGTGAGACGGTCACGGCCCAAACAGGTGGTCCACAGCTATCCAGCCAAGGCGCGGTTCCTCGCAGTCATAATGTCGTGCTCAACCTTCAGATTGGCCAAGTCCCCTGTCAGTGTGCGGTACTCTGCTGTGGTGGTGTGATGCACTATCCTCAGATCATCCAGTCTACACCAGGTGTGGTGCAACAGAATCTCCATGTCCTCCAGGTGAGGACCCATGCTATCGAGGTCCTGTGGCACAGGAAGTGGTAGTCCCACCTCATCGCGTCTCCCAAGCATCTCAAACCGGGTACCAAGGAACAAGTAGTCCCTCAAGTACGCAAAGAGTGCAACCGCCTCCTGGATCACATGGACAGCTCCCTCGTGCGAGGAACGCTCAACGGTGGTGAAAACAAAGGTCTCAACAAACGGTGCCGTCAGAGGTGGACGGATAGTACACTCCACGAACCAATCTCCCTCTAGTGGTGCATCAAAGATCGGTCCTCCTCTCAGCTCAGGAACTGGGCAGTCAAGGAGCTCAGTCATCTCAACAAGCCTCGGCTCGAAGAGAAAAGACACGTCACGAGCTAGTCCCAACTGACAATCCTCTATCAAGATAGCATCCATCTACACAAAATTTTGAGTATAGTTTAGGTTAGACCACAATGTGCAAAACTTTAGGTTACGAAGATGTAACTTAATGTAATTAGAGTTCAGAAACACAGAGGGGATGGGATATATAGAATATTTTGGTACTTAGTCATATTGGTAACTTAGTTTTATAAATTAGCTTTTCGTAGTACTCGCTAACGTCCATGATAACTAAGGTCTCCTAAGGTCAGGATGGCTCTGATACCAACTTTGTAGAGGCCCCAGATCGGCAGTCCAAGACCCCTCATATGCATACATTCACGATCCCAGAACAACCAGTCGTGAACAACATATGAAGTGGGTACACAGATTGCATCATCCATTACACGAATATTAAAGGTCTTACATAAGTGGTCACATGACCAAGTCTTAGACAACTGCCACGTAGGGTAGACAAATAACACAAACACAACAGAAGACAATAAAACACAACGCGGTAGAGCCCAAGTCAAGCCTTAACCTACAGGCTTCTGACCGGGAGACGATCCTAGTTCGTAGGGTCATCAACGTAGTACTCCTCCTGGGGCTGCTCCTTGTAGTCTGGCCAAGTAAATAGCCAGGGACAAAACCAATATGAGTACATTTGGATGTACTCTGCAAGACATCCTTTATATAGCTTACAAAAGTGTAGGTATGCTTATATGGTGGAATGGGTAGGATATACATAGGGTTTGCTACCGATGATGGATGAAAGATACATCATGGTTGATTTTGACATCTTTATATCTTTGTTGAAGAAGATAGTTCAAAACAAAATAATATAGTTTCTCTTGTAGATATCATATCTCCAAGAGGTTTTGTAAGACTTTGTTTAGAAAAGAAAGTTTTTCTTTGCAAAACTTTTTGTAAAACAACTTCCAGCTTTTCTTCACCTGTACCTCATATGTACAAAGTTCATCTTTCCAGCACCTCGCAGGTACTAAACATTTTTAGAAAAATATCCTTTTGATAACATTGACACAATACTAGCTACATGGCCATTCAACTGTCCATATCTGAGGACGCGGATATTCCGAATAGTTTTACTCTACAAAGGTGTACACAATCCACAAGATCCAGAACATCTGCCATGAATCACCCATGGACTGTCAGCGACAGTTAGCGAACATCAGATAACTGGTCCTAACCTTCCACTATGGTCAAGCTAATATATGACTATCCCTTCAACTGGGTTTATTTTCCCGAGCAGCGTGTCCCACACTGCCACGACAGGAGACCCAACTGTTGCAGCAGGAGGGAAAATTAATACCACACTTTGCATGTCCCGTATCTCCCACTTGGCGACATTTCGATTTAGAGGATTACATCCTCTATAGCATTTGGGATAGAACACACACTAACAAGAAAATTTTCTAGATAGAAACCTTGACCATGTTGAGGTAGAGTGGCAGTACGTCTTGGTTGTCCAGCGAAGACTAGGTTATGTGTCTTTTGTAAAAACACTTTCAAAAACTTTCCTCTTTGCCACCTCTAGTGAACAAGGTCCCATCTTTCCACCGAGGGTGTTCCATAAAGCCTTTGTTTACAAAAACACATTTTAGGGTGTCCACTTAGGGACTTAAAGATTATTAATGTTTGTGGTATTTATATACCATATGGTGGCTAAAAGGCTTGGTAACACCAAGTTTGACTACTGGTAGCCACAACAAAAAATTGTTTTGTTAATAAAAGTTTTGTAAAACTTCAAAAGTAAAACATGCATGATAGATAATCATAAGTATAATAATAGCAAGCATTAGGATGGCTTGCCTTGTTATTGGTTCTGGTTCTCCTCTTGGAAATAACAGGAGTAAAAATAAGCCTCTTCTCCAATATCTCCTTCTTCGTTTTTTAACGTCGTAAAAAGAAATAAAGGACACACATTCAGAACCAACTAAGGAAAACAATATTACAAATCAAAACATAGAGCAAGCAACACACAAAAATAATTTATCACACAAGTTTCCAATGGCAACATTATTAAGCACACACAAATAAAACAAGGCTACTACCAAACATGCCTAGGGAGGGAAAATTATATTTCTCACCAAAATGCAATGGCATCAGTGGGTGTTCCACTAGCCTACTAAGGTATTAGGAGGTCACAATTCCTCTGGTCACACTTGGGTAAAAATAAAATACCACTAAACAAACATCCAAAACACTACTCATGCTAGTGATAATAATAGGATGCAGTTAATCAAGTCAAAACTACTCATGCTTCTCTATAATTAAAAGTGCAATATAACAGAGGGTACAAAAGCATAATATCATTACCAAAGTGGTACTGGACCTAACATATCAACCACAAAAATGTAGCTACTAAATATAAAAGTAACAAGTCACAATTTCCTAAACATTAGGAAATTCTAGAAAATGACTATGCTAGTAAAAGTAATGCTAATCAACACACATAACACTAAAATTTTCCTAACATGCTAGTTCTGTATGAAAACAAACTAATAACATAGAATAACAATCTTACACATGCTACAAAACATAAATCTAATACTCAAGTATTTAAATAAAACTATTTACACAAGAATCAATAAAATCAAACAAGTGCAAAATCTAGTTATGCACACCATAATTATTCTACAACTCTAAAAATCACACCAAGCTAGTATTATGTAGATCTAATCATACACAAGCTCATGCAATTGGATTCAAACCAAAAATCATCCCCAAAAGGTCTCCAAATTTCCTAGAAGTGCTCTCTGTTCATTTACCAAAATGAATGGAATTTTGTCTAGGAAGCTAACTTGCAAGCAAGGACAAGTGCTAATGTTAGGAATCACTAAGAGCTATCCAAAAAAGTTGAGTTTTCATTTTTAGGGTTCTTATTCTTGAAGTTATGCCATTTGAGGTGAAACAGATATGTTCTGCCAAAACAGTGACTACTTCAAAAATAATAGTCAAAAATTAGATATACTACTTTTATGTGTTTAAGAAAATGTTAGGGTACACACATGATTTTTGGTTTGGAAAAATCTATCATTTTGGTATTTTTCAAGGTCAATAGCTAGTGTGTTGTTTCTGCTGCTTTTTCAAAAGAATTAAATCACAGGAAAAAAATGGCGCGTGGGCCAGATCTGCTAGGGCTAGGCCCAACAACAGTCGAAGCCGGCCCACGGGCATGCGCGCGCGTGTGCTGCGCCGGAACGGCTGCACACGCGTCGTCTTCCTCACTCTCACTCTCTCCCTCATCCTGTGAGCAACCGAGGACGGCGTCGAGTCGGGGCTCACCTAGGGGGGCGAGGGGCAGTGGTGCGGAGTCGAGGTGGTCTATGGAGGTCGACGCGGTGCAGTGGCACGATTAGAAGCAGCAGCAAGGACCACAGGAAGTTCCGGCGTGGTGAGTGTCCGCGGCGGCTCTGAGGGTGGCGGGAAACCTGCACGCATTTGACCACAGAGACGAGGCATAGAGGTTCGTATGAGGGTGGGGAGCACAGCTAGGGCGCAGAGGCGAGCTAGGAGTGGCCGCGGTGAGTTCCACATGCAATGGGGTGCGGTGGCTGGTGGTGGGTTTCTCCCTCGTGCCGCTCATAGAGAGCGACCGGGGACGAATGGGCTAGCTAGGGCGTGCGGTGGAGGGATGGTGGAGTGGGTGGCGAAGTGGTGGCGTGCGGCATGCCTTATAGTCGCGAGACATGGCGGTGCGCTCTCGGCATGGCACGGGGTGGCTCGGGCGCTATCAACGGGCGGCTAAGATAGGGCGCGGCACGCCCTGGCGCTGGGAAGCGAGATGAGGCCTGCAACGCGCGGCGTGGCCACAGTGGCGCACGGCGCGGGCGTGCACTATGTGTCTGCTGCGTGTCCCCCCTGTTTTATCGACTCCTCTTCTCCCTCTTGTTTCTCTCTCTCTACTCAACCAAAAAGGGGATCCAAAGCAGCCACATGATGCTGGCACAATGGGGAGTAGCTAGGACATCATCCCCCTTAATTCAAACATATTCAAACAAGTGGCATCACTCAAACTTCTGTCAATAGGACACTTTCAGAAAAGTTCAGAAAAATGACTTAGAAAAGCATGCAATTATATGTTTTCAAACTCCACAAATCAAACCAAGGTTATGGATTTGTACTCCACATACTAGAGAATAGTTATAAGCCAAGAAAACAAAGAATTTGATAATTGAACTAATTGAAAACAAGTGCTAGAAATAGGTATTTAGCTAGTTTTTTAGGGAAAACCTTAATAGAAATATTCAAGAAAACATCCATATTTCTAATTGCCATTTTGTTTTCCTGGATCAAACAAAGCCAAGCAACATTGTTAAGTTGAAAAAAAGCATGATCCAATACTTCGAACAAAAATACTCAGGGTATCATATGGAAAACATTAGAGAAAACACTAGTGATCATCAGGAAAAATGATATTTGTTTTTAAGAGAAAGTCTTGCTTGCATTGCATAGATAACCATGGTCACATACATACATTGGTCCACCCAAACATGTTACAAAAAAAAATTGGCTCACATTTTTTTTCTCCCTTACTATATTACAAAGGTCCAAAAACTGGGGTGTGACAAAAGGTGCAAAAAGGAAACCAAAATTGGTGAAGGCAAACTTCGTTCTTGGTCAGAGAACAATTAACAAGTTATACTTATCTTTCGATCAAATTCTTCATATTAGAGCTTATATTTCAAAGTTTATAATGCTCAATCATAACAATTTCTTTGCAATCATTGATAAATTTCAAAGTGGTATTCATTCAGATAAAAACATTTGTACTAAACAAAGAAGAATAAAGGACATGATTGAGTAAATAAACATATAGATGGATGGATCACAACAACTCAAATGCTTAATTAAGACAGAAAGGAGTAGGTTTACTGACTCAACATAAAATTAAAATATAGGCCCTTCGAGAGGGAAGCAGGGATTAACTCATGTGCTAGATCTTTTTATTTGATAAACAGAGTCATTGAAAACAATTTTGAGAGTGGTGTATGTTTATGTCAACGAATGACAAACAGAAAATACAGTACGTCACAAGCCAACTAGACCTTACAAGAGCAGCTCATATTGAAGGATGCTAACTGAAATCAGCAGATCATCCCTCTTCTCTTTTGTTTACCACAATCATGCTTTGACTGATAAATCAGAGGCAAAAATAGTGAAGCGGATTTGTTGTAATTAAGTTTGGGGCTGGGCACCCCGCTGCCAGCTCTTCTAGAATTTGTGTAAGTGGATGAAGCCACTAGTCCAGGTGTCTAAGGTCCAATCAACTAGTGAGATAAAGATTCTCTATTTGCGTCCTTATGAGCTAAAACAGGAGCACAAAACATGTGTAATTTTGAATATTTTAAAGGTAGCACACAAGTAATTTACTTGGAGTGGCGGTTAGATAACACATATAGGTAGGTATGGTATGTTGGGAATATGCCATAGAGGCAATCATATATGATGTAATTCCCAATGTATTCATAAAGTTATTAAGTCGTCCTTGTTTTGAACATCTGACACATCTGACATATGTCATTGAATATGTGATTCGATTGTGGAACTATGTATTCATGTTGTTTATGCTAAATTGTCCTTGGTCATTAAGGTTGTGCTGCGCACACACCCTAGACTAATGTGAGTGTTGGCTGATGACTCGGTTCCACTTGTCATGGCCATGGCGATGCCATTCCAACGTTCACAGACTTGGCTAAAGAGTTTAGTAAGTCGGACTGAGCCATATTGAGATGCAACGAGTAAGTCGTCATTTGCATGTATCAATCAATGTAATCCTTGGACCTGAGGTTGTCGCTCAATCCGAGTTTTGGATCACCGACTAGGTTCTATCAAACGTTGTTCCGTGACAAGGAAGTTATAAAGGCAGAGTTTGGGTCGAATGAGAAGCAAGATGCGTGATGTGGATAATCAAGATGGGATTTTGCCCCTCCGACTGGAGAGATATTCTCTGGGACCTCTCGAGTGATGTGATTCCGAAGCATGGCCATGCGTGACTCGGTTAAGTGTTAACCGGTTCTATTGACTAAGAGTTAGTGAGATGAATCATATATCACTGACCGAGAAGGGAGTTGAGATATTTAAGGGATGACGATAATTCGCCTATAGTTCCACAAGGTATATCGTGAGGCAAAAGGGACTCAGATGAAAGTCACATTGAAAGGTATGTCGTCATGACTCTATGGCACTTGGGAGTCGACATGTTCTGCTAGGAGCCGCTAGTGGTTGATCGATTAGGAGTCGGACTCCAATCGTGTCCAAGTCGCCATGAGCCTGCAGGGTCACGCACTTAAGAGCGGGAGCAAGTATATTGGTCGGGTTGGACCCGAACCGGAAATGGACTGAATTAGTGAGTTGGACTCACAGAAGGAATGGGCCACAAGCGTTATGAAGCCCACTCCCACTCGCTATATAAAGAGGGACGCAAGTTTCCCAACGGACACAAGTTTCCACTCCCATGCGTTGGGAAGCCTAGCCCTAGTCATTCCAGCCGCCGCACCGGACCTAGCAGTCCGCCATAGAAGCTCATCCTCTGTCAGACCCCGGACCCAGAGATATACACACTGTTATGTGCTCCTAGCCATGGACTCACAAGGGCTTCAGGGTTACCAGCCCCGGCCGCAACAAACAACGGCAGGCAGACCGGATTCATCGGCACGTAGTCCGGATCCCCGGCCTACTACTCCTTGTATCCATGCTAGTCATAACCAATTATGCATACCCAAGCGTCCACGAGCCGGATGAAACTGAAGGAACGGGACCAAAGTTATACAGAGCTGCTATGTGTCCAGAAAGTGCAACAACAATCGAGGGTTACTGGGGTTACCTCGCCCCAGGCCGATCACATCGACAGGCGGGCTCGGACATGGATCATCGGCTCCACAACCCCTCGACTGCGACAACTATGCAGGCATAGCCAAAACTGTATAACAATGAGATCGAAACCAACAACCGATCAAAGCAGTACTCTAAACATGAAGCTTTATTAAGCAAGTAATACTAGAGTATAGCTTACAAACAGAGGTCACATGACCCAACATTACATCAGACAACGGAAGGCAAATTATGTTGCTAGTCAACAAGAACCAAAAAGGCCTAAGAGGCCGCAACATAAGGCGACGTCCCAGCCCATAGATTCCAGGCTGCTACCTGGGAACCCCAAACTACTCGTCGATGTCCACGTTGAAACACCACCGAACTGAGGAACTCCACCTGAACCAAGTTGAAGCAAACATGAGTACGGGAGGTACTCAACAAGACTTATTTAACCTATTATATATCTGCTTCTTTTTGAAAGAGTTATGAAGGTTATTTTGCGTAAAGCCATCTTTGGTTTCCAAGTTGAGGGAGGAACAGCACGTCTCATGGAGTATTTTGAAAACAGATGAGAAATCTACTCAACTACTGATATCATCATCTTTTTAATCCACCAAATCATATCAGCACCTCGTGCTTTGAAGATCACCACCTCAAGTTGTTCCGGTAACTCATGCTACAAGGTAACCCCTCTCGGCATCTCCGAGGAGGCATCCTTCATTCGTTATCAACAAATTTTAATCATTCCGTTAAAGTTGTTTATGATCACAGAATCCGTCACCAAGTCGTCCTTAACCGCGGACACGGCTTTTCGAAAAGATTTAACCCTGCAGGGGTGTACAACTTTAACCACACGTACCAACCAACTCTTAATGCCAGTACATTAGCACTATTCCGGGAAGTGCCGGCAGATGGAGGTTGACCACGACCTTTCCCTTGCTTTGCCTATTCCATGAGTCGCTCCGAGTAGAGATGGACCGCCAATAGGGAGAGGCCATCTCCTGCCGGGTCTCTATCGTTGTGTGCAATGCTCGACGGTTACCTACCCGCAGAGCGCCGATACATCACCACATCCTAGTTTTGAAAGTGTTTTGATATCCCCGCAAATCCAAATGGAAAGCCCGAACTAGGCAACTCATGGAACAAACTAGGCAAGTTGAGACCGAGGGGAGTCCAATCCCCCGTGTGGATGCACGCTCAGTCTTGGCTCGAAGACGAGAACTCGCTCCTAGGGGCATGAACGAGACAACCACCACAGACCCTCTGTGGTCTCGTCATCCACACCTTTAAATCATGTTAACCAAATACTCTTAAATTCCACAACATCCTACCATACTAGATTCATTCGCAACTCTGATACATCAACCGGATGGAGCAGAGATCAACAGACATGTATGACTAAGCATGGCATATTTGAGGCTTTGGCGATACACACAAACAAATCCTATGTCTGCTAGGAGCATTGAATCATGATATCTGGGTTATGCAAATAAATAGGATAACTCTATCTATTGACTCAAGATACATTGGAACCGGATGCATTTGTACGAGAATGAAAAGTCTTTCGAAATCATATATGGGCAGATAAGAGGTTATGCTTGCCTTGCTTCAAGAAAACCAGATAACGTCTTCAGGAATAAGTGCTTGACTTGGTTGTTAAGATCAAGTATTCGCCATTGGGGTTGCTAGCCTTCACTTCGGAGTCGCGTTCTACCGAGGGGGAACAACACCGAAAAGAAGAACAACAGTCAAACATGGCATCGATGCAATGCACAATATGTATGCATGAGCAAGTTAATGCACTTCGATGAAACCCTAAACATGCTCGATGGGTTGCTAGGGTTTGCATGGAAGATATGCAATTTTACTGGAATTTATCCCGAAATAGACCCCGGAGGGGGTTTCAGGCGATTATAAAAGTGAGTACCATTTTAGTTGCTCAAATGGGTTTGAAAACATCATAACTAGATTGTACTTGTCATTTTGAGCAATTTGGTATATAACTTTTAATTTTCTAATTTTAGTGAATAAAAACTTATTTTCTTTATTTTAATATGATTTAACAATATTAAATAATACTCAAAACTGAACTTTGTCAAACATGTGTGAAAATGATATAGTTGGGTAGAGTTTATTTTTCTGATCATTTCTATATTTTTTTCATAATTTTCTGAGTTACAGAAATGAAGATATTCATTTTCTAACTTTAATTATATTTCTGTAATTTAAATACAGGTGGGGCCCACGTGGCATACTTCTTTTTCAAAAAAACAGAGAAAAGGCCACGATGACATCAGGGTGATGCAAAGGTGACGTCACCGGCTCTGCTCCTCACTGAATGAAACCGAAATCGACGAATTCGCTGGGTGTTTCGTGGAATTGATCGGTCCATGAGCTAGAGGAGGCGACTACGAACACAACGGTGGCAGCGCCGCTCGGGGATGTCCGCCGGAGACTCGCCGGCGTCGAGGAACCGCGGCGGCGGGGCACAGACGACGGTGGGAACAAACTACAATGCACGGGAGGAAGATCAGAGGTGACAGGGATGCTCACGGGGACGCCACGAACGCGTTGGCGGTGTCGGTGAGGCGAAACGAGGGAAGACGGCGGCGGAATCGGGCCCGGTGAGCTCTGCCGGAGGCGGAGAAGACGCAGATGGCGGCGGGGATTACGGCACTCCCGGCGCGATTCCTTGCTCGAGGAGGGGTAGGAGGACGCGGCGGTCCTTCCTGTGGTGTCGGAACGGCGGGGGAAGCGACGTAGCGGCGGCGACAACAGATCGTGGCCGAACTAGGGTTTCGGTCAGGAGGGAGATACAGAGAAGGAGAGGAGGGCGACCTGGGGGGGGGGGGTTCTGCGAGCTCGGCTCGTTCGAGACATCTCCTGGGGTCCTCATCCCCTCGCAACAGGGAGCAGGAGGTGGCATCAACGGCCTCGGCGGATCGGCCACGCAGGTGGTCCTTCTGGCCAAAGGAAGAAGAAGGAAAAGAAAAGGGGACTTTTCGGTAACCCCCTGTAATTTTGGGAAATTGCAAAAGATTCCTTTTCTCTTTAAAAACAAAACATAAACCACTGTTTTGAGGGCTTTTTTGGAAACAGAAAAATTGCCAAAAATAGTTTTTGAAAAGTTCATGAAATTTCCAACAAAACCATAACTTCGGTTGGTGCATTTGAATTATTTTTCAATACAAAATTTTGGAACCCATTTTAAGTACCAATTGTGGGATTTTTGTCAAACCATTTAAATTCCTAATTTAAATTGTTTCAACATGGTTCAAATTGTTGTTTCATGCATGTATGAGATGAACACACACCACACACCCTAATTAGCAAAACTAGGATGTTACAAATCTACCCCCCTTACAAGAATCTCGTCCCGAGATTCCCGAAGGAGAAGAAAGAAGGAACACCGGCTTTGAACAAACTTATCGAACCTTGCGGTTCTTTTCTGAAGAGGTTGATCCATAGCATCGTGTATTATCGAACGGATACACCTTAGGTAAGAGGGACAAACTCTTAAGATTTGATCTTCACGAAGATCAAGTATCTCACGGGTAACTCATGACAGGAACGTTCATAAAGAACTCTTGAGTTAACAAGCATGAAACACATCAAGGTAACGGAGTGAAATAAGAGAAGGTTTCAAGTTTGCGGACGATTGGTCCTTGAAAGGATTTAGAATATGAGATTTGCACAAGACTTTAAATCCTTTTGGAAAAGGAAGGTTGAACAACTTGTGACATCGAGGTTTCTTCAAACAGAATACCAAGATGAGGAGGATGGTCTTGGATACCACAATGTAATATCCGTAGACGAGGGAAAACACGAGAGAACACTCTAATTCGTGCGTCGGAGAGAAGTTGATACATGATCATGTTCACTCTTCGGAGTGGACACGAAAGATGAAGGAACTTTCAGTCCATTAAAGTTTGTCGAAAACTTTATCAAAGATCTGGATGTTACTTCACGACAGAATATGAGTAATCACGGAATGTTGGAACACTGTAACTAGGGAGGAATTATTGATCACACCATAAGGATGGGTAACCAACGAGGGTTGAAACACCAGAAGGGATAGGGAATCTCCTTCCTATTGTGGTTTGGACGTAGAAATACATCTACCACATGGTTAAGATCCCATGGCTGGAGTGACTGAAAAATTCACACAATGTGTGAGAAAAACAAAACTTCAAGTATAAACAACTTGAGAAAGGGAACGGGTCAATGGCGGTTACGAAACACCAAGGGATGTTCTCCTGATGAACTTGTTTCCACTGAAATGAAGGTTTGGAGGATCAACAAAGAGACATTGGAAGAATCAACTTCCAAGTTATCCTGGATGTTCTAGATACCAATATCAGGCTTAAGACAGGCCTTCTATAGGTAATCAAGTGAATGTAAATCTCCGGTTTGGAAGAACGGGGAGGGAAAACTTGTTAGAATGAACCACACAAGGATTCTCACCGGGAGTGGTTGTTCTTACAAATTCAAAGAGATATGACATTAGGCCTTCCAGCTAATTGTGTCAACCACAACATCAACCATGCCGTATTTTATACTGGACCTAATTCAATGCCCTTGAGAGAACACCAACCATCGTTGCTGCTTGAGATTCAGCTCTGGTTAGTGGATTGTCAAACAAGATTCACTATGTTAAATCAACGGAATTGCATTGGTTACAACTGAGATACATTTACTGGATTCTCAAGGTATGGACTATGATGTCAAGCTCAAGAAGATGAGTGAGATTATGGAACCCATGTATTAGCAACTTGTGGAAGACGGTTGCACCTACATGACTTACTTACAAAGAACACATCGGAGTCCTTGTTAGGAAGACGATTACAAAGATAACGAAGTTCTTGAACTTCTTCTCTTTTACGAAAGATCAGTCAGTGGCTTAATGTGGATGGAAACTTCTTACAGTGGACGGAGGTAACAACCAACCATCTTAAGAATAGTCCACACATGCATGACCGACTTGGGATTATTCCCGAGGGAACAAGAAAACTTTACTTAGATCCATGGCGACAACTTTCACCATAAGCACATGAACCAAAGTAAGTCACTTCAAACATCCAGAACACAATCTTCGTAATGAAACAAAGATGGTTCTCGAGAGTTTCCAACATTAATGCCAATTGTTCAACATTAACCTCTTGCAACTTGGTTAAATATGAATGTCATCGATGGGCTTGAAAACACACTTATCAACACTCCAAGATAAGGTGTTCACATGATACATGAACAAGGCAGAATATTGGTCGGACCAAAGGACATGAAGGTATACTTGGGAAAAACACCATGAGTGAAAACACCATCAAGACAGTCCTTGGATCTTTTCTCGATTTGACGATAGCCCAAATCAAATCAAGGTAGAATGACAGCATTTCCGCAAAGGAGATTGTCGTGGGATAATCACGGCAGACGTTACCGAGGGTAACTAATCTTGGGGCAAGACGACACACGCGTTTGGGAGAGGGTTTAGCTCAGAAGAAAACATGATGGTAATCGATCTGGTAGCTGGCGATCAAAGTCGCCGAGTCTCCGATCTTAATATAGTAACTCAACTCTCGGGTTACACGGGATGCTCGATATCAAACGATATTGCTAGGGTTCTTGGATTTCAATCAACTACTCCTAGGGGTCGGTTTATAAAGCACCTGTACCCCCTGGCTTACCCTCCAAGGCGCACCCTGGATCCTACCCGGACACGGCGCACAAACCCTAACTTTCCTTCATCGTAATCCGCACTCCGGGTTACTGGGCCTACAAACTTGGGCCTTCCGAAAGTTTCTTTATCCTTAGCCGGATCCTGCGCAGCGTCCTTTGGGCCGGGTTATTCCTTGGAGTTGGCCTACCGGGTTATTATCCCTCCATCAGTAGTCCCCAGAATAGCTTGGGCTTCACGGATCCTTCCTTGAAGCGCTCGCTATTCCCTGCAAAGATATCAAACACACAAACATATGGAGGCCGGGTTAAGATGCTTTGATAGACAGCTAGGCCTTACTCCATGGTGGCCATATAGTAACCCGGCTTTTCCCCCAAATACTTTGGTTTGACTTTCCAGGTCTAAACCCTAATAAAAATGTCAAGATTCCATACTCGATAACTGACCCTGATATCACGGGGTGGATCTCCTTCTCTTTTTTGTCCAGATACTTTGCTCAATACTTGGTGCATATCTCGCAGAATCCGCGTAGATAGCCATTACCCCACAATTTCCGGCTTCCGGCCGTTGGGATAGACTCACCCTCACCTTATAAATAGTGCTCCGAGGGTAACCTAAAACCCATCGCTCCACTTCAGTTTCCCCTTTCCTTCCTTGCTCCTTACGCCCTTGTAACACCACCGCAAGAAGTTCGTGCTCGCCATCGAAGCAAAGCCGCCGCCGGCCGCGCTCGCTCTCGAGCCATCTCGCGCCGCCGTCAAGCTTCACCGCCGCGCCCTCGTTCCACTCGCCAAGAGTCGCGAAGGGGCACTCGAGCCACGCCGTCCACCGCCGTCGCGCTAGACTACAATATCCCCAGTAAGTCCCTTGCACTCGTTTAATTTAGCCCCGCAATTTTTCGATTCATCCAGGATTGGATCTAGGTCAACCTGTGAATCGTTCTTCCGGTTGCATCGAATTAGATTGATTTGATGCTCGCTAACTCCTTTAACCACCTGCTTGATGACTACAACTCATCCTCCTACCATTACTAATCACCAAACCCCCGTAGAATCGTTCGCAAGTTTTCCCATCTAGATCCATTCCTCCTCGATTTTCCGCTCATTGCATTAACACCCGGAAAATCCTTCTTTTCCAGCTATTTTGCTTGCAGTAGATACATGGGCAACCATCCATCTTCCCCAAATGCTTTTCTGTACGTAAGTGACCAATAATCTCCACAGTTATACTTAACACCCGGATACCTTGTAACCTCCACCTCATAGCGTGATACCCGGATAGTTCTTAGTTTTCATACTTTCTTGATACCTCATACTCGGATAATCCAACACTTCCGGGTCTTATTTCCCATACCTCTTTTTCTAGTGTTTTGCAGGTTGATCCCATGGCTCCCAAACGGCAAGGAAAACAGCCGACTCAGGCAAAGACTACCCAGACCATATCCGCCAACTGGGGGCGTTCCACAGCTACAAAGGCCAAGCTGGACGAGCTAGCCGAATTAGGAATTCTCCCTTCCCAGAAGGACATTCACTGGAGAGCACCGGGCAACAAGACCCGGCCCACACCCGCCGATAATGAGGTAATCTGCTCCGTAGAGCATGTGACCCGGGGATTCCGTCCTCCGGGTCACCCTTTCTTTAGGGAGGTCCTAAGCCATTATGGCCTCCGGGTATTCGACATAGGGCCTAACTCTATGTTGAACATTACCCACTTCATCGTTCTATCCGAGTCGTACTTGTGCATACCGCCAAGTTTGACTCTCTTCATCGAACTATTCCAGTGTAAGCCGTGCCGCGAAAGTGGTGACGGAGCACTTCTTACCTGCGGCGGGGTATCCATCCAACGCCGCAAGAATTCACCGATGCCAACCCTCAATTTAAACTCCCACGTCAAACACTGGCAGCTGTCTTTCTTTTATTGCCACGATACCTCCCCAGACAGCGAAAAGAAACTGCCGGGCCACTCGGAGAGCCTCCTCGAGCCTTCCGAGTCTTTCAATGCCTTTGCACCTGACTCAGACAGGGAGGCGATCCTTCCCTCGTTAGCTAAAATAGCCATCCTCTCAGCCCAAGGCCTCCTTGGGCTCAATTTAGTGAAAACATGGGTTGATTTTCGAATTCTGCCCAACTCCATCCGCACCAAATTAATGTGCGAGTACTCGGGGCATACCACGGATGCACTCCGATACTCCACCAAGAGCTTTGCGACCGGCGACACCAACAAGACCATCAAGGGCTTCTTGACAGAGAAGCTAGAGGTGATAAAGGGCATCGCCGGGTTACCCCCATTTACTCGGGAAAACCCGGCTCCAGCGGTAATATCCGATGTTCATAACTTATTTCCACATTTTGACTTGATACAGCTTCTAACCCTTAGTCTCATCCTTTTGTCTCAGGCTGATGACCCCTTCTGGAGAGTTGAACCCTCCCCCCCTTCCAGAGACCCGGAAGAAGAGGACGAGCCGGCCGATGATAGTGAAGGTACCTGCCCGGAACTTGTATTATTTTTACTTGCATCATTTTCCTCCCATTTAACTTTTTCCCACGGACACACACTCGGTTCGCAGGGCTGGAGGACGAAGGTGAGACCAACGAGGATGACCCGGAGGCTACCGAATCTGATCAAGAGGCAACAATTGGAGCCAAGAGGAAGACCAGAGGGGCAGTGTCCAAGGTTCCTTTCTCCTCGTTATCCTCTGAACCTTACCCCTTTGACGCCATGCGACGACTTAACCATCAATTATCAAACTCGTCGTGCTTGAAGGATTCTCTCCCAGCCAAACGCAGAGTAACTCGGAGCTCCCCGGGTGAAGATCCCCTTAACCCGGGCATCTCTACCTCCTCCGTCCATCGTGCCAGCGCTCCTCCGTCTCGTCCTTCCGACTCTCCTCGACGCCACCCTTCTCCTAACCATCCACGTGCCGGGCAATTCCGGGTTCCGTTAGTGGTCCCTGTGACGACTTCATCTGCTTCCAGCGGCGAGCTCCCGCCGGACTACACCGTGAATGCCGGGTAAGTTTTTGCTATATGACTTCCTTTGATGCCTGACAATTTTCAATCACCACTGCTAACTGCCTCCTCTCATCTTTCTTCTAGCACTCACGTCACCGTCAGTGATCCGGAGAATGTAGAGACGGATAACCATCGGGCAGAGGAGCCGACTGAGAACGTAGATGCCGCGACTGGCGGTGATACTGAGAATAACCAGGAACAAGGCCCCCTGAACGATCCACTTCACCGAGCCGCTGGATCTCCTTCCTCGTCGGAACCAGTGGACGAGGAGATCGAAGTTCTGGATACAAGGATGGGTTCTCCCAACCCGGATACTCAAACTGTCCGGGTCTCGACCCCAAGGGCGGGGAGAGCTCCCCCACCAGGCGACCAGGCTGCCGGCTCTTTCGGTGCTCGACCCGAGGACTTGACGTTTACCCAGATGCTGGAAACCCTGCACACTTTGAGGGCTAATGAAGAAAACATCTTGGGGGCTTTAATAGCCAAACACGAGGTAAATCCGACTAACGTTGCTTGTGTCCTTATCCAGTCCCCAAGTTCCGAGTGAATTGATTCATAATTTGCTTGGGACTTTATGATACAAGCGACTGATAACTTGCCCCTTTACCCGGCTAATCCTTCGTTGCATCCATGCAGTCTTTCGTGACTCAATCTGAGGAGAAACTGGCAGATGCCACCAAGCTCATTGAAAAGGAGGTGGTTCTGCGTGAAGCAGCCGAGGCTGAGGCCAGGAGGAATAGGATGATAATGAGGAAGTATAGGAAAAGGGCTCACAAAGCAGAGGATGATCTAACAAGCCTTTCTGTCCAAATTGCTGACACGTATCGTGCTTTACTTGGTACGTTTCTTCCTCCGGGTTATCCTTTTGATAAATAGCCAGAGTTTTCCCGACTTATGTTTCCATTTCTTCAGGCCCGGACGAAGCAATGCCGGATGAGGATGACGTTGCCAGGCTGAAAACTATGAAGAGCGTTATCCGGCAGCTATGCGCCGGAACCAAATGGATCCTTCAGGAATTACGGTGGCCGGGTAAAGGACATGTCGATCTGAAGAGGATGCTGGATGCCTTCTCCACTATTCCTGAGTGGATTTGGCACTGGAAACGCTCGTCTTGCCGGGTTGGAGTAACCCGGGGGCTTGCACTTGCCAAGGCTTATTTCCCTAAGCTCGAGCTAGTGAAGCTTATGGGCGGCTTCCCGGAGTTCAAGCTTGATGGGTCCAAGTTCTCAGTGAAGGATTTTCAGGCTGTCCAGAAGGAGGTCCGTTACCCGGCCAGCGTGATCGCTGACGACCTGGATGTTGATATCCTTGTTCCTGCATATGATGCTGCTGGTGAAGCGGTTAAGTCGGATCTTCCCGAGCCGTATGATATGCTGGCTCGGTGGAAGGAGGAAGCTGCTGCGTTGAGGGCGGAGGCTGCCAAGAAGCAAGCTGACGCCGGTTCTGCCCCCGCTACCTCAACACCGGTCGTTCCACCTCCTTCGCGGGATGGTACTACTGATCCGGGTGCTGCTGCTACCACCAATGATGGCAAGGGCAAGGCCAAGATGAACGCCGAGTGATATCTGATATTTAATGCCTCTTCTTATGCGTCAGTCGGCCAATGTGTTGTTTAAACAATTATATTTTGGGTGGTGCGCCTGTCCACCTTTGATATCTTTTCACTGGAATTTTGTAATGTACGCTAAGGTCTTGATATACTCTATGCCTCTTCTGGCCTTTTTTTAAATTTATCCATTTTTGAACTCATCTGCTCTCGATATCCGGCTTTCTTTATTGCTCCTTTTATGAAACTCGGTTTCCGGGTCTCATGGGTGTTGACAAGCGGACTTGCTGCTAGGTCCCCAAGCCTCCAAGACTCGGATTTCTGGATTTTTGAGCTTTAACAATCAAACAATTTTTCTCGTTTTCGAGATCCCGAGCCCCCAAGACCCGGATTCCGAGTCTAGGAAACGTGATCTTTCAAGGAGAACGCATTTGTTTGCTGCTAGGTCCAAAAAGCCCAGAGCCGTTTCACATAGGTTTTGAAGTTATGCTTAATAATCGTTGAGTTTCCGGCTATCAGCCCTGTACTCTGCATAACTTGTGGTTTAGATGACCCTTTTGACTCTCTGATACTATAAGCCGGCTTTCGCATGGATATCATGTTGTTACATCTGTATGAAACAGGGTCAACCAAGTCCCATTGGGCTTCATGGCTGATTGTAATCGTAAGCGAGCAAATCATGCCATTTTAGTGCGAGTCACATCGAGCTTAAGTAAGAAAAGTCAAGAAAATTTGGCTCCTTTGTCCGGTTATAAGATTGTAGCCGTACTCGTTTACGAGTAACCGGCCCTTATAACTCATAGGCATCAAGGCCGGGTCTTTGAGTTTTCAACTGTGCTATTCAAGCAATCAGCCCCCAAGACCTATATATGTACGCGACGTGCTGAGAGTGAAGAACATGATAATAACCACCTCTTTACTTGATATGAAAAAGTTAGGTCAGCAAGCCGCCTCATTAAAAACCCATCCAGTCCCCAAGGGTACCCTGGATAGGAAAAGAGTACGTCTGAAACCTGCTGCCTGTTACACCGTGCAATTCCACTTGCCACTATAATCTTGACTAAGTATAATACGGACGTAGCTGCGCCACGTTCCATGGTCTGTCCCTTTCTTGCATAGATGAAGTGGTATGAGCGGTGTCATTAACTGTAGCCGACTCTTCCCTTGCATCTACCAAGTAATATGATCCGTTATGCAGATTCCGGCTTATGATAAACGGTCCTTCCCATGGCGGTGATAATTTGTGTTTTCCTTCGTTTGACTGTACCAGGCGCAGAACCAGGTCTCCTTCCTGGAAGACCCGGGGTTTTCACACGCCGGCTATGATACCTCCGTAAACCTTGCTGATAAATGGCTGATCTCTCCAGGGCTTGTTCCCTTTGTTCTTCTAACATATCTACGGCATCCTGCCGGGTCTTTTCGTTCTCCACTTCGACGTAAGCTGATATTCGTGGTGAATCATGAATAATATCACTCGGTAGTACTGCCTCCGCGCCATAGACCATGAAGAAGGGTGTCATTTGAGTGGACCTGTTAGGTGTAGTATTGATGCCCCAAACCACAGAAGGAAGTTCTTCGACCCATGCGCCAGCGGCCCTGATACAAGGGACTCGCAATCGTGGTTTTAATCCGCGAAGCAATTCTTGGTTTGCCCTCTCCACTTGTCCATTGGCCTGCGGATGAGCCACTGATGCAACATCAAGCCGGATTCCATTGTTGCCACAGAACTTCTCCATCTCACCAAGGGACATGTTGGTTCCATTGTCGGTAATTATGCTGTGGGGATACCCGAACCGGTAGATAATCTTTTTCAAGAACTTGACTGCTGTAGCTGCTTCACAATTAGTAACTGGCATAACCTCAACCCACTTGGTGAACTTATCAATAGCCACCAAAAGATGTGTCTTCTTGCATGGTGACATATGAAAGGGGCCAACCATATCCATCCCCCAGACAGCGAACGGCCAAGTTAACGGGATGGTCCGTAATTCCATAGCCGGCACATGGGTTTGGCGAGCGTACCTTTGACATCCGTCACACCTTGCTACTAATCTTTCCGCATCCGCTAGAGCCGTCAGCCAGAAAAATCCGTGTCGGTAAGCCTTTGCCACAAGGGATCTTGTGGATGCATGATGCCCGCAATCGCCTTCATGGATTTCCTTGAGAATCTGTCGGCCTTCTTCTGGTGCTACGCAGCGCAAAAAGACTCCTGCTGCACTTCTCTTGTACAACTCCCCATTAATGATAGAATACCCCTTTGCTCTCCGCAAAATTTGCCTTGCTAACACCTCCTGTTGTGGTAACTCGCCTCGTGACAGGTAGGCCAAAAACGGTTATGTCCACTCGGGAATAGCGCGTATAGTGGCCACGAGCTCCGTATCCGGGTCTTTACTTGCCAGCTCCTCCTCAGACTCGATTTTAACCGATGGTCGCCATAACTCGTCCAGGAACACGTTAGGTGCAACCGGCTCTCTGCGCGAGCCGAGTCTAGCAAGGGCGTCTGCTGCTTCATTCTTTCTTCTGTCTATATGCTCCACCTCATACCCGGAAAAGCATCCTGCAACCCTATCAACCTCCCTGCGGTATGCTGCCATGGTTGCATCCTTTCTATCCCAAGTTCCTGACACCTGCTGTACCACAAGGTCCGAATCTCCGAAGCATCGTATCCTCTTGATGTTCATCTCCTTGGCTACCTTCAAGCCATGCAATAGGGCCTCATACTCGGCCACGTTGTTGGAACAGTCAAAGTGAATTTGTAGTACGTAACTTAATTTATCTCCTTTAGGTGACGTTAGCACCACCCCAGCTCCTGATCCCTCGTATTGCTTAGATCCATCGAAGTGCATGATCCATGATTCGGAGCTTGGAACCGTCGTAGTCATGCATGTATGTGTCCAGTCGTTAATGAAATCAACTAAAGCCTGAGATTTGATTGCTGACCTGGGCTCGTAACTGATGTGATAATCCCCCATTTCTATCGCCCATTTGGCTATTCTTCCAGTCGCATCCGAGTTCCGTATGATATCCGACATTGGTATTGAGCTAACCACCGTTATGGGGTGTTCCTGGAAATATGGCTTCAACTTCCGGCTGGCCATAAAGACCCCGAAAACCAGCTTTTGCCAATGCGGATAGCGCTGCTTTGCTTCCGACAATACCTCACTAACATAATAAACCGGCCTCTGAACTGGATAACCTTTCCAATCTTCTTTACGCTCCACAACCACTACTGCACTGACGGCTCGGGGGCCTGCTGCCACATACAGCAACATAGGCTCTTTAGGACCCGGGGCCGCTACTACTGGCGCTTCAGATAACTGCTTTTTTAGTGCCTCGAACGCCTCATCCGCCTCCTGATCCCATACGAATTTGTCTGACTTTCTCAAGAGCCGGTACAAGGGTATTGCCTTTTCTCGGAGTCTTGATATGAATCGGCTCAAGGCTGCCACGCAGCCCGTGAGTTTTTGAACGTGCTTCAAATTTTCCGGCTTTTTCAAATTTTGGATAGCTTTGATTTTATCCGGGTTGGCTTCTATTCCTCTCTCGGAGACGATAAAGCCGAGTAATTTCCCGGCTGGAACTCCAAACACGCACTTTGTCGGGTTAAACTTCATCTGGTACCTTCTCAAGTTCTTGAACGTTTCCTTTAGATCATCGATAAACGTCTCTGCCTTCCTAGTTTTGATAACCACATCATCCACATAAGCATGGACATTACGTCCGATTTGGTCCTCGAAGCACTTCTGAATACACCGTTGATAAGTTGCGCCAGCGTTTTTCAATCCAAATGTCATGGTTTTATAGCAAAAGGCCCCAAAAGAGGTTATAAACGATGTTTTCTCCCAATCCTCCCTCTTGAGCTTAATCTGATGATACCCAGAATATGCGTCCAGAAAGCATAATAGGTCACTTCCAGCTACTGCGTCTATAATCTGATCTATCCTTGGTAGTGCGAACGGATCCTTTGGGCAATGTTTGTTGAGACTCGTAAAATCAATGCACATCCTCCACTCATTGGTCTTTTTCATCACTAGAACTGGGTTTGCTAACCAATCCGGGTGAAATACTTCCATGATAAAGCCGGCTGCCAATAGCCGAGCGATCTCTTCGCCTATAGCCTTCCTTCTTTCCTCATTCATTTTCCTCAAGCCCTGCTTCACGGGCCTGGACTTGGGATCTACATGCAAACTGTGCTCGGCCAGCTCTGTAGGGATACCCGGCATGTCGCTAGGTGTCCAGGCGAACACGTCTGCATTTGAACGAATAAACTCCACAAGTGCCTTCTCCTACTCTTTTCCCAAATTAGACCCTATGGTAAATTGCTTAGTGGAATCACCTTCAACAAAATCTATCTTCTTGGTGTCTTGTGCTGCCTTGAATTTTGCTCTCTCATCCTCAGTATTTGGCTTTTTCAGGGCTGTTCTATCATCCGGATTTACTTGAGACCGGTAATACTCGAGTTCTTCATTTCTGCACGCTTTCTCGGCCATTACTGAATCTCCTTCGTCACACTCAGCCGCTATATCCCGGTTCCCGTGCACGGTGATGGTCCGTTTAGGACCCGGGATCTTTAGCTGCAAATATACATAACACGGCCTAGCCATGAATTTAGCATAA
This sequence comes from Alopecurus myosuroides, assembly GCA_028641055.1. NCBI lineage: Eukaryota > Viridiplantae > Streptophyta > Magnoliopsida > Poales > Poaceae > Alopecurus > Alopecurus myosuroides. Next base: position 117,751,835 of record CM054061.1, read on the forward strand.
GCCGGTCTTCCGAACAGCGCGTGGTAAGGACTGCGCAATTTGACCACCTCGAACGTGAGCCACTCAACTCGATAATTATCCGTCGATTCTCCGAAAGCAACCTCCAGGGTGATATTTCCCTCGGGGCTCGCCGAGTGACCCGGCACGATCCCATGAAATACTGTCGAACTTTTCTGTAGCTGGGACTCTTTGAGACTCATGCGCAAGAAGGTTTCCCAATACAGGATGTTAATGCTACTTCCACCGTCCATCAGGACCCTTTTCAGTTCGTAACCGTTGACCTGTGGCGCAACCACCAATGCCAAGACTCCTGGGCGCTCTATTCTTTCCGGGTGATCTCTTCTGCTCCACGCTACCTCTTGTTCCGCCCATCTCAGGTATCCCGACACGGCTGATGAAACCGAGTTTACCGTTTGCTTTAACGTCTCTTTGTCCCTGCTAGAAGTTCCAGTAGTATGCACATGATATTGTCCCTTTAAATCAGGCGTACGTACCGTACCGATGAAGATGTTGATCTGGCCGATCGTCACAGTAGATCCGGACTCGAGGTGATCCGACTCTGGCCCCCAGCCGGAATTGTCGACCATCTTTTCTCCTTTGTGGTCGATGTAGATCTCGCCGATGACAAGATTCTCCATGTTTTTCCGAGCTTCTCCCGTGATGTAAACACCTTTGGACGCAGGCCCCACGGTGGGCGCCAACTGTCGTGGGATAATCACGGCAGACGTTACCGAGGGTAACTGATCTTGGGGCAAGACGACACAGGCGTTTGGGAGAGGGTTTAGGTCAGAAGAAAACATGATGGTAATCGATCTGGTAGCTGGCGATCAAAGTCGCCGAGTCTCCGATCTTAATATAATAACTCAACTCTCGGGTTACACGGGATGCTCGATATCAAACGATATTGCTAGGGTTCTTGGATTTCAATCAACTACTCCTAGGGGTCGGTTTATAAAGCACTTGTACCCCCTGGCTTACCCTCCAAGGCGCACCCTGGATCCTACCCGGACACGGCGCACAAACCCTAACTTTCCTTCATCGTAATCCGCACTCCGGGTTACTGGGCCTACAAACTTGGGCCTTCCGAAAGTTTCTTTATCCTTAGCCGGATCCTGCGCAGCGTCCTTTGGGCCGGGTTATTCCTTGGAGTTGGCCTACCGGGTTATTATCCCTCCATCAGAGATACTATCCTGCTTCAACACGAGGAAAACTAGATATCCCTTCACAAAGGAACAAGTTAGGCAGAGCCACTGTCTTTCAACCCTCCAAGTTGTTGTATAAGCTCAACCTACTAGTCCGAGGTGTCTAGCGTAGTTTCTTGGAGAAAAGAGTAGTTCAAACTACCCTTCGTTTAGACATCACGGCCAGGTGACCACCTGGTGATACTTCTAGAAAGGCAACCAGAATATCACAACCCACCGGTATGTCTTGGAGTTCGAGAAGAATCTTGCTTTTCAAAGCAATCAATATGATCCTGAGAGCTTCAGCATGAACCTTACTCTCTGACCAAGAATATGCACCGGAAAGAACGGATTTGGTAACACAGTCAAGCTTCAAAAAGAGGCTGGGTGACCAATAGTGCTAAGAAGGATACAGATGTTTCTTAGACTTTTCAAAGCAATAAGAATTGCTAGGAACATCTGATACACACATCAATGCACTGACCCATCATACTCAAGCATTCAAGCTTGGAGGAAAGGGGAGTGGAGGCATGTAGGAGCATCACTTCATCAATAAGGCCATGAAACACAACACAACCTCTTGATATATAAGAGTGTGATACTCGAAGGTGGAACAGAACAGAAGCTAATGAAACTTCTTTATTCCGTGTATTACAAAACTTTGACCTGTTCCTAGGGATGAACGAGGTTCTGGAGTTTGTTTCTCCTGACATCCCAAGGTGGAATGTTTTGACAGAAAACAAGAACAAATGCATCGGAAGAATCCAACACTCATATGTGACTTGGTTTCAAAACAACGGATGGAGTCTTGAGAGCAACTGGAAGGTAGGTGACGGAGGGATAATAACCCGGTAGGCCAACTCCAAGGTGTAACCCGGCCCAAGGGACACGGCGCGGGATCCGGCTAAGGATAATGAAACTTCTGGAAGGCCCAAAGTTTGTAGGCCTCGTAACCCGGATTGTGGGTTGCGGTAAGGAAAGCTAGGGTTTGTAAGCAGTGTCCGGGTAGGATTCAGGGTGCGCCTTGGAGGGCAAGTCAGGAGGGTACGGTGCTTTATAAACTGACTCCTACGTCTAGTTTGGAGAGATCTAAGAACCCTAGCAATATCGCTTGATATCGAGCATCCAGTGTAACCCGATAGTTGAGTTATTATATCAAGATCGGAGACTCGGCGACTTTGATTGCCGGCTACCAGATCGATTATCATCATGTTTTCCTCTGAGCTAAACCCTCTCCCAAACACATGTGTCGTCTTGCCCCAAGATCAGTTACCCCCGGTAACGTCTGCCGTGACTATCCCACGACAGTTGGCGCCCACCGTGGGGCCTGCGTCCAAAGGTGTTTACATCACGGGAGAAGCTCGGAAGAACATGGAGAATCTTGTCGTCGGCGATATCTACATCGACCACAAAGGAGAAAAGACGGTGGACGATTCCGGCTGGGGGCCAGAATCGGATCACCTCGAATCCGGATCCGTCGTGACAATCGGCCGGATCAGCGTCTTCATTGGTATGGTATGTACTTCCGGTTCGATCCCTGACAATTTTGGATCTGATTCTGTGTCAGGGGAAGCCACTTCTATCCAATCAGAAGATGAAGAATCAATTGGAACGACATATCCGGCGGAAGAACCCATCGCGAAGTGGGAACAGCCGGAGGAACCGGCATGGACCCCGCGCGACCGGGCCGAAAGAGAGGATGATACCGAGTCTATCCTGGATCTGCTGGAGAACCGGTATGAGGAGAATAACGGCGAAGGAGAACATCATGAATTTACACCAAGTATCGTACGCCGAGTTGCGGTCTACACGGCTCCCGCGGCCAATCTCAACCAAGAGAACGCAACCGCGGCAGCAGTCGGGGCGGCTCAGGCATTGGCCCAGCAGCAGGGCGCGGCTAACGGAGACCCGGTTCTGGCTCGGGTTGATGGAGAATCGGCATCAGTGACCAGCCGTGCAGCAGACGAGGAGTTGCACGCAAATACGTTCGGATTCCTGGGAAACCGGACACCAGGGGCGGGTCCTTCGAACCCGCGTCACCCGGCCTTATTCGATAATAATCTGATCCTAGACCCCACGGTTCTTGCTACGGTTATCACTCCAGAAAACGCAGCAGAACGTGTCAGGGATCTGGATGTGCCTCGTCGTGCGTTGGAACAGCAAAGAAGGCAAGTAGAAGCAGAAAGGCAAGGGATGGCCACACGGCAACGTGAGCTGGATGCGCTGGAAACTCGGCTCCGAGAGGAAACATCTAGAGTACATCAAAGGCATCAAACTAGGTTACCAGCAACGGGTGGGGTTATTAATCCGGCTGCTTTATTTATCACACCTCTGGATCAGCCGATACCAGTGGTGAACCAGGGAACCGCACCCCAACCGGCAACAGCGGGGGCACATCCGGCAAATTAGCGGGCCGGGTTACCCCTACCACAGACTAGAGTCACAACCGGCAACGATCTACCACCACCGCCACTATCACGATTCCGCACACCAGCCGGTCACTACAACAATCCCATGGACAACGTGTATGCGGCAACACTCGCATTAAATCAAATCCCCGTGGGAGAGTCACCCCATGCAGAGAAGACCCGGCAAGCAATCGATCTGTTGCACACTGCGGTGGCGCAGCAAGCCAATTATCCGGATCATAGAAGTGGGATGCACGGGACGCCATACGCCAGTCAGCAACAAGGGAATATCCAAACAAGTTCAGCACGGCGGAGGGAAGAGCAGCAGCAAATGCCGCCTCCTCCCCGCGTTCAGGCAGCATCAGCAGCACAGGCTGTTGTGGACAGTTCCAGGGCTCGGAGGGCCGCGGCCGGGTCTGCAGCGCATGGACTACCCGCAGCGCCGCGCCCAGCCGCGCCCCCCGCTGGATCACACGTTTCTCGAGCAAGGCCGGCCTCGACCATTCTTGCAGGACCCAAGTGTCTCTCGGACAATATCAGAGCTGAACCTTACCCGGAAAAATTCAAAGAGCCAGGAAAAGTAGTGAATTACGAGCCAACTATGGATCCAGAAACATGGCTAAGCAGTTATGAGATGGCAATGTCGATTCGCAACGCATCCGAGAATCTCCAAGCCAAGTTCATGTACTTGATGATGTCAGAAGGAGCAGCAAAGTTGTGGTTCACCAATTTGCCGGAAGGATCGATCAAGTCCTGGGAGGAATTGAAGACCGCGTTTGTCAAGCACTTTCATGGGACGTGCAGAAAATTGTTCACTATTGATGATCTAGAGCGATGCGTCCAGAAGAAGGGAGAGTCGGCGCGCAGTTGGGTGCGCCGGGTTATGGAGATACTTCACTCGTCCATAGATATTCAGCCCAAGGATGCACTACAAGCTATGGCAAAAATATGCAAGTATATACCTTTAGTGCAAAAGTTAACTCGCATGAAATCCAGTCGGAATGCGTCGGAGGTTACAATGGGAGAATTGATGGATGCGTGCAACAAACACGCTGCGACAGATACTACAGAGGAGGAAGTTGATGACAAGAAGGTAAAAGCAAGCACAAGTAATAGCGGAAGAACCGGCAATGGATCAGCACCGGGTAATAACGGAAATAGCCAGAACAAGCGCCCGTTTGAAGGAGGCTCCGAGTTTGTCGCCAACACAGAGGCCGGGTCTTCGAGACCCAGAGCAGAAGGAAATTTCAACGGAGGTAATCACAATGGAGGAAACTATCAAGGACCACCAAGGCCGAGTAACAATTGGGACATATTCAGAATGGCATGCCCGAAGCACAGCAGGAACGGCAGGCCAGCTAACCACTCCTTGGAGCAGTGCGCCGACTTACAAAGATGGAAAAATGAGGAAGTGAACAGAGCTATGCGAGGTGCAGGACGGGGAGGAGGACCGGGTCCAGGGGGAAACCCGGGCAACGGCCCACCCCCAGCCGGTAACCCGGCGGCTGGAAATCTAGGTAATAACCAAGGGGGAGCAGGAGGTTTCCAGGCTAACCCCAAACAATTGGGTCAATATCATGTGCATACCACAGGAGGTTCTAACAAGGACAAAAAGATACTGAAGCAAGCGGTCAACTCAGTTTCGTCGGCTGTCCCGAGATACCTGAGATGGTCAGAACAGGATGTAACATGGAGCAGAAGGGATCACCCAGAAAGAGTAGAACACCCGGGAGTCTTGGCTTTAGTAGTCGCACCGCAGGTCAATGGGTATGAGCTGAAAAAGGTTTTGATGGATGGTGGAAGTAGCATCAATATACTGTATTGGGAAACCTTCCTACGCATGGGCCTCAGGAGTCTCAGCTACAAAAAAGCTCAACAATTTTTCATGGGATAGTGCCGGGTCATTCAGCGTGCCCCGAGGGAAAAATCGCATTGGAGGTAGCTTTTGGGGAGTCAAAGGATAACTATCGAGTTGAGTGGCTCACCTTTGAGGTGGTCAAATTGCGCAGTCCTTATCACGCGTTATTCGGAAGGCCGGCTTATGCCAAATTCATGGCTAGGCCGTGTTACGTATATCTACAGCTAAAAATCCTGGGTCCCAAGAAGACCATTACCATACATGGAAATCGAGACATAGCAGCTGAATGCAATGAAGGAGACGCAGCAATGGCCAAGCAAGCCTGTAGAAAAGAAGAACTCAAGCACTACCGGTCCCAAGCAGACCCGGAGGACAGAACCACATCAAAAAGGCCGAGTACTGAAGGCGAAAGAGCAAAGTCCAAGGTAGCACAAGATACTAAAATGGTAGCTTTTATCGAGAATGACTCCCCCAAACAATCCGCTATAAGAGAAGAAACTACACGGCCGCTCACAACCAGCCACGTTATGGAAACACCTCACCCGGGTTGGCTAGTAAACCCGGTACTCATCATGAAAAAGTCCAACATGTGGAGAATGTGTATCGGTCACGTCAGCCCAGGACCGGTGCCCAAGAAGAACTAAACAATGTAATGGGCAGCAGGTTTCAGACGCGCTCTTTTCCTACCCATGGTACCTAAGGGGACTGGAAGGTTTTTAATGAGGCGGCCTGCTGATCCAAACTTTCTCGCATCAATAAAGAGATGGTTATCAAGTCCTATCTTGTTACAGCCTTTACTCCGATTACAAGTAAGTAGTATCCATGTGACATCAATACATCAGTATCATTAAGAATGTTGGGTATATATAGGTCTCGGGGGCTGGTTGCTCAAGTAGCGCAGCCACAGACCCAAAGACCCGGCCTTGATGCCTATGAGTTATAAGGGCCGGTTATTCGCAAACGAGTACGGCTGCAATCTTATAACTGGACAAAGGAGCCAAATTTTCTTGACTTTTCTTACTTAAGCTCGATGTGACTCGCACTAAAGTGGCATGATTTGCTCGCTTACGATTACAATCAGCCATGAAGCCCAATGGGACTTGTCTGACCCTGTTTTCGTATAGATGTAACAACATGGTATCCACGCGAAAGCCGGCTTACAGTACAAGATAGTCAAAAGGGTCATCTAAACCACAAGTTATGCAGAGTACAAGGCTAATAGCTGGAAACTCAACGTTTATCAAGCATAACTTCATTATCTATATGAAACAATTCCGGGTTTCGGCTTAGCGACAACAAGTTTGTTCTCTTCGAAAAAACCACACACCACAGACTCGGAAATTCGGGCCTTGGGGACTGTGGGTTTCAAAACAGAATCAAGCTGTTTCGTCGCTAAGCTCGAAAGACCCCAACGTCCGAGTCGTGGGGACTTGGGGACTTAAAGAAAAGTCCACCTGTCAAAACCCACGATACTCGGAAATAAAGAAGGAAATAAAAAGAAAGTCGGATATCAAGAATAAGTCCAAAAATAGGCAAGTATCAAGTTCATCCAAAGGCCTAGAAAGGCACGAGGTGTATCACAGAATTAAAGTGCGTTACAAGTTGCGACACTAGTATCAAGGGTGCACAGGCGCACCGTCAAAAGAATACTTGTTTTGAGTAAAAACATCAAATGATTGAAGTATTTTTATGGTATTTTGCTCATTCGGCTTCCTGAGTAGAGTCCACATCGTTGCCCTTACCCTCCGGGTCTTGCTCCTGGACTTGCTTTTTTCCGGCATCATCACCCGGATTCCTTGCGGCAGGACGGACTGGTGGAGGAACAGCTGGTGTAGAGGTGGCTGGCCCTGATAACTTGGCCTCTCTCTTTGCAGTTGCTTCCCTCTTCCTAGCCGAATCAGCAGCCCATTTCTCCAAAATATCAAAAGGCGGGGGTGCTTCCTCTGTAACAATTTTGCCTTCAGCGTCGTATGAACTCATAATCGTGTTCAGATCCATACTATCGGCCAAAGTGGTGGCCGAATGACGCACTGCAGAATGTACGGCCTTGAAGTCCTTGGGTGTAAACTTGGAGCCATCCGCTTTAAATTCTAGAAACCCGGATATTATCTTTGCCGGGTCAAGCTTTGGAAAGTAAGCCTTAGCTAGGGTAAAGGCCCGGGTCATACCAATCCGGCATGACGAGCGTTTCCATATTTCAATCCAGCCAGGCACGGTGGAGCAGGCTTTGATGAGATTTTCTTCACCCGGGTATACTTCAGTAGGCCACTTCACGGCGTCCAATATAAATTTCGTGCCGGCAAAGAACGTCCGGAGCACAGTCTTTAAAGTTTTAGCCTTTGCAAGGGCATCCTCCTATGGGGCCGCAAGGTTGGCACCTGCAGTTGAAGCAAAGGAAGGACGTATCAGTGATCCCGAGTATCATACAATAAAGTAAAGGCACGAAGACAGTCGGCAGCAAAAACTTACTAAGCAAGATCTGATAGGTATCGGTGACCTGGTCCGATAGTTTCTTCAGTGCGGTTTGAGCAGTATTGCACTTCTTCTGGTATTTAGAAACATCCTTCTTCAAGTTTTCCATGTCATCCTCGAGGGTTTCTCTCTGCTTTACCTCGGCAAGAAGAAGTTGTTCGGTCTTGAGCAAAATTTCATCAGACCGGGTAATCTGCGCCTGTAACTAGCAAGGAGCACAAGTATCAGTCGGATATTATGGCAAGTTGAGTATTGCGTAAAGTACCAAGCACAACTTCAGCAAGTCATGCTCGGAACTTGGGGACTAGGCATGCACTACGAGATATCAAGTATTATTACCTGGTGCTCTGCGGCCATGCGCTCCAGAATATTGCTCTCTGAAGTCTTCATAGTGAGGAGAGTGTCCATCAGTTGATCAAAAGTGCCATTACCCGTATCAGGGGACCCGGGGCCTTGGAAATTCCGAGAAGGAGTTTTCCTCTTAGTGGGAGGCGGCACCCGGGTCATTCGAATGTCGGAATCCGAGGCTCCTTCTCCTGCACCCAAGGTTGCAGCTCTTTTCTTCTTGCTTATGTGGGAGGCGATCGGATACTCGGCTTTTTGTGTGCCCGGGTTTATTGGTGACGCTTGTTCTTCGCCGCTAGACTCGGCTGTTGTTTTATCAGCTAGGTTTCCCTTACCCGGGTTATCGGTTGCCATATCCTCTTGGTCACTAATAATGACAGTGGCCCTATGGATAGTGAGAGTGAGCAGTCAGTGTGCAATCAGGAAAGGGTGATGAAAATGCGATAGAACGTCAGAAAAGGAACTTTACCCGGGATTCACCGCAAAGTCTGAAGGGAATTCGTTGCCAGACCCGGGCGAATCTGAAAAATATCAAGTGAGATTTCGTAAGAGAATGGTTCGGAAAGATTGTTTCCTCCAACAAAGGATAAGGTAAATACCGGTGTGCCGAGCCGGAGACGACGGAGTACCCGGGTTAAGAGCGTCATCACCCGGGTAATTCCGAGTCGCTCTGCGCTTGGTCATAGGCGACTCCTTCAAATACGGCCAGTGGAATAATGCCAAGTTAGCTCATGTATATCACCAAAGGAATACGAATTGAATACAAGGAGGCGATATGAAACCTTGAAGACGACCCCTCGGGGTTTTCTCTTAGATCCGACTTTAATTGTCGGCTCCACTTCGTCTTCATCACTGGCGGATTCCACTTTGCCGTCAGTTTCTTCTTCCTCGTCATCCTCCTCTTGTTCTGGATATCATCAAAGTTAGTTAGAAAATGAAGGAGTTGCGACGAACTTAAAGGAACCAAGTAAAATCCGGAGAGCACCTTCGTCCGAGTTAACGGCCTCTTCTTGCTCCTCTGGACTCTCGGAGCTAGGAGAAGTGTTGATCTTCCAAAAATCATCATCAGCCTGAAATAAAAGTATCAGTACAAGGGTTATCAACTGTATCAAGTGGAAAGAGCAAGGGTAAAGACGTCAAAATTGGATCTTCACCTTGGGGGCTGGGTTCTCGAGTGTGAAGGGCTCTAATCCGGCTATGTTCCGGATTACCTCAAGTTTTTCTGTCAGAAAACCCTTGATAGTTTTATGGGTGTCACCAGCCGGGAAGCTGTTGTCAGAGTACCGGAGCGGGTCCGTGGTTTGCCCCGAATACTCGCACATTAACTTTGTGCGGATGGAATTGGGTTGAATCCGGAAATCGACCCAAGTTTTCACCAGGTTGAGCCCGATGAGACCTTGGGCCGCGAGAGTGGTGATTTTGGCTAGCAGAGGTTGAATTGCCTCCCTGTCCGAGTCAGGGGCAAAGGCATTAAATTTCTCAGAGATGTCAAGAAGGCCCTCTGAGTAACCCGGCAGTTTCTTTTGGACGGGTGGGGAAGTGTCTTGGCAGTAAAAGTACGAGAGCTGCCAGTGCTTGACGTGGGAGTTAAGGGTAAGAGGTGGCATCAGAGAATTCTTGCGGCGCTGGATAGAAACCCCGCCGCAAGCGAGAAGTGCCCCGTCACCCCTTTCGCGGCACGGTTTGCACTGGAAAAGCTCAACGAAAAGAGCCAGACTTGGCGGAGTGCACAAGTATGATTCGGAAAGGACGATAAAGTGGGAGATATTTAACACAGAATTAGGACCTATGTCAAATACACGAAGGCCATAGTGGCTCAGGATGTCGCGGAAGAATGGGTGACCCGGAGGACGAAAGCCCCGAGTCACGTGCTCTACAAAGCATATTACCTCATCCTTTGCCGGTGTAGGCCGGGTCTCCTTACCCGGCACCCTCCATTGGATATCCTCTTGAGGGGGAAGAATTCCTAGCTCGACCAGTTCTTCTAACTTGGCCTTGGTGACCGTAGATCGCGCCCAGTTGGCGGATATGGAGTTGGTGGTCTTGGCCTTGGTCGGTGTTTTTCCCTGCTTCTTGGGAGCCATGTGGTTGACCTGCAAAGCACGAGGTAGAAGGATACAAGGAATAAGACACGGAAACTGTGAGCTGGCCGAGTATTGGTGGGTGATATCGAGACATGGAAATTGCATACTATCCGGGTGTCAATCTGCAGAGTGAGGTTCGAATTATCCGGGTATCGAGCATCGTAATAAAAGTTATGGGGGTCTATGCATTGAAAGAGCTTTTGAGGACGATGAATGGTTGCACAGACACTTATTGCGAATAAAAAGAACCGGAAAGGGGAGGATTTTCCGGGTGACAGAGATAAGGGCGGAAACTCTGAGTGGCCCGAGCCCGGATTGGAGACTCCGTTTTTAGATTTGCGGTAAAATTAACAAATGTGGGCGGTAGGAAAACGCAATAAAGTCCATATCCCACGTATTGGATGAGCTAGAATGAATACAAGCGATCTAATTCGGCATGACCGGGAAAATGACCGGCGGGTTGACCTAGATCTAATTTGAAGAAAATCAAGAAATTGCGGAGGCTAATTAATGGGTATGGGAATCTTACTGGAGGAGATTGAAGTGAAGCTCGACGGAGGCAAATCGCGCAAGATTGGTGCCCCTTTGCGATTCCCGACGGGCCGGTTGGGGGTTTGGCGGCGGATCTTGGCGGCGGTGCAGAGTGAGCTGTGGTGGAACGCAGCCGCCGGCCAATAGGCTCCGGAGATGCGCGTGGGATTTCCGTGGCGGCGCTCTGTGAGATTGAGCACGGAGAAAGAAAGGAAGAGGAATGGGGGAAGTGAGCCGTTGGGGTTAGGGTTACCCCTACGGGCATATTTATAATGGTTCATGTGGATAAGTTTGGTTCCGCGAGCGGGAGCCGGGGATTGCGGAGTAACGGCTATTTGTTTTAATTTTGCGAAATATGCTTTAAGTGTTGAACGTGATATCTGGGCAGAAATAAGAAGGAGATATTCTTCATAATATCAAGGTCAATTATCGAGTAAAGTGCAGAATCTTGACACTTTTATCAGGGCTTAGACCCGGAAAGCTAAGCCGGGTATTTGGAGAAGAGCCGGGTTACCATATGGCCACCGTGGAGTTGGGCCTAGCTACTTATCAAAGCATCTTAACCCGGCCTCCATATATTTGTGAGATTGGTATTTTTGCAGGGAATAGCAAGCACTTCAAGGAAGAATCCGTGAAGCCCAAGCTATTCTGGGGACTACTGACGGAGGGATAATAACCCGGTAGGCCAACTCCAAGGTGTAACCCGGCCCAAGGGACACGGCGCGGGATCCGGCTAAGGATAATGAAACTTCTGGAAGGCCCAAAGTTTGTAGGCCTCGTAACCCGGATTGTGGGTTGCGGTAAGGAAAGCTAGGGTTTGTAAGCAGTGTCCGGGTAGAATTCAGGGTGCGCCTTGGAGGGCAAGTCAGGAGGGTACGGTGCTTTATAAACCGACCCCTACATCTAGTTTGGAGAGATCTAAGAACCCTAGCAATATCGCTTGATATCGAGCATCCAGTGTAACCCGAGAGTTGAGTTATTATATCAAGATCGGAGACTCGGCAACTTTGATTGCCGGCTACCAGATCGATTATCATCATGTTTTCTTCTGAGCTAAACCCTCTCCCAAACACCTGTGTCGTCTTGCCCCAAGATCAGTTACCCCCGGTAACGTCTGCCGTGACTATCCCACGACAGTAGGGACATGCTCCGGAGAATCCAGAGATCATGTGGAATGCACAGGCTGATACTCATTTGTAAAACCCATGCAAAAGAGTTGGTATAACTGAAATAAAAACGAAGATGTGGAATTCAGGATGATCACTCTTGCGGTGATCCCTTTTGGTTCCAGTAGAGAGCCTATGGCTATGAGAGTTGGAATTGCCTAGCCATCCTGAGGTAGAACAGATTTCTCAGGATCCAAAGAAACGGTACTTGGGTTAAAGGTCAGCATCCTGTACTGATAGCGTGAGCATCACATGGTTATGAAACCACATGACTCAACTCACCGCAATTCAGCACATTCCGGGACCTTCGGTTCAAGTCCAAGGTTAAAAACCAAAACAAAGGAGTAACTACTCTCTTAGTGTCTTAAGGAACACTACGAATAGCAATCATGGAGTATCTTTCCAAAAACAACGATAGCTCCGGAAGAACTTGAGCAAAGGATAACGGATATATTCGAGATGGCAAGCAGATCTCGAGGTTCAGGATTTTAGACTTTGGAACATGTAAGAATGTGGAATCCACACAACTCTGAGAGATTAGAATGGAAAGGAAATCTCCCAGTTTGAATTGAGGGATAACGGAACATGGGACACACACGACTCTAGAAACTGAACACTAGGTCAACCTGGGTAACAGACGTCATTGCCGAAGAAGGCACCTAGGTTTTGAATGACTAGAAGAGATAGCAAAACCGTTTTAAATCAAAACAGGTAAGGAGACCCAGACTTAGAGCGATACCAGATAAGGAGTAAAAAGAATCCTAAGAAGGTTTTCACAATCCATTTGGAGTTTCAAAGTAGTTTTCACAAACACTAGACTCAACATCGACCAAGCAGAAAGGTTTTCCTACAGGCAGTCCTGCTCTGATACCACTTCTGTCAGACCCCGGACCCAGAGATATACACACTGTTATGTGCTCCTAGCCATGGACTCACAAGGGCTTCAGGGTTACCAGCCCCGGCCGCAACAAACAACGGCAGGCAGACCGGATTCATCGGCACGTAGTCCGGATCCCCGGCCTACTACTCCTTGTATCCATGCTAGTCATAACCAATTATGCATACCCAAGCGTCCACGAGTCGGATGAAACTGAAGGCACGGGACCAAAGTTATACAGAGCTGCTATGTGTCCAGAAAGTGCAACAACAATCGAGGGTTACTGGGGTTACCTCGCCCCAGGCCGATCACATCGACAGGCGGGCTCGGACATGGATCATCGGCTCCACAACCCCTCGACTGCGACAACTATGCAGGCATAGCCAAAACTGTATAACAATGAGCTCAAAACCAACAACCGATCAAAGCAGTACTCTAAACATGAAGCTTTATTAAGCAAGTAATACTAGAGTATAGCTTACAAACAGAGGTCACATGACCCAACATTACATCAGACAACGGAAGGCAAATTATGTTGCTAGTCAACAAGAACCAAAAAGGCCTAAGAGGCCGCAACATAAGGCGACGTCCCGGCCCATAGATTCCAAGCTGCTACCTGGGAACCCCAAACTACTCGTCGATGTCCACGTTGAAACACCACCGAACTGAGGAACTCCACCTGAACCAAGTTGAAGCAAACATGAGTACGGGAGGTACTCAACAAGACTTATTTAACCTATTATATATCTGCTTCTTTTTGAAAGAGTTATGAAGGTTATTTTGCGTAAAGCCATCTTTGGTTTCCAAGTTGAGGGAGGAACAGCACGTCTCATGGAGTATTTTGAAAACAGATGAGAAATCTACTCAACTACTGATATCATCATCTTTTTAATCCACCAAATCATATCAGCACCTCGTGCTTCGAAGAGCACCACCTCAAGTTGTTCCGGTAACTCATGCTACAAGGTAACCCCTCTCGGCATCTCCGAGGAGGCATCCTTCATTCGTTATCAGCAAATTTTAATCATTCCGTTAAAGTTGTTTATGATCACAGAATCTGTCACCAAGTCGTCCTTAACCGCGGACACGGCTTTTCGAAAAGATTTAACCCTGCAGGGGTGTACAACTTTAACCACACGTACCAACCAACTCTTAATGCCAGTACATTAGCACTATTCCGGGAAGTGCCGGCAGATGGAGGTTGACCACGACCTTTCCCTTGCTTCGCCTATTCCATGAGTCGCTCCGAGTAGAGATGGACCGCCAATAGGGAGTGGCCATCTCCTCCCGGGTCTCTATCGTTGTGCGCAATGCTCGACGGTTACCTACCCGCAGAGCGCCGATACATCACCACATCCTAGTTTTGAAAGTGTTTTGATATCCCCGCAAATCCAAATGGAAAGCCTGAACTAGGCAACTCATGGAACAAACTAGGCAAGTTGAGACCGAGGGGAGTCCAATCCCCCGTGTGGATGCACGCTCAGTCTTGGCTCGCAGACGAGAACTCGCTCCTAGGGGCATGAACGAGACAACCACCACAGACCCTCTGTGGTCTCGTCATCCACACCTTTAAATCATGTTAACCAAATACTCTTAAATTCCACAACATCCTACCATACTAGATTCATTCGCAACTCTGATACATCAACCGGATGGAGCAGAGATCAACAGACATGTATGACTAAGCATGGCATATTTGAGGCTTTGGCGATACACACAAACAAATCCTATGTCTGCTAGGAGCATTGAATCATGATATCTGGGTTATGCAAATAAATAGGATAACTCTATCTATTGACTCAAGATACATTGGAACCGGATGCATTTGTACGAGAATGAAAAGTCTTTCGAAATCATATATGGGCAGATAAGAGGTTATGCTTGCCTTGCTTCAAGAAAACCAGATAACGTCTTCAGGAATAAGTGCTTGACTTGGTTGTTAAGATCAAGTATTCGCCATTGGGGTTGCTAGCCTTCACTTCGGAGTCGCGTTCTACCGAGGGGGAACAACACCGAAAAGAAGAACAACAGTCAAACATGGCATCGATGCAATGCACAATATGTATGCATGAGCAAGTTAATGCACTTCGATGAAACCCTAAACATGCTCGATGGGTTGCTAGGGTTTGCATGGAAGATATGCAATTTTACTGGAATTTATCCCGAAATAGACCCCGGAGGGGGTTTCAGGCGATTATAAAAGTGAGTACCATTTTAGTTGCTCAAATGGGTTTGAAAACATCATAACTAGATTGTACTTGTCATTTTGAGCAATTTGGTATATAACTTTTAATTTTCTAATTTTAGTGAATAAAAACTTATTTTCTTTATTTTAATATGATTTAACAATATTAAATAATACTCAAAAC
Source organism: Alopecurus myosuroides (assembly GCA_028641055.1). Taxonomy (NCBI): domain Eukaryota; kingdom Viridiplantae; phylum Streptophyta; class Magnoliopsida; order Poales; family Poaceae; genus Alopecurus; species Alopecurus myosuroides. Next base: position 117,767,126 of record CM054061.1, read on the forward strand.
TGAACTTTGTCAAACATGTGTGAAAATGATATAGTTGGGTAGAGTTTATTTTTCTGATCATTTCTATATTTTTTTCATAATTTTCTGAGTTACAGAAATGAAGATATTCATTTTCTAACTTTAATTATATTTCTGTAATTTAAATACAGGTGGGGCCCACGTGGCATACTTCTTTTTCAAAAAAACAGAGAAAAGGCCACGATGACATCAGGGTGATGCAAAGGTGACGTCACCGGCTCTGCTCCTCACAGATGAAACCGAAATCGACGAATTCGCTGGGTGTTTCGTGGAATTGATCGGTCCATGAGCTAGAGGAGGCGACTACGAACACAACGGTGGCAGCGCCGCTCGGGGATGTCCGCCGGAGACTCGCCGGCGTCGAGGAACCGCGGCGGCGGGGCACAGACGACGGCGGGAACAAACTACAATGCACGGGAGGAAGATCAGAGGTGACAGGGATGCTCACGGGGACGCCACGAACGCGTTGGCGGTGTCGGTGAGGCGAAACGAGGGAAGACGGCGGCGGAATCGGGCCCGGCGAGCTCTGCCGGAGGCGGAGAAGACGCAGATGGCGGCGGGAATTACGGCACTCCCGGCGCGATTCCTTGCTCGAGGAGGGGTAGGAGGACGTGGCGGTCCTTCCTGTGGTGTCGGAACGGCGGGGGAAGCGACGTAGCGGCGGCGACGACAGATCGTGGCCGAACTAGGGTTTCGGTCAGGAGGGAGATACAGAGAAGGAGAGGAGGGCGACCTGGGGGGGTTCTGCGAGCTCGGCTCGTTCGAGACGTCTCCTGGGGTCCTCATCCCCTCGCAACAGGGAGCAGGAGGTGGCATCAGCGGCCTCGGCGGATCGGCCACGCAGGTGGTCCTTCTGGCCAAAGGAAGAAGAAGGAAAAGTAAAGGGGACTTTTCGGTAACCCCCTGTAATTTTGGGAAATTGCAAAAGAGTCCTTTTCTCTTTAAAAACAAAACATAAACCACTGTTTTGAGGGCTTTTTTGGAAACAGAAAAATTGCCAAAAATAGTTTTTGAAAAGTTCATGAAATTTCCAACAAAACCATAACTTGGGTTGGTGCATTTGAATTATTTTTCAATACAAAATTTTGGAACCCATTTTAAGTACCAATTGTGGGATTTTTGTCAAACCATTTAAATTCCTAATTTAAATTGTTTCAACATGGTTCAAATTGTTGTTTCATGCATGTATGAGATGAACACACACCACACACCCTAATTAGCAAAACTGGGATGTTACATCCTCGTACGTGTGGATACTGGCAGAGATGTTGTACGATCAGCACTTCGACGATCACGTGATTGGATCGGCTGGATCGGATCGTTGTACTACACGACATCGACGTGATTCATCGATAATCTGCACCTGCGTGTCTAGTGGTAATCCTCGTTGCCTTCTACCTCGGCTAGATCTTGGAAGTACCGCGTAGAAAAGTTTTTGTTTATCTCTACGCGTTCCTACATGGTAGACACAAATGGCATGGTTTTTGGCTCAAGGTTTGGATGCAAGAGAAGTATTCCCTCTCAGTACATGTTTTTGGCTAGCAAGGCTGGTAGCAAGCATAAGAGTTGAGGGAAAACAAACAACCGTATATATTATAAAACCAATCATGCTATCTTCCTTGGAAGTACAAACAATCTTAACTTGACAATACTAATCTTATGAGCTAACAAGAAATAAAGATCATGGAATAATATATCTACATGCAACTCCCTCTTTTCTACTTAAGTCTCAATGTATTGTTGCTACTGACCAATGCTAAGTTTGCCAAAACCAACTAGATTAACTTGATGCTCCAATATCGGTACCAATACTAATAACAAGATCAACCATATAACAGAAATTGCAAGCTAAAATAAAGTGTAGAATATTATGAAACTTCTCAATAATATTCCATAAAGGCAACTCAAACCAAAGTATACAACGATAACCAACTAAAGAGTGATACTTCCATACTGCAAACCATCCTATATGATATTTTCTCTACTCATGGTATGACTCTACTAAAAGTTAAACATGTGAAAGATAAAGGTGTGATACCGCGGCACTCCCCCAAGCTTGGAACAAGCAAGGGGATGCCAATACCAATGACGAATTAATTCTTAGGTGGCGGTGGTGGTGAGTCCTTCCCATCACCAGACTTCCAAGGTAAATGATCTCCATCAACAAATGATGTCCTGGTGTCCAATATCCTGAAACTGGCAGCTGAACTTATACATTTAAACATGTTCGCATACTCACAATTCTAATTCTGCACGTTGTAGAGTTCAGCTTGTAATTTGTTGGTGGTCTGAGTGAGTGATAAAATCTCCTCCCAAAGCTTTGAAATCTCCTTCTTGTGCTCAGCTATCAGTTCCATCTTTATTCTGTGGATGATGTCCACTTCACGCTCCGACATCTTCTTGTACCTAAAGACTTCTTGCTCCATCTTTTCCATCCTAGCTTCCAGGTTCCCTTCCCCTTTAGGACCCTGAACATCTTCTTTTTTCACCACCCCATCCTTGATCAGAAACTCCTTGGGATGCATCTTCAACTCGTTCATGCATGGGTTGACGACATTCTCAACGAAACTGTCTTTGGGAGTTCCAGGAGAAGACATCGTGGCTCTAAATCTGAAGATGGGATCTAGCAGAAACAAGTCGAAACAGAAACACGACGAGAAAACGATATACGACCCTCGGGGGTCCGGGGGATTATATAGCAGAAATATGTATAACGGAAGGAAAGTGCAAGTCGAAAACGAGTCAGAGAGGGGCTCCGCGGCTCCCACACCATAGAGTGGCACGACTAGGGGTGGGCCCGTGCCGCCACATGGTGTGGTGCCCTCGTGAACCTTCTCCCACTCCTCTTCGGCTTGATATTTTTTTATATTTTCCATATATCAAAAATTTAAAACTTGGAAAGTAATTCGTGAACTTTCTCTTAACATAACTGTTACCTATTCGAAAACGGACTATGCAGATTCTCGAATTTTCTCCCTTATGAACTCTTTCGGTGTTACCACTTCAATAGTATCAACATCTTCATCATAAGAATCTCCGGAAATATAATGTTTGCGTATTTTCGCATTTACCACTTGTGTAGTGTTATCCTTGAGAGAATCAATTTTAATTGAACCCGAACGATACACCTCTTCAATAACATATGCTCCTTCCCATCTCGAGAGTAATTTTCCTGCAAAAATCTGAGACGAGACCGATACAATAGAACTTTCTCACCAACATGAAACTCTCTCTTAAGAATTCTCCTATCATGACATTGTTTAACTTTACTTTAAAGAGTCTAGCATTTTCGTAGGATTCACATCTCCATTCATAAAGAGAACTCAAATCAAGCATTCTTTTCTTACCAGCAAGTGTAAAATCTTTATTAAGTTCTTTCACTGCCCAATAAGCTTTGTGTTCTAATTCTAAAGGCAAGTGACAGGCTTTTCCATAAATCATTTTATAAGGAGACATGCCCATAGGGTTTTTATAAAAAGTTCTATAAGCCTATAAAGCATCATTCAACTTATCAGACCAGTTTTTCCTAGATTTATTAATAGTCTTTTGCAATATAGATTTAATTTCTCTATCTGATAATTCTACTTGCACACTGGTTTGAGGATGATAAGCTGAGGCAATTCTATGATTAACATCATATTTAGCAAGGGTTTTTCTAAAACCACCATGAATAAAGTGAGAACCTCCATTAGTCATAACATATCTAAGCACGCCAAACCTAGGGAAAATAACTTCTTTAAGCATTTTTAACGAGGTTTCACCATCAGCACTTTTAGTAGGTATAGCTTCTGCCCATTTAGTAACATAATCAATAGCAACAAGAATTTGAGTATAACCATTTGAAGGAGGAAACATACCTATAAATTCAAATCCCCAACAATCAAAAGGTTGAATAACCAGAGAATAATTCATAGGCATTTCACTACGTCTAGAAATATTACCAACTCTTTGACATTCATCACAAGATAAAATCTATAAAAGGGGTAGGCCAATAGAAACCAGATTGTAGAACCTTTTGTGCGGTTCTATCTCCAGCATGGTGTCCTCCATAAGCATTACCATGGAATTTTATCAATATTTATCTTTGTTCATATTCTGGAACACATCTTCGCATAATACCATCTAATCCTTCTTTATATAAATGTGGGTAATCCCAAAAATAATGCCTCGAATCATAAAAGAATTCCCTTCTTTGTTGAGCTGTAAATGTTGGAGGCAAATACTTGGAAACAATAAAGTTCGCATAATCTGCATGTCATGGGCTATCCCGACAACTTACTTTTATTGCAGCTAGTTGTTCATTTGGAAAACTAGCATTAACAGGAATAGGGTCATAAGCAATGTTTTCCAATCTAGATAAATTATCAGCAACATGATTTTCAGCACCCTTTCTATCCACAATATGCAAATCAAACTCTTGTAAAAGCAACACCCATCTAATAAGCCCAGGCTTAGCATATTTCTTTTCCATAAGGTATTTAATAGCAACATGATCAGTATGAATAGTGACTTTTGAATCAACAATATAAGGTCTAAATTTATCACATGCAAAAACTACAGCTAAGAATTTCTTTTCAGTAGTAGCATAATTCTTTTGAGAAGCATCAAGACTCTTACTAGCATAATGAATAACATTCAATTTCTTATCTATTCGCTGTACAAGAACAACACCTACAAATAAAATCACTAGCAGCACACATAATTTGAAAAGGTAAATTCCAATCAGGAGGTTGAACAATAGGAGCAGTAGTTAAAGCTTTCTTTAAAGTTTCAAAAGCTTCCTTGCAATCATCATAAAAAACAAAAGGTACGTCTTTTTGAAGATGATTAGAAAGAAGGTTTGATATTTTATAGAAATCTTTAATAAGCCTCCTATAAAAACCAGTATGACCAAGAACACTACAAATACATTTAACATCCCTGTGACAAGGAATTTTCTCTATGGCATCCACTTTCGCTCTGTCAACTTCAATACCTCTTTCAGAAATTTTATGTCCAAGAACAATTCCTTCATTAACCATAAAGTGGCATTTCTCCCAATTAAGAATAAGATTAGTTTCCTCACATCTCTGCAAAACTTTATCAAGGTTGTGCAAGAAGTTATTAAAAGAAGTTCCATAGACCGAGAAATTGTCCATGAATACTTCCACAATTTCTTCACAAAAGCCATGAAAAATGGAGACATGCATCTTTGAAACGTAGGAGGAGCATTAGACAAACCAAAAGGCATACGTCTATAAGCATAAGTTCCATAAGGACAAGTAAAGGTTGTTTTCTCTTGATCTTGTTTCCTAACAACAATTTGAGAAAACCCAGAATAACCATCAAGAAAGAAAAAAATGAGTTTTCTTAAACAACCTCTCTCGAATTTGATCAATAAAGGGTAAAGGATAATGATATTTCTTAGTAACTTTATTAACCTTTCTAAAATCAATGCACATTCTATAACCGACTACTACTCTTTGTGGAATAAGCTCATTATTTTCATCAGGCACAACAGTCATTCCACCTTTCTTAGGGACACAATGCACATGGCTTACCCATATACTATCAGCAATAGGATAAATAATACTAGCATCAAGGAGTTTTAATACCTCATTTCTTACCACATCCTTCAACTTAGGAATTAAACGATGTTGATGTTCAACAACTGGCTTTGCATACGGTTCAATATTAATAGCATCGTGACATATAGTAGGGGAAACCCCTTTCAAATCATCAAGAGTATATCCATTAGCTCCACAGTGTTTCTTCAATATTCCCAATAATCTTTCCTCTTCTTCACGTGAAAGTTTGGAACTAATAATAACAGGATATATTTTCTTCTCATCAATAAAGCATATTTAAGATCATCGAGTAAAGGTTTCAAATCAAAAATAGGATCCTCTTTGGGTGGTAATGTGGTACCCAAATCCTCCACAGGTAAATTGTGTTTTAGTATCACTGGTTGACGAAGTAGAATATCTTTAATTTCATTTCTTATTCCATAAAGACCTCACTTTCACGAACCTCCATGAATTGTTGCAAAGCATTGTTAGGGGCAAGAGCAATAGAAGCAAGTTGTTCAACTTTAAAAAAATTCATCGGGTAATTCAGTTTCATAAAAAGCTCTAGCAAATTTAGAGAAAACTCATAAGATTTTCTATAAAATTTAGTCAAAATTTTCTCCTTTCTACAATCTATAAAAGCACCGCAAGTGTTCAAGAAATATCGAACAAAAATAATAGGACAAGTCTTACTAGCAGCTTTACCCAATACTAGAAAATCAGTAGGATATTTGGTTTTACCACATAAAACTTCCACATCTCTAACAATACAAATCGGAAAGATAGTTTCTCTATTAGCAAGTTAATAGCAACATCAATATCTTCAAGTTCACAAGAACCAATTTCATGCATGATTTCTTTATAAATCTTATAAGGAATAACACTAGAACTTGCACCAATATCACATAAACCATAATAGCAGTGATCACCAATCCTAATAGAAAGCACATGAACACTAGTTTTCTTAGATCTATTAGGATGGGAAACAATATTAGAAGCATCCTCACAGAAGACAATGTGTCCATCTTCTACATTTTCAGAAACAATATCTTTAACCATAGCAATTGTAGGTTCTATAGTCATTTGTTCATCAGGTTCAATAGGTTTCTTTATACTTTTGTTAACCACACTAGATACCATAGAATGTTCCTTTACTTTAGCAGGGAAAGGCATTTTCTCAATATAAGTTTCAAGCACAACATGATAAGAACATGCACTTCTATGTTTCTAGCAGGAACACAATTAACAATATGTTTATAAGGTGCATGATATCTGTGATACTCCTATTTAGGAATATCAAGATAGGAAGCAAACGCTTTAAGACAGTTTGCAAAAAATTGAGAATCAAGACCACAAACAACACTAACATTATAGAAATCATCAGTTCCCATAAAAGATTTAACGGATTCATAATCATAATTTATACCTGACTTCCGACATTTGTCATTCTACCATCCTTCAGTATTTCCTTGAATATGATCAAGAAGGTCCCATATACTTCTTCCTTCATACATGTGAATGATCCAGAACAAGAAGCATCCAATAAATCATTATCATGAAGAGAAAGCCTTGCATAAAAATTATTGATAACAATATTACTCGGGAGCTCATGAGTAGGGCATTTAAGAATTAATAACTTCATTCTCCCCCAATCTTGGGCAATACTCTCTCCATCATGAGGCCAAAAATTATCTATTTGATTCCGGTCTTTATGAATCTCACTGGGAGGATAGAATTTAGAATAAAAGAGACGTACAATTTCCTCCCATCCAATAGATTCACCATTCTTCAGCATTTTAAACCATTCAACAGCTTTTCCTATGAGTGAAAAGAGAATAATTTTCTTTTAACTTGATCCATTGTAATACTTGCACACCTCAATAACTCACATAATTCATGTATAAAGAGAAAATGATCACCAGGATGGACAGTTCCATCTCCATAATAGCAGTTATCCATAACACGTCCAACAATTTTCATACGTATTTTATAAGGATCTAATTCAGAAGATAACAGGTCATCTAATACCCTTGTAGTAATAGTAGTTCCCTTAAACAAAGAACCATATGGACTATCCATAGTAAAATAAAACATCGGATAGAAATAAAAACATCACTCACAGTAAAAGTTTCTCTTACCAATAGCGCAAAGCTCCCCGGCAACTGCGCCAGAAAATAGTCTTGATGACCCACACGTATAGGAGGTGTATCGTAGTACTTTCTATAAATAAGGGTGGCGAACCCAACGAGGAGAAGAAGGTGTTGACAAGCAGGTTGGATATAGAATTCACTGTAAACACTAGCAAACGGGTTTTCGGTGGTTTTTCATATAGCAGGTAAATAAAGTGCGAGTAAATAAATAACAGTAGTAATAATTGCAGCGAGTGTACCAATCCTTTTGAGAGCAAAGGACAAGCCGGTTGGTTTACTTATGGTGACTAATCGTTCTCGAGGACCCATTGGAATCTCGTCAAGTGTTTTCGCTTCATATAGTTGATTAATGTTTATTGTTTTGATAGGTGTTGTGTGTGTGAACCTATGCTAATGCACCGCCCAACTAGGACTAATACATACTTGTGATTAAACCCCCTGCAAGCATCCGCAAATACAAGAAATAATTAAGATAAATCTAACCACAACCTTAAACTCTGGGATCCTACACTCCCTCGTGCATCGGTTTCCTAACGGGTTTTTAGGTCATTGTCACTCCGGCATCCCCACAATTAGTAGCCAAATACACAATGCATCCTCCTAGTCCCATAAAGGTGAAGTATCATGTAGTCGATGTTAACATGACACCACTAGAAGAATAATACCACAACTGAAATATCAAACCATATAGATATTACTTCAACATAATTCCACTAGTAACATCATGACTTCTCCCATGTCCTCAAGAAATAAACAAACTACTCACGAGATATCATATGGATAATAATCATAGGTGATATAATGGTAAATAAGAATCTGGTCAGAAAGTGCAAACACCGATAAATCTCACAAGCATCAATTACTAACAAGTAATCCACATGGGAGAGAGATCTAGTGGAAAACAACGATAAAGACCCCTAATTATTACATCGGGAAGAAGGTGGATGGTGACGGTGATTGTGCTGGTGATGAGGATGACGACGATGATGATCTTGCTGAAGCCTAGAGGGATGACGGTGACGATGGCGATGATTCCCCCTCTACTAGGAGGAATTTCCCTAGAAGATTCTCCCTGCCGGAGAGCTTTTGCTCTCTCTGATGTTTTCCGCCCCAAGGCGGCGGCGGAATATTTTCTTGATGATGTATTGTGGATTAGGGTTCCCTAGGGGTCAAGTACGTGAAAGGGGGCGTCCAGAGGTGGGCCAGGGTGGCCACACCACCTGGCTGCATGGCCAGGGGGCGCGCCACCCCATGGTGTGGGCCCCTAGTGGCCCCCTCTGGCTGCCCTCCTGGCTAGCTTCCGCCTAGGGACTTCTAAGAACTCTTCGGTACCCCCCTCTTATTTTGTTCTTCTGAAATAGGGTATCTCGACGGTGATTTTTCCATCAGATTTCTGGTCCCGGTGTTTATTCTCCAAATTATTAAACATGCAAAATAAGATGAAATAACATATGTAATGCATCATAACATGAAATATATTGATGGATAACAGAAAGTAACGATATAAAATAGTGATGCAAAATGGACGTATCATCATCCAAGGCATCAAACTCTGACAACAACTCCTGTTAGGATCAAGTCAAGCAATAACAATATGCACGTAGAAAAATCATTAAGATATTTGTGCACTCAAAATAAGCAAGCGTTCTGTATTGGTCCCTGGCACCAGGATGTTATGGATAAAAGAACATTATAGGGGGTTTGGATGGTCAATGGAAGAAAGTCTCACACAACTGAAAGTGATCATTAGACTAGAGGAAGTCTTATAATCGAAGTTATGCAAGGAGTAGTGATTTCCACGCAACGGAAGCACATAGAACTATAAATGACTGAAAGCTCTCCAATGGAACTAGTGAAGGTGCATCCAAGTTGCTTGCTCATGAAGACCTAGATCACTTTTGCTCACCATTGGAATATACAAGCCAAGTACTATAACGTTAGGTTCCCCACATAGTTATGCAAGTCATGATATGAAAACTCTTTCCAAACTGAAATATTGGTTCTAAATAATCACAAGTGTGGAATAAATGATATTAATTCTGCCCCTCTCTCTTTATTATCTCTCTTTTGCCCTTTTTTGGCCTTTTCTCTTTATTTTTTGATATATAACCTCACTGGTAGGGGAAACACTTTATTTTAACATGAATCATCACACTTTAAGTACTCATAACTCAAACTGAAATATCTTTGATGTATATAAAACTAAATGCTCCTGCCAATGTAGCAGTATGAAAAATAACAATGAAGCATGACATCAAGTAACATAATGAAGATGGATGTTGTATGGTAATATATCTCGGAATGGATATGGAAATTCCATGGTAGGTAGGTATGGTGGCTGTTTTGAGGAAGATAATTTTTTACTTATGTGTATAAGAACAAAGTTCTCCCACGGGGTTTGGATGCACTGACAAAGTTTGCACCAACTCTCAATGTGAGAATGAGAAATTCACATTATCGAAGAGGCTAGCAACTATGGATGGTGGAAGTGCTAGAAAACCGCAACATAAAACTCACAAGTTAAAATATAACAACTAAAATTATGATCTTACAAGGCATAATGAAAATCACTCCAAGAGGGTCGATGGCAGTGACAAGTCACTATTAGCTACCCCGACCGTAGCTCGTAACAAAAAGCCATCACGATTGCTATCAACAAAGGAAGTCATATACCATTATCATATCAACTGGTTATTTGAGAGTGGCACGGTTTCAAGCTTTTAGAGCAACCATTATATGTTTTTACTCTACTAAACCAGCAAGTTTACCATTAATCATGTTAATATCTCAAAACAACAACAAATAATTAAGTGAAACAGTTTAGTGATCTACAAGAGTATGTGAGTTTTCCGTTATACCATCTACCACATGCATCATTTTCTATTTCCATCAGGAACCATTCAATATATATTTTAACACAAACTCTCCAAATAATATAGAAATGAGACAAGAGAGTACTAATACTACTCTACTAGAACTAACAGCTCTGAATAATATATGCATGAAAAACAAGAGCTAAAAGGGATTGCAGTTGCTAGAAGAAAAACTAAGAATACGAGCATAACGAGTATTCATATGAAAAACCGGAGCGTGTTTCTCTCCCAGACAAGAATTCTAGGTTCCAACAATATTATTTAAAGCAAGGAAAAGAAAATAAAACAAAATAAAAACAAACAGACGCTCCAACTAAAATTCATATTATGTGACCGAATAAAAATATAGTTTCACTAGAAGTGACCTAATAAATTGTTGATGAAGAAGGGGATGCCTTAGGCATCCTCAAGCTTAGACGCTTGAGTCTTCTTAGAATTTTCTGGGATGAACCACGGGGGCATCCCCAAGATTTGGATTTTCACTCTTTTTAATCACATTATATCACCCTCTTCTCTTGACCCTTGAAAACTTCCTTCACACCACGCTCAAAGTAATTCGCATTGGAGGGTTAGTGCACAATCAAAACTTCACATGTCCTGCATGGGCACAAGCGTTATTAATAATTTTAAACATTAGCTACAGCCACTGATGTTTTGTGAAGCAAAGAAACCCAGTCGACATAGTAAAAGAGAGAATGCAAGTAAAAAGGCAAAAATTGTCAAAACCAGAATAGTATGTAAAGACGAATTTTTTCGAGGCACTTACGTTGATCAAATCGAAAAACGTACATAACAAAAAAAAATTGGAATTATCTTAGGAATAAGCACAAAAAATTTCAGGTCATTTTGATCTTTCTGTGAATTATAAGATTTTATACGGTAGTCAGCAGAAATCTGTTTCCTACGCGGAAATCCAAAACTAACACCAACTTTCGTTAGAAACTTTACTTGGCACAACTAATACATGAAAATAAAGATACAAAGGGGTTTATAAAGAAGTATACAACACCTTGACTCAAATAAAACAGATAAAAACAATGCAAAAATAAAAACATGGGTTATCTCCCAAGAAGTGAATTTCTTTAACGCCTTTCAGCTAGGCATAGAAAGAGAAAATCAAGTGTTTTCAAGTGAAGAAGCATCCAAATTGTAAATTTTTCAAATAATAGAATCAAAAGGAAACTTAATTATCTTTCTAGTAAAGTGTTCCATACCTTTATTGAGTGGGAAGTCATATTTAATATTCCCCTCTTTCATATCAATAACAGAACCAACGATTTTATGAAAAGGTCTTCCCAAAACAATAGGACAAGAAGCATTGCATTCAATATTCATAACAAAAAAATAAATGGGGAAAAGGTTATTATCAACCATAATAAGGACATCATCAACTCTCCCCAATGGTTTCTTTCTAGCATTATCAGCAAGATGAATATCCAAATAACAATGTTCCAATGGTGGTAAATCAAGCATATCATAAAGTTTCTTAGGAATAACAGAGATACTAGCACAAAGATCACATAGAGCATTACAATAAAAATCATTCACCTTCATTGTAATCATGGGATCCCAACCATCTTCTGATTTTCTAGGAATAGAGGCTTCACATTTTAATTCTTCTTCTCTAATGTGCATGAGAGCATTTGTAATATGTTTTGTAAAAGCCATATTCATAGTATTAACATCGGGATTACTAGCAAGGTTTTGTAGGAACATAATTAATTCAGAGATATTGTAATTATCAAAATCAAGATCATTCTTATCAAAAGTAATGGGACCATTGTCTCCCATACCCAGAAAAAATTCAGCACTTTTATCAGTTTTAGTGGTTTTAGGCAATTTTAAACGTTTAGCAAAAGAAGTGGAGAAATTTACAACACAAATTACTTTACCATTAATAGTGGAAGGTTTACTAGCATGAGAATTTTCAATTTTACTAGTTGTGGTAATATTACAAACATTAGCTATGTTATTCTTTCTAGCTATTTCATATTTTCTTTCCCATCTAGCATGCAATACTGCTAACATTCTAACATTGTCATCAATTTGAATTTGAATGGCATTCAAATTTTGCTTTATTTAACATCATGAGGCATAACCTTTATTTTAAGAAGATCAACATCAAGAGCAAGTCTATCAACTTTAGAAGCAAGAACATCAATTTTGCCAAACTTTTCCTCAACAGATTTATTAAAAGCAGTTTGTGTACTAATAAAATTCTTAAGCATGTTTTCACGATTAGAGGGTACACTTTTATTGTTATTGTAGGAATTACCATAAGAATTTAAATAATCATCATTATTATTAGGCGGATTTGGCCTATAGTTGTTGCTACCAAAATTATTCCTATAAGAATTGTTGTCGAAATTATTATTTTTAATGAAGTTCACATCAACATGCTCTTCTTGAGAAACCAAAGAGGCTAAAGGAACATTGTTTGGATCAATAGGAGCATGACCATTCATAAGCATAGACATAATAGCATCAAGCCTATCACTCAAACGGGAGGTTTCTTCAATAGAATTTACCTTCTTGCCTGTTGGACCTCTCTCAGTGTGCCATTCGGAATAATTTATCATCATATCATCAAGAAGCTTTGTTGCTGCCTCCAAAGTCATGGACATAAAGGTTCCTGCAGCAGCTGAATCTAGGAGGTTTCTTGAAGAAAAATCCAGACCTGCATAAAAAGTTTGGATGATCATCCAAGTAGTCAGTCCATGAGTGGGACAATTCTTTACTAAAGATTTCATTCTTTCCCAAGCTTTAGCAACATGCTCATTATCAAGTTTCTTAAAATTCATAATGATACTTCTTACAGATATAATCTTAGTAGGAGGATAATATTTTCCAATGAAAGCATCTTTACATTTAGTCCAAGAATCAATACTATTTTTAGGCAAAGATAGCAACCATTGATCTTTAGCTCTTCCTCAAAGAGAAAGGAAACAATTTTAGTTTAATAATATCTCCATCTACATCTTTATATTTTTTCATCTCACATAGTTCAACAAAATTATTAAGATGGGCAGCAACATCATCAGTACTAATACGAGAAAATTGATCTGTCATAACAAGATTTAATAGTGCATGCTTTATGTCATAAAAATTAGTAGTAGGAGCAGGTGGAGCAATAGGTGTACTAATGAAATCATTGTTGTTTGTGCTAGTGAAGTCACACAACTTAGTGTTCTCAGGAGTACTCATTTTAGCAAGATTAAAAATAGGATAAAAATAACAACGAGAATAAGAACTAATTTTTGTGTGTTTTCGATATAGAGAAGCAAACAACTAGAATAAGAACTAAGCAGAACTAAAACAAAGTAAAGAGATTAGAAGTGACAGAATCCCCTTGTAGAAATCCTCTTTCTCCCCGGCAACAGCGCCAGAATATATGCTTGATGGTGCAGGTCTTGCACTCGTTGGGAAACCCCAAGAGGAAGGTATGAAGAGCACAACGGCAAGTTCTCCCTGAGAAAGAGACCAAGATTGAATCGACCACTGGGAGAAAATAATCACTTCCAAAGGTTGATGCAGCTGATGGTGGGAGGACGCACTGCCGGTTGATAAGCAACGTGAAACCTACACAACACAATCAAATCACTTTGCCCCAACTAAGCAGTGAGGTTGTCGATCTCACTGGTTTTGCTGAAAGCAAAGAGGTTAAACGTATGGTGTGGAAAACAATAGGAAAACGGTAGGAAAAATAGTAACAGTATCAAAACAGAGATGGCGGTGGTTGTATTATGAGTATGAGGAAAATGAACCGGGGTCCACAGTTCACTAGTGGTGTCTCTCCATAAAAGATAGATAGCATGTTGGGTAAACAAATCACAGTTAGGCAATTTATAGATATAAAGGTTGCACTGTAGTGCATATGCATGACACGATGATTACTATGTGATTCATGTGGGCTTGTCCAACTTCATCTATGACTAATAATCCACCCTCAGAATGTCATCCGATCAAACCTTGGGTATTAAGTTGCAAGCAACAGATAATTGCGTTAAGCAAAGTGTGTAATGTAAACAATGTAAACATCGTTGTTTTCTCCCTAATGGAAACATCACATCCCCACCCGTTATGTTTCTGTCACTCGAGTGTGAGTAAAAGGGAGGCATGAACCCACTATCGATCACAAATACTCCTTCTTGAAGTTACTAGCATCTACTTGGCAAGCGCATCTACTAACAACGGAGAGCGTGCAAGATCATAAATAACATAAACATGAATAAAACATGATAAATTGATAATCATCGAACATAGCATTCAATATTCATCAGATCCCAGCAAATATAACATGTAGCATTACAATAAGATGATCTTGATCATGTAGGGCAACTCACAAGATCTAAAAATGAGGCATAAAGAAGAGAGACCAACCATCTAGATACTGCTATGGAACCGTAGTCCAAGGATGAACTACTCACGCATCATTCTGAAGGCGGGTATGGTGGTGTAGAGCCCTCCGATGATGAATTCCCCTCCCGACAGGGTGCTGGGGAGAGCTCCAGAACCCTCTCAAACTAGGGTTGACGATGATGGCGGCTGCGGATGTTTTTGGTGGAAAAGGCTCGGGTATTTAGGGTTAACCCGAGGAGGAGAATATATAGGCGCGAGGGCAACATCTGTGGGAGGCAAAGGGGGCCACACCACCCCTGGGCGCGGCCAAGGGGGGCACCGAACTATGGTGTGGGCCCCTGTGGCCGCTCTCCAGGTCTCCTCCGGATTCCGTGTACGCAACATATTTCTAAGACTTCCAGGCTTCAAATCGTCTGATTCCGAGAATATTTCCAGAGCAACTTTTATGAAACTAAAAACATCAGAAAACAAGAACTGGCTCTCTGGCATCTTGTCAATAGGTTAGTCCCAGAAAATCGATAAAAATGTCATAAAGTGTACAAGAAACATGTACCATAAGGCATGAAAACAATATGGACCATCAGAAATTGTGGATACGTTTATGACATATCAGGCATGCATGCACAGCGCCGACCGACGTGGCCTTGCACCGCATTGGCTCGTTCGCACGCTCAATTCAGAGGTACCGCAGTGATTCAGAGGAACGCACGCGCCCAAATACACACGCGCCCGGATACACACACACGCATCTCGTTTCAGTGTGAAATCATAACGGATACACATGCACACGCGCCAACCCATCTCTCTTCCTCTCCCACACACACACGCCTATTGAGACGTGCAAGCCTCTCTTCCTATGATACTCACTACCCTAGCCAGATCCATTTTCTTAGAGAACCCAAGCGATCGATCCCTCCGTCCTCTCCATGCGAAGATGCAGTACACCTGGCCAACCTTCTGTCCTCCGCCTAATGTGCAGGAGATGCGCTACCAGTCGTGCGTCCTCGTGGAGAGCACATATCGTGTGTGGGCGCAATCCAGGTAGAGGGGGCCCGTCGAGCTCGCCGACCGGGCTTTGCACACCTCCGACCGGGAGCGCAGGTGATTCAGCCTCAACGAGGCTCGTGACCGTGACGACACCCTCAAGCTGCTCACGGTCACCTTCACCAACCCGTTTGACGTGCACAAGCTCCTCGGGCAGGTGTTTTGGTGCGGCTGCAAGTCCATCTTCTTCACGGTGTACAACATCTTCACCAATATCGACTGCATCTTCCCCACCATGAACCATATGCACTCCCTTCCCTACTACTCCCTCCATTCCATATTAGATGAATCTCAAATAGATGTATCTAGTACTAAAATATGTCTAGATACATCTATGTGAGAGTCATCTAATTTGGAACGGAGGGAGTACGAGTGAAGGTGAAGACTGCGGTGAAAGGGGCACGGCCAAGGTGGAAGAATGGTGCAGATGAAGATGTTCAAGAAGAGAGCCCGGAGCTCTTATATTTTTAGTTTTATCATTTTTATTTTGTTGTTTTACGATGTTCAAGAAGCGAACCCGGAGCTCTTATGTTTTTTAGTTTTATCGTTTTATTTTGTTGTTTTCATATGTCATGTCGTCATGTCTCTTGGAAACTTATCTATATATGTAGGGTACCCATCTACGCAACGGTACGGTGGTTTGCATCTTATCCATCTACGTGTGTTCAAAATTGTTCGTGCCCAAAGAGATCATTTTCTTGTGTTAAAAAATGTTCATGCCCCAAGATCAACAAGTGGTTAACCAACGTGCAAAAAAAATCAGTACAAGAACTAACTATAGATAGTTCCCTTCTCTTTGTTCATAGGAGTTTGTGACGGGTTTTGTGACCACGGAAGCATGCATATCTCTTTCTTTTAAACCCTAAATTAAGTCGATCCTAAACCCTAAACCAAGTGCTACATCAACAAAACAATGGAAAATCACTCCAGCGGAATCATGTCGCGGTGCAAACATGCGTGTTCAAAATTCAGTACAAAACAAAGGAAAACAACTCTCACGTGTCCAAAACTTCGGTACAAAACAAAGGAAAACTACTCTAAACCAAGTCAAAACTAACTATGTATACCTTCGTTCCCTTTCCATGTCAAAGTCTTTCCATCCGCTCCAACACTTACCAGTATAGTGATGGCGTGTGGACACACGTTTGTTGGGAGACCCCGAAGAGGAAGGTATGAAGAGTGCAGCAGCAAGTTTCCCTCAGAAAGAAACCAAGGTTGAATCGACCAGTAGGAGAAAGAAATCACTTCTAAAAGGTTGTTGACAGATGATGTTGGCAGGACGCACTACCAGGCTCAGCATCAACGTGGAATCTGCATACAACACAACCAAGATACTTTGCCCCAACGAAACAGTGAGGTTATCAATCTCACCGGTTTTGCTGAAAACAAAGGATTAGATGTATAGTGTGGAAAACAGGGCTTGTTTGGAGTGAATAAAAAGAGAACAATGATTACAGTAAAAACAATAGTGCTTGCAGTAGGTTATATTATCAATGTAAAATAATGGACCGGGGTCCACAGTTCACTAGTGATGTCTCTCCAAAACAGATAGATAACATGTTGGGTAAACAAACTAGAGTTGGTAAATTGACAAATATAAAGGCTGCACCATAGTACATATACTATGTGATTCATGTGGGCATTACAACATAATTCATAGACCGTAATCCAGCTGCATCTATGACTAATAATCCACCCTCAGAACAAAATCCAAGAAGACTTCGGGTATCAAGTTGCAAGAAACCGATTATTGCATTAAGTAAAGTGCGTAATGTAAACAATGAAATTAAGCATTGTTGTTTTCTCCCTAATGGAAACAGCACATCCCCCATCCATCATGTTCCTGTCACTGGAGCACAGATAAAAGGGAGGCATGAACCCGCTATCGAGCATAAATACTTCCTCTTGGAGTTACAAGCATCAACTTGGCCAGAGCATCTATTAGTAACGTAGAGCATGCAAGATCATAAATAACATAAACATGATAGATTTATAATCAACTTGACATAGAAATCAATATTCATCGGATCCCAGCAAACAAAACATGTAGCATTACAGATAGATGATCTTGATCATGTTAGGCAGCTCACAAGATCCAAACATCAGGCATAAAGAGGACAAGACAACCATCTAGCTACTGCTATGGACCCGTAGTCCAAGGATGAACTACTCACGCATCATTCCGGAGGCAGGCATGGTGATGTAGAGCCCTCCAGTGACGATTTACCCTCCCGGCAAGGTGCCAGAGAGAGCTTCAGAACCCTCCCGAACAAGAGTTGACGATGACGGTGGCTACGAAACTTTTCGTGGATGGAGGCTCGGGTCTTTAGGGTTCTCCTGAGAAGGAGCTTAAATAGGCAAAAGGGCAACATCGGTGGGTGGCCAGGGGGCCCACACCACCTTGTGGCGCGGCCAGGGAGCCCCGCGCCGCCACATGGTGTGGCCACCCTGTGGCCTCCCTTCGTTCTCCTTCGGACTCCGTGTGCTTGACAGAAAACTAGGACCCTGGGTTTTCGTTTCGTCCAATTCTAAGAATATTTTCAGAACAACTTTTCTGAAACCAAAAACAACAGAAAACAGGAATTGGTGTTGTGGCATCTTGTTAATAGGTTAGTCCTAGGAAATCTATAAAAATGATGTAAAGTGTATAGAAAACATGTTAGCAAATTGCATGAAAAAAACATGGAACATCAGAAATTATGGATACGTTTCAGACCCGGAGTTGGATGCACGAGTAGAGCTCATACTCAGCTCACAAGATCCAAACATGAGGCATAAAGAGGACAAGACAACCATCTAGCTACTGCTATGGACCCGCAGTCTAAGGATGAACTACTCACGCATCATTCCGGAGGCAGACATGGTGATGTAGAGCCCTCCGATGATGATGTCCCCTCCCGATAAGGTGCCGGGTAGAGCTTCAGAACCCTCCCGAACTAGGCTTGACGATGACGGCGGCTACATAACTTTTCGTGGATGGAGACTCGGGTCTTTAGGGATTTCCATAGAAGGAGTTTAAATAGGCGAAAGGGCAACGTTGGTGGGTGGCCAGGGGGCCCACACCACCTGGTGGCGCGGCCAAAGGGACCCGCGCCGCCACATGGTGTGGCCACCCTGTGGCCTCCCTCTGGGTCTCCTCCGGACTCCGTGTGCTTGACAGAAAAATAGGACCCTCGGTTTTCGTTTCGTCCAATTCCGAGAATATTTCCTGAACAACTTTTCTGAAACAGAAAACACCAGAAAATAGGAACTGGCTCTGTGGCATCTTGTTAATAGGTTAGTCATAGGAAATCCATAAAAATGATGTAAAATGTATAAAAACTTGTAACAATTGGCATGAAAACAATATGAAACATCAGAAATTATAGATACATAAATACATTTGAGAGTCTCACGCAACCGTAAACGCCACAAATCCACACAGGCGTCGCCGCCCACCTCTATGTGTGTCCGCCTCCAACCCCGTCCGCGATCGGCTGAGTGCTTCTCACCGCAGCGAGATTCGGGGACGCATTCCGCCGCCGCTTGTATGGCACACCCGCGGCCAGCAACGATTCCCTACTCGGTCCCACAAGCAACGGGTGTCTACTGGGTCCCACAAGAGGCGGCCATCAACAGTTTGATCGTGTACCGCGTCTCTGGTAAGGCCGAGTCAAATACGTTGACCTGACGGAGAAACATTTTTCACGGAACGAGTCATTACGCACAGATTAGGAGCAACTGAGCATGATTCGCACCTAGGGACAAAACTGAGTATATGGAGGCCTATGAGGGCAATCCATTAATTAACCCTTTTGTGAAAGAATAAGTTGAAGACAATGTAGATTTGATATACCACATCAGAACAAAGCATATGTTTCTCGATATGAGTTGGAATATAATTCTGGAAGAAGCAACAGGAAATACTTCGTGTGCCTCTATGATGTATATGTTGTCTCTCCCGTTGCAACGCACGTGCATTTTGCTAGTATGGATCATGGAGGCTCCAATGCATCTAAAACTTCACATCTAACCCACTAACATGTGTCTCATATGGTAACATGGAAAGATGGAAAGACACCAAAAAGAATTTCGACAAATATATATGTATCCAAAGAGAAAATTACACATACGCACACAGACACACAAAACAACACAATTCGAGGCTTAGAATAACATAAATCCATTGGCTTTCATTTTTGCACAAACAATACCTTTAACTAACTCTTATTTGACACTGGAGGTATAAATATAGCACAGTCAACATCTTTAACTAATTTTTACATTTATTATTGGATGGCCACCATACGAATTAGTTAAAGATTGAATACGTCCATTTTAACGATAGTGTGATAGGAATTTTTCTATAAATATAGCGACACAAACATGAATGAAGATGTAAAATGCCCGTGGTTTTGCTTCTCTCCTTTTTTTTTATACCGAGTTGAGTTCTTCTCCTCGGATAGAACGTGTTGAACAATATCTTCATGGAATCTTGCTCCATTTTTATACAAATTTTATACACCATAGCTTAAATTATACACCATGAAGAAAAACTTAAACTATCCATGGCAACGCACAATCATTCAACTAGAAAAATCTAACAATTAATGCATGTGTCACAGAAGGTAAAACGTGAGGAACTAACATTCCGATGCTCAGCATGTGTTGTGGTACTTGAATGATGTACAACGCGGCGGCAAGGGTCATTCTCTCGAGCTCACCGATGTCCGGTGGCAGACATGGGTGGATGAGCTCCTTTAGCTTCCCTCATACGACCGACTTGACATGATCAAGCGCAAATTATATTAAAGAACCATTCATGCTAATTCAGAGGCGTACACGTCAATCTTGTCGTGCATATGGTAAAGCAAGATTTTGCATAAAATTTGTACGTTTCGTAGGGTGGACAATTTAATTTAATATAAATAGGTAAATAGAAATAATAAATTATTAATATATGGTAAAGACCTACTCCCTCCGTTCCATAATATAAGGCGTATTTCATTTGCTTTGACCGACCCTTTGACCAACAATTAATCTATCAATATGGAATTTATGTGACATATAAGTGATATCATTGTATTCCTACTCAAAAGTACTTTCTTATGATTATGACTTCTATCACAAAACTTTCATATTAAATAAGTAAATCTTGGTCAAAGTCTCGGTCAAAGGAAACAATATACGCCTTATATTTTGGAACGGAGGTAGTATCATTTGTCGTGTGGCTGCACACGGCAAATCACTGCCAGTTGGTTGTCAGGATCATGTCAGATTTTTTTCATGTGCCGGCACACGGCAAAGACACACGGTTTGTCGTGTGCAGGCACACGGCAAAGAGCCTCCGTCATGGTCCCGTTTGTTCGGCCGCGCGCATGAACATGTGTCAACCCTTTTTGTCGTGCGCCTGTTTTGCCGTTTGTTTTTTGTTGCCTTTGTCGTATGCTGCACTTTGCCGTGTGTATTTTTCGCCTCCCACGCCATGCACGATTTGTTGCCGTGTGCGGCACACGGCAAAGGCTGTGTTTGCCATGTCCCAAATAAAAGGCACACGGCAAAGTAGCCGACACACGGCATTGTACCCTTCTCCCGTAGTGCATGAAGTACTTAGAAGATTACACTGGATTCAGAAAATCTATCATTACTATATTAGTAATACCGTATCGTGTCATTATGAGGATCCAATTCCTTCTGGAATGCGGACAAGTCCTAGATATACCCGTACATCAGGAATCTATTTCTCGTTGCCTTGGCTTCCGATCTTCCTTTTCTAGCTTGGACAACCTCTCCGTAGCCTATATAACCAAAAGTAGGGTACTGAATTATCCTCAAGTTTTTTTTAAAAAAAAAATTATTATTATTATCCTCAAGTTATTAGAGACACACTGAAAAGTTAGAACAGTTCTGTATTGATTACCTCGATCATAGCTGACGTCCCACTGTTCGGATCGCCTGCACCAGATTTCCAGGCATTGCGACAGTTGCCGATGACCACATATCTACAGAAATACAACGACATTTTCCTGCCTATCTCATTCATCAAAGGGACATATAGAAATGCACAATGAGAAATTTTAGCCTAGACATAGAGAAAAAAAAACATAGTTATTACTCGAAAAAAGTAATTCAAAAGTAATGCCAGCAAAGGATTAATCTAACTTAACCCATAGTGGAATCTACATACATCTGAAACAGACCTCAACCATGCCCTATACCTAATTTTTCTGCGCTTCCAGAACTTCAGAAATGATGTGCAGCCCTTTATCCCATGCATTATATTTGACAAGATAATTTGTAAACCAAAGAAGTTGATTTTTTTAACGTGAAATGAAATCCCATTTGCTTCTGATCATATAAAAGACATGTTCCATAGACAGAAGCCGACGAGTGTAATTAATTCTCCCTCTTGTTTTATCCTAACCATCCTAATTTGGTGATTTGGAAGCATTGTTCGTTCTTGCAAATCTGTTTAGCCAACAGACAATAAAGATACGTTATTAGTTCAAACTCTGAAAAAAGACCGAAACCCTGTGTGAATTCAACACAACAGAAAATAAATTTAGAGGGACTAATAACGTTCAAACTCTGAAAAAAGATCCGTTTCCACCATGTTAAGATATGCTAGAAATAATTTTCCACAACAAACTGAGGACTGAAGAATTATTCTTTGCTCGCTACAAAATATGAGCCTGAAAACCATTAGAGCAGAGATGCTTGCAGATGAAAAAGGATTGCAGGTGAAAAATGAAACCTGGAGAATAGAACTTCATCATTGGCCGAGCATTCCAGCACTCCGGCCATCCGCTGTTCTCAAGCACAGACACGCCATGTCAGACACATCTGCACATTGTGCATCACCTGCGCATGCATGGGCTAGCGCATGAGCTTACCTGGTTTACAAAGATGAGCATCACATGGAGACAAACAAGACCGAAAATTGGCTAGCAAGAAGTAGTTTCACCTGTAGCAGAGGCAATGTCTTAAAGAAGCCTTTTGTTTCACCGAAACCAAGAGCTTCGAATGCAGACTGCAGCAACATTTTGGAATCTATAAGATTTTTAACATCTAAATATGAAATCCTCACCAGATAATATCCCCTGCAAGGATTAAATGTTTCATTTCTGCTACATTTACGAAAATACATGGTGCCATAATTTCACTTAAAAAACAAAATCACATGCATCTCCTATCTGATGAAACCACAAGCAATGCCAATATGATAATGATTCTAATAAATCCAGCAGTATTGTCCGCTGATTTGTAAGGTGTTATCACTTTTGATTGCTGACATATTGCTTCCAAAGCATGTTTGGTACCAACTTTATGAAGAACTGAATCAGCAAGCCAATCAACTCTGTGTGAATTCAACACAACAGAAAATAAATTTAGAGGGACTAAATTTTTTGAAAGTGCTTGCTCAAACTTATAATATTGATGGCCAATAGAATGGTGAAACAAAACTCAGCCCCAAATCAGAGAACAGAAAATTTATGTAATCAGTATTTAACAGGACAACATATGAAAACATTGCACATACAAGCATCGAGGAATATGAATAAAGTTGAAATATGCACTCGTTCTTCTTGCAAGATTCATAATGTTGGATACAGAAAACATTTTGCAGAACTTTGCGGAATATATTATGATATTGATAAGAAGTCCAACAAAAAGAATTGAATTGCATGTAATCTGACATCTACCAATGGCCAGATGTGAAACTTGACTTGCAGCAAGCATCCTCTGCATCAGTCTAGACGAAAGGGGCACTAGTTGAGTTGCAGCAAGCATCCGCTGCATCAATACAGAGGAAATCAGGAAAAAGGCAGTACTGGTATTGATATTGGATGCCTATAAAAAATTAGGTCATGGATTAGCAAGAATAACTTTCAAGAAGGCAAGAAGGTGATCGGCCATATGGCATTATGGCTACAGATCTCATGCTCTTGCTCCAAGTCAGGAATAACTTCCAAGAAGGCAAGAAGGTGGTCGGCCATATGGCATTATGGCTACAGATCTCATGCTGTTACTCCAAGTCAGGAAGAGCAAATAGTAGTGGAATTGATCAAATAAATGGACGCCATCAACCCATAAAGAATCTAACGATCCAGACCATGCACTTTAGTCTGTATATTGATCAACAAATGTTGCACAGACCGTCCATGCAAATACTAGTCAGAGATTAGAAATTATAAAAATGCAGAAAATCACCATCTAACAATGGCATAAACCTTAAAATTTACAGGATACATGTCCTAGTATTTGTAGAGAAACATAAAAATTGCAGTTGTCCATTCACAAAATTGAGGTTGCGCCATTGTAAAGTAGTGCAATAATAGGGCACAAACGTGTCATTTCTTCATGACATTATATAAGCAAATATGTCAGCTTACTTGTCATCAGTAATCTGACAAATTATAAAGAGCTTATAAGCAGCAGGATCAATAAAAGTATGTCCATAGTACTATCAGGTAAACTGGAAAAAAATTGACTATCTAAATAGCTGAGAATTGCGTACAAAATGAAGGACAAAAATGGTAACAAAACAGATTGCTACACAAATGCTAGCAAGCTACAACAAAATATATAGAAAAACTAACAATCAATCAGACATGCCTGTCTTCTGAGACAATTCTGCATCAGGTTGCCAGAGCCACTAAGCACCGGATAGCACAAATTCATTGGATCAGCAAGGAAACACCATACAAAGTAAGATGGTATAATTTGAAACGGGAATGGTGCGATGCCAAATGAACAAACACTGGAACGAACGTAAGCGGCATAAGTAACTTTACCCTGAGTAAGGCAAAATTCCAAATTCAGTGGAGTGTCAGAAACTAATTACACAAGTACTACCATCTATATAGCAGATCATATAAAATTACTTAGTTTATATCACGTACATATATAAAAGTAGGAATTACAAGTGCAGAGTAAGACTGGTAAAACAGAATCCAAAGGAACTGCACCCTAATTAAGGCAAAATATCAGATTGTTATAAATTGCAATTTCATCAAGGCTGGCGTGCAACAGACTAGGGGACACATACTAGCTACAAATCTGTCTTGCATATTTTCCTGCCCGTGTAATAGCTAGATGACGATATAAACACTCGCATAATCATAAAATGTGATTTTTTTAAGACAACTGACGGCTAAAAGTCAGAGGTAAAAATAAGAGAAAAAACTTTAAGAAGCCAAGAAGACATTATAAGTTAGACAAAAAATAGTATGATAACTAACTGAAGTTGCAGTAACTTAGACAAGGACTATTTCGTTACAAAACTCTGGACTTCTCATCATGACAATGAGCATTGAAATACATTATAAGCTAGCCTTCGGCATTGCTCGTGCTACTGCTGCAGAATATATTGCATAAGGAGGCCTTTGATGTTTTGTAAGATGGAATGCAAAAGCAATACTTTGCACGCGGGCAATACTTTGCACCCGGCCGCACAAGCCTCGGCGGACGCAGCTGGCCTGAAACACAGTGAGCAACCTGCTCCAGCCAAAGTATAACAGCACCAGGTCCCGAATCGGAAACAGAGGGAGTAAGCTTGTTAGCAACTGTAACTTATCTGAACAAAACATCACCTTTCGCAACTATGAAATCTGTAAGAAGCATCAATCTTGCTTCTCTAAACAGGATAACAGACCTTGAGCTCTCCAACGCAAATTTCAGATTTAGAGCATCTGTCTTAAGAGCAATCCTCCACATGCCAGTATAACTAGGAAAGCGTTGCAATGGGCAAGCACTCAAATCTTACACAGAAAAAAGGTTGGATCATGAAGAAAAACTCGTACAAGATCGTAGATTTGACCCAAACACCGGCTCCTTACATTAAGAAAAAGGAACGACTGAACATGTGGAATTACTACATGCAGTTTTGCGAAGGTCAAACCTATGGATCGGGACTAATTACCAAACCTGTATGGATCAAGGACTAATTAGCAATCAGGAGACAACATTCACAAAAGTCAAAACTGTGGATCACAACGAATCAGAAAACCCTTCCGAAACCAGAATCCAGAATCCCCATAAATCGAAATCCGGAGTAGATTGCACTCACTACAGCGACGAATCCTCTAAACACTCCCCGACGGCCACGGACAAGGAAGGAAATCATCTGAGGAGATTCCAGCAACGAATCTCCTAGCGATGGCGACGGGGAAGGAAAAGGCCGGGTCAAATTTGAGCAGCCAACCCCACCCCAGCTAAAGAAAGGAAATCGCCGGAGCAAATTTCGCAGCCCCCCTCCCCAGTCCCCACTCACCCAGGCACGGCACCCCACGGAGACACCATTGGGGAATTTAAGGACCCAAAAAATCCGAATCTCGTCGACCAATCCAACGGTCAAAATTTCACCAACAGAAAGCATTTCTCAAAGTGTTAGTACTGTATCTAAAGAACTAAAGAAAACACATTCCATGGACAGTTAAGTGAAGGACTAACATTCCAAGTTCAGAACACGAAATAACCCGCCAATGAACCGAGCCACCGAGGGTCAATGGGGTTCTGCTGGATGCTCAGCCAAGAAGTCTCGGGCGGCCTTCATAAGGGCCTCCTTGCTAGTGTTGGCGGGTAATGCCAAAGCTTGGCGAACTCTTGCCTTCCCCCTTCCCTGAAGGTTCAGTAGGCCGCCCTGGCGCTGGTTGATTTCTGTGGCGGCATCTCTTAGTCTAGCATCGTCAAAGAGTCGCCTTCCACCCAGCAGCTCATCTAACTCATCGCGCAGAATTGGCACCCGGTGCTGCGGCCAGGGTCGCGGTGCTGCAAGGTGGAAACATCGAGAAATTCAGAAGCGCATATGCTGTCAGTGATCAAACCCAAAGATAAGGAATCTTTGTTACCTCGCCCGGCATGGAGAGGCGGCGCAACTGCTGCTGCGGGATCCGGCAGTTGCCCAGCAGGGACTGGCGGCACAGCTGCTGCCGGATGCGGCAGTGGACCAGCAGGGACAGCCGGCGCGGCTGCAGCAGCAGGCGGCAGTGGACCAGCAAGGACAGCTGGCGCGGCTGCTACAGCAGGCGGCAGTGGAGGGGGTAGGCTGGCGTGGGAGTTGGCACCGGACGGATTTGAAGCAGAATGCGGCATACGACGATCCTGACAAAGAATTTCGAAGCGGATTCAGCAAGCAAAACGAAATGAAGAAGATTCTAGTGTTGCCTTACCTGCTGGTTCAAGTCATGGCGCGCTGCCGCCGCCGCCGCAGCTGCTCGGCTTAGGTTCGCCATTGGATGGATATCCCGCGTTGACGACGGAACGTCCAGGCTTTCTTCAAAACCAAGCAAAGATGGTTGTTTCCGACCAAGAAATACGATCAGCACAGCAGAATCAAGAAACGGCCATAAAACTGATGAGCGGAACGAATAAATACCGGAAACACAGAAGGAGAGGCCCCTCCCACGCGCTTGGATATGCGGCGGCGTGTAAAGCTCCGTCACCCTCCCGTCTCCCCTACGGGCTGTGCAAGAAACCAAGAAAATGAAATCTTGAACCAAAACAGTTCGTACCAAACGATGAAAAGAAGCTTTCTTTGAAACTCAAATACCTCGGAATCCAAGAGGATTGCTGGGGTGTGTTTCCATTTCCTCTGATTCGCCAGAGCTCGTCGATGACGGCGATGTACCGGGAGCGTCGTCGGAGCGCTTCCGCTTAGTCGCCATCAAGCGCTTCCGGAAACACCTCACAAATCTACGCGGACTATTCTCTCGAAACTAAAGCGAGGAGGAACGATCTTTCGGAAAGGAGGATCGTGGGGATTGGGGAAGGGGCTTCTCGACCGGGGAGAGTTGCAGCTTGCAGGGGGAGAGAAGAAGCGCGGAGAAGATGATGCGAATTTCACGACGATGCGCTGCCTAAATAGCCCAACTCGTATAGTGGCCAGGCTGCAGACGCGACGCAGGGGAGAACCCAGACAACCGGCCTAGTCAAAGCCCAATGTCCAGTACTAAGTGGCTTCGCTACATTAGGTGCGGCCCACTACGGGAAATTTGATAACTCTTTTTTTTTTGCCGAATTCTGTTTTTTTTTTCAGCCACACATTTCAATTTTCAGTTTCAGTGTTTTATGTTTTTTAGTTTTAGTTCACCTACTAATTTATTATACATCTCTTGTTTATATACATATTTTATTTTCATTTTATTTTTTATGAGATATCCATATATTATTTTTTATTTTTTGAAAAATAATAGTATTTGGTTTCATATACGTGAAAATTTACTATTGGGCATATGTAAAATACTTTTGTAACATGTAAACATCATTTTTACATAGTCAGATTGCACATTTTATCAAACACAACGCAAGTGTGCTCACCATAGTTTTTTTCTCCCAATGAAGATGTTTCCACTTTAGTAAAGAAATGTTGTCAACCAACATAGTTGTGTGTCACGCTAGATCATGGGGATTTTTCTACGCTTCGGGTAATAACATTCCTTGGTTTTGTTAATTTAACCTTAAATACATGCATCGCTTCTAAAGTTAAGACATGGATGGACAAACCGAGGTCGTCAAGCTACTCTTCTCCACCGCCTACCACCCACAAACGGATGGACAAACCGAGGTCGTCAACCGCACACTATCTTCACTCCTTCGAGCATTGATCAAGCCCAACCTAAAAAATTAGGAAGAATGCATCATGCCGAGTTCGTCTACAACCGTGCACTACATCAAGCTACCAAGAAGAGCCCCTTCGAGATCGTCTACGGCTTCAACCCCAACACCGCTCTCGGCATACTACCTTTGCCTCTCCGCGAGCAAGTCAACATGAACATTGACAAGCGCACCGACTACGTCAAGAAGCTACACGACTCCACAAGAGCTACGCTTGAGAAGCATTCCGAGAACCGAGCCTCCGTCATGAACAAGAACAAGAAGCCAATGGTGTTCCAAGAAGGTGACCTCGTTTGGATACACTTGCGCAAGGACCGTTTCCCACAAGAGCGCAACTCCAAGCTCAAGCCAAGAGGCGACGGACCTTTCAAGATCATCAAGCGCATAAACAATGCCTACAAGCTCGACTTACCACAATCCAAGTACCTCGGCCACAACTCCTTCAATGTCAAGGACATCTCTCCCTTCCATGGATACCCAAGTGATGAAGACGACGGCGAGTCGAGGTCGACTCTTTTTCAAGTGGGGGGGGTGATGCAGCCCACCCAATTCCACCAAGTGCACCGATAAAAAGATCACGAGCAAAGGCCATACATGACAAGGTGAACTCGCTTCTCTCGCTTCATACTTTCGGTGACTTGGCGGATGGTGCGCTACCTCATGGAGCAACCCTTTGTGTACTCAGGTGTGACCCCACCAAGGATGCTCGAAAACATGCCCAAGAAGATGCACAAGGAGCTACCGAGGTGGGAGGAGAAGACGGCATCGAGAAAGGAGTCACGACGGAGAAGAACGGGGGAAAATAACCACCCAGGCGTCAACCTCCGGCCAGGCCGGACCCCAACAGCAGGGGCCGGCCTCCACCCCGGCCCCGGCCGGCTCACCCAAGATCCAGGCCGGGCACCCTTCGGAAGGGGCCGTCCTCCACCCCGGCCTCAGGCCGGCCCCCCCAGGCCGGCTGCCCCCTTCTCCACCCCGGCCCAGGCCGGCCGCCCCCCTACTCCACCCTGGCCTCATGCCGGCGTGGGCAGAGTGCCCCCTAGTCCCACCCCTGCCTCAAGGGCCGGCCAGGCCGGCCTCCCAGGGCGGCGCGCCCTGAAGACTCGCAAATGCATGGAATTCGGCCCCGTTTTCACCTGCTTCAACCCCCCCGGCTATATAAGGACTTCCCCGAGCTAGTTCTAGGGTTAGATTTGAAATTAGAACATTGAGCTTTGCACTTGTATCCCTCTTTGAGGACTACTCCTATGGTGTGTACCTAGGACCGTATCAAGGCTACTCCTACGACTTCGTCTAGGATCGTATCAAGATTCACCCAACTACTTATCCTTTCCCCTTGGGATTCAGTTAAGAGTTGTCCAATCTTCCTCTCGTAAATTCTTGAGGTTCTATTGGCGTAGTGGACCGGATACAGGTGTGAATCGGTTTGAATAAAGGTGAGTTCAGTTGGATCGATCGTCCCGTAGGCGGCCCTCGGGGTTTAGTTGACGGTAGATTTGGGGTCCTTCGGTTCGCGCTATTTATCTCCCCTCGTGTTTTCCCGCGATTCCTCCATGATTCCCCCTCTCGTGTTCTTCGTGTTCTTCGTTCGTTCTTCGTGTTCTTCGTCGATTCGTGAAGATCGGGCCAACTAGGAGCTAACCCATCCGCATCATCCACCGGCACGACAAACATGAGCCCAAGACAAAAGGCTTAGTTTACGAAGAAAAAAGTGTGCATCATGAAGGAAAGGAAAGCAATGGACAAACTGGCCAAAGGATGATTTTTATGCATTTTTGATGATGTGTTGCGATCTTGGTTGTCGAACATGGTGCTGGCCGAGACATTTATTTGGGTGCATAGTGTGGCATGCCAGGACTTTGATTATTTATATTAGTGTAGCCAGATTGGGCTGGCTATTCGGGGGTACCGCCCGGGGCACCATCCCCATTGTGTTGGACATGTGTACGACACCGTAAAGAGGATACATCTTGGGGTGTGCGAGACAAATTTCCGAGGGTACCGGAGGTAATGCTGTTAATAACCTTATTTTTACTGAACCAATTATCAGAAATTAAATTTACTATGGATCAAGGGAGTAGTTCTTTTTCCTTTTGATGGAGGGCGCTATAAGTTGTTTTGCTTTTAGGTGACGTATTGAATGGGTGCAATTGATACCGACTCTATCCATACAACCTCCTAATGCGCCTAGACAACTTGTAGTTTCTCATTAAATCCCAACCATAAAGTAATTCCAACAATAAAAATTATTTAAATTATATGAAAACTTCTTTTAGTTATGAAATAATAGATAGATAAATAGACTAGCATAATGAACGATGTAAAACTATTTTTTGATGATCAATAGCTCGCAGCAGAGTCATGTTGCTTCCCTAAAAAAATCTATCTAAAATCACGGGAAAGTTCCAGGACCCTCTCCCCACAATAACCGTCCACTTTCCTACCATCAAAGTCATCCCGGACAGATCCCGGAAAAAAGGCCCTATCCGGAAAACAAATTCAGGCGAACGCGATATTGGACCCCGACTGCCCCATATTTTGCGTCTTGGTGGCCAGAGATTGTGTTTCCCCAGTCTCTTGGGATTTTTGGCAGGACGGAAAGTTTAGCTCATGCCCTCCCTTCTGTGGCCACCTCCGCCGAAAAAAGTCCAAAACGAACCTTGCACTGTAGGCAAATGATAAATCGAACCCTAAACTCTCAATCCCGGAAATTGGCACTCTAAACTTATCAATCCCGGTCTATATTATACCCTGGACGTTTCTTTCTATATTGCTACTAACAATGACAGTGCTGGCCCATTTGTCAGATTTGCCTTCAACCTTGCCATCCTCGTATTTTCTACTCCCACGCCCCACCAACACTAACGACGTTCCTCTCTGAGCGGTAGAGAGGCACTAGCCCCACAACGCCACCGGAGCATGTGGCCGTGGCGCACCTGGTCACCACCACCGGCTACGCGTGACGCATCCCGCCGCATCATTGGCTTTGTGCTCATCCCCGACCTGCACATGGACGAGCATGTGATGACTCCCAAGTGCAGGAGATCAATTGTAGTACCTTTCGATAAGTATTTGAGTGTCGAACCCACGAGAAGATGAAGGTAAGCTATCTATTCTCTAAAGCCCTATAACCCTCTTATATGGCTGTTTATGCAAAGCAATAAGTTTGACTAAAAGGAACTAACTAATTAAAAGCAAGTGACGTGGAGTGTGGTTTGTCTAGTAACTAGTGAAACAAGTTTAAAATGCAAGTAATCCTAAAGCAAGTTTCTAAAGCAAGTTTCACAAGTAGCAAGCAGCAAATATCTCAAGTATCTCAAGGGAGCAAGTGTTCTAGCAATAGGTGTTTCGTTCGTGTGGTTGTCACAATTAGTGAAGCACATGTTTTAGTCTTAGTTGTTTCTTCTAGGAAGGAGTCATGAATAGGTATAGTCAAGTAAATGATCTACAACCCCTTATGATGGATCATGTGGCCAAGTAAATGACTGCACAAGATTGATTAAGACATAAAGTCTCACCATAGCCTTACGTTTTAAGGTCCCCTATATATATCCCCCAATAACTTAACTTTCTGGCTCGGTCTCAGGTTACTGTCACTCCCAAGTCACCACCACTCCATTATGCTACCGGTGATCACCTTACATGCATTCCCCAACATATGCGTGCACTCATATATTGTACATAAAGACAATCATAGAAGATAACAAACTTGTATGCAACAAATCAACGAACTATTTTCACCATTGCCAAGAACAATTCACTACTCAAACATAGACGGGGAGACACAATACATCAAGGGAATATAGTATTGCATCATACATCGTGTTTTCCAAGAGATTACAGTGGAGAGATGGAGCTGATCTTGCTGTAGATATTGATGTTGAACACGCCGGAGGGGGTGGAGCCCTCCGGGGGTGATCCCGGCGGTGTTTCCCCCTCCGATCTTCTCCGACGGCAGCCTTCTGTCTCTCTGTTTCGTGGTTTCGTCTCTCGGTGCCGCCTCTCCTCGAAAAGGCCAGGGGACCCTTTATATAGTCGTTTTTAGGTCACGAGACACTCGGGAGAAGAAAGATCGACGGCATCGGAGCCACGGGGGCAAAAAGGGGGCCTCTCACGCGGCCAAGGAATCTGGCCGCGTGGAGGGTCCTCTTTGCCACCTGGTTGGCCTTTTGGCCCTCTACTTTGGCCCATGGTCTTCGTCTCGAAAATTCTGAACCGTGCTCTTTGGCCTTGCCCTTTTTGGAGTCCCGAAGCTCCCGGAAAGTCTGAAACACTAAAAAGTACGTTTTCTGGAAAAACAGGGTTAGAATCAAAAGAAGGGGGATTGTTTAGAAAATCCCCCAAATCATTATAAAACATGAATATAAGTTGCTAATATGTAGGAAAAACAAGTAATAACATGCAAAGTTCATGTATGCATTTTACATGCATCAACATCCCCAAGCTTAACCCATGCTCGTCCTCGAGTATAAAGGTGATAAAACTAACATGGACTTTGCATATTGAAACAATCATGGGATATCAAGGAGGATTATTCATGCTACATATAATCAAATGATTAATACTAGAAATGAGTAGCAATATACAATTCATGTTGTAAGAAATATCAAATATGCAAGCAAAGATGCTTTATGAAAGTTCACAAAGTGTATAATGAAATAAAAGCACTATGGACCAAATGCATACACAAAATGAAAAATAAAATCCTATATTGGTCAAAGAATAGAATAATGGAAAATAGAAAATATGGTGGACACTTTGGAGAAAATTGAGTAGAGGTAAAACATGATCAAGTCTTATTTAGCCTCTAAATTATTCAACTAAAATTACTAATTGAAATGTGGTATCCATTGATCTAGGACTCTCATTGCCCATTTATCACTAGCATCTTAAATGGTGAATGTTGAAGTAATGTGAATGACAAGGTGGTTGAAAGCCTCATGCCCCGTGAGTGTGAAAACCTACTCCATGATTACTCAAGTTAAGATTCCTAATAAGCTTTGTACAATCATAATAAGTATTAATGACATCATAGAGAACCGCAAAGAGGTACCTCTTGCCCCATGACATGGAAACAAGCCCATGTCACAATGACAAGACAAACAAACGGAGTAGACTCATCATCCTTTTTATTTTCATTCACTATTATGCATAGCTTCTTATTTTATTGTAGGATGTGTTGTAGAGTCACTCAAGCTGTAAGTAAATTTACACCATGATAAAGCATGGATTGGGTTAGCGGCCCAATGCGTTTCTCTAGTCATATAGATACTTACTCATCAAAACCTACTATTCCTCTATTTCATTTCGGCATGGCAGGAGTCCAAAAACAAAAGTATATGATATCAACCAAATGTAATTTTTTGTGCAATGTTGAAAGCTTTCCGGTGATACACGTTTATAGCTAGCTCCCAACCACACACTTGTCAAACGCAAAACTTGTGGCTCCCATTATTGGGTCATGTTTATTAGATGCATAAATAGTAAAGTGTGCCTTCAAAAGTTAGTGAGAGTCCTATCCCAAGTTCAACCCATGACAATTAATAAAGTGAATATCTTAATTTAGAACATAAATAACACAATAACATGGTGAACATACTCGGAATAGCAATAAAGCTAATGGGAAGATATGGTGGACTCACTGGAAATACTTGGCTAAGGAGTGTTGGAAACAAGTTTTTACTTGTTGGAATTTTTAAATTTTTGGCTAGCAAGAGGGAGATAGTTGACCAGCTACTATGCATGCATATGTCCATAGAACTACTCATTTCATGACAAACTAAATAAACCAGCAATTAACATCAAGGATATGAATAAGAGATAGCTCAAGACAACATTATTGCAAATTTCTACACATAAAAAGCCTATAAATCATGCAAACATATGTAGCTCTTCAAATCAACCATGGCATCCCTATTCCAAGTCATATTACTAGCATCCAATACATTCCAACCCCAAACTCCAGTAGCTCAATCTCATATAAAATGATGGGTGTGATCTTATCAAAACAAAAACTAGACGCTTCAAGTCTCTACGATAAATGATTTGCTTAGAAAAACAGAAAGTAGACGTGTGCTAACCAAAAGAGTGTAGCTCCAGTGGGGTGTTCATCACATCCCCAAACTTATGGCTTTCACCATTCTTGGATGTTTTGAGGCGCAGCTCCTCTATTCCCTATGAAAAACTTCACAAAACATGTTTCTCCAATTCTTTTTCTGTGGGGTGAGATTAGCAAGGACAAACAAATCACATGCTTGTTGTGCAAAATTCCAAATAAAATGCTCCAGTAGATAGACAATAAGGTTCATTATGTTGTATGTTAACTCTCTTGCTTGAAAGAATCATGAAAATTCAATTCCCAAGCCCAAAGAGTGCATAAAACAAAAGAAGGCAGAATCTGTCCAGAAAAGCAACAGCAGCAAAACGAACATTTTTCCCTAAGCTATACTCGTCAAAAACTTAAGCCAATTTTTATGCTTACAGAGGACGAAAAGTTGTAGAATATACTAAAAAATTAGCTCAATCCTACATACCAGTAAAAAACGTAAAATCATACGGTGAGCAGACTCGTGCTGAAACAGAAATTTCATGCACTAGGATAGCAACTTATAAGTCCAAATGGGTTTGACTTGACTCTTTATTGAAAACTCCAGAATTAAAAAAAAAACTAATCTCTTGAGAAAGCAAGAGGACACTAGGAAAATCTAAACAGAAACAACCGGGTTGCCTCCCGTAAAGCGCTTTCTTTATAGCCATATAGTTAGGCTTTACTTACTTAACATCATGATGGTTGGAGTGAGGTGGCTCGGCATCCCCAAGCTTGGATTTTTTTACTTATTTGATACATGTAGGGTGAGCCCAGGGGTACATCCCCAAGCTTGATTGGTTGTCCCTTTTTATCTTTGTTCATCTCACTCAACTCTTCCTCCTCAAAAATTCTTCTTACACAAATCTCAACATAAAACTTGATTAGAGGGGTTAGTGCCTCCATAAATAAAATTCACATAGGTACAACAAAGACACATCATGAGTTGATTCTAAATATTAACTACTGTTACTACAGTTGTGCATTGCTCCTTGATCAAAAGAACCACACAAAACACAAGTAATGAGAGCAATGCAAAATAAAGACATAATCTGCCAAAAACTGAACAACGCGTAAAGAGTGAATTTTTAGAGACACTTAAGTTGCTCAAATCAGAAAACTTAAAACTAATGAAATATGTAGTGATAATTAAATATTGCTTTCATAAATTACCAGGTCAAAATTCCACTTCTGTGATTTTAAACATTTTTCGCAGTGAAGTTCAGGAATATGTTTTCTTGACAACTAATTACTATTGTTTAATCCTATCTCTCATATAAGATTATTCTTGCCATTTAAGATGAGAAATAAGACAGAAATGTGATGTTATAGTAGTGAACTAATATTTTTATTGTTTTTAGCTTTGGAAAAAGTTTTAATGATAGAGACTTTTCAATGGTTTCATTGGCATGAACAACACATGTTCAAGGTCGACCCCAACTTCTCCATTACTCATCTTTCTCATTTACTTTCCCAAATTTTTTATAAAATGAAAATCTTAAACTAAATGATACATAACAGTAGGTAAAGGCATTTTACATGTTGTAAAGACATAAATGT
Organism: Alopecurus myosuroides; assembly: GCA_028641055.1. NCBI lineage: Eukaryota > Viridiplantae > Streptophyta > Magnoliopsida > Poales > Poaceae > Alopecurus > Alopecurus myosuroides. The sequence continues at coordinate 117,803,355 of CM054061.1, forward strand.
GTGCTCAAACCGAATAGGAAATTAAAGCATAAGGAACACACCAAAAAAATATGAAACAATTTATTTTTAAGTCTAACCCATTTCCTATGCATTGGCATTTTGTAATGAAACAAATAAAAGAAGCACATAATAGAAAGCATAGAAAGGTAGATCAAGTGCAACTTCAATACTTTCAGCATAAAGAGGGTAAACTTAATATTGTTGAAATATGTGTAACCATGTTTCCCTCTCTCATAATAATTTTAAGTAGCATCATGAATAGATTCAACAATATGAATATCACATAAAACATTCTTATCATGAGCCACATGCATAAAAGAATCACTACTCTCCACATAAGTAAAATCGTCATTAGTTATAGTGGGAGTTAAACATTCATAATTTTCATTGCAATCATCATATATAGGAGCCATAGTATCATCAAAGTGAATTTTCTCCTCCAAGCTTGGGGAACTAGAAATATCATGCTCATCAAAACCAACTTCCCCAAGTTTAAAACTTTCCATAGAATCAGCAAGTATATCATTTTTATCCTCAATAGTAGGGGGACTAAAAATATCATATTCATCAAGACAAACTTCCCCAAGCTCAAGGTTTTCCTTAGCAATAAAGGTGTTCAAAGAATTAGTGCTACCACAAATATGACTGTTGTGCAAATAATTTTTCAATTTCTCCCCAAACACTTCATGTCCTAATTCAAGGTAGATATTATACAGTTCTAAAATTGTTTGGTTGTTTTCCATTTTATAATTTTTTTTGTGTTTTAGGTTTATATGTTAGCATGCAATGCAAACAAGAATAAAAGCTTAGCACAACGCTCCCCGGCAACAACGCCAGAAAAGTGCTTGATGACTCCCAAGTGCAGGAGATCAATTGTAGTACCTTTCAATAAGTATTTGAGTATCGAACCCACGAGGAGCTGAAGGTAAGCTATCTATTCTCTAAAGCCCTATAACCCTCCTATATGGTTGTTTATGCAAAGCAATAAGTTTGACTAAAAGGAACTAACTAATTAAAAGCAAGTGACGTGGAGTGTGGTTTGTCTAGTAACTAGTGAAGCAAGTTTAAAATGCAAGTAATCCTAAAGCAAGTTTCTAAAGCAAGTTTCACAAGTAGCAAGCAGCAAATATCTCAAGTATCTCAAGGGAGCAAGTGTTCTAGCAATAGGAGTTTCGTTCATGTGGTTATCACAATTAGTGAAACACATGTTTTAGTCTTAGTTGTTTCTTCTAGGAAGGAGCCATGAATAGGTATAGTCAAGTAAATGATCTACAACCCCTTATGATGGATCATGTGGCCAAGTAAATGACTGCATAAGATTGATTAAGACATAAAGTCTAACCATAGCCTTACGTTCTAAGGTCCCCTATATATATCCCCCAATAACTTAACTTTTTAGCTCGGTCTCAGGTTACTGTCACTCCCAAGTCACCACCACTCCATTATGCTACCGGTGATCACCTTACATGCATTCCCCAACATATGCGTGCACTCATATATTGTACATAAAGACAATCATAGAAGATAACAAACTTGTATGCAACCAATCAATCACCATTGCCAAGAACAATTCACTACTCAAACATAGACGGGGAGACACAATACATCAAGGGAATATAGTATTGCATCATACATCGTGTTTGCAAAGAGATTACAGTGGAGAGATGGAGCTGATCTTGCTGTAGATGTTGATGATGAACACGTCGGAGGGGGGTGGAGCCCTCCGGGGGTGATCCCGGCGGCGTTTCCCCCCTCCGATCTTCTCCGGCGGCAGCCTTCTGTCTCTCTGTTTCGTGGTTTCGTCTCTCGGCGCCGCCTCTCCTCGAAAAGGCCAGGGGACCCTTTATATAGTCGTTTTTAGGTCACGAGACACTCGGGAGAAGAAAGATCGACGGCATCGGAGCCACGGGGGCAAAAAGGGGGCCTCTCACGCGGCCAAGGAATCTGGCCGCGTGGAGGGTCCTCTTTTCTACCTGGTTGGCCTTTTGCCCCTCTACTTTGGCCCATGGTCTTCGTCTCGAAAATTCTGAACCGTGCTCTTTGGCCTTGCCCTTTTTAGAGTCCCGAAACTCCCGGAAAGTCTGAAACACTAAAAAGTATGTTTTTTCTGGAAAAACAGGGTTAGAATTAAAAGAAGTGGGATTGTTTAGAAAATCACCCAAATCATTATAAAACAGGAATATAAGTTGCTAATATGTAGGAAAAACAAGTAATAACATGCAAAGTTCATGTATGCATTTTACATGCATCAGCATGTCGTCGATCATCTCTTGTTGTACCATGCGTCGTCCTCCATCCTCGTCAGCGCCCTTATTCTAGCTAGTGCACAGCCGTGCTGCATCCCCATCTCCCCGTCCCGAGCTCTTTCTTCCAGCATCTCCCCTTTCCTCATCATCCATGGTGACACCGACGAGTGCCCTGACGTCGACCCAACGTGATACATGGGAGGGGTGATGTGCCAATTTTCGAGCACGAGGGGAGGGAGAGTTGTGTCGTCCTCACCGCGGGGTGTCCTTGCTGCAACACGAAAACATGGTCTCGATTGGCCTAAACAATGTCAGGCACGACGGAACGCAACCTGGATGGTCGTCTTGCGAGGCCTCTGATAAAGGCAAGGGTGCAGCAGGGCGTGGGTACGCGATGGTATGGGCGAGAGCTCGCGCCCGACAGAATTTGAGCATGCTTCCCGGCGGCCAGCTGTGACGGCAACGCCATTTCTGGTTGTGATGAGCGGTGTCGATTGTTGCGCGCATGCGTCTCCAAATGGTGGTGACGTGTGTGCTTCTACAGGCAGCACAACGTGTGGGACGTGCTACATGCCTACACCACGGGATGGAAATGACATGTGGGCAGAGTCGTCAGCGAAAGTAGCAGGTTATCCCGGTTGGGATTGTATTAATCCCGGTGTGCCAAACATGTCTAGGGTCTAAAATAGACCGGGATTGATAAGTTTGGAGTGTCAATTTCAGCGATTAAAAGTCCGGGGTTCGATTTAACTTTTGTCTATAAATTCAAGGTCTGTTTGGACTTTTTCCCACCTCCGCCTCATCTCGATGTCGATTTGTGCTTCACAAAGCCGTCCTGCATCGCTTAGTACCTTCTCCGCCGTCCGATGCATCGTCTTCGCAAATTTGGGATCTCGGGGGGGTGGGGGGGTGGGGGGTGTGACCATTCCTGTCAGCGCTCGGTTGGCCACCACCGCCTCCATGGATTTGTAGCGGAGCGGCGAGGCCCGGTGCGGTCGAGCAGCTTCTCCGGGTGGGATTTGGGGCCGCACCATTGGTGTGAAGACCCAGCACCGTCCTTACGGAATAATCTAAACATTTCGTAGGAAATGACCATGTGTATATTGAATTGTAGAATATTTCTATTTAAGATGGATTGGATTCCATCGTCGTCGTCGTCCCTAGAGTCAGATGATTCTAACATAGAAGATTTGCTTTCAATAATGATGGGGAGCTCCTCTTGTTGTCGCATCTCATCAAAGAGCTAGAGGATAGACCGAAGAGAGAGTATTCCGGTCGATTGTTTATTGTTTTAGTTATTTAGATTTGAATAATTGTTGCAATTTAGATGATTGTTTTATTGTACCGTGAAGCAAAACAGTTTTCGGTACGCGTTTTTTTGTCCGCGTTTATTCAGGATCCGCTAGAGATGCTCTTATCCTATCTTAACTCGCTCAAATCCAATCAAGTAAAATTGATGCATTCATAGACTAGCTTAAAAAATCGTACGTTGGGCCAACAATTATGGCTGCACAATCCTACTCCCTCCGATCCTAAAAATGTGTCGCAAGCTATGCCTATGAGTTGTATATGCTTAGTTCATTTGTGGCGACACTTTTTTTAGGATCGGAGGGAGTACTAAAGCCTGCTACTTTGGTGTGCACGTATGAGCCCGGCCATAGATGGGCTCTAAAACTAAACTAGGATATGGTCGTGTGAGCACCACCTGCACGTCGGCTCCAGCCAGTGTGTGCACTGCACAAAGCAAGGTTTAACGTCACTCGAATCTTTTGCTTCTTTCTTGATGGGCAAGAAGAAAAAAGGACCCGACTCCAAACTCGATCCCTCTGGTGATTCCTACCAACAAACCAGGGGTGTACCGTCTCCTCGGTCGTCGCAACGGGGCCGCGGGGCGCGGGCGAACGTTGGTTCGCACCACTCACAGGACCACTGCCACAGCGCCGCTCCATCGGCCACTGCCGCAACCCCCCACCCACAAGGCCGAAAGCAACCAAACCCCCCACCACAACACCAGCCGACTCACGCGATGAGCACCGATTCAGCAGCCGACCCGTCCCGCTCCGGCGGCCGCCGCCCCCGCTCCGATCTCGAGGATGGCGAGTTCGTCGCCGCCTCCCACGACGACTCGACCCGCTCCGACGGCGACGACAGCCGCTACGTGGTCAAGCATCGCCACGGCCACGACGCCAAACCAGAGATTAAGCGGCGCCGCCTCGTCGTCGTCGATGGAGGTGTCCAGCCGTCGTGCGAGCGCGACTCGGACGAGACCGTCAGCGACGTCGACGCCGATGCCGGCGCGGCCTCGCTCGCGCAGGAATTGCTCTTCTTCTCATGCGCCGTCTTCCGGAAGGAGTTCAGAAGCGCGAGGGCGGCGTGCGGCGGCCACATGCGCGTCCAGGGTCCGCACGGACGCCAGCAGGGGATTAAGGCGCGGATACCGGCGATCAGCGGTGGTTGGGCCGTCACCGGCAAGAGGGGCTCCGTTGGGCGCAGGTCCGTTTCCCCCCAGAGCCAAAAGGTGGTCCATTCCATGTCCATCCCGGCCCCCGAGCCCGTGAAAGACCCCATGCCAATCGCGTTCGCGGGTAGGAGCAGCAGCGCGGAGGATGCCAATCCTCCCAACGACGACTCCGTGACCACCCTTGTCGCGTCGTCAGACAATCCTACCGACCAGGTCGTCGCGCACCCACCATGTTCGCCGCAATTCCTCCAAGCCCGCAAGCCTGCCGCGTCTCAGGTGGTCGTCGCCCAGGCTCGGCCTACCGTCGCCCAAGGTCAGCAACTCGCAGAGGCGGCGCCGCCGCCGCAATTCGTCGTCCACCAGCCCGCTGCGCCTCAGGTTGCCGCGCGCCATGTACGGCGGCGCAGATCGCCGCAGCCACCAGCGAGGGACGAGCAACGTTGGTGGCTCTGCAAGGAGAAAGGGTGCGATCAGCGGTTCGCCTCGTACCGGGGGCTCGGCGGCCACATGGCCGGCCACAAGAACAGGCAGAAGAACGAAGCCGCCGCCGCGGGTCTCCACGTCGTCGTCAGTGACGAGGCATGCGCCGAGCCGGAGAAGTTGCAGTTGCACCCATGCAAGCATTGCCCCAAAGTGTTCACCTCGGGATTTCAGCTCGGCGGGCACATGAGGACGCACACCAGAGAGGTGATACCGAAGAAGAAGGGCGGCGCTAGACCCAAGGTGTCGGCTTGCGTTCTCGCGTCAGCGCTGGCACTGTCCCTGCCGATGCCGCCCGCCGCCATGGAAGTAGCCCCAGCGCAGCCTGCTGTTGCGCCGGGCGTCGTAAGGATTTTTGGCATCAACATCGTGCCGGCGGGGCCACCTGCCGCAGGACAAGTTTCTTCCGCCGTGACCGAAACGGATCAGAGCTCCACGGCGTCTACGAACATCCAGAAGTAGATCGGCGAGTACTAACTACTAAGGAATAGATAGATTCGCTAGGATGCGACAGTTACTTGATATTGGGAGAGCTTCAGTTTTGGGCGAGCAAAATAGATCGGCGGTCATCTAACTTGTCGGCCAAGATCGCCATGGTCACCGTACTCGGTTTTGGGGAGAGCTTCAATTTTGGGCCTTTGAATCAGTACACACCTCAGTTACATGAATCTTCTATGTGAGCTAAAGTAATTTCTGATATGGTTTAGAGGTGTATGCAAGCGGCCATTCTAGATCTTTATTCCCACGATGAGAAGTGGTATTCAAGAAATAGTATTAGAGAGATTATCATCTAGTAGTATTTGTTGGTTTTGAAGAAAAAATGCAAGATTTTTCTCTGTCTTTACTAAATACTCCCTCTGTTGCAAAATAGATGACTTCCATTTGCCCATCCACATAAATGCATGTTTGAACAAATGGAAGTCGTCTATTTTGGAATGGATGGAGTACTATTAGTTAGAGATGTAGCTTTTCTTTGTTGTTGGTTCTTTCTCAAGGTTTCTCTATGGGGGTCATGATGAAATGTAAATAACGACAATTGTGATGTTACGGAACCAAAAGTTGGAAAATTCCATGTGAAGATGTTAGCTCAGAGCAAGAATGATAACAAGTTTTCAACTATTGTTTCTATCTATGGGCTCCAAATGGTAAAAGCAATTATTAGTAGAGTTAGTTCATTTTTTTTATTGTAAGGCAAACGTTAGGCGTTCGTCGGTTGTAGGATAGTTTTCCTACAGCCACCTCCCACAACGTCCAATTTATTTAAGTGGAATGGTAAATCTGAGTGACATACCTATTAGAGAGACGATGGTGTTAAGTCTGAACCATAGAATGGTAGGATATAATTGTAACCTTATGTTAGGCAAGTGTTGCTGACACATATTAATGTTTGGTGAAGATCAAACCAACCCTAAAGATAACATGCAATAGAGCTACCATGAAGTTTCGTTAGAAATAGCATGGTGTTTTCTCAAGGAGGACATCCATAAGATGGAAACCTACCAGGGTCATCAATGGAAAGAGTGAGATGATGTTGTGAAATACTCTCAACGTGTCTTTTGGTTGACCCAAGAGTGACCCTTCTATGTCAAAGGTAGTTCAACAGACTTTTGTTGGTCTACAACTCTACAACGAGGGAAAACCCAAGCCATGTGAAAAGACACCCTCCTATTGGGAATGAAGATGGACACCTAGAACCCTAAAAGGCTGGATGCATGGATTCAGTAACTCAAAATAACTACAAGGAGTTGATGCATGATATACAACAATTTTATGGATGATGGAGTACGATTCAATCTAAAAATATAATAAACCAAGCAGCCAGATGGACAAGAGTTTTAAACTGCCCACAAAAGTTTTGTTAAAGGGTGGTATCCCACCTAGTTACACCGGAACCTAGTTAACCAAACATATCTTTCTTTCTAGTCTTCCCAAATCTCATTACGAGATTTGTTTTAACGGTAGTGGTCTGTAACACCCCAGAGTTTTGGAATGTTTGAAAATCACCAAAATTTGAAACTTTTAAAAATTGGAAAGGAAAATCTCTCAAACTTTATGTTTGACTTGAAATCATCATTTTTCCTTGGGTACTTATAAACCCTAAAGTATTTCTACAAAAATCATTTATAGCAAACCTATTTTATAAAATGGATGACTTCAATACTTACTCTTGGAAACAATTTTTATTCTATTTGACTTAAAAAATTAGGGAGTTGATCCTTGATAATTATTGGGTTATTAAAAATATTTTCAAAGCTCAAAGTCATTATCTTTTTTATTAATGTTTTATGAGTGCTTTAAATCATAAAATGGTATTTCAAAGATTTTATTTGGGCACATAAATAAGTTTAATATATTTTAAAATCATTACTTGAATTAGTGGATTTTTTATGAATTTTATAAAGACACAATTCCATTTAGAGGGATTTTTCTATTTTCAATGGCATTTATTGTAATCTATGCAAATATAAAAAATTTAAATTTTCAAGACTTGAAATGTGATAAAAGTGGTCCAAAAAAATTCTTAGCTAATACATTTTGTATTAATTTTATTTTTGAAATTATTTTGAGTTGTTTTGCATTTATAAATCACAAGTTATAGAAGAAATGAGAAACTAAAAAAAACTAAGAGGTGGACCCCACTCGTCAGGTCATCTCCCACCTCCCGCAAATTTCACCATTCGTGGACGAAACGGTCGCGTGAATTACGCGCACGAACCCTTCTTCACGTTCGCCCCGAGGCCCCCCGAACTACCCTCTATAAGAGGCCCTTGATCCCCTCTTCTCTTTCCCTTTGATTCCCCATGCAGACGCCGCCACGCTGTCCCAAATTTCCTCGCCGGAGATCTTGCAAAGCTGTTGTCATTCCGAGCAAGGGCGTCGCCTCTTCGAGCACCCCCAAGGATCTCCCGAGGGAACCATTGGCCTTTTCTCCTAGAGCCGGGCCAGCACGGAACATTCCTTACCTAGGGGAACCTACGAGTACCAAGATCGACCTCGACAGAGTAGAGAGGAAGCACCACCTCGGGAGCACGCATCACCGCCGTTGAGAACAACACTGGAGGTCACCATCCACACCATCGAATTCGCGGGACCGAGCCACGTCGAGATCAACCTTCGCTGTATCATGGCCGAAACCCATCACCGTATGCGACCCGTGCTGCCACGTCATTCTTGTCCAACGATGGCCATAAACGTCGCCTCCGTCAATCTCTTTGTTCGGTGACGTCCGATTCGAGGGCGATGGTTGGGATTAGATCCGAAGAGGTATGCCATTTTGTCGATTAGAACTGGATCTGACGACCCAGAGCCAAAGCAGCCGAGCCGTAGACAAACCACGGCTTAAGCCCAAACCAAGCCAAACCCAGCCTAAGCCTATCCTGTAGGAGCTTGACACATCAGCCCACACCTTTTTCCCAATTATCCAGAAATAGAAATCCATTTGTAACATTTGTAGAAATGACCCTAAAACTTAGATTCATCATAAATTTTGATATAGAAGGGAAAATTTAGCAAACCTGGATTTATAAAAATCCCTTGATCTGTAGAATCATTCAGAACTGTTTATTTTCAATTTTTTCTATTTAAAACTTGTCCAAATTCAAATGAGCCATTTAGATAAATTTTTACATAGTTTAACTTATATAATTCCAAAGTTAGAAAATAAAATATTTTTGGAAACCTTAGGATGTGTACTTTCATACCTACTTTTTGAAAATAATTATTGACCCAATTTAATATTGATTTAGGATTTGAATGTCCCTTTGATTATTGACCTAGTTTTAATTTTATAAATATTATTAATATGCTTTCTTCTACAAAAAATGTTTCATTTAGTAACCTTGGACCAGAGAGACCAACACCTAAACCAGATGGGCACTAGTGAACCTATTCCATGTAAGCTTGGACTAAAAAACCTCCCTAGTGTTCAACAGCAATTGAACATGAAATGGGAATGGTAAACCCCTATTAGACAAATTATGGTGTGACCATTTTGGATCAGGAACAACACCAAGTGTGTGTCAACCACATGATACACAAGCAAATGAATCTGAAACCCATATACCAAAAGCATATTCAAATTTACAATCCATGTTATAAATTTAATAGTACCCTAGTACTCAAACCTTTATGTGAATCTTGTTAATCATGGTTTGCATCTAAAACCATTAGACCAAGACTGTTGTGTGATTTTCTTGATCAAGATCTACCTTTATCCTATATGGGAAGCCATGTCCATGTCACTTTAATTCATTTTGGTGAACCAAATTAAGTGTTAAACCTTAAACCTTACCACATCTGTTTCTTTTTGCATATTGAGTGATGTGATAACATTTTGACCGTCCCAAGTGAACTAGTGTGAATCCTTAACCAACCTATACCCATTAACCCAAAACCCCATCACTATAATTCTTTTTTATATGAATTGTGTGGTGAATATAGACCAACCCCAACCAACTCATAATAATTCTCTTTGCGTATTGAATTATGTGAAAAGCCCTTGCTTATTAATAAATAACATAAATCAATATTGTTTTGAACACATTGCTATGCTTGTTTGTCCTGTATGCTTTATTATCTTGTTTGTATTTTTGTTGGAATGCGTGTTTATTGTTATCGTTATTTCAATGTATAGATTGTACGGAGAGCAATGTTCTATTCTTGAAGAGTGTGTGATCAATGCCAACTTCAAAAAGGCAGGTGACACACATAAACTACCCATTATTTATCCTATGCATTAGAGATTTTGTGTAGTATGCATGATAGATTGTTTATAGTAACTAGTATGCTATGCTATTATCCCAAGTAGTGTGTAGCCACCCTTTTAGACTGTTAGTGTAGAAGACATTAATCTTAGTAGAGATGCTTAGCTATGCTTATCAAATGTTTTAGTTAGATGTTGTGGATAAAACTACTAACCTTAATGAATCACCTCGGTGGATGTGGTATTGCTTGGCTGTTGAGAGTTGATTGTCTCCTCGGGGCCATGTTCATGGTGGTTTTCACCTAGGATACAACCATGTCCATGGTATGTGTTGGTTTTCACCTGAGGTGTTCACTTGTGGATTGCCACCCAGGAACAAAGGGATTTTATGTCTTTCCATGTTTGGATAGCTTCTAGTGTAGCCTCTATACATATGGGTTCTGTCTTGGTCAATTAAGTTGTGCGAATTCAATCTGTGGGCTTGACAAACAGATGTAGCAGAATATAGTTGGAAGGGTATTGCCAGTGGGTTGGATTCATACTTCTGAAAGACCTCGTCTCAAGCTTATCCTTTCCTTAATACATTCTGAGTGTATAGTAGGTTTGGGATGATTGGGTCTAAAGGTGAAATTGCACACACTCTGGAGAGTTAATAAACTAAGATCTTAGTCATGCCCCCAATATGGACATCTATGAGCACTAGACAGGGAAATCACAGAAGATTCTCATCACCCTTTTTAATAAATTAAAACTTTTAGGTGAAAAATAGTAGAGGGCTCACTGGATTCTATCAGTGGTGCTAACATTTGAAAATGAAAATGTTCTAGGAAAAGTTAAAGGACAAAACTTGCTTTCTGCGAATAGCCTTCAAACTCCACTTAGCCAAATAAGCATGTAAGAGATAGCATTTTCTATATATCCACCATAGTGTCATTTCCCAGTCCAATAAATTTTACTAACACCCTTTTGTATGCATATTAAATATTGCAGATGGTTCCGATGACGAGTGAGGATTTCATTTAGGCTCTAGTGTCTACAACAAACATGTTTTTCCTGTGGCACATGAAGATGGCGAGGCTCATTCATGTATTATGTTTTTTGATGATGTACTTTGTATTTATGCTAGCCTTAATTTAGCTACGCAAGTTGCAAAACCATTTTGTAAAGTCTGGATCATGAGATGAAATAAAGATATTGACGCAATTGCATGATATTTAATCTTGTACTGTTGTGCTAGCAATTGATCCAGTGACTAGCATAGCAACAAAGAGGTTCTTGCCTTTATTAAAAGGTGGGAGTGCTATACAAACAATGCATGATGATGATACATCATGTGGGATATCTTAATAAAGTAACCAGCAAAAGCAAACTTACCAATTAACGAGACAAGACAAAGGTTAGAGAACTATAGATTGTTTCACCGTAATACCGGAATCCATAGTCCTAGGTAAGTTCTGCATCGTGAGTAAAGGGAAAATTGTATAATACCGGAATCCACAGTTTATTCGTATAGTATGTGGGAGCCAATATGGGCGTCCATGGCCCCGCTATCGATTATTGGAAAGGAAAGAGTTTCAAGTTTCATGTCCACACACTATCGAATCTATAGGAGAAACACACTTAAGTTAGGGCTAGTTTATGTGTATATCGGTAGGTCCGGATCAACAAGGAGTATCATCGGAATTGTGTCTCTGCGTGATAGATATATTTAATATATCAGAGAGAATTTATCTTGAGGGCATTAGATGTCCCAGAGTAGTAGAAACAGTTTATGTTACTACGAGAATATATTACGGAGTTGTTCTGGGAGAGAAATTGAGGTTGCATGCTTTACAGAGAAAGTGCGGGGGGGGGGGGATGAGATTTCCTAGGGTATTGGAAGAGTTTCGACTAATAACCGAGAAGGAGGGATGCCTGAGGGGGTAGGAATGCCCCTCATGGCCACACCTATTTTTAGGGGCTGCCAGGTGGTCCCTAGGGCACCACAGATTGGTACTTGAGAACCTAGTACTTTTCCTGAATTTAATTAGTGACAAAAAGGAGAAAAGAAAAGGAAAATGAAAAAGGAAGGTGGAGTTGGAGTTGGACTCCACTTGGAGTCCAATCTGAGTTGGGCAAGGAGAGGGGGTGCGACTAGCCCCCCTCCTAGCTCAACAAGGACTCTTCCCTTTGGTATGTCTACCCTCCCCTCAAACTATAAAAGGACCCACAAGGCTTGAGGCAAAACATAATTTTGTGAGCAATTGTCTCTCAAGACTCTCTCTCTCTCTTTCTAGTAGAATTAAAGGTTCTAATTAGAGCCCCTTTAATTTAATTAGATTTTCTACTAATCAGGGTTTTAAGGTGTCCTCTCCTAATTAGATCTACCTTATAATTACTTTCTCTCTCTCATGTGTTGAGAACTCCACCTTCATTGAAGGGTTTGTTGCAAAGAAGAAAAAAAATCTTACGCGATAGACACCCGAAAGGCCAAAACCTAATCTAGGAGATGTATGCTAGCGCATAGATAAAGTCTTAAGGAGAACATACCCTCGAAGACACAAAGCGTTACGAGATTGAATCTTGTTGGTGATGTAGTCGAACTCACATAGATCTCAAGATCACGAACAAGAGCGCTGCAATCTGGCAGCGCTTCCGCACTCGGTCACGCATACATCTTGATGACGACCTCCGTTCCCTCGATCCAGTGGGTCAGCGGAAGTAGAGGATCCCTTGGAACTCCAGCAGCACAATTCCATGGTGTGGTGGATAAAACTTCGTTCAGGGCTTCGCCAAGTGCATGAACATGAGGTGGAGTAGCGGGAGGAGGGAGGTGAAGATGACACCAACTGTGTGGAGGAGAGGGAGGTCCAATACCTCTTTATATAGGAGGGGGAGGAAGCCACGAAATTTTGGTGCCTCCACCTCTCCCCTCATCATGTGGGTGGAGTCTCCAGTCAACCCACTCATTCTTTCATCAATTGCCACTCAAAATTCCAAGGGTTTTCTTTAATAAATAAATAAAACAATTTAATTTCTTTATTTTAATATTTGTTAACCCTATTAACAAACATTAACACTTAACCCCTTGAACTATTTGTTAATCAAACATTAACATATACCACCTTGAACTATTTCAATATTCCTCGAAACAATTCCGGTGACTATTTCAATATTCCCCGAAACAATTTCGGTGTTGTCCAAACTTTTCTCAGATATTCCGTATCCACTCAATCACGTCATCAAACCTTAAGTGTGTCACCCTACAGTTCGTGAATAATGTAGACATGATCGAGACACCTCTCAGATCAATAGTCAACAACGGGACCTGGAGATCCTTAATGACTCCTACACATTCAACTATGAATCTAGTGATCGTGTGAACCATAAACTTCATAACCAATTACCTTTGTCTCGCGATATTTTACTTGTCCGAGATCCGATCATGGGTATCAACCATACCTAGTTCAATCTCGTTACCGATAAGCATTCTTTTACTCGTTCTGTGATATGTCATCCTTGTGACCTATTCACGTTCTTTCAAGCGGTGTTGATGTGATATCACCGAGAGGGCCCAGAGTATATATCTCCGTCATTTGGATGGAAAAGTCCCACTCTTGATCCATGAGCCTCAACTAATACTTTCCAAATACCCAATGACACCTTTATAGTTACCCTGTTACGGTGTGACGTTTGATGATATCAAAACACTCTTCCGGTGTTAGTGATTGACATGATCTCATGGTCTAAGGATTAGAGTTACTTCGTATGTTTGATATAACAATGTAAACTTAATGACTTGATCGCATTGCTATATTCACTTTGGGTGTATGTTCATCACATCATTCTACCAATGATATGACCCCGCTACTAACAACATCCAATGTTCATGATCAGAAAACCTTGATCATCAGTTAATCAACGAGCTAGTTAAACGAGAGACATTACTAGGAACTCTTGTTTGTTTATCAGACACACATGTATCAACGTTTCTGGTTAATATAATTCTAGCATGAGAAATAAACATTTATCATAAACAAGGAATAAGATAATAACCACTTTATTATTGCCTCTCCGGCATATTCCCTTCATTCATATACATCTGCGGCGTCTATTCCTCGATGGTGAAGCGCTGCAGAATTGGCCCGATGTATGTGTGTATACTCTTAGAGGGGTAACACGTCAGACCCTCACTCTGATGGATCAAGGTGCTGGATACGGGAAGTCGGCAACATCCTCACCCATAGACTTGTGTGTGAGGATCTTCTACAGGCTTCATCGACATTATCATCAAAATCTCTTCCGCTTCTATGGTGATTGGTACACGATCTCGAGAACTAGATCTTAGAATCATTATTCACGTTTATCTTCATAGATAGGTCTTGGCGGTTGCGTAGCATGCATGGAGAAATTTTGTAAATTCCCATACACATAACCCAGTAAAACTATGGCCCCTGGTCCATTATTTTACATTGATTACAACCTCCTTTACTTTATTTCAATCATCACTTTCTCGTTGTTCCATTCTACTTGTATTGCTTCGAAATTCACCATATGTTTAATTCTATCGTTAATAACAAGACGTAAAATTAGACAACCTTCTCGAAAGTTTGGGACGAAGGGAAGTTTGTGTTTTTTGTGCAAGTCCATATTTTTTGAAGCGCCACACAACAGGAAACCTTGTTGATTGTCTTTGAAGTCCTACTGGATTGATAACATTCCTACGCTACATCATACCATCCACTTGGGGTTCCCCAGCGCGTGTGTCTCATTCACGCCATCAGGACGCGGCGCCGCAATTCGTCGTCCATCAGCCTGTTACACCTCTAGTCGTCATGCGCCACATACTGCGTGCATCGCCACCACCACTTGTAGAGGATGAGCAAGGTTGGTGGTGCTGCAAGGAGAAAGGGTGCGATCAGCGGTTCACCACACACCGGGGGCTTGACGGCCATATGGCCGGCCACAAGATCAGACAGAACAACAAAGTCAGCGACACGGGTTTCCACGCGTGCAAGCATTTCCCCAAAGTTTTCATCTTGGTATATCAGCTCGTCGGGCACATGGGGATGCATCACAGAAAGGTTATATCGAAGAAGGGCGGTGCTATACGTAAGGGCATGTCCAGCGGGTCACCCCAACGTGCTACCTTGCCAAAGCTAGCTCGGCTCGGGTGTTAGGGACTCAAGGCCTAGGTTTGGGTGCTGCCTTGCAGCTGTCAGAGTCTTCTCTACCGGATCCTGCCTCTTGGGCAGAAAAGAAGAGAGAACATGAAAACATAGGAAAGAAAAAGAGAGTAAACATGGCTGATTTTTCAATAGGATGACGACGGCAGGATCATCCACATGATATACTTTGCTTTCGGGGTTGGATGGGAAGAAAAAACAAGCACATGCCTCATCTTTCCATACTGAGGTGTAAGGTTCGGGAGCAGTATGCAACATACCACTTTTGATAACAAAGAGTTGTGGTGTTGTGTTCATGGCATACATGCATGAAACAAATTTGAATCGATTTGAAATTAGTAATAAGAATTTGATAAAAAACAATTAAAAAGATCACCCACAATTTTAATTTCAAAACACATTCATTTTCACCAAAAGGCCATCCTCTCTTCCCCCTTGTCAAGTTACGGCTGCAGGAAAGCCGGAGAATGCCCGAATTCTGCCATCATCTCCAACTCCGGCCGCCATAGAATTTTCGCCCCCGCCTCCAATTGTGAGCTCGCCGAGCGCCTCCGCCCACACTACTGCACTCACGGTGAGCTTATGATTCTTCCGGTGCCTTTACCTTGCCCCGCTCCCTCCGTAACGTGCTGCCACCGTGTGCCTTCTCCGGCCGCTGCTGGAGCTCGTCGGCGGCGAGACTCTGGTGATAGTTACGAAGCGGCGCCGCCACCCCCAACCTCACCGTTACCTCCTATATGCCGTGCACCAAGCCGATTTGGTAATCGGCCGCACAATCGTGCGAATGAATCACGACAGTGGTGCGCTGGCCTTTGGCTGAAGTCACGGTGACGTCAGCATGACGTCACTTTGGGGCCGTTATGTCAGCATCTTATTCTTTTAAAATTATTTATGAAAAGAAAAATCTCTCACGCGTGGGCCCTCCCTTTTCATAATTCCAGAATATGATTTAAAATTGTAAAATCAATCTCTTTATTTCTGTTATCCAGAAAAATGTAGAAAAAAATCTAGAAATGTTTGGAAAAATATGAACTAAATGAACATGTCATTTTGAAACATGTTTGACAAAGTTCAAAAATATGAATTATTTGAATTTGAATTAATTCATTTAAAAATGGAGAAAATAATATTTTATTCAATAATTTCAGAAAATTGAAAGTTATATATCAAAATGCTCAAAAAGACAAATGCAACATGTTCATGATGTTTTCAAAGCCATTTGAGTACTTCAACTCTGACACAATTTCAGTTTTTTCCGAAGTGCCCTCCAAGGTTCATTTCGGGGTTAATTTCACTAAAATTGCAGAATTCCCATGCGAACCCTGGCAGAACATGTTTGGGGATTTACCGAAGTTCATTAAACTTCTCATGCATAGATATTGCGCATTGCATCGATGCCATGTGTTGATTGTTTCCTTTTCGGTATTTGATTCTTATCGGTAGAATGCGACTCCGAAGAGAAGATCGACAACACCATTTGTAAATACTTGATCTTAACCGACAAGTCAAGCACTTAATCCTGAAGCACTACTTTGGTTTTCTGAAGCAAGGCAAGCATAACCTCTTATCTTCTTATAGATGTTTTCGAACGACTTTTGATTCTCATATTTTGCATTCGATTCCAAAATATTTGGTGTTTGTGGATAAAGTTCTCATGTATAATGCATAGCTTAGATATCTTGATGCACTGCTACTAGAAGCTATAGGTTTTCTTGTATGTGCATGGCCAAAGCCTTATATCTTCTGCACTTAGCTTTACATATTTGTTTGGTTCTGCTCCATCCGGCTGATGAATCAGATCTGCGAGAACCTAGTATGATATGATGACGTGGAAAGTTGAGCATTATGGGATTAACTTGATTAAGGCTTGGAATGGATGCCACTTGGGAAGTGGTTTTTGTCCTATACTTGCCAACCATAGGACTAAATTCTCGCCGCGGAAGCCAAGACTGCGCGTGCAACCACACACGCGAGCCAATGAATCTCGCTCTACTAACTAATTTGTTTGGCCACATCCATGAGTCACGTAGTTTGAGCTTTCCATCTGCGTGTAAGTCAGAAAACAATTTGGAGGAAACCTAGGGTGTGACCGGGATACAAGTGATGGATGTACACGGATCCTGATCCCATCTCACAAAACAGGTGCCGTCAGGAGGTGGACAACTCCCTGTTGACGGGGTGGCCCTGTTTGGGTTGACTTATGGATAGGGTCTACCAAGGTAAAGGTCGGAGTTAACCACACTATGCCGCACTCCAAGGGAGAGCGTACATGTGTGATGGTGCATATCTTGCACTCGTTGGGATACCCCAAGAGGAAGGTGTGATGAGCACAGCGGTAGGAGTTTTCCCCTTAGTTAAGAACCAAGCTTATCAATCTAGTAGGAGAAGGAGGACCTTCGGAAGGTTGATGCCACTGACGGTGGTGCTGGCGCTTCACCGGTGTCAGCAACAACGTGGAACCTGCACACAACACAACCAAAATACTTTGCCCCAACGGTACACTGAGGTTGTCAATCTCACCGGTCTTGCTGAAAACAAAGATTACACGTATAGTGTGGAAAAACAGTGTATGCTTGCAGTAAGTAAAGAAAGCAGGAAATTGTTGTGGTTTGTTTAACAATGTGGAGAATGGACCGGGGTTCATAGGTTCACTAGTGGTGTCTCTCCATAAAAGATAGCATGCAAGGTGAACAAATTAGAGCTGGCCAATTGACAAATAGAGGTTACACCGTAGTGCACAATAGAACATGAAGATTACTATGATATTTAGTGCGGGCATTACAACAAGATACATAGACCGACATCCATCTGCATCTATGACTAATAATCCACCCTCAGGTTATCATCCGAACCCCCTTAGGTCTTAAGTTGCAAGCAACAGATAATTGCATTAAACAAAGTGTGTAATGTAAACAATGCTTATGCATGCGGGAACTCTCACTATTGTTTTCTCCCTAATGGCAACATCACATCCTCCTCCTTCACGTTTCTGTCACTCGAGCAAGGCAACAAGGAGGCATGAACCCACTATCAAGCATAAATACTCCCTCTTGGAGTCACTAGCAACTACTTGGCCAGAATAACCGCTAGCAACGGAAAGCATGCAAGATAAAAAATAACATATGCAATAAAGACTATAATCAACTTGGCATAAGGTCAATATTCATCGGATCCTAGCAAACACAGCATAAAGAATTACATAAGATCAATCTCGATCATCATAGGCAGCTCACGAGATCTAAACATGGAGGCATATGAGGAGAAGACAACCATCTAGCTACAGCTACGAACCCGTAGTCCAAAGATGAACTACTCACGCATCACTCCGGAGGCAGGCATGGTGATGTAGAAGCCTCCGGTGATGATCTCCTCTCTGGCAGGTTGCCGGAAACAGCTTTAGAACCCCCCTGATCAGGAATTGACGGTGACGGTGGCTGCGGAACTTTTTCGGGGATTTTGCTCAGGTGTCTAGGGTTTTCCATCCGGGGGGCTTAAATAGGAGAAAGGGAAAAGGTGGTGGAGGTCGGGGGGGCACACCCATAGCTAGCGCGGCTAGGGGGGTCGCGCCACCCTATGATGTGGCCCCCCTACTGCCCCTCTTCGGCCCCTCTTCGGTCTTCTGGATGCTTCCAGGGAAAATAGGACTTCCGGGCTTCGAATTTTCCAATTCCGAGAATACTTTCAGAACAACTTTTCTGAAACTAAAAAACAGCAGAAAATAGGGAACTGGCTCTATGGCATCTTGTTAATAGTTTAGTCCGGAAAATCGATAAAAATGACATAAATAAGGGAGAAAACATGTAGCGATTGGCATAATATGATCATGGAGCATCATAAATTATGGATACGTTTATGACGTATCAAGCATCCCCAAGCTTAGTTCCTACTCGTCCTCGAGTAGGTAAACGATAAAATAATAATTTCTGAGGTGACATGCTACTAACACAAACTTGATCAATCTAATGTAAAAGCATATCCATGCTGAGATCATAAAACTTTAAGCACAGGCATGATAATAAAACTTTAATAATAAAGCATAGCAATTACTTTGCATCATGAAAAGTAACTCAATTAAAGGATCATGAATAATAATGCAAAGAAAGGTAAACGTTTGTTTCAGGTATAGAGAAAGCATGGCAAAGTGATATTTCGATAGTCCTTCAAAGTTCATGAGGAAGACTAGAACAAATAATTTAATAACAAATGATATCACATCATGAAGTAATTATTGATGCTTATGGGACAAATGCACATAGAACTCAGAATGGCAAAAATGCTCTCTCAACTGTGCATAAAGTTAGAGGATGGAGACTCAACCTAAAAGTAAAAGAAAGGCCCTTCGCAGAGGGAAGCAGAGATCAATCATGTGCTAGAGCTTTTATTTTATTAAACAGAAGTATTAAAAGTTTGACATTTGTGGAGGAATGTCTATATTTTGGGAGATGTATGCTAATGTCAACGAATGGTAAACAGAAAATACAGTACGTCACAAGTCAACTGGATTCAAAAGAGCGGCTCCCATGGTGAAGGACGCAACTGGTGTAGAAGGCCATCCCTCTTTCTCTTTTGTTTACACAATTATGCTTTGACTGATAAATCAGGGGCAAAAATAGTGAAGAGAATTTGTATGCATTAATTTGGGGTTGGTCACCCCGCTGCCAGCTCTTCTATCATTTGGATAAGCGGATGAAGCCACTAGTCCAGGGTGTGAAATCCAATCAACAAGTGAGATAAAGATTCTCTATTTACGACCTCATGAGCAAAAACAGGAACATAAAGCAGGAGTAATTTTGAAGGTTTTAAAGGTAACACATGAGCAATTTACTTGGAATGGCAGTTAAATACCACATGTAGGTAGGTATGGTGGACACAATGGGAAAACTTTGGCTTAAGGGAGTTTGGATGCACGAGTAGAGCTCATACTCAGTACAGGTGGAGGCTAGCAAAAGACTGGGAGCGACAAATCAAGAGAGCATAAGAGCCATAATCATGCATAGCGACATAAGCATCATTAATTAAAACATAAGCAGTATCACAAGTTCAAAAACTAAGTGGTCATGGAGGCTATTCGTGACTGGTTTGTAGTCATAAACATGGTGTGAGCATGCGCCAAGTCAACCAAATAAAACATTCGAAAGAGAATACCACATATTAATGCTTTACTATGACAAGAATAACTCATGAATCTTTCAATACATATTTAACACTCTCAGCTATTTGAGGCTAATAATGCTACTCAATAACCACATGGCTTCAAAACTAAAATAACATTTTAGCATGGCATGAAAAGTCCTAGTCACTGTCTGTACAAGCTTCTACTAGTACTGTTATAAATTCTACTTCAAGCAGCAGTTTTCTTTTGTTTCTCCCAACAAGCACCATACAAAACATGATTTAACAAAAATACACTTTATGATACAGAAATAAAACATGAGATTACCCAAATAATACTACTAAAACTAACAGCTCTAATAAGAGATGCATGCAAAACATGAGTTGAATAAATGCAACAGCTAGAGAGAGATTAAGAATACAACGTATTCTCATGAAAATGCGGAGCGTGTCACTCTCCAATAAAAGAATGCTGGTGTCCAACCAAGCTTATTATGAAAGTAAAAACAAACTGAAAGCAAACTGAAAACAAAAATAAAAGACTCTCCAAGTAAAGCACATAAGATGCGACCGAATAAAAATATAGTTTCACTAGAAGTGACCTGATAATTTGTTGATGAAGAATGGGATGCCTTGGGCATCCCCAAGCTTAGACGCTTGAGTCTTCTTGGAATTTTCTTGGATGTACCACCGGGGAATCCCCAAGCTTAGTCTTTTCACTCTTCTTGATCACATCATATCATCCTCTTCTCTTGAGCCTTGAAAACTTCCTTCACATCAAAATTCTCACAATCTTCATTAGCAACGTTAGTGAAATTGAAATAATAAATCCACATGGTTCAGTTTCAACACAAGTATAACACTCAGAAACACATTATCTACTGTCACAACTTCTTTCAAAACTCTTTTTCTCAAACGAACACCAAAAGAAAGAGATTAGGATGCAAATGCGATAAATGGCAGAAATCTGTCAAAAAAGAACAGCAGGTAAAGATCGATTTTTTCAAAAATCTTATGTTGCTCAAATCAAAAAGTGGTCTTATAAGAACATTTGAGTATATAACTCAGGATTAATCACAAAAAATATCAGATCATTTTGAAATTTATGTGATTTTTAACAGAATTTATAGTGGACAGCAGGAATCTGTTTCCTAAGCAGAAATCCGAAATATAGGCTCAACTTTCCACTAGAGGCTTTACTTGGCTCAACAAAAACTCAAAACAAAATATACAATGGGGTTTCTAAGGAAATAGAAAACACCCAGGTGCAAGCACACCAAATAAAACAAAGGAAAACTGAAAGAAAACAGCAAAATAAAACGGGTTGTCTCCCGGTAGCGCTTTTCTTTAAAGCCTTTCAGCTAGGCATAGAAAAATCAACTCAAGTATTTTGAAGTGAAGAAGCGTCATCTATACCTTCCTCTAAACCATTATTTGCAGAAATAGGCACTTTATATGTTTTTGAATATTCAACATGAAGGTCATTCTTAGTCTCATTAATTGTTTTAGCAATTTTCAGCAGATATTGAGATTTGGGTTTGGCCATCTTAGGAGCATACATAAATCTTTGCTCCTTTCCCACAAAGGCTTTCTCCTTTTTGAATTAAAGATATGAAAAGGTTGAGCTTAAAGCTCCCATGGCATCCTCTAGTTTACCAATCCTAACACTTTGATTATCATGAGTGTTGCTAGCTTCTAGAGTAATGATTCTTTTATCAATAGTAACTAGTAATTCATTAACTTTGCTAGCATTATCAAGCAAGACTGATAAGTTCATTTCCAAAGAGTTTAGTTTATCAATAACATCCTCCAAAGTGATCTCAGTTTTAACAGTTGTAATGGGAGGTGCTCCGACTAAACTTTCGATCAAATTGCATGCTTCCAAAGCAGGAGTTCCTAGAAAATTTCCACCCGTCAGAGTATCTAACACATGCCTATACCAGCTAGAAATACCAACATAAAAATTTCTCAGGAGTATCAAGGTAGAATATTTTTTGTGCACCTCTTATGAGCATTATTTATTCTATACCAAGCATCTTTTAAACTTTCTCCCCCTTGTTGCCTAAAAAAATGAACCTCTACTTCAGGAATACTCATTCTAGCAGAATAAAAGCAAGCAAATAAATAATAACTATGAAGTAAACTAATTTTTTTGTGTTTTTGATTTAGAGAAATAAAAAAAGACAAAAATAAAAACAAGACAATAAACAAAATAAAGAGATTGAGAGTGAGACACTCCCCTTGCCAGAAGACTTCCTTCTCCCCGGCAACGGCGCCAGAAAATATCCTTGATGCTCGTGATACACACGTTTGTTGGGAGACCCCAAGAGGAGGGTGTGATGAGCACAGTGGTAGGTATTTCCCCTTAGTTAAGAACCAAGGTTATTAATCCAGTAGGAGAAAGAGGACCTTCGGAAGGTTGATGCCACTGACGGTGGTGCTGGCGCTTCACCAGTGTTAACAACAACGTGGAACCTGCACACAACACAACCAAAATACTTTGACCCAACGGTACAGTGAGGTTGTCGATCTCACCGTTCTTGTTGAAAACAAAGATTAGACGTATAGTGTGGAAAACAGTGTATGCTTGCAGAAAGTAAAGAAAGCAGGAAATTGTTGTGGTTTGTTTAACAGTGTGGAAAAATGGACTAGGGTTCATAGTTTCACTAGTGGTGTCTCTCCATAAAAGATAGCATCCTGGGTGAACAAATTACAGCTGGGCAATTGACAAATAAAGGTTGCACCGTAGTGCACAATATGACATGAAGATTACTATGCTATTTAGTGCGGGCATTACAACAAGATACATAGACCGACATCCATCTGCATCTATGACTAATAATCCACCCTCAGGTTATCATTCGAACCCCCTTAGGTATTAAGTTGCAAGCAACAGATAATTGCATTAAACAAAGTGTGTAATGTAAGCAATGATTATGCACGCGGGCACTCTCACCGCTGTTTTCTCCCTAATGGCAACATCACATCCTCCCCTTCACGTTTCTGTCACTCGAGCAAGGCAACAAGGAGGCATGAACCCACAATCGAGCATAAGTACTCCCTCTTGGAGTCACTAGCAACTACTTAGCCAGAATAACCACTAGCAACGGAGAGCATGCAAGATCACAAATAACATATGCAAATAAAGGCTATAATCAACTTGGCATAAGGTCAATATACATCTGATCCCAGCAAACACAGCACAAAGAATTGCATAAGATCAATCTCGATCATGATAGGCAGCTCACGAGATCTAAACATGGAGGCATATGAGGAGAAGAAAACCATCTAGCTACAACTACGAACCCGTAGTCCAAGGAACTACTCACGCATCACTCCAGAGGCAGGCATGGTGATGAAGAGGCCTCCGGTGATGATCTCCTCTCCGACAGGGTGCCGGAAACACCTTCAGAACCCCCCTGATCTGGGGTTGACGGTGACGGCGGGTGTGGAACTTTTTCGGGGATTTTGATCAGGTGTCCAGGGTTTTCCATCCGAGGGGATTCAATAGGCGAAAGGGCAAAGGCGGTGGAGGTCCGGGGGGGGCACACCCATAGCTGGCGCAGCCAGGGGGGCGCGCCATCGTATGGTGTGCCCCCCCTGCTGCCCCTCTTCGGCTTCTCTTCGGTATT
The DNA here is from genome assembly GCA_028641055.1 of Alopecurus myosuroides. NCBI lineage: Eukaryota > Viridiplantae > Streptophyta > Magnoliopsida > Poales > Poaceae > Alopecurus > Alopecurus myosuroides. The sequence goes on from CM054061.1 coordinate 117,827,153, forward strand.
CTGGATGCTTCCGGGGAAAATAGGAATTTCGGGCTTCGAATATTCCAATTCTGAGAATATTTTCAGAACAACTTTTCTGAAACTAAAAAACAGCAGAAAACAGGGAACTGGCTTTGTGGCATCTTGTTAATAGGTTAGTCCGGAAAATCGATAAAAATGACATAAATAATGGAGAAAACAAGTAGCAATTGGCATAATATGATCATGGAGCATCATAAATTAGGGATACGTTTATGACGTATTAGCATGGCATGAAAAAGTTCTATCCACAGTCTATACAAGCTTTTACTAGCACTGTTATAAATTCTACTTAAAGCAGCAGTTTTATTTCTTCCAACAAGCACCATACAAAACATGTTTTAACAAAAATAATATTTATGATACAACAAGCAAACATGAGAGTACTCAAATAATACTACTAAAACTAACAGCTCTAATAAGAGATGCATGCAAAACACGAGCTGAATAAATGCAGCTGCTAGACAGAGATTAAGAATACAACGCATTCTCATGAAAAAGCGGAGCGTGTCACTCTCCAATAAAAGAATGCTGGGGTCCAACCAAGCTTATTATGAAAGTAAAAACAAACTGAAAGCAAAAGCAAACTGAAAACAAAAATTAAAGACGCTCCAAGTAAAGCACATAAGATGCGATCGAATGAAAATATAGTTTCACTAGAAGTGACCTGATAATTTGTTGATGAAGAAGGGGATGCCTTGGCCATCCCCAAGATTAGACGCTTGAGTCTTCTTGGAATTTTCTTGGATGTAACTCTGGGGCATCCCCAAGCTTAGTATGTTCACTCTTATTGATCCCATCATATCATCCTCTTCTCTTTACCCTTGAAAACTTCCTTCACATCAAAATTCTCACAATCTTCATTAGCAACGTTAGTGCAATTGAAATAATAAGTTAACATGGTTCAGTTTCAACACAAGTATAACACTAAAAAACACATTATCTACTGTCAAAACTTCTTTCAAAACTCTTTTTCTCAAAAGAACACCAAAAGAAAGAGATTAAGATGCAAATGCGATAAATGGCAGAAATCTGTCAAAACAGAACGGCAGGTAAAGATCAATTTTTTCAAACATCTTCTGTTGATAAAATAAAAAAGTGGTCTTCTAATAAAAGTTGCGTATATAACTCAGGATTAAGCACAAAAAAGATCAGGTCATTTTTAATTTGCTGTGATTTTTAACGGAATTAACTGTGGACAGCAGAAATTTGTTTCCTGCGCAGAAATCCGAAATATAGGCTCAACTTTCCACTAGAGGCTTTACTTGGCTCAACAAAAACTCAAAAGAAAAGATACAGCAGGGTTGCTAAGGAAATAGAAAACACCCAGGTGCAAAGCACACAAAAAAACGAAAGAAAACGGGTTGAAAACAACGAAATAAAGCGGGTTGTCTCCCGGTAGCGCTTTTCTTTAACGCCTTTCAGCTAGGCATAAAAGATCAAATCAAGTATCTTCAAGTGAAGAAGCATCAACATAATATTTTTCTCTAATAATAGAGTCAAAGGGTAGCTTCATCTTCTTTCTAGGAAAGTGTTCCAAACCTTTCTTGAGGGGAAGTTGATATTTAATACTCCCCTCTTTCATGTCAATAATAGCACCAACAGTTCTAAGAAAAGGTCTTCCCAACACAATAGGACAAGAAGCATTGAATTCAATGTTCATAACAACAAAATCAATAGGCGCAAGGTTATTATTAACCATAATAAGAACATCATCAATTCTACCAAGAGGTTTCTTCTTAGCATTATCAGCAGGATGAACATCCAAGTAACAGTGTTCCAACGGTGGTAAATCGAGAATATCATAGAGCTTTTGAGGCATAACCAAGATCACACAAAGAATTTCAATCAAAATCATTTACTTTTATCTTAATTATAGGATCCCAACCATCTTTTAATTCTAGGGATAGATGTCTCAAGTTTCAACTTTTCTTCCCTAACTTTCATGAGAGCATTGGTAATATGTTTAGTAAAGTCCATATTCATGGCACTAGCATTGGGACTTCTAGAAAGATTTTGTAGAAACATAATAACTTCATAGATGTTGCAATATCAAAATCAAAATTATTATCATCAAAAGTAATGGAACCATTATCTCCTACTTCTCTAAAAATTTCAGCACTTTTATTAGAAGCAGTTTCAGCAGTTTGAGGCAATTTAGCATGTTTCACCAAAGGAGTATGGACTTTATTAAAACCAACTACTTTATCATTGATAGTAGGAGGTTTACTAGCACTTGGAACTTCAGTTTTACTAGTGGTTGTGATAGTGCAAACTTTAGCAATATTATTCTTTTTAGCCAGTTCATCTTCTCTTTCCCACCTAGCACGTAATTCAACCATCAACCTAACATTATCATCAATTCGAACTTGGATGGCATTGGTTGCAGCAAAAGGATTATCTTCAATGGTTTCAGTTTTAGTAGCCATTTTATTTATCAAAGAAAATTGTGCGTCCGACAGGGCCGAAATACTAATCTCAGCACTAGAAATTTTACCTTGCAAACCAGAGATTTCTCTATTCAAATTTCCAATTTGTTGGCTAATAGTTCTAAACATAGCAGATTGTTCTTCCATAGTTTTAGTAAACAACTTATTTTGTTCATATTGCATTTGCATAAAGTTCTTAGTTGCTTTTTCAACTTCTACAACCCTTTCCTCACTAGGCATTACAAATCTACCATAAGAATGGCCACTAGCACTATTAGGAGGATAGGGATAATAATTGTTTCCACCAAAATTGTTTCTATAAGCATTTTTGTTAAAATTATTATTTCTAATAAAGTTTACATCAACATGCTCTTCTTGTGCAACCAAAGAGGCTAAAGGAATATTATTTGCATCAACTTGAGCTTTACCATTAACAAGCATAGACATAATAGCATCAAGCCTTTCACTTAAAGAGGAGGTTTCCTCAATAGAATTTACCATCTTACCTTGTGGAGATCTTTCAGTGTGCCAATCTGAATAATTTATCATCATATCATCACGAAGCTTTGTTGCATTTCCCAAAGTGATGGACATAAAGGTACCTCCAGCAGCTGAATCCAACAGGTTCCTTGAGGAAAAATTCAGCCTTGCATAAAAAGTTTGTATAATCATCCAAGTAGTCAGTCCATGAGTGGGACAATTCTTCACCATAGTTTTCATTCTTTCCGAAGATTTAGCAACATGTTCATTATCAAATTGCTTAAAATTCATTATGTCACTTCTTAGGGATATAATCTTAGTAGGAGGATAATATTTTCCAATGAAAGCATCTCTACACTTAGTCCATGGATCAATATTATTTCTAGTCAAAGCTAGCAACCATTCTTTAGCTCTTCCTCTCAAAGAGAAAGGAAATAATTTCAGTTTAATAATATCTCCATCCACATCTTTATATTTTTGCATCTCACATAGTTCAACAAAATTATTAAGGTGGGCAGCAGCATCATCAGTACTAATACCAGAAAATTGTTCTTTCATCACAAGATTTAATAAAGCAGGTTTAATCTCATAGAAAGCACCAGTAGGAGCAGGTGGAGCAATAGGTGTGACAATAAAATCATTGTTGTTTGTGCTAGTGAAGTCACACAACTTAGTATTCTCAGAGGAACTCATTTTAGCAGAATAAAAGCAAGAAAATAAATAACTGCTATGAAATAAAGTAAATTATGTGTTTTCAATACAGAGAAGCAAAACAAGAAAATAAACAAAATAACGAGGTTGAGAGTGAGAGACTCCCCTTGCCAGAAGACTTCCTTCTCCCCGGCAACGGCGCCAGAAAAAGTCCTTGATGGTGCAGATCTTGCACTCGTTGGGATACCGCAAGAGGAGGGTGTGATGAGCACAGCGGTAGGAGTTTTCCCCTTAGTTAAGAATCGAGGTTATCAATCCAGTAGGAGAAGGAGGACCTTCAGAAGGTTGATGCCACTGACGGTGGTGCTGGCGCTTCACTGGTGTCAGCAACAACGTGAAACCTGCACACAGCACAACCAAAATACTTTGCCCCAACGGTACAGTGAGATTGTCAATCTCACCGGTATTGCTAAAAACAAAGATTAGACGTATAGTGTGGAAAACAGTGTATGCTTGCAGTAAGTAAGGAAAGCAGGAAATTGTTGTGGTTTGTTTAACAGTGTGGAAAATGGATCGGGGTTCATAGGTTCACTAGTGGTGTCTCTCCATAAAAGATAGCATGCTGGGTGAACAAATTACAGCTGGGCAATTGACAAATAGAGGTTGCACCGTAGTGCACAATATAACATGAAGATAACTATGATATTTAGTGCGGGCATTACAACAAGATACATAGACCGACATCCATCTGCATCTATGACTAATAATCCACCCTCAGGTTATCATCCGAACCCCTTAGGTATTAAGTTGCAAGCAACAGATAATTTCATTAAACAAAGTGTGTAATGTAAGCAATGATTATGCACGCGGGCACTCTCACCGCTGTTTTCTCCCTAACGGCTACAACACATCCTCCCCCTTCACGTTTCTGTCACTCGAGCAAGTCAACAAGGAGGCATGACCCACTATCAAGCATAAATACTCCCTCTTGGAGTCACTAGCAACTACTTGGCCAGAATAACCACTAGCAACGGAAAGCATGCAAGATAAAAAATAACATATGCAATAAAGACTATAATCAACTTGGCATAAGGTCAATATTCATCGGATCCCAGCAAACACAACATAAAGAATTACATAAGATCAATCTCGATCATGATAGGCAGCTCACGAGATCTAAACATGGAGGCATATGAGGAGAAGACAACCATCTAGCTACAACTATGAACCCGTAGTCCAAGGATGAACTACTCACGCATCACTCCGGAGGCAGGCATGGTTATGTAGAAGCCTCCGGTGATGATCTCCTCTCCGGCAGGGTGCCGAAAATAGCTTCAGAACCCCCCTGGTCTGGGGTTAACAGTGACGGCGGCTGCGGAACTTTTTCGGGGATTTTGATCAGGTGCTTAGGGTTTTCCATCCGGGGGGGCTTAAGTAGGCGAAAGGGCAAAGGCGGTGGAGCTCCAGGGGACCCACACCTATAGGTGGCGCGGCCAGGGGGCCGCGCCACCCTATGGTGTGGCCCCCTGTTGCCCGTCTTCGACTCCTCTTCGGTTTTCTGGATGCTTCCGGGGAAAATAGGAACTTCGGGCTTTGTGGAGTCCAATTCCGAGAATGTTTGCAGAACAACTTTTCTGAAACCAAAAACAGCAGAAAACAGGGAACTAGCACTTGGCATCTTGTTAATAGGTTAGTCCTAGAAAATCGATAAAAATGACATAAATAAGGGATAAAACATGTAGCAATTGGCATAATATCATCATGGCGCATCTGAAATTGGGGATACGTTTATGACGTATCAATGTGGCATTAAATTCGGAGGGTACATGGGTAAAGTGTACATCCCTGCAGGGCAATCTTTTCGAAAAGCCGTGTCCACGGTTAAGGACGACTTGGTGAATGTCACGAGGTCATAGAAAACTTGAACATGATGTAAAAGATGTTGAGAATGAATGAAGGTTGCCTCCTCGGAGATGCCGAGAGGGGTGATCCTTGTAGCATGTGAGATGTTGGAAATGATGTTGGTGGAATGAAAAGATGATGATTACAATAGTTGAGTCACTTCCATGAGACTTGCTATTCTTCCTCGATTTGGAAAACAAACTTTGCTTTACGTAAATTAACCTTCATAAAACCCTTCCTGAAAACAACAGATATATAATAGGTTAACTAAGTCTTGTTGAGTACCTACCGCACTCAGGATTTCTTAAATTTGGTTTAGGACATCGACGAGTAGTTTGGGTTTCTCAGGTAGCAGCCTGGAATCTATGGGCTGATACGTCGCCTTATCTTGCGGCCTCTTAGGACTTTTGGTATCTTGTTGACTAGCAACATAATTTGCCTTAAATTGTCTGATGTAATGTTGGGTCATCTGATCTCTATTTGTAAAGCTATACTCTAGTAATACTTGTTTAATACAACTTCATGTCTAGAGTTACTTCTTTGATCGGTTGTCGATTGCGAGCTCATCGTTGTACAGTTTTGGCTATGCCCGTATTGATTATCGTAGTCGACGAGTTGTGTGCCGATGATCCACTCTAAGCACGTCCGCCGATGTTTACTCGGTCTGGGATTGGTAACCCCAATAAACCACGACATGTGTAGCACTTCCTATGACACATAGCATCTCTGTATAGCTTTGATCCCGTTCCGTCGGTTTCGAAAGACTCATGGATTGTTTGATATGCATACTTGGTTATGACTAGCATGGATACGAGAAGCAATAGTTCCCATGTTATCCGGCCTGCGTGTCGATGATTCCGGTCTATTTTCTGTTGTGTGTTACAGCCGGGACTGGTAACCCCGAAGTCCTTGTGGGTCCATGACTAGGAGCGCATAACACTTATGTATACCTCTGGGCCCGGGGTCGTGAAACAGTATCTAGAACTGCTACCATTACTCGTTCCCTAAGGTGTCAGCGCCCCAGCTGGCGTCACCACTGGCACTGTCCTTGCCAAATGCCGCCCACCGCCATGGAAGTAGCCCCAACGCAGCGTGTTGTTGCATCCCGGGTGCCGCGTGTCCTAATGCTTTTTGGCGTCAACATCGTGCCGGGGGAGCCACCTGCCTCTGCCACAAAAGATGTTTCTTCCACCATAACCGAAATAGATCAGAGCTCCTCGCCTTCTACCAACACTGAGCAGTAGATCGGCGAGTACTAAGGAAAAAATAGATTTGCTACGATACGTTGCACTAGTTTGTAGTGTCAATCTTCGCAGTTCCATATATAGTTCCATATGGGGAGAGATTCAACTTTAGATCCTTTAAATCAATATACATAGATCTCTATTGATCCAAATCACTACACACTTCATCTATACATATAATCTGTGTGAACTAAGGTTATTTATGATCGGGGTTCGAGCTATTCCACAAAAAGCCATTCTTCATCTTTAGGGCTCCCTTGATTCAGAAGAGAGAAAAAACATAGGAATAGTGATCATGTAGGATTGATATGGCATGTCAAGTTGATTTCTACGTGAAGAGTCATTCTTTTGATTGTGGTGAAGGAATTCTCTACTAGGTTAGACCTCATGTTATTTTCATGTAGGATTTACCCTAAAACATTCCTATATGATTATTTCCTACAAGATATGATCGTATGAATCAAACGGCTCACCAAGGGAATTTTCCATAGGATTGTAATCCTACATAAATCCTATGAAATTTTCCTTTGAATCAAAGGAGCCCTAAATTCTCACGGTGATAATTGTGATTATGAAGATAAAGAGTAGTGTGTATCCCCCCTATGCTGACATTGCCGGTGTTCGTTCTGCATATCGTGATTTTTTTTGCTTTAACGGGAAATAAATAGAGCATGTTGTAGTGTGAAGGTGGCATCTCGTTCCGGTAATTGCTCCAAAGCAATAAGAATGTGAATATGTTGTTGTGTACTTCTGAACTCATGTTTTCTTTCAGGTGTATTTATATTGAGCTCAAGAAGAAATTAAAGGAAAAAACATCTCTTGTTTATGTTTGGTGTTTTTCTCCGTACCAATGTTCAGAATGCCTCTAGTGTCCATTTATTTTTTGGAATCTTTTTTTTAACAAGGCAGAAGATTTGGCATTTTCATTGATTAATAAGAAAGTGTTATAATCCAAAGTTCAAGAACAAACTTGAACCCAACAAAAAGGTGTACTCTCGCGACAACAAGATACTCCAAGGCTTAGCCCCCCGCAAGAGACCAAAGCCAAACATATCGTTGAGACTCATGTTTGCATTTTGGTTTGCAGGACTTCAATTGGCGGCTAAAAGTTGGTTTTGAAGGAATAGTAGATTGATGGGTGATATTTTCCTGAATTCTCTTTTGGGAAGGGGGGGGGGGCTCGATTTATTAGGCTTTGTTGATGCACTTCCTCAATCTCGTTTTTGCCAAAAATCCGGGCGAAAAGGTTTAAATGTTTTGGTCTTGTGTCCAGTTTCAGTAGATTGGCTTGATTTCTTAGCAATTTTAGCATGGACCAACAGTTAACAACAACATGCCACAACATTATGTGATCTTACTTCAAATGAATTAATATCTCTTTGAAGTTAGAGTTGTTGATCATTATGGTGCCTAGACTGTTATTTGATTTTGAATCAAACATGCATGTAAGTTTAAACCAAAGGTTTGTTGTGTTGTTTTGGATTCCGGAGATAAGCTTCATCCTCGGAAAATACATGTTGAGATGGACATGTATTTCGGAGATGTTTAGGGTGTTTGTTTTCCTTTGCATTTAGGTTACCGAGCATTCTCGTCTCAAAAAAAAAAAAATGCTACCACGCGTTTGCGCCGTAAAGATATGGAAATCAGAAAGTCGGTGTATCCTGTATGAAAAGCACATGAACATTCTTATTTCTTGAATTGGATACGAGATCCGAACTAGTACAGTGGTAGGATGGCAAATATTTTTCCTTTTTTTGAAAAAAATAAAAACTCCCCAATTTTCAAAAAATAGATTTAGCACAAAGATATGCCTACGATCTTCATGTTTGTTGCCCAACATTGCGCATCTTTCTAAGATACAGCAAGAAAAATAGGGTTAGGTAGGAGAACAGAAAAAAAAAACCCATGGGAATGTCATAACCTGAAAACATCATGAATGCACCGAAAATTTGAACAATTCAGTGAGCAAGGGAAGGACAGGCTGCCATAACCTGAATATACTGAAAAAGTATGTCGTACTCCCTCCGTTCCATAATATAAGATGTTTTAGCTATTTCATATGTTATCTAGATACACACTCAAGTGAGTGTACATATCTATACCTAATAATAAAAGCGTTAAGCTTTCTTACTCCAAATTTCGTCCGTATTTTTCGTCCGTCGTCGTGATTTGGTACGTCACGATTGTTCCCCGGTCGATGGTTTCGTACGTAGTACTGACAGATAGCCGGGTATACGATTCCGTTTCGTCCTCTTCATCCAGGCGCATACAAATTACAATCCAATCTCACAAGTCTGTCGCTTAAGCAGCTCCGAATTGAATCGAACAAGCCGTCGTCGACAAGCTCCAAGGCAGAGGGACGTCAGCGAACCACTAAAGACGTCAGCGGGGATGAGGGACAAACAACAAGGGTCTGCGGCTCAGGGACTCTGCATGAGCATGGTCGTGGCCGGCGGCCAGGTCGCTGTAGCGGCAATGGACCAGATCCAGGAACTAGGGACATGAGAGGGGAGTACGAGTTCATGCAGAAGCGCTCCCGTCTCCAATCTGCCTAGCCACCACCCACCCCCACGAAGGAACTGGTCGACAACAACGAAACCGTGCAGAAGATGGACCAGGCTCAGTTTTCCTCCGCCGATTAAATTGTTGTTCATCCTGCTGCTACCCTGAGCTCGCTCCGTCACCATGCTTTTCTAGGCAGCACAAGCCCGGCTGTGCCCATCCATAAGTTTTCAGGCAGCGGCCATCAGTGGAAGTCGTCGTCCAAGACTCGACTCCCTTCTGCCTGTATCTAGCCCCGACATGTCTCTCCTCATAGGTCGATCTCAATTGCCGGTGCGCACGCGTTGCCGAGGAGGACCACGCCCCCGCTCACCGGAGCCTCGCCATGGTGCTCTATGGGTTTACGAAATTCTGGCATCCAAAATTGGGCGCACCTCCGTCAGTCAATGGGCTATCTTACTATAGATTCCATCTGAGTCTCATTATGCACAATTTACAGTAGGAGAATTATTGTGAGGGTTCATCTACAGGTTTGAGCATGTGCTGCAAACACAGACTGCTATGTAATCTTGTGTCACTATGGAGAAATCTGACAACTGTATGTGCTTTGTAAGGTAGTAGTAGTTATCAGCATTCGGCAATGGTTGTCATGAACAGTTAGGGTGCAGCTGGGTGGTGTGTCAATTGATGGGAGTGGTTGACTGGCTGTGGAGATTTTACCAGTAACAATAGACATGAGTTGTTAGATTTCGGTGTGGATCAGTGGATACAGGAGCATAACACGCTTAATATCGCAGCTATTTCAACTAATTGGGGTTGAGACGTACTGCTTCCAAAGTGCTAGAAGTTTATGGTGGCATCCAGGGCCAGTCAATCAGCGTTCACGTTTCCGTTTTGTCTTGGGCTCTCGGTGAAGAATTGGAGGTCTGACAGTTCTAAGCTTTATGATGAGATGACACGATAAGGTATATCGCCTGATCTGTTCACCTATGTACGGGACGTAGAACCCCACCTTCCATATTACCTTATGGTACTATATGAATGGTTTTCCAATTTTTTTCCAACCTGCAGCTGCTTTCAGATTGCATGAAGTTGAGGCAGCGCTACACGAAGGCAATGGAGTTGATCAATGAGTCAATAGGGCATAAATTTTCTGGTGCGGCAATTAAGGCGAGTCCAGCCGGAAAAATTAATCAGGGGTAATACCAACTCCCAGGCTAACAAAAGTGGGCCTATTTTATTTTTGACTTCACTCATATGAATTGTTTTTTTGATAAAGGGTTTTTATTACTTAAAAGATTTAAGCACTCATATGAATTGTTATCGAATTGTTCCTCTGGTCCAATAGTTAAACAAGGATATCTCTGAGACAATCTATTATCATGGTTTCAAAAAGCTTTTGTTGAGATTGCCAAAAAAAATCTATTATAAGAAAAACTTATGTCTGGAGCCATGTCAGCAAGGTTTGTCCGATGTGTGTAGATGCGCATCTCAGTTGGTCTAAACATATTATGTGACTGTATGGAACTATGAATTTGACATAGAGAATTTTAAATGATGTAGAAAATAGAATATGTATGTGCTCGCCATCCCTAGAGAGGTGATTCTATCAGGTTTTATCATGACCTTATTGTTTTTCTAAGGGGATCATGATCTTCTTATTAACTATGGAAAAGTTCTCACTGTCGGTATTTGTGAGATATGGGTCCTTTACCATCAATTATGATCCATAATTAAATGTTTGACTGATAACGTGGGACACGGTGTGGACCAACGAGAACCTTCCGTTGCAACGCACGGGCATTTTTGCTAGTACACTAAAATGTGTGTAGATACATGTGTATATATGTGAATGTGGAAAAAGTCTAAAACATCTTATATTGTGGAAGCGGAGGCAGTATGAAGTACAAAATGAAGCAAGAAGAAGCACTGTTTTCAGCCCATGGTCCATATGGCATCGTTTGTTCTCTGAAGAAACACACGTTAAGTTTTTCCTCGAGCGTGACTAGCAAGAGAAGCACTGTTTGCAACGCAACCACTCTTATGAACCAAGCCTCGAGAAGCCACTAGCGAGAGCACGCGCATCCACACCCTAGCAGTCTCGCTCGCTGGATCTGATGGTGGTTCGCTCGCGCCTCGGCGTCGTCGCGCTGCCTCGCTTCGCTGGTGCCGGGCGGGAGCGACGACGTCCGTGCCCACTGCCCCGTGGTGGGGCAGCCGGGCAAGGGGACGGAGCAATGCCGTCAGCCGTTTCGTCATCAGGCCATCGCGCCGGGGGCTGCGCGGAGGGAGAGGCTCGCCGGGGAAGGGAAGGATGGTGCAGCCGGCCCTGGCCGACGCCGCCGGCGCAGGAACAGAAGGGGCTCGGGGAGAGACCTCGTGCTCGTGAGGGTTTGGGCCTGGAGGGCCGGGCGGAGAAAAGAGCCCGCACGCCCACATCGTGCCCAGAGCCCAGCGCGGCGATGGCGTGTCAGGCACCTTGAAATACTCGCCTTGGCGCCCGAAGGTAACCGTCTCAACCAACATAGCTCGTCTCGCCTCTTCTCTTCGCCGGAGCCCCGAGAACCCATCGCTCCCCACCCACCTCTAGCTCTCTCCGCGTCTGCTCTTAGGCGGCCCGGCAGCGCCGGCAGCGACCGATGGACCCGTTCCACGACAGGCGCCGCGTGTGGCTGCGGAGCCGGGAGCACGGCTCCTACCTCCACGCCGACAAGGACGGGCATGGCGTCTCTCTCAGCCGTTCTCGGGCGTCCATGAACGCGGCGTGGGTGGTGCACCGCTACTACGGGAACGACCAGCGCTTTCACGTCCTCCTCCACAGCGCCGCCTACGGCCGCTACCTCGCCGCCACCCGCGCCTCGGCGCCGCTCGGCTGCCCCGGCTTCCGCGTCGAGCAGCGAAACTACGACGACCTTGACGAACAGGCCGTCAGGTGGCATATCGTCAACATCGGGGACGACGACTTCCTCGGCTACATCGGGTGCCACCACTACGGCTACCTCCGCGCCAACGGGAGGCACCTCCCCTGGAAGGACAAAGTCGTCAGCGTCGACCACGTCGACGACTTCGACAACATCAGCACCATGATGCGGTGGGTGGTGGTGCCCATCCCCATCACGGCGGAAGTGCCTCGCCTTCCGCGTCCGACCAGGGTGAGTTCGCCATGCCCCGCTTCTGGATTCTTCTCCGATTGCTTTCAAGATTCGGCGGGACCGATCGATTGAGCGAATTGGTTTCTTGAATGCCGTTAATCTGCATCGGAATTTGACCGCGGGTTGCGTTAATTTCATTCCCCTGGGAGCAATCCTTAGGTCTGTTCTTGGCATCTTGCAAAGTTTGCGCAGTACCCTGCTTCTTTGATCTCCTGAATATAACCATGGTTCTTCGCGAATCTCAACTCAACGCAGTTCCGCCTCCGCCTCGCTGAAAGCCTCTCCGCCCTGCTGCCGACGCGGACGGTGAACTTCATCGGGCACGGCCAAATGTTCTTCGCCAACCCTGCCGCGTTCGGTTTCAGGGGAAGGTCCGTGTTCCTCCTGAGGAACGGACGCGGAAATTCCGCCTGGGCACACGCGTCCCGGCCTTATCGAACAGCCACAGACGTGCTGAGATTCGTGCGTGGAAACTTTGCAGAAACATCCTGTACACTGGACAACTTCACACTACTATAGGCGTCAAAGTGCCCCAGTACAACTTGATCCTGTCCACAGTCCACCCTTCTATCCCTCTCTATCCTCTGTCTAATCTTGTCCCAGATATCGCCACCGGCGCTGAGCAGCGAGCAGCTGCATCCGAGGAGCTCATCGCGCATCCCGCGTTCCGCCGTAGCAGCAAGTCGTCCGTGGCGACTAACCGCGCCGCAGAGCCCGGTGAGGGCGCGAGGTGCTGGTGGAGACGGTGGAGTCGCTTCTACGGCGGATCTGCCATCTTGGGTGGCGACCGGCCGGCCGCCTCACCGTTACCGCGCCGGCGGCCTGAGCAGGGTCCGGCACTGCAGCTGCGTGAGGCGATGAGGATTTTTTTTTTCTAGTGCCGTGCATCTTGCCAGTTTGATGGAGACGGAGGAATTCTCTCCCGTGGATAGAGGCGAACAGACTTTTTTCCTTACTGGTTGGGATTTCCTTCCCTTCCGTGGAGTTTGTTTCTATTTTTTCCCGATCTTAATTTGGTTGCTGCCATCCTTGTTTATGTATGCGGATCTGGATTTAATCACATCCTAAACATGCTTCTTTCTATTGTCCAGATCTGCTTTATTGCCACTCCCATGTACTAATTCATTCTCTTCTACTCCGTATTTGTGTTATCATTTGGGTCGTTTATTTTCTTTGCTTGTTTGTTCACGCGTGGCAGCTGTTCATGCCAGGAAGATGCTTCCTCTAATTCTCCATAGTCCGCACAGAAAGTTTTCTTGAGAGTTCCGTACATGAAAGTTGTGTTCATGCAAGGCTATTGTTTATGCCAAAAGAATGCATGCATTAATGTATAGATTGAGAAAATTATGTATACCTTAATTGGATTTGGTCTTCTTGTTCATAGATGAAAAGGTAATGGTACATGAATGATTATTTTAGCTGAAAGAAAGATGGATATTTTCCTCAAAAAATCTCATACTAACAGGCACTGATTCAGAACTAAAATATACAAAAGGTGGGATATGTCACGTAAAAGCGGAGGGGCTTTAAGACACAAAATTAGTACAACCTAGGGTGTTTATGAAATGTACACAAAGGGGTGACGAATCTCCAACAGTGCCTTGGACGTACCAAGATAGGCCGGGGACACGCAACCCCGGGTGGGATTGCATTTTCGCTGAGGAACGAGGTGGCCAGACGGGTGGGAAACATGAGGGACGTCCCCGACGACCTCGTCATGTACGTCCGAGCGGGCAATTTCGGGTGGTTTACCCCACTCGTCGTCAACCTACCCCGCAACAGTCAGACCCTCGTAATCACGGTCGGGCCGCCAGCGCCAGGTGAGAGACCCTGATATGTACTGGAACTGGCAGATATTATTTGCTGCATGGTCATGATCTTTTGGGGTTTGTTTTAATGGAGTGCTAATCTTCATGTGCTTTGAAAGCTTATACTGAAACCATCGTAGCGGGGTATCAGATTATTCGAAAATGGTAGTATCAAGAAACTGCTGTCGTCGGTAGAACTTGGGAATTGTAGTCTGAAGAACAGTTAACTGAAGTGTCGCTAATTTTCACCACTTAAGACTTGGAGTTGTATGAACTGTTGTATGCTTGTTTTTTTTAACTGAACTGTTGTATACTTGTTGATATAAAGTAAAAATACCTGAGTGGAAACAATAGGTAGTTACAGATGCTAGAAAGCTGTGTAAAGCTAGTTGGTTGCTGGGTAAAATCATTTCACAAGTCACTTGTAACCTTGATATGGAAATTATTGCTTTTGAAACAACTGTCCTTTGTTCAGATTCTGTTCTTCAATTTAATACCATGTGCTGCTAGTGAAATACTTTTGAACTTGAAAATCCATATCAGTCTACTCATCTGAGTTCAGCTTCACAAACAAGATACCGATTTATATACTTATGATTTAGCCTATTGTAATTGTTTCGAATAAATATGAGCAAAATTCAATGCAAGCTCCTTTCGGCACATCACATTACTGCAAGTATATGATTTATATACTTATGATTTAGCCTATTGTAATTTATATACTACATACAAGCTCCTTCCGCACATCACATTACTTTCAGGTTTTATACATCAGCTGTCTTCTTGATCTTGCTGTCGACTTGTTTTAGCAATATGGGATTGTTGATCAACGGTTGCAGTTCCTGTGGCATGATGCCTAATTTCTTCACTGTTTGTGCTAATTCAGCAAACGCCCCGCCGGGATACCCGGATGTCGATGCAGAGTAGAGAAAGACCAGAGCAGGTCTCCTGACTGTTGCCTTACAGTTCACCTCTTCAGAAGCGTCGCTGCCTCGGACACGGCGACATGAGAATTGTTCATTCTTTTGCATAGAGGTATAGGTCGAGAAAAACTATGTGTCTCTTGTGACCTTGCGGTTCTAAACGTTCAGAACCTGTTTGAACAATTTGGCAGTGACGATGGTTTGTAATGGCCGTGTTGTTATTCTGACACATACTTGACCGCTGTTAGCTGCATTTATCACTGTCACCCTTTTTAATCTTGTTTGTTGGCTATATGCAACAGCAGGGCTGGTTTAATTTTCTGATGAGAACTAGGGTGTAAAATTCTGAAGTGGAAAAGAATGCGTGAAATCCGGATAATAATTAGCCATGAAGGTAGCTCTCAATTTATGCATCCTTCTCTATTCTAGTTTCAGATTGCCACGAATCTATGTTCTGAAATCCTAACACGCAGGCGGGAGGCGTCTCACACTTCGTGCATATCATCCTTGCAACTAGCTAGCAAATGTACAATATACACAGGCACAAGATAATTCATTTTTGAGGAGTGACGGGAGATAATCAAGATGCAGTTTTCACATAAACGCTGGTTATTTTTTGCATTACAGGAGTATTGCATGGACTTGTAGCGGACCCTCTTTTTTTTGCGACAAAGCGAACATTCATTGGGCTACTGTGAACTGCCTCTACACAACTCTGTCAAACACCAAAAAAAAGTTAACATTAGATGATTAGACATCGAGGAAAGGAAAACGCTAATAACCATGAAAAAAATGTTACTCCCTGTCCCCCAACTACGATTCAGACCCTAGGCGGGAACCGAATGAAATCATCTTGGAGTAGAAACCACACTAGGATCTGCACGCGGATTCTACCGGATACCTTTTGTAACCATCCGCGGAAAGATCTAGATTATCATATTAGGGCAAATTTTACGGTACCCTGGTACTCCACCAGAGTGATATGGAGTACCAGCTAAATCTAGCCCTTGATGTATAGGGGTATTTTAGGGATATTACCATCTTCTTCTTCCTAGGAGCAAACCATCGAACACTGCAGAATAAAACCTATTCGTAAGAAGCCGGAAAAAATCTCATGTGCATGAACTGCGGCGGCGCTATCTGCGGCGTTGGGGTAGCGCTATCTTCGCCGGTGGCCAGCAGCCTTTGCCGGAATCTGGTAGCCATGTACGGCCGGAGGGCACAAATTATTCATGAACGAGAGGACATGCAGATGCACTCGACGGAGTCGCTGCTTATCAAACCTTTGCCAGATCAGGACTATAACATAGCAGAACAATTAGCAGATCACATCTTCTTACTCTCTGGTCGTTCTGCTACACATTAATTATTTGTTAGGTACTCGTCATAGATGGGAAGACAATAACATCTAAAGGAGTCCAGCGAGGTCGTCCCCGCTGTTTGTGCTCCTCCGTCGGGGGCTGACCACCATGGCCGCACGCATCGGCATCGTACCCAGCCGACTCCTCCCGTTACAGCGCCGCTGTCCAGCGTGCTCTCTCCGCTAGGTTTTGCTCGAAATGTTACGAACATTCCACGGTTCTGATAATATAATTTGAGGGTATTCTCGTTTTGCCCCTCTGGTGGAAGTACTCCAGGAGATTTTGCTGCGTTTTGGAGGCAGTACTCTGTGGGCTAATCGTGGAGTACAATCGCGTAGGAGCCACTGGATCAACGAAAATGGACGACTTACATTACTTCTGGGGTACCATAAAAGTCCTCCATATTAGAGCTTGATATTATCTTTACCACATGTAAAAAAAACTCGGCTTCTTTAACTCTAATTCATACCGTTTATATTATCAATTGCTTGGTGTTGTTATTGGATCAACTAGCAAATTATCTTGCTAAGTGTGATTAGTTTTTGACTATTCGAGTAATCAGAAAATATTACAAATATGAGTATTAAGTCAGTCGTATTAATGAAATAAGAAGTGATTTATTTTTCATTATATAAAGTGAAGAGACTTAGAAGTAAGTGGGAGCTAATCGTGTTCTTTTAATTTGGCAAAGCCAATCAAAAGAAAGATACCTCATAGAAAAATATTAAAAAAATGTTTTAAATGTAATATCAGAAAGTGTCTTATTAAATTCAGAGTCTGTGAGATTGAGGAATTCAATAAACATGAATATGATTGGCGTGCTAAAGTGTTTCTGAAAGAAATTTCGAATTGCCTTGAGATAAAATTAATTTTATCTCAAAAGAAAATGACATCATATTTTGCAATAGACATGACATTCGTAGTCATTGGTGAGCAAAATATAAATGGGTAAGAGCAAATAATGATATTTTATGTTTTGACCAATCTCTTATTCATTAAAAGGATTAGCAAACAAAAACAGGTGGATTTCCGTTGAAAAAATTGTTTTAGTCAATCCGGTATAAATGAGAAAAGATTAGAGAAGGGTTTTTCTTGTGCAGTTAATTGTTTATGATAGAACCAAAAAATATTATGGTGAGAAGTTTCTCACATAAATATTCAACGGTAAATATTACAAAGTGAAAAAAAACTCGGTAGAATTTTGCATAGCTACAAATAATAATGTGAGTATTCACATATGTATTTGTGGTGGTATTACAAAATCAAATCTTTATTGATTTTGGATTCGGATTATGATTTTTCAATTGATAACACCGTATGTTGTATAATTATCCGCATTAGAGTATTATGAATGGACTCGACAGTATTTTTTGTGCAAGACAATCTTAGACATCATCGGTTGCAAGTTATTGGATAAAAGTCAGTCGACTTAGTGAGGTTCCAAATGATGATATAATAATTCATTCGGAGACACTTGAATTATTGTTATTGTTATTGTTACGGAACCAGGTTCACATAAATCCAATTCCTAAACATGGAGGCATAGGGGAGAGAACAACCATCTATCTACGCTATGGACCCGTAGTCCCGAGATGAACTACTCACGCATCTGTCCGGAGGCGATCATTATGATGTAGATGCCTCCAGTGACGACCCCTTTCTCCGACAGGGTGTTGGAGCAGGACTCCAGAAGCCCTATATTGGACTTTTGAGGTGACGGGGCCTCTTTGTATGTTTCGTGAAAAATGATTACATCCCTGTGATTTTTAAGGTAAAAGACAATTTATAGGCGAATGGGGGACGTGAGGCGGTGGCTAGGGCCCTGAGGTTGGGAAGAAAAAGAATCTTCATATCCTCCTATGAGCGTGCTCTACTAAGCTTATTCAAGAACCCTCCCTTATATCTACTTCCCCACTGCGCCATCCACCATGGGAAATCGCAGGGAGAAACTTTCTATATGCCATGGCCGCAGCTCGAGTGTGACACCAGGTGGAGAGGGAGGAAAACTTGGTAGATTGAACTGAACAACATCGCCCTCTCTTCCCACGATTCCCCGGCTCCACGCCAGTGAGAGGGAGAAAAATGGATCAACGCCACCACACGGACCCATCACACGACAAGCTTATTTAGGAAACAGTGGTCATCTTGAGACCTCACTGCTCTCGACCACCGGCGCTCGTCACGAGATGACCCCGATCATCACCAGCTTCTTCGCGGCATAACGATCATTCTCCATTGAGGAAAAACACATCATATAGCTACTATGTACCGAGGGGATCCAACAACCTCCCCTGCTCCATCTTCGGCCAGCAGAGCCGCTGGAAAAGAGAAGAGAGGCACCGGGGCATACCGAGCGACTCTCAAGAGCTCGGGAGGAGAGAGTAACACAAGTGACTTGCCAAATTCAGCCACCCATATCTTCTCAACCACCATCTCACATTCCGAGAACCGTCTTACCCTTAATTTCTTCATAGATCGAGCATTTTTTTCCGCCAAAACCTTGCTAGTTAAGATTCAAATAGCCGTGGAAGCATGCCTATTTGAGGGAGTTGTTATCCATCGGCATATAGACATGATATATGTCTTTTGTGTCAAATTGAGACAACTCTGTCATCAACATGAGTATTTAGAGTTCAAACTTCGATAGGTCATAGTGTTGTTCGCTTTGTTTTTACATGGTCTGTTTCTAAAAACTAGGATAACTAGTACTCCCTCCGTCCAGAAATAAGTGTCGCGGATAGCGATTTTGCGAACCCCCCCCCCCCCCCGAATTGTTTCGAGACTCAACCCGCAGTTCGCTTCACCGCACTTCTCCGCGTCGTCTCCTCTTTCCCGATCCTTTTGTCCTCCCCCTCCGTTGGCGGACGATTCCGGCTGCTCGGGCGACACGTGACACCAGGCGGCCCCCAGACGAGAACCAACTCATCCTCCTCTCCCGATCCCATGGCGTGGAAGCGTAGATCCGCGTCCCCACAGCAAACCCTAGCCCAGGCTTTGGCAAGGTTTGATTTTTTGGGATCCATGGCGGCTCGGCGTCCTCGGGCTCTGGAGCTAAGGTCTAGGGGCATCCATGGAGGCGTCAACTTCCTCAGGCTCCGGCAAGCTTCGACCTTTGGTGGCCATGGGGCCTTCACCGATGCTGGCGTCCTCGGGCTCTGGAGCTCGTCACCTCCACCGACATCCTCGGGCTCTGGAGCTCGTCACCGCCGTCGGCCTCCTCTGCCTCGCTCACCTCCCAACTTCTACGTCTCTGTGGTGTCGGTAAACTTCTGCTTCTCCCCGTCACTCATCTTACCTTGAAAAACATCACCATCTTTAGTTCATGTGTTATCACGGGAAGAAATATGCCGGTCTATATCTGAAAATGGTGAGATTGATGTGCTTCTTCAGTACAACGATGAGGCTGGCGTATAGAAGAATATTGTTAGAGCGAAATGTTGCTGCTCTTTTTTGTCTAAGGTATGGTAGAATGGTACAGGACTGCAACATTGTTGTCCAACATTGATGAAATTGAAGTTGTATTTTTGGGCCATATTAGACGTACCTAGCAGTTCAAACTCTGGAGTAGTTCCTGTTGCTAGCTGAGTGTATATAGGAGTACGCAGTTCTTGTTCCTATTGTCTAAATGCAGCCCCTCCCACTAAATAATGGAATAGGATTACATGCCTCTCGCAATGACATGTGTCCAATTCCAAGCTCAGTTTAGAGATTATGAGATAATTTTTGAATTATCCCATGAAGAAGATGTGGCATTCTTTGATTTTAATAAATCTCTGCTGCATGAAGAAGATGCTCAACTTGTTCATTTGTTGAGAATTTTGCAAATCTGAATAGTTTGCAAACTGGACCGGTAGGCCAAAATTCCCTGAATAAAAAAATGTGTGTATGCTTCACTTAAATATGAGATGCGGATTTAAGAGTTGAGAAACATCTGCAGAAATGTGCTTGCTTTGCAGAAAGTATAGTCGTACACTCCTCGTACTAGTAGTATTGATGTTGGACAAACAGACATATCAATTAATCTGTTGCGTTATACACATGCCAGTACACAGATGCCATAAAATATTACTTTTCTCCACCAAAGCACTCCAATTTGTAAATGTAAGGTGAGAACTGTAGTTAGAAGTTCCAGTAGAGACATGAGACTAAATCACTCCCAAATGAGTACAAATGGACTGATTTGAGTAATGGGCAAGGGATTTAATCTTACTCTGCCATGTATCCTTGTCAATCCTTTATGTTCCACTGATACGTCCAAAATGTATCTCTTTTTCCGAACACTTTTCTTATTTTTTTCCTCTAAACTTGTGAGTTTTGGATACCACTAACACGGACTAACACTCTTTTCAGCAGAATTACCTTGTTGTCTCGTTTTTGTACAGAAAAATCAACTTTTGGGGAAAATGCCCAAAAAAGACCCCATTGAACTTATATCACCAGAAGACCCCGGGAGCCAGAAGGAGACTCGGAGAGGGGCCAGAAGGGGGCTAAACCACCCCTGGGAGCCCCCCTAGGCCGCGCCGCCTGGTGGTGTGGGACCCCCGGGCACTCCCTCGGGTTCCCCTTTCGACTACTTATGCCCCGTAAACCTAAAACGTGAGGGGGTTTGTCATATTCCATAGAAACACAACAGAGCGACGGCGCCACCCCAAAACTCAATTTGGGGATCAGAAGTTCCTATTCGGGCACCCTGCTGGGACGGGGATTCGAAGGAGATCATCGCCATCGACACCGCCACTCCTCTCCATCAACCATCCATGATTCCCCCGTCCATGTGTGAGTAAACCCCGATGTAGGCTGAGAGGGATGAAAGGGATTAGATGAGATTGATCATTTAATAATGCCAGATTGTTAGGGCATAGTGCCTAGTATCCACTATTAGTGTTTTCTACCGTTGTGGCAACTTGTATGCTTAATGCTTGTCACTAGGGCACGAGCGCCATGATCTCAGATCTGAACATGTTATTTTTTGATGAGTATAATTATGTTTCTTGATCATAACTGCAAGTTGTTTACACACATCATTGTCCGAAACCCGAGGCACCAAAGTGACAGCAATTGGAACAACCGGAGGGGGTGGTTGTGATGTGAGGATCACATGTGTTCATAGGTTGTTAATGCTTTGCTCCGGTGCTTTATTAAAAGGAGCACCTTAATTCCCAGTAGTTTCCCTATAGGCCCCGCTGCCACGGGCTGGTAGGACAAAAGATATTGTGCAAGTTTCTCATTGCGAGCACGTATGACTATATTGGAACACATGCCTATGGTTTTCCTAGAACTTGGATGCTTTATTATTATTATCTGCAATGCCCACGTTATTATTATTACATGACCCTTGTTATCCATGCAACACCCGTTCATCTCTTCCCTCTATGCCTACGGTACTCTCATCCTGCTGTTTTCCGCGATTGCTACTGCTGTTTCCACGATTGCTACTATTGTTACCATTTTACTACTGCTGTTATTTTACTACTACTGCTGCTATAAAACTGTTACCACTGATAAATTGTTGCGAGAAAGTCTATTTTCAGGTGCAGCTGAATTGACAACTCAGTTGTTATGGCTTATAAATATTCTTTGGCTCCCCTTGTGTTGAATCAATAAATTTGGGTTTTACTTCCCTCGAAGACTATTGCGATCCCCTATACTTGTGGGTCATCAAGACTATTTTCTGGCGCCGTTGCCGGGGAGCATAGCTTTATTTATTTGCTCACTTGAACGTGATATAGTTCTCTGCAAGCCGTTCATCATGGGTAAGACTTGTGATGGGAAATTTCCTATATTACCATCCACTACAAAGAGAGGTACAACTCAGAACACCTCAGTTTCTCTTGATTCACCGTCTGTTATGAGTAAGCTTCTTACACCACCAAATGCTACACACACTGTTACTTCTGCTGAGTCTGAAAATGCTTCTGATACTTTTGATGATGCTTCTACTGTGCTTGATGATACTGGTTCACTAGGTCCTTTCCTAGATGCTACTATTGTTAAATCCAAGCAAATTGAAAATGCTGAAATTCCTGTTGAAAATATTGGTACACCTGTTAATTCAACTGAGTTTATTGATGATCTTGATGACACCTATATTGAACTTAATGATGACTTTATTGAAGAGGCTCAAGCTACTACTGGTGCAATAGTCTTCTTGCGAGACATACTGTTAAATATAAATCTTCTCTTGATGCTAAATTTGCTACATCTCCCATACACATTAGAGACAAGGATTATGATTTCTCTCTAGATTTATCTTGCATATCTATTGTTGAGAAGGAGCCTTTTTGTGGAACTGAAATTAAAAGTGCTATGGAACACATTAATGAGCTTTCATCTATGAGTAGTTTATTTTCTGATGATACTAAGCTGCGTAATTATTTTGTTACCAAGATTTTCCCTTTCTCATTAAAAGATGATGTTATAACTTGGTTTAACAATCTGTCACCTGGATCTATTACTAGTCCTATGGATTTGATTAATGCTTTCTTTCAAGAATATTTTCCTGCTAGTGCTCAACATGCTGCTGTGCAAGAGATCTTTAACTTTGAGCAAATTAAAGGAGAGAAATTACCTGAATCTTGGACAAGGTTTTGTTCTTTAATAAGAGCTTGCCCTGGTTATCCACTACCTAAAAATGAGCTCCTAGATTTATTTTATAATAGACTAACTGTTGAATCTAGGACATACCTGGATAGTTATGCTGGTTGTGTTTTCAGGAAAAGAACTCCAGAAGAAGCTGGGGAATTAATGGTTAAAATAGCCAAAAAATAATGATGATTAGAATATACTCGATCCTACACCTACAACAGATCCAACACCAATACCAACACCCAAGAAGAGAGGGATGATTGAATTAAATGATGAAGTGATGAAGGAAGCCAAGAAACCTCTTAAAGAGAGGGGTATTAAATCTAAAGATGTGAAGAAGTTACCTCCTATAGAAGAATTGTGTAAGCCTATTCCTCATCCATCAACAGTTGAGGTACACTCTCTCCAATACTTTGATAATAGAGATATTCCCTACTCTAAACCTCCTGATCAATGCTTAGATGAATTTGATAATTATGTTGTTAAGCAAGATAATTTTAATATGAGAGTGCAAAATCATCTTATGGAAAACTCTAGAGCTATTGATAATTTGCATGGTATTATTGAGAGAACCTCTAATGATGTTAAAATACTTGTTAAACATTTTCATATGGTTCAAACTCAAATTGATCAACTTACTAAAGTGCAAAAAGATATGCTAGCTAATGCTTCTAGAGAGAAACATGTTTGTGAAATAATTACTAGAAGTGGTATTTCTACTCAAGATCCCTTGTATCCTGAAGGACACCCTAAAAGAATTGTACAAGATTCTCAGCAACCTAAAAAAAATAGTTCTTCTTCTAAGAAAAAGAAGAAGAGACATAAAACTGTTGTAGAATCTCCTGAACCTGCTAAAGATCCTAATAGTATATCTATTTCTGATGTTGAAACTGAAAGTCGTAATGATAAAAGTGATGCTTCTGATAAAGAGGAAGTTGTAGGTGAACCTGAAAAGCAAACTAAAACTGTGAAGTATACTAAGGAGGATTTCATTGCCAATAAACATGGTAAAGAAAGAGAGCCTTGGGTACAAAAAGCAATGCGTTTTGCTAATAAGAACCACAAATCTAAGGAAGAAGAACATTATAATAAATTCTGTGAGTGGATAAAACCTTTCTTTTTGCAAATTCCTTTGACTGGTGCTATTAAACTGCCTCCTTATTCAAAATATATGAAAGATATTATCTCAAACAAAAGGAAAATTCCTAATGAGGAAATTTACACTATGATTGCTAATTGCTCTTTTAATGGTAAGGTTCCAAAGAAGCTTGGAGACCCTGGTATTCCAACTATTTCTTGTTCCATTAAAAACAATTATGTTAGAACTGCTTTATGTGATCTGGGAGCTGGAGTTAGTGTTATGCCTTTCTCTCTTTATAAGAGACACTCTTTGGAAAAATTAATACCTACTGATATATCTTTAGAAATGGCTGATAAATCTACTTCTATCCTTGTTGGTATATGTGAGAATGATCCTGTTCAAGTTGCTACTAGTTGTTTGATATTAACTGACTTTGTTGTGTTGGAAATGCCTGAAGATGATAATATGTCTATTATTCTTGGGAGACCTTTTATTAATACTGCAGGGGATGTTATTGATTGCAATCAAGGAAAAGTAACTTTTAATGTTAATGATAAATAGCATACTGTTTATTTTCCCAAAAAGATTGATAGAAGATATGGTCTAAATTCAATTGAAAATATTGAGAAATACCAATTGGAGAATTTTATTGTCCCATTCCAATGCCACCAAAAGAATATGAAATTATTATGATTGGGACTATGTATATCAAGGTTGAGGTATCATAATTGTTTAGTGTTGAGCAAAGTTTTTCTTCATATAAAATTTATTCTGGTAACAAGACTTGATCACCCTTGTTAACAAAGTGATTTTGAATGAAGAGGACAATGTTTTCACCATGTTTACTTATGTTATCACCTTGACACTTTAGTACAATCATGTTTCCATCGTCCATATACTTGTTTTCACCATCCATACTTTTGTTTTCACAGTGATTTCTTTTGTTTTCACCAACCATAACTTTGTTTTCACCACTTCCACCTTTGTTTTCACTGGGTATTTACACATTAGAATGTTTTAGAAACTCTGTAGTTCTGGTTTTGGTTTTGTTTTACACCTTTCCATAATTGTTTTCCAGGTTTATAATTAATTATTAAATTCTGGAAAAACCTCAAAAATAAAGTTTCTCGAAAAATTCCAGAAAAAATATAATAAATTTTTACGTTAAAAATGAGGCAGAAAGCCACCTAGGAGACCCCAGGGGGAACCACTAGTCAGGCACACCATGGGCTGGCGCGGCCTACCCCTGGTGGCGCCTAGGCATAGTGTAGGGCCCCCTGGCCCTCCACTTACTCTCTCCATTGCCAAAATCCTCTCTCTCTCTCTCACCTCCCAAACTGAAAACATTTCCTGGAACCCATGTTCTTGCTGTTCTTCCTCTGGATTTTTTATCTCCTTCCTCAGCCCATCATTTGTGCTGAAATTTGGTGTGTTTGATCTCCGGTATGTGACTCCTCCGATTATCCAAATAGAATTTTATTTGGACGAGTATTTCTTGAGTATTTTGGTACAGTTGGTGACAGCTTATGTGAGTTTTCATGCTTGATTTGAGTTGAAATAATATAGTTTTGATGCATATTTAGCCCTCCTATAAGTCTTTATAGTAGTTTCCACCTTATAGTTGCTTGAAATCCATTTTTATGATGATTGTTGAAAAATTTCAGAAATGGACAACCATAACTTTGGAGAAATATTTAGGAGTGATGCTCCTAGAAGAACAAGGCCCTCACGTTCCTGCACTTCAGTGAGGCCATCTTATAATGAAGACCTTATTGCACCAGACATTGATGACGCGGGAGGTGACAGGATTTCTAATCCTTCTAGCTTTCTATGTTATACATTTTTGAGGAATGCAGGTCTATAAGATGACTTCTTGATGCTTATTGAAAGAGTTGGTTTAACCACCTACATGGAGGATGAAAGTCCCCAGTATGCTATTTTACAAAAACTTTTGCTGAGAGCTTTAAAGTTGATAACTCACATTTTAGCCCTACTGTTGCTTTTAAGATATATGGTAGTTCTTTTTCTTTGCCCTTGGATACTTTTTGTAACATTGTAGGTGTTGACGCTTCTGGGACATCGCGCAAGATCCATGAGAAACCCGCTGATCACATGGAGCTCTATCGAGGAATCACCAACGATGATAGCCGCACATCGCAGCGCGGGAAGATAAGAAATATCCAACTTCCTGCCCTCGGATATTTCACTTATTATCTTGCTACTAGTATCCTTGGTAGGGAGAACACTAGCAACATTTCTAGCTATCACCTTGCTTTCATTGATGCTGCACTTAACCATAGCAAGAAGTATAACCTTGGTTCTCTCATTGCTCGCCGCCTAGCCGCTAAGGGGCCCATTTTTGGGGGCATTATTGCTACGTGCATAGCAACTGCTTCAGGCATTTCTGCTGCTCCTGATGATGAATTGATTGCTCCATATAGAATTAATCTTGATGCCATGAATTCTCATCGTTCTATTACTGCTAGATCTACTGCTGATCATTTAGTATATAGAGTTCTGTTTATTGACGGAAATGAGCGGGAAGTTGTTTTGCTGCAGCCTGTTTTGTTCCAAGTTGATAGGGCACCATGGTCGCTCCCCAAGGAGGAGATAGATGACCATCTGAGCTTGACGGGGTTCTACGGACAGCAGGAGAGGCGAGATGCACCCTCCGAGGACTACACCACGCAGTACGTCGGGACTTCCTCGAGCACATATCAGGAGGAAGGTTCCTCCTCGACATACTACGGGGGCGCCACCCCATGGTCCCCTTGGGGATGATCTCCAATTAGGCCAAAATCCTAAGCTTGGGGGGGGGGTACACCGACATCATACACTCATCTTTATATCATGTTTTCGTCGTTTTCTTTGTATATCCATATTTTTATTTGTTTTGGTTTTCTTTCACTTCTTTTTGTTTTTATTGTTCTTGCTTTCCCAAACACAAAAAGACCAAAAATATTTTTATTGTTTCTCTTTATTCACTTCTTTAGTTTATTTTGTTGGTTTGCTTTACTTTCTCGTTTCGGTTTAATATTCAAAAATCCATAAAATATTTTGCTTTGTTTGCTTGTTTCTTCTGTTCTTGTTTTAAATCAAAAACCCAAAAATATTTTTTGTTGTTCTTTTGTTTTGTAAACTTTGTTGCAGAGTTTGCTAAACTTGCATGCCTCCGTTGGAGCTTGGTTGTCATTCTATATTATTCAATCCACACGAGTGAAGAGCGGGAATGATGATTTATGACAACTCAAGTTGTGGTGAGAGGCTGGTATGAACTCTACTTGTTTTATTTTTGTACATATACTCATCCCTGTGAACATGCTTAGTTCGTTTGTGTAAGGTATATGTTATTTAATTGATTCTTAGTAGTTCATGCTCTCACATGTTTAGTTCCAACTTATTAATATAAGATAGCATGTCGTATGAATGTTTGCTTGCATTGTTTTATTCATATAAGGGTATGACATTGTGGTATCTCCCTCTGATTGTTTGGTTTGAATCGACTTGGCACATGCTAGCGCATGCTCATGACTGAAAACAAAAGGTCAATTAAGCCTCGATGGTTTATTTTGCCTCAGAGTATTTGTATCACTTTTATGCCCCTGTTAATTTTGTTTTGTCGCAAGCATGATTATAACAGCTATTGCTCTCTTGATTGTCGCTCCCCGTCTATTGCTAGTCTTCACCTGTACCGAGTATGAGCTCTACTCGTGCAATCCAACTCCTAAAACCAAAGTATGCCAAATGTGTCCACCATACCTACCTATATATGTGGTAATTAGCCGCCACACCAAGTAAATTGCTCATGTGCTACCTTTAAAACCTTCTAAAAATTATTCCTGTTTTGTGCCCCTGTTTTAGCTCATGAGGACGTAAATAGAGAATCTTTATCTCACTTGTTGATTTGATTTCACACCCTGGACTAGTAGCTTCGTCCGCTTATCCATTTGATAGAAGAGCTGACAGCGGGGTGCCCAGCCCCAAATTAATACAACAAATTCTCTTCACTATTTTTGCCCCTGATTTATCAGTCAAAGCACAATTGTGTAAACAAAAGAAAAAGAGGGATGAACTTCACGTCCATCAAATGGGAGCCGCTCTTGTGAAGTCTAGTTGGCTTGTGACGTACTGTATTTTCTGTTTACCATTCGTTGACATAAGCATACACCTCACTAAAAAAATATTTTCAATAAGCTCTAGCACATGAGTTAATCCCTGCTTCCCTCTGCGAAGGGCCTTTCTTTACTTTTATGTTGAGTCTTCACCTTCTCACTTTATGCACCTTCTTGAGAGCATGGCTGTTATTCTTAGTGTAATGAGCTTATCGCAAAACACAGTTAATTGTGGTGTAACTTTGATGCTTGTATCTTTGAAATCTTCATCTCAAGTCTTCATTTGAACTTCAGAGGTGCCCTAGCATTTATGTTTTGCTCCATTATTAAGGGCAAGCGAGTAAACTTTATCATACCCTATTATGAGCATTGCAATCCTGGAGATTGATATACCTCTTGTTGTCTATTATTAGTTTGTTGGTATCTCTTCATAGTTTGCATAACTGCTAGGTGACTTTTATCTTACATGCATCTTATTATGAATTTCCTAAGCAACTGATCATATATCGAGTATATTTACATCGTATGAAACAAATGTGTTCGTAAAAGTTTTTATCGCACCCAGTAGTCACTGAATTGCTTGAGGACAAGCAATAAGCTAAGCTTGGGGGAGTTGATACGTCCAAAACGTATCTCCTTTTCCGAACACTTTTCTTATTGTTTTCCTCTAAAATTGTGAGTTTTGGATACCACTAACACGGACTAACGTTGTTTTCAGCAGAAGGTGTCTCGTTTTTGTGCGGAAAAAATCAACTTTCGGGAAAATGCCCAGAAAAGACCCCATTGAGCTTATATCACCAGAAGACCCCGGGAACCAAAAAGAGACCCGGAGAGGGGCCAGGAGGGGGCTAAACCACCCTTGGGCGCGCCCCCTAGACCGCGCCGCCTGGTGGTGTGGGACCCCCGGGCACCCCCTCAGGGCTCCCTTTTCGACTACTTATGCCCCGTAAACCTAAAACGCGAGGGGGTTCGTCATATTCCACAGAAATACAACAGAGCGCCGCCGCCACCCCGAAGCTCAATTCGGGGATCAGAAGTTCTTGCACGAGTGCCATGATCTCAGATCTGAACATGTTATTGTTTCATGAGTATAATCATGTTTCTTGATCATACCTGCAAGTTGTTTACACATGTCATTGTCCGGAACTTGAGGCCCCAAAGTGACATCAATTGGGACAACCGGAGGGGATGGCTGTGATGTGAGGATCACATGTGTTCACGGGGTGTTAATGCTTTGCTCATGTGCTTTATTAAAAGGAGCACCTTAATTACCAGTAGTTTTCCTAGAGGCCCCGCTGCCACGGGCTGGTAGGACAAAAGATGTTGTGCAAGTTTCTCATTGCGAGCACGTATGGCTATATTGGAACACATGCCTATGGTTTTCCTAGAACTGGGATGCTTTACTATTATTATCTGCAATGCCCATGTTATTATTATTACATGACACTTGTTATCCATGCAACGCCCGTTCAGCTATTCCCTCTATGCCTACGGTACTCCCATCTTGCTGTTTTCCGCGATTGCTACTGCTGTTTTCACGATTGCTACTATTGTTACTATTTTACTAATGCTGTTATTTTACTACTACTGCAGATATAAAACTGTTACCACTGATAAATTGTTGCGAGCAAGTCTACTTTCAGGTGCAGCTGATTGACAACTCAGTTGTTAAGGCTTATAAATATTCTTTGCCTCCCCTTGTGTCGAATCAATAAATTTGGGTTTTACTTTCCTCGAAGACTGTTGCGATCCCCTATACTTGTGAGTCATCATCCACTCACCACAGAGTATCTTGACCATTACATGATCTGTAGCTTCTTATTCATGTCACTAGGTTGTTGCTTGTTATTCATGATCTTGAGTAATGGGCAAGGGCAGGGATTTCATCTGGATTACTAGAATCTGGCATTGTTGAGAAAAAATGGGGTTGATTGCATAGCAGTTGCTGATGGTTTGTAAGGGAACATGGTTTTGATAGTAGAATCGGACAGAACCTGCAGCCTGCATGTTCTGGTAAAATCGCCTGGGATTTTTTATCCATGTCAGCTTTTAGAGTTGTTCCTAATGGGTGCATCCTAGGGCTGGTATGAATAATACTCCTGGAGTAATTATTTTTCATGTAACTTGGAGTAATTATTTTTCATTTTATAGCTGAATATCAGGGAATGATCTCATGGAGTGCGGAAATTACTTGGAGCATTTGGAATAAAAACAAATGCTTACGCTGACAGTTTAGAAATTACTTGGAGAATTTGGAATAAAACAATCGTACTCCACTGCCTTGTGGTGTTAATTGCCCAAGTTAATTGTGGAGCAAATCTTTCTATTTCCTGGAGTACATTGTGTACGCTGGCTCTCAGATTCTTGAGGAAGTTCTGTTAGTGTGGTATAGCCTGAGTAGTTTTACATTTGGAATTCTTAGTCAGCTGAGCATATGATGTTACAAGGAGATGCTACTAAACTTTTTATAACTGATGCTCAGATATTTTTACATGGGGGAATGTTTCTTTTTATGAAATATTTTTTTATGTCAATATATATGTGCAGTAGTGCACTGTCTCTATGGAGTAGAAAATTTGATTATGTCCTTTGTTTATGTCAATATATATATGTACAGTAGTGCACTGTATTTACACAATGCTTTTGTCAATTTTATTCTGCCATTTTTACCCCTTTCATCAATTTTTTGTAACTACTAGTGTACAAGTGTTTGTTACTCCTGTGTATTGTACTTGAATATTTCAGTGCTACTAGTTCAAATAGTCATGAAATATTCAAAAAAAAAAACTGTGATTTACTGCTGGTAATCTGTTATTTTCTTGCCCATTGTTAGGCATTAGTTCAAATACTCCACTGTTGGGAGTAGGAGTAGTTGGGCAAAGTAATAGTTCGAGTACTCTTTAAGCTTTATTCTTGAATTGGTGAACACACTAAAATTAGATGATACAAAGCTAGTTTAACACATAGGTTGTAATTTGCCGCAATTCAAATTTCCATCTGCTTGTTATGTTTTGTTTTTACCCCTCTTCATACACCAACAATCTCTCTAATCTTCCCCTTAATAATTGGTTTGGTACAGGTTGTTGAATGATGCGTAGTGCCTCTAGAAGCTAAAGATCCTGCGAAACCACTTGTCTTTGGCCGAGAAAAAATCCAGGCTACGACACTTTGGTATAATTCCATGTCCAAGGCAGCAATGATAGATTCAAGAGCCATGAGGGACTCGGGTAGGTTGCTTCCTGTGGAGGAGCCCTGGTACCGTGGTTGGCGGTGTCCCAGCTGTTGTACGAGGAGCCGACGCTGCCTAGTCGTCGTCGCCGGACACGGAAGCTCGCAGGGCGGCCAGTTCAACGATCGAGGTGCTGGAGGTAAACACATTCAGGCATCGATCTGATGGAGAAGGACGAGCTCGGGCAGCTCGGGCCTGGTGATGCTGCACGCCGGAGAGGCCACCCGGACGTGAGCCACGGGTGACCACCAGACAAACTTGGGCCTTGCTGATCTTGCTGGGACTTGGCGTTCTAGAAGAGCCGGCGTGCTGATGATCTGAAGGCGTGGCTTGGAGCTTGTTTTGGAGAAGCAACGATCTGGCAATCGGCGGCGCGACGATCTGGAGCAGGGTGGCCTATAGCAGGGTGGCGGCCTGGAGCACGACGAGTTGGAACTCCGGCGTTCGGCTGCCAGCAGGGAGGGGTTCTGGCGAGCAGGAGCTCCCGCGTTCAGTTGCCAGCAGGGAGGGGCTATGGCGAGAGGAGCCGAGTACAAGGGATGAGCTCCGGCGGCCGGCGCCCAGTAGGGAGGGTCTCTGACAAGCAGGAAGTGTGAGATCGTGAGGATTGCGGGAAGATCGCCTAGAGGATCGTTAGAGTATCGCAGGATTGTGGCCTGGAGGATCTCTAGAGGGCGAGATCTGGGGGAGGATGGTGGGATCGCGAGATCTTAGGGACTGGAGTTGTAGATTTGCAAATTATAGGCTAGTACAAAAATTTGCTCCCTCGCGTCACTTGTTTCGGGGCGGAGGGAGTATATAAAGTTGTGGACCAATTCCAAGGGTACCAGCGACTAATTAGCCTCTCTTAACACGTTCAATCCAATTCATAACGGGGGACCTAGTTTCTAGGGTTTCTGGCTCCTCTGGCGATTTTGTCGCCAGGGTGAGATCGTTTCGATTTCTATCCGTCTTCGACTCTGGCTCTGACTCGCTGATCGCAAGCGAGGGTTTAGGTGGCTCCTTCGCAATTTAGGAGGCTGATTCCGTGTGTCTCCTTGGTTTTCCGCTAGGTTTTGGTCTCGCCGAGTTTCTGCGAGTCTCGGTGCCTGGCGATTTGTTCGAAGATCCAAGAAAACTGATCCGCACCATGCAGAAAGGAGTAGAGGAGGAAGCTCTCGAGGCAGCGATGAAGAATCTGGAATTGAGGGAAGGAGAACTAGATGATGTCTTCATTGGATCGGATGACCTTCGGGATCTGCAGAAACAAGCCAGGTGGCTTGCGGTGGCTAGGGTTCACACAAAGAAACCAATCTCGGCACAAGCTTTGTTTGGAACTCTAAGAGGGGTTTGGGGTCTCGCCCATGAACCTGAGCTTCGAGAGGTAGATGACAATCTCTTCACCTTTAAGTTCTTTTGCCTCGGGGATTGGAACAAGGTGATGCTACAGGGGCCGTGGTTGTACAAGAAGCTTGTTGTGGTGATTGCGGAATACGATGGCCTATGTAATCCTAAGGAAATTAAGCTAGAGAGGACAAATGTCTGGGCTCAAATTCATGAAATACCGGAGCTGTACAGGGTCCAAAGGATTGTTGATGAGCTTGCGAGAAGGATTGGGAAGGTCCATAGAGTTGAGATGAAACCAACCAGATTCTTTGAAGGTGATTATGTGAGAATTAGAGCTAGTATTGAAGTGGGATCACCGCTGATAAGATTTGTTCCCATCAATGTGGGAGGCAAAAGAGAGTTACTCCATGTTAAGTATGAGAAGATCGGTTTTTTCTGCGATGTCTGTGGTATAATGGGGCATGACCTCGAAGAGTGCGGCGATGGTGTTCACGGCCCCTGTGCTATACAGTACGGGAAGTGGTTAATTGCTAAAAGAAGGGTACAAACTGGACAATTTAATGTCAGTAATGCGGCTATGGGTCGGATGGGAGGTAGAGGAAGAGGGAGAGAAAGGGATATGTACGATCGGAAACGATCATCGGCTGATTTTGGGGATGAGGACAATGATATTAGCAACACGGCCTCCAGCCCGCTCAAGAATCCTGGAGCTATAATATCTCAGATGGGATCGGATGAACAGAATATTGGCCACCTTCAGATAGCCAAGAAACTGACATATGATCACATGGAGGTCGGTAAGGAGGACCCAATTGGCTCGGGAGCCGGGACTGAGGGAAGTGGAGGTCTAGTTCCTCCTCCGCCATCGACTTACACACACCCGAGAGAGAAGAAGAGGCCAAAGAAAATCGGTGAGAATTCGTCAAACTCAAACAGTAGCACATCGGCGGCTCCCCTAGAGGGAGACCGCCGGGAGCAATGAATCTCCTGATCCTGAACTGTCGGGGATGTGGCCGGCTCGAGACAGTTCATGAAATCAGCAGCTTGATTAAGCTGTATAGGCCCGCCTTGGTTTTTCTCTCGGAGACCAAGTTGACAGATACGAGAGCACAGGAGCTGAGGTTGAGTTTTGGTTTCCAAAATGCGTTTGCGGTGAAAGCAGATGGCAGAGGGGGAGGTCTTGCGCTTTACTGGAACAACGAGTCTATTGTGAGTATGAAATCCTTCAGTTCGACACACATTGACGCTTTGATTCAGAATGAAAGCCTGGGACAAGTGGAATGAAAGCCTGGGACACACATTGACGCTTTGCGGTGAAAGCAGATGGCAGAGGGGGAGGTCTTGCGCTTTACTGGAACAACGAGTCTATTGTGAGTATGAAATCCTTCAGTTCGACACACATTGACGCTTTGATTCAGAATGAAAGCCTGGGACAAGTGGAATGGCGTTTTACCGGTTTCTACGGTAATCCGATCCGTTCAAGAAGGAAGAAGAGCTGGGAATTGTTGGAATTCCTTCGATGTGAGTACGATAATCCTTGGCTGTGTGCCAGGGACTTCAACGAGATTCTGTATGATTACGAGCAGTTTGGAGGTAATAGGAGGCAAGACTGGATGATGGAAGGGTTCAGAGATGTGGTAGATTTTTGCCGCTTCTCAGATTTGGGGTATGCGGGACTACCGTACACGTGGGACAATAGACAACAAAGGAGTAAGAATATTAAGGTGCGCCTGGACAGAGGGCTGGGTGACGAACGTTTTCTGGAAGAGTTTGGCAACACGGAAGTGGAACATGTACACTGTGAACTCAGATCATTGCGCTCTACTGATCAAAGTGAGAGGCTCTGATTTGAACAATGCTAACATGGGGCATAAGACGTTCAAGTTTGAGAATGCGTGGACGAGACATGAAAGATACACAGAAACAGTGGAGAATGCATGGGTACCGTGTGCTGGAGACTTGGCCTCGGTGGCTGGCTCGCTAGCTGGTATTCGGGATCGGTTACAGGGATGGAGCGGAGATGAATTCGGCAATGTGAAAAAACAATTGAAAAATTTGAGACAAAACCTGGAGAGAATTCGATCGCGCTCAATCAGGTCGGGTCCATCTAGAGCGGAGAATATAATTATGAGGAGGATATCGGAGCTGCTATCACGGGAGGAAGTTATGGCTAAACAAAGATCTAGAGTGCAATGGTTACGAGAGGGGGATCGAAACACGTCTTTTTTCCACGCCAAAGCAAGAGAGAGGGGTCGACAAAATAAAATTAAAATGCTTGTGACTAATGACGGTGTTACTGTTTCTTCTCAAATAGGTTTGGAGACGGCGGCTATGGATTTCTATAATAATCTTTTTACCTCGGAAGGCAACATTATTCCCGAACTTGTTACTGAGGTAGTGGAGAAGAAGGTGGACGACGACATGAATGATTCTTTGTGTAGGCCGGTTTCTGATATGGAGGTGGAGATGACCCTCTTTATGATGCATCCGAACAAATCTCCGGGGCCTGACGGTTTCACAGCTGGATTTTATATCAAGCATTGGAACATATTAAAACAGCCGGTATGCAATGCTATTAAACTTTTCTTTGATAATGGGATCATGCCTGAGGATATCAATCAGACTATTATTGTTCTCATACCAAAATTAAAGAATCCGATCAAGTTGAAGCAATTTAGACTAATTTCATTATGCAATGTATTATATAAGATTGCATCGAAGGTTCTGGCTATGAGGTTGAGACCCATATTTCGGAGGAGCAGAGTGCTTTCGTGCCAGGTAGATTGATTACGGACAGTGTGATCACGGCCTATGAATGTATCCACTATTTTAAGAGGAAGAAGGGTAAATCTGGGGCTTGCGCTATTAAGGTGGATATGGCCAAAGCATACGATCAGGTCGAGTGGTCTTATTTACGGAAAATCATGGATAAACTTGGCTTCGCTCCTAAATGGATTGACAGGGTTATGGCATGTGTGGAGACAGTATCTTTGTCAGTTCGAGTTAATGGCAGTCTTTCTGATGTCATTAGGCCTTCAAGAGGCATTAGGCAGGGGGACCCGATCAGCCCCTACATTTTTCTTCTGTGCTCTCAAGGTCTCACATGTTTACTAAAATGTGTAGGTACTGGATATCTCACCAAAGGAGTAAGAGTGGGGATTCATGCACCCTGGATCTCGCATTTGTTGTTTGCGGATGACTGCATTATATTTACTAAGGCCAGTTCGGCAGGGGCAAGGAGGATTAACGATATTCTTGACAGGTATCACAGGGGCTCGGGTCAGTTGGTGAATAGAGATAAATCTGCGGTTTTTTCAGCTCTAACTGTACATCCGATATGAAGACCATAGTGCACGCTGAATCGGAAATTTCGACGGAGGCACTGGTGGAAAAGTATCTTGGGCTTCCCACGGCTATTGGGCGCTCAAGTGACTCACATTTCGAAGGTATCTTGGAGAAAATCAAGAAGTTGGTCAATGGATGGGTTCCTCAACATCTGAACAGTGCTGGAAGGGAAATTCTTATCAAGGCAATATGCCAAGCTATACCCACATATTCGATGAGTTGTTTCAGACTCTCAAAAAAGTTGTGTAAGAAGATTACTAGTATCATTGCTAGATTTTGGTGGGGAGGCGATGAAATTAAGAGGAAGATGCACTGGAAAAAGTGGAAAGATCTGGCTATCCCCAAATGCGAAGGAGGCATGGGGTTCAGAGATATTGAGTATTTTAATCAAGCTATGTTGGCTAAACAGGGTTGGCGTTTAATTACTAACCCAAATTCTCTGTGTGCTAGGGTCCTCAAAGGGAAGTATTACCACGGGTGTGATTTCATGTCGGCCTCTAGGAAGAAGGGGGCTTCCCATACTTGGCGTGTAATTCTTTTTGAAAGAGATGCCCTTAAGTTGGGACTAATCAAAAGAGTTGGTGAGGGAAGCACTATTAGTGCATGGGAGGATCCATGGATACCCGACAACCCCTCTAGGAAGCCAATGTGGAGGGATCCAGAGAGCACTATTTCGATGGTCCAAGAGTTGTTACATCCTATTACTCATGAGTGGATTGAAGAGAAGGTTCGTACGAATTTTTTACATATTGATGCGGAGGCTATATTAAGAATTCCTACTAGACATTTTATGGATGACACATGGGCTTGGCAACCGGAGAAACTGGGGTTCTTTTCGGTGAGGTCTGCGTGTAAAACATTGATTCGGTATTATTTCATTCCTCCTGCTAGTCCATCCGGTACAGTGGACAACTCGGTTTGGAAAAGACTTTGGAAGTTACCAATTCCTCCAAAGGTAAGGAATTTCTGGTGGCGGGTGATTAAAGGTTTTGTTCCTACGAAGGAAAGGTTAGTTAACAGGCATATGGAGCTTATTAGTGCTTGTGAAGACCGCGGTATACCAGAGACTATATTTCATGCTCTCTTCCAATGTACATGGGCTAGACTGTTTTGGGGTTCGGTTCGTGAGATGACTGGGATCGAAATCCCCAACCTTCACCCATATTCATGGGCTTCGGATTTGATTGATCCAAATATTGTGGATTTAGAGACCACCAGCACTATTCTCTGCGGTGCTTGGGCAGTGTGGTCGGAAAGGAGCTCGAGGAGGCATGGTGCAAGTTCGAGGAATATAGCCCAATCAGCTAGCTGGGCTGTCGACGTATCGAAGGATTTAGTCCTATCTGGTAAAGCAAACAAGCCAAGGAAGGTAACTGGTGCTACGGGGTGGAAACCACCTGAGGATTGTTATCTAAAAATCAATGTCGACGCTTCATATGGTGTTAATCATCATGGAGGTACGGGGGTTTGTGTGCGTGATCATACAGGGAAGCTTATAAGGGGGCAGTCCTTATGGTATAGCATGGCTAATAATGCTCTTACTATGGAGGCAATGGCGATTCGTGATGGTATCAAAGTAGCCATGGAGCTGGGTCTTCGTCATGTTATCATCGAAACGGATGCCCAAAAAGTTGTTACTATGTGGTCGGATTCTTCCTACCACAGGTCTGAGGTGGCCCCTTTTCTCCTTGAGGTGAATGACCTTATTGGCAATTTTGACGAGTTTAAGCTCTCTTATATTCCTCGGAAAGCAAATGAGCTGGCTCATCTTTGCCCTAGTTACTGTAATATTGATAGGAGTAGGTGCCTCTGGATTAATTATACCCCCGCCTTTCTCGATGCCTGTATCAGAAAGGAGTGTAAACCTGATTGAACTGTCCAGCAGCAAGTTTGTTGACGCACTCTTTTCCTTACCAGGGTACCTACGGGACTGTAAGGTTTTTAATGAGGCGGGCTTGCTTGCTTAATATATTGAGTTTTAATCTTAAAAAAAAAACACGTTCAATCCAATCCGGTAAGATCGATGTATTCACAGACTAACTTAAAAGTCGTATGCCGTGCCAAAATTATGGATGGAGTAGTACATTCTTACTAGTCGGCTACTGTACTATAGTGTGCATGTATGAGCCCGGAGGGTCGGCTCTAAAACTAGTTGTGTCCATAGTCGTCGGAGCACCACATACACGATGCAAACTTGAACGTCACCCGATCCTTTCTTGACAGGCAAGAAAGAAAAACCGGACCCCAAACTCGATCCGTCCGATGATCCTATACTACGTACTAGTAGTACTTTATCCAAGCGGGATGTTGGCTGGCACCACTCCACATCGCGCCGCGCCATATACACAGACTCCCAGCCCACACTGCCGCAACCCCCACACGCCACAAGCGAACCCGCACCACCAGGCCAGCCGACTCAGCCGATGGACCCCCTCTCAGCCGACCCGTCCCGCTCCAGCGACCGCCGCCCCCGCTCCGACCTCGAGGAGGGCGAGATCGACGACGAATCGGCCGCCTCCGACGCCCAAAGCCTCTACGTGGCTCAGCACGGCGGTGGCGGCAACGACGCCCGACCAGAGATTCAGGGGCGCAGCCTCGAAGGCGTCGACGTGGATGGAGGTGCCCAGCCGTCGCCCACGCGCACGTGCGAGCGCGATTCTGACGGGACCATCCGCGACGCCGATGCCGATGCCGGCGCGGCCTCTCTTGCGCAGGGACCGCGCTTCTTCCTATTCCCCGTCTGCCGGGAGGAGTTCACAAGCGAGAAGGCAGCGTGCGGCGACATGCCGCAACACCAGCCGACTCAGGCGACGGGCACCGATTCAGCCGACCCGTCCCGCTCCAGCGGCCGCCGCGCCCGCTCCGACCGCGAGTCCGTCGGCTCCCACCTCGAGGAGGGCTACTTCGTCGGCTCCAATGACGGCGACAACCGCCACGTGGTCCAGCATCGCCACGGCGACGAGATCAAGCCGCGCCGCCTCGAAGGCGTCGTCGTGGGTGGAGGTGCCCTGCCGTCGTGCGAGCGCGACTCGGACAGGACCGTCAGCGACATCGACGCCGATGCCGGCGCGGCCTCGCTCGCGCAGGAACCCCGCTTCTTCCCATGCCCCGTCTGCCGGGAGGAGTTCAGAAACGAGTTGGCGATGTACGGCCACATGAGCGTCCACGATCCGCACCGAAGCCTGCAAGCGGAGCGGGCACCGCCGATGGGCGGTGGTTGGGCCGTCACCGCCAAGAGGAGCTTCGCCTTCGTTCGCCGCAGGTCTGTTGATGTTCCCCCCGAGCCTGTGATAGACACCACGCCATTCGCGTTAGCGAGCAGGAACAGCAGCGGGGAGCGCAATCCTCCCGATGACGACTCCGTGGCCAACCAGGTCACTGCGTTCCAGGCGGACCCGCGCCCGTCGCCGCCGTCGCCAGCCAGGGACGAGCAAGGTTCCTGGCTCTGCCAAGAAGAAGGGTCTGGTCAGCGGTTCAACAGGCACAATGGGGTCAGCAGCCACATGGCCGGCCACAGGAGGAGGCAGAACAAGGGCAAGGAAGCCGCCGCCGCGGGTCTCCACGTTGGCGTGGGTGACGCGGCATGCGCCAAGCCGGAGAGGTTGCACCCGTGCAAGCATTGCCCCAAAGTGTTCGCCTCGGGAGCACAGCTCGGCGGGCACATGAGTAAGCACCCCGGAAACGTGACACCGAAGAAGCGCCGCGCTAGACCCGAGGTGTCGGCGCCGGAGCTCGGGACGGCCCTGACACTGGCCCTGCCGCCCGCCGCCATGGAAGTAGCCCCTGCAGCGCAGCCTGCTGTTGCGCCAGGCGTCCTGAGGATTTTTGGCGTCATCATGGTGCCGGGGCAGCCACCTGCCGCTGCCGCGGCCGAAGAAGCTTCTTCCACCGTGACCGAAACTGGTCACAGCTCGTCTACCAACGACGAGCAGTCGATCGGCGAGTAGTACTAAGGGAAAAAAAAGGTTCGCTACGACACGCCAGATACTTGATAGTGTTGCATATTGCATTAGTATTTCGCATACATTTTCCTAAGTTTGTATCAATCACAGTTCGAAGTATACTTCCATATGGGGGAGCTTCAGTTTTGCACCCTTGAAATCAAAATACATATTTCTCTATCATTCGAATTCAGTACACGTCTCAGTTGTACTCCCTCCGTTCAACAATAGATGACTTTCACATATCTATATATGGATGTATCTAGACACTAAAATGTGTCTAGATACATCCATATATAGATATGTGAAAGTCATCTATTGTTGAATGGAGGGAGTATGTATGTGTATATCTTCTGTGTGAGGTAAAGCAGTTTCTGATGAGTGTTAGTCGATTAGAGCTAGTATACACAAACCCATTCTAGATCTTTATTGTCATGATGAGAAGTGGGATGATGAAGATAAAGAGCAGTGCGGATTTCCCCCGTATGTTGACGTTGCCAGCTTGTCAAATAGTGCATAGTCTTTCATATTTATGTTGTCATTTGCATTTTCACCCCATATGGACGAGTGAATTAACCTACTCCATCCATCTCATATTTTAAGTGTCGCAAACATGGATAAAAATGGATGTATCTAAACATGTTTAGTATTAGATACACATCTATTTTTATCAATTTTTGCGACACTTAACTTAATATAAGACAGAGGGAGTACATTTCACCCTCGTATCCGTATCCTCTTTGTAGACATACGAGACATCCTCAACCGCTCTGTCTCCACTTTCCACCCTCAAGCTCTAAGGCTAGGTCTCCTGTGGCAATGGCCATGAGGGAAGAGATAAATTTTGGGACCCAATGAAATTGCCCAAATTTGGGTTTAAATTTTGTTAAATTCTTTTTCAAATTAAGTTTATTTTTGGTCTAAAATACAGTCCAAAATCGTCGCTGAAATTGTACATACTCCCTCCGACACATTAATTGTCATCGAATTGGATGTATCTAGCATTAAAACATGTCCTGATACATTTAATTCATCGATAATTAATATGAACCAGAGGGTGTATTTCAGTACCCACCGAAATTACGGTAATTTTGAAAAATTACCCAAATTACGGAAATTTTAATTCGAACGATAGTACAACACAGGTTCGCTACGACACACCAGATACTTGATAGTGTTGCATATGCATTAGTATTTCGTGTACATTTTACGTAAGTTTGTAGTATCAGTCACAAGTTAAAGTATACTTCCATATGGGGGGAGCTTCAGTTTTGTGCCCTTGAAATC
The DNA here is from genome assembly GCA_028641055.1 of Alopecurus myosuroides. NCBI lineage: Eukaryota > Viridiplantae > Streptophyta > Magnoliopsida > Poales > Poaceae > Alopecurus > Alopecurus myosuroides. The sequence goes on from CM054061.1 coordinate 117,868,529, forward strand.
AATATGCATATATCTCTAGTACACGTCTCTCTATATATCCTCTATGTGTGGTAAAGCAACATACGTCGGTTAGAGCCCATCCTAGATCTTTATTCGCACGATGAGAAGTGGGATGATGCATGAAGATAAAGAACAATGCGGATTTTCCCGTATGTTAACGTTGCCAGCTTGTCAAACAGTTCATAGTCTTTCATATTTGTGTTGTCATTTGCATTTTCACCCCATTAAGACGAGTGAATTAACCTGCATTTCACCCTCTTATCATTATCCTCTTTATGGACGCATGAGACATCCTCGACCCCGCTGTCTCCACACTCCACCTCGCCTGCTTGAGCTCTAAGGCTAGGTAGGGAAGAGATAAATTTTGGGACCAACTGAAATTGCCGATAATTTGGATTTTTCTAAAATTAATTTGGATTTTTTTTCAAATCTTTTTCAAATTTAGTTTGTTAAAATTATACTCCCTCTGAGCCATATTAATTTTATCGTCGAATCGGATGTATCTAGCACTAAAACATGTCTATATACATCAAGTTCATCGATAAATAAATATGAGTTGGAGGGAGTATTTCAGAACCCACCGAAATGATAGAATTTTTTTAAAATAGAGAAATTTTCATCCCTCCACTATGTGCATCGGTCGCTGGGGATGGAACCGACTAGCCGTGTGGTGACGAAGGACGACACACTCCCCCTCTCTGGTATATCTCAATAACGAGGCCACGGACCCGAGATCCACCATATGGGAGCTATATGTGTAGAAGAACCCTTCTCATCAAAATGGCTTGCGGTGTATGGATGGAGGGCCCTATCCAAGGAGAGACGATATCTCGCTATGGAGGAAACAAATCTAGCTATGTCAGCGAGTTTTTTGTTCATTTGATTCTTTACTCTTTTAAAAGTTTGTTCTCTATTTCTTGGAAATTTCTTTCAAGTTTTGTCATTTCACTTTCAAGTATTGTATCTTGAACACCCCCCCCCCCCCAAGATCAATGTGTATTCTAACAAAGTTGTATTTCCTTTGTTCCTAATTATAATGTGCTTTAGATATTTCAGTGTGTACTACATACAGAGTGAAATGGGCGAACATACACACTAAAACGCGTCTAGACACATTCAAATCTATGTGAATATGAAAGAAGACGAAACTAATATTTAGGAACGGATGGGAGTAGTAAAGTTTCTTAGGTGTTCATCATCATTCATAATTAATGAATGATATCTCCATGGTTCATGAGTGAAAAAAACTTATAATTCCTAAGATAAACCTATATGAAAGAGTGGAACTTTCCTATTGTGAGAACTCTCAGTTCAGAGAGTTGAAGGGGGTGGACTTAGAATTTTTACATCTTTGCATTTCATGCATTGGGGTCCTGGGATAAATTTCGCTCTTTTGTGCAAAGTGTGACATGAGGTCAGTTCTCGACATGTCGTAGGACTTGGAAATAGGTCGCGGGCATTTAGTCGAGGGAGATTGATTTCAAACTTGACCCTAGTGTGGGATTTGATATTCTACATTAGAGGTATACGTCTTTGACTTATGTTTTTCCAAACCAACACTTGTGCTCAAGAATTGTGATCAAAATTCAAATTTAAAATTTGAATTTGAATTCTTTAATTTAAATCATTCTTCACAAACTGATAACAATTCAAATAGAAATTTAAAATGCATAATAGAGAGAGAGAGAGAGAGTTCACACTTTTTTTCATTTGGAATATTTTGTTACAAGGATATTACACTGAGATAATTACAAAAAAAAGGAAAATTACAAAATCCTATTCTAAACCTATTCTAATTATTATAGTCTTGGTGAAGATCTTAGTACCTACACAGAAGCAAAGAAAGAAGCAACTTGGGGTTTGGGTTAGAATGTTGCCAACACACTTTGGTGTGGCATTATGTTGTTTGAATGGGTAAGGACGTGATAATTACTTGGTTGATCAAGTATGGTTGCTAGATTTCCTAAAGTAGGAAGTTCCGAGGCAGAGGTTTGAAAGCTAGAATATCAACTTTGAAAGTCACAAGAAGAAAAGCAACTGAAATATGCTTCAGGAATTCAAAATGCTTACGAAAGTACACACAACCAGAGAGACAAGTCAAAATACCCAAGAATGGGATGCATTCGTTCAGAAGTCATGCAATGACCATTGCAAAATCACAAGGTATAGCTACAAGTGCAAGATCAGCAATAGTAACAAGACCAACTCAAGTAAATTCAACTAGGAATAGTATTGAGGCATCAAAGGAAAATCACAGTAAAGAAGTACAAGTGGAAGATAAGGTATAGTAACTACAAGTGAGTTACTAGACAATTTAGTCCACAGACAGGCATAGTAATGCAGTAATAGCAAGTAAGAGGAACAAAACAAGGACAAGAACTAACAAGCATCAGGAGAAATAAGTACCAGTGAATTGGTTAAACAGGAAATCAAAGGAGATCCCTCCATCTAGCTAATTCACCGCAGAAAGAAATAAACATAAAAGGACAAGTATCCGCATAGAGACTATCATGCTAAGAGGCCAAAGCCTGCCAGTATCAAGTTCACAACATGGATTACAAGTGATAGAGGCCTAGAATCAAGCCCAATTCTAGAACCAACAAGTTTCCAACGTAGGGCAGAAGATATTTCTCTCACAAATACATAGTATCCACACATATAGCCATTAGGTCACATGGCAAAGTAAAGGAAGGAAGCAACCAACTACAAGGATTAGAGACAAGAGGGACCCAAGTGACAGGAGCTGAGTCACAACATGCAATCATCCTGGTGTCAAGACCAGAATCACAACAAGAACCCTATAAATAGAGCATCACAGGCGCCAGGCAGTGATCACACACACAAATCGCAACACAGACACCTTTCACTCTGCAAGTTCAATTCTTAGAACTGAGAATTCAATTCTTAGAACTAAGAATTAGGTCAAGCAGCTGGAGGAGCAGGCTAAACCATAAGAAGCGGGTTTAGTAAAGCAGGATACCAAGCTACCACGATACAGAAGGTTGATTTCTTAACCAATTAAGGGGTGAGAGCATGCGTCATCTATGTTACTGCTCAGAAGCAGTCATCCTTAGCTTGGGCATACACAGAGGAGAGTTTTGGTAAGAGAGGCATTACTTTTTAGGGGCTATTCTAGCCAGCCAATCCCTAAGTTTTAATCACATTCCTTTAGGTTTTATTTAGGGACATATTACATGTTCTTATCAAATTTTGGAGTTACGCAAGTTACCAGATCAATTATTTGGTCACAGGTAAGCGTACACCACTTATTGGGAGCACAAGAAAGCATTAAAATAGGATTATGCAAGTGTACACTCCACATTCATAACCCTAATATATTGCTTCTAGCACTTCACTAAGCACACAAGTTATAGGGGAAAAAGAGTAAAGGCATTTTATTGCAAAGCTTTACAAGGAAGCATGTTACAAGGATCAAAAAGCACTACAATGAGAGGCACAAAGGGATAAAACAAAAGAAATCATTCATGATTTCCAATTCTAAGCACACTAGGGTATTTGATAAACCCTATAGGAATGCAGGACATCCAAGGTGGTCACAAAAAATGCACATAAGATCTACACCATGAAGGATTTATGCCCTAGAGACAAATAAATATGTATATATTTATGTCATAACTCATTAAGTTTATAATAGTTTCATATTATGCTATAACTTTATTAATAGGAAACGTTAATACATGTCTGATATGTAAACAACCAGAGGTTTTCAGATAATCAAAGCTCCTAGTTAGCCTCTATGATGAACTAGTCCACTGGGTTATTGATGATCATAGGTTTCACGGTCATGTGGCATTTATGTCTATAGACAGTGGGGTCATTTCATTGGGCGAATGAGATGATGATTATACCCTTCATATACAGAAGTATTGTGACGCGATCGTATTACGAAGTTCATAGTGGAACTACTTAGAAACATATACCTTAATCCTCAAGACCGTGAGACTTCATTTAATTTCTATATTTGAGGTTACTTTGAGTGCATCAAACGACGCACCGTAACAAGGTGATTATAAAGGTGTACTTGGGTATTCCAACTGGTATGTTGAGGCGTGTTGTCAACAGCGGGATTTGTTCATCCACGTAATGGAGAGATACTCGGTCCCATTCGATGAGACTTCAGCCAATAGCCTGCAGAGTGTGACTTAGTCACGAGGATGAAGGATCATGAGAACGAGTTAAGAATCTTGTCGGTAACGAGATTGAACATTGCATAGGAATGTCAACGAGCAAATCTCGGACAAGACATGTATCTGAGAACGAAAGGAATAGGATTCTATGTTAAGGTTCACTGAGGATTAATTCGATGGATGCACAGGGTTCATTATGAATATCCAGGTTCCGCTATTGATGAATGATGAGGGAGGAGTCCCGGTCATGTCTGGAGTGGTCACGAACTGATAGGGTAACACACTTAAGGGGGGGCGACGCAAGGGATCGTTTATGGAATCATCATAGGTAGGTAGAGAAAGATCGTAATAGTTCTGAAGAGAGAAAGTATTATCGGAATATACTAGAAGAGAAAAGAGACGCCGAAATTGTTTCGGAGAAAATTAAAGGGGATATTGAAAGTGTTTCGGGGTGCCGAAGAAATTCGGCGTGGTCCAGAATGGTTTCCGCAGCCATGGGAATTATTTTAATATATACACATATATTTTTATTTGACTTGATATTAAAAATAATTAGTTAATTTAAAATATTTATTTATTTAAATATATTAATTAATTGATTTAATATTAAATAAAGTAGGGGAGGTGCGGCCAACCCACATGGGTCGGCGAAGGCCCATGCGGCTGCCCATGGGTGGCCGCACCCCTCCTCCCCTCTCTCCCTTTAGTCCCACATTGGGAGGGGAGGAGGTTGACTCCCCCTCCACCTTCATAATGAGAGGCAATGGAGGCCTTTTTACTCAATAAAAAATTGGGAATTTCGCCAATTAATAAAACGGAAGAGTCGTCTCTCTCTCCCATTCTCTCTCTCTCTCTCTCTCTCTCTCTCTCTCTCTCTCTCTCTACCTCCCGCACTCCGTGGTCCCAAAGTTTGGGCTGCGCGTAGAAGATTTCTCTCTACTTCGTTACGTCGTCGTGCTGGAGAAACTCTGATCTAGGAGATCTAATTTCCGCAACCTATGCCTGGTCAGAGACCGGGAACCATCGTCATGCACTTTACGTGTGCGATACCTACGAGGCGCAAGACTTAGGGCGCTACACTTCATTGTTGCACTGAAAGGCTTTCGGGATCTCGTCAAGTTTGTCACAACCTTGAGGTCGGCTACGTCATCTTCATCAGCAACGCCTGTGCAGGGGTGTAATCCCCGCGTATCGGTCTACAAGGTTATGTCACCGGAACCCCGCATTAACAGTTTACTGCATTACTTATAGATAGATCCTGACTAGTTTTGGTGTTTGCTAGTAGTAATTTTTTTGAAATTCTGCTGCGAAACCCTTCAGTGGTATCAGAGCCGATCCATGCGTAGTTCTGTTGGTACGGTTAGAACACATGTTTATTGTGGGCATCGATCTTGTAGTTTTTACCTCCTCGCATGTACTTGATTATGACATTGGTATTTTTTGATGATAGCGGCCCTCAGCCAACTTTACGCGTACTCGTACGCGAGACTGGCGTTGCAACTGACATGTGGCTTGTACCACATAAAGCATATTTGAGGGTGTTAGTTTCTCTTACAATAGATGACATGGTACAATGGGAGGCCCTAAAGGGATATGTAACAAACAATTGCATGCTCTGTGTTTTTGGTCGAAAGTTCATAGGCAGAAACGGTTCTTCTGCGAAAGCCCTACAGCCACGTAAAATTTGCAGAAGTTAAAGTAGAAGCATCTAATTTTGTTTTGCAGCGGGCTGGTGATATGATATGGTAATAACGGTAAGATTGTATTACTATTGCACTAATTGTAGCTTCATACTTGCATCCTAGACTCGGTGCTATGCCGTTGGAGGATGGAGATCACGCCAGAGTGCTCGATGGATATCAAGAGTGAAGATGAAACACCATATCATATCATAACACACACTTGTTATTTGCATTTGATGTTTGTTTTTGTGTGTTGTGTGCATCGTATATATTATATTAGATATAACTACGGTAACCATATATATAAGATGATTCCTAAAAATGTAATACCAAAATTGTGTTCTCCCTTAGTGTGGCACCGACAAGAAAGTTTGTAGTAGAAAAGTGGTTTGTGAGGATCGGGTGCTTTCTTATGTGTTCGCATACGTCGGGTGTAAGCCATGCATGCACAGCCGGATACACTAAGGCTGGATTGATGAGCCTAGCATGTAAAAACATGTCCTCAAAACACGGATGACCGAAAGGTCAAGCGCGAATCATATATATGGTATGATTGAAATGTTGTGCCTACACATTAGAGGAACATTTAGAGGGTAGACCAGGTTCTACTGCAAGTCGGGAGGAAGATGGTGAATATCGTCAACGTCGAGACGCGTTCATAGAGGTCTACGTCATCATAACTCATCTTATGGAGTTTGGGATGAAATAGCGTTTCAAGTCCTATGATCCATATGACATTACGGAAATGTTGAGATATGAGTTTTTGAATGAACTCAAGAGGATTCACTATGATTATTGGGACAAGTTCATCTCAACCATGATGGAAGAGAATACTTGTCTAAAGACACACCTGACGAGGATGCACGATATCTATGAACTCCTCACTAAGGCTTGGGATTACCATATGGAGGATGCCTTTGCAATAAAAGTGGTGTTTCGTTCGCTCCCTCCAAGTTACAAAGAAACCACGGATATCTATATTCCTCAAGGTGGAACCCATATCGGGGGAAATCGTCAATTCAGCAGGTATATTTGATATACTTATTATTATAAATGTTTTTTCGAACATGTTTTGCAATATCAAGTATTTGATACTTATTCTGTTTTATGAAAAAAGGACCGTTGCTGTGATGTCGGATGATGAGGCAAGTCGATACATGTGATGGCGAGACATTTGATGGCCCGTCACGTTCTACCTCTACAGTTAGCATTTATGATTAGTGGATCTGGATAAATTATTGTAATAGATATGAGAGTGATTTGTAATGCAGATATCTTGTGTTGCAAGATAATTTATTCATGAATGAACAATAGTTGTTTAATTCTGCTTATGGTCACATTTCATTTTGCAAATATTTTATTCTTATGATCTTGAGAATGAATCAATGAATGTCTATGTGTCTCTATGTGCTAAATTATACAAAGTTTAATAATGATATTGTTTTCAAAACAACTATATATTTTATATCATGTTAGTTTGTGAGAAATCACTAGATTTGATCTTTTGAGAAAAATATAAACCAAAACCTATAGAGACAGATGAATAAAATACTCTACGCGTTGAATGTATAATGTACAAAGAGGAATTGTTAAAATATTATTTAATGATTGATGACCCACAAGTATAGGGGGTGTATCATAGTAATTTCGATAAATAAGAGTGTCGAACCCAACGAGGAGCAGAAGGTGTTGACAAGCAGGTTGGATAGAGAATTCACTATAAACACTAGCAAACAGGTTTTTGGTGGTTTGGATATAGCAGATAAATAAAGTGCGAGTAAATAAAATTCAGTATATATAATTGCAGCGAGTGGCCCAATCCTTTTGAGAGCAAAGGACAAGTCCGTTTTTCTACTTATGATTACCAAACGTTCTCGCGGACACATGGGAATTTCGTCAAGTGCTTTCGCTTCATACGGTTGATTAATATTTATTGTTTCAATAAGTGTTGTGTGGGTGAACCTATGCTAATGCACCTCCCAACTAGGACTAATACATACTTGTGATTACACCCCTCGCAAGCATACGCAAATACAAGAAACTAAATAAGATAAATCTAACCACATCCTTAAAACTCTGGGATCCTACAATCCCTCGTGCATTGGTTTCCTAGCGGTGATTTAGGTTTCTGTCACTCCGGCAACCCCACAATTAGTAGACAAATACACAATGCATCCTGCTAGGACCATAAAGGTGAAGTATCATGTAGTTAACGTTCACATGACACCACTAGAAGAATATCACCACAACTTGAATATCAAACCACTAGATATTACTTCAACATAATTCCACTACTAACATCATGACTTCTCCCATGTCCTCAAGAACGAAACAAACTACTCACAAGACATCATATGGATCATAATCAGAGGTGATGTAATGGATAATAACAATGTGGTCATAAAGTGTAAACACCGATAAATCTCACAAGCATCAACTACTAAAAAGTAATCCACACCAGGAGAGAGATCTAATGAAGAACAACGATAAAGACCCTAAGTGTCACAGCGGTATGAAGGTGGATGATGAGGGTGATGGTGCTGGTGGTGATGATGATGACTATGACGATATTGATGATGCCCGGAGCGATGACGGTGATGATGGCGATGATTCCCCCTCTCCGGGGAGGAATTTCCCCGACAGATTTCTCCATGCCGTAGAGCTTTTCTCTCTCTGTTTTTTCCACCCCGAGGTGGCGGCGGAATATTTCTTCGATGATGTTACGGATCTTAGGGTCCCTCGGGGTCAAGTACGCGAAAGGGGGCGACCATAGGTGGGCCAGGATGGCCACACCACCTAGTGGCGCGGCCGGGGGACGCCACCCCATGGTGTGGGCCCCCCCGTGGCCCCTCTCTGGCTTCACTCCTGGCTAGCTTCCTTCTCAGGACTTCTAAGACCTCTCCGTTAACCCCCCTCTTCTTCTGATCTTCTGAAATAGGGTATCTCGACGGTGCTTTTTCCATCAGATTTCTGGTCCCGGTGTTTATTCGCCAAAAATTATGAAACATGCAAAATAAAAGGAAATGACATAAATTGCATCATAACATGAAATATATTGATGAATAACAGAAAATAACAATATAAAATAGTGATGCAAAATTGACATTTCAACTCCCCCAAGCTTAGTCCTCGCTTTTCCCCAAGCGAAACTGAACTCAGTAAACATGACCATAGGTTTATGGAGTGAGGTGTCGATAAATAAAATACAGACAAGAAGCATCACATTTATCAATGCACAAGTCATTTTAGACAACAACTTCCTCTCATACAATTAAACTTGAAACAAGTAGAGGAGATCACAATAAAGGTGCAAAAAGGAAATCATACTTGGTGAAGGAAAACTTCATTCTTGGTTACAGAACAATTAACAGTGTACCTATCTTTTGATCAGAGTCTTTATACTAGAGCTTATATTGGAGAGTTTATCATGCTCAACTATAACAGTCTCTTTGCAGTCATTGGTAACTTTCAAAGTAGTATTCAATCAGATAAAAGCACTTGTACCAAACAAGGAAGAATAAGGAGATGATTGAGTAAATAAACATATATATGAATGGATCACACCAACTCAAATGCTTGCTTAAGAAAGAAAGGAGTAGGTTTACAGATCAACATAAAGGGAAAAGATAGACCCTTGAAAGAGGGAAGCATGGATTAACTCATGTGCTAGAGATTTTTATTTGATAAACAGAGTCATTGAAAACAATTTTGAGAGTGGTGTATGTTTATGTTAACGAATGGAAAACAGAAAATACAGTACGTCACAAGCCAACTAGACTTCACAAGAGCGGCTCCCATTGAAGAAATCAACTGGGTATATAAGGTCATCCCTCTTTCTCTTTTGTTTACACAATTATGCTTTAACTGATAAATCAGGGGAAAAAAGAGTGAAGAGAATTTGTGTATTAAGTTTGGGGCTGGGCACCCCGCTGCTAGCTCTTCTACCATTTGAATAAGCGGATGAAGCCACTAGTCCATGTGTGTAAACTCCAATCAACAAGTGAGATAAAGATTCTCTACTTGCGTCCTCATGAGCTAAAACAGGGGCACAAAACAGGTGTAATTTTTAAGGTTTAAAGGTAGCACACAAGTAATTTACTTGGAGTGGTGGTTCAGTACCACGTATAGGTAGGTATATGGTGGAAACAATTGGCAAGGTTTTGGGGCTCAAGATTTGGACGCACGAGAAACATTCCCTCTCAGTACAGGTTTTTGGCTAGCAAGGCTGGGTAGCAAGCACAAGAGTGTAGGAAAAAAACAAATATACATATGATAAAACCAATCATGCAATCTTCCTAGAAGGTACAAAAAATCTTACTTGATAATACTAAGCACATGAGCTAACAAGAAAGAAAGATCATGGAATAATATATCTACATGCAACACCTTCTTTTCTACTTAAGTCTCAACGTATTGTTGCTATTGACCAATGCTAAGTTTTCCAAAACCAACTAGATTAACTTGATGCTCCAATATTGATACCAATACTATTAGCAAGATCAGCCATATAAAAAAATTGGAAACTAAAATAAAATGTAGAAAGTAGATGATGAAACTTCTCATTAATATTCCATTACGGCAACTCAAACCAAGGGATACAACGATAACCAACTAAAGAGTGATACTTCCATAATACAGACCATCATGTATGATATTTTCTCAACTCATGATATGACTCTACGGTAAAAAGGTGAAATATAAAGGTGTGATACCATGGCACTCCCCCAAGCTTGGAACAAGCCAAGGGGATGCCAATACCAATGACGAATTAATTCTTCTATGGTGGTGGTGAACTTTTTTCAATCAAGGCATGAAAACGCGCCAACATCTCACGGAACCTGTCGTTCTCCTCTTAAAGTACCGATGACCCACAAGTATAGGGGGTGTATCGTAGTTCTTTCGATAAATAAGAGTGTCGAACCCAACGAGGAGCTGAAGGTGTTGACAAGAAGGTTGGATAGAGGATTCACTGTAAACACTAGCAAACTGGTTTTTGGTGGTTTTTGATATAGCAGATAAACAAAATGCGAGTAAATAAAAGACGTTAAATAATATTGCAGCGAGTGTCCCAATCCTTTAGAGACCAAAGGACAATCCGGTTGTTCTACTTATGATTACCAAACGTTCTCGAGGACACACGGGAATTTCGTCAAGTGCTTTAACTTCATATAGTTATGGGTTCGTTAAGTGTTGTGTGGGTAAACCTATTCTAATGCACTGCTAAACTAGGACTAATACATACTTGTGATTATATCCCTCGCAAACATCCGCAAATACAAGAAAGTAATTAAGATAAATCTAGCCACAACCTTAAAACTCTAAGACCCAGCACTCCCTCATGCATTGGTTTCCTAATGGGGTTTAGGTTTTTGTCACTCCGGCAACCCCACAATTATTAGCAAAATACACAATGCATCCTCCTAGGCCCATAAAGGTGAAGTATCATGTATTCGACGTTCACATGACACCACTAGAAGAAATAGGAGCACAACTTAAATACCGAACTGAGAGATATTACTTCAACATAACTTCACTACTAACATCATGACTTCTCCCATGTCCTCAAGAACTAAATGAACTACTCACGAGTCATCATATGGATCATATTCAGAGGTGATATAATGGATAATAACAATATGTTCATAAAGTGTAAAAACCGATAAATCTCACAAGCATCAAGTACTAACAAGTAATCCACACCGGGAGAGAGATCTAATGAAGAGAAACGATAAATACCCCTAATTGTTACAGTGGGATGAAGGTGGACGGTGGCGGTGATGGTGCTGGTGATGAGTATGATCATGATGATGATCTCGATGAAGACCAGAGTGATGACGGTGACGATAGCGACGATTTCCCCTCTCCGGAGAGGAATTTCCCTAGCAGATTTCTCCCTGCCGGAGAGCTTTTCTCTCTCTGGTTTTTTCCTCCCTGAGGCGGCAGAATAATTCTTCGACGATCCCCTGGGGCTTAGGGTTCCCTGGGGGTCAAGTAAGCGAAAGGAGGCTCCCAGGAGTGGGCCAGGGGCGGCCATACCACCCCTAGGCGCGGCCAAGGGGGGCGCCTCCTGTTGGTGTGGGCCCTAGGTGCCCCCCCTCCGGGTGCCCTTCTGGCTCACTTACTGCTCGGAACTTCTAAGAAGCATCACCTCTATCAATACACTAGTCATTCTAGCAAGTAACTCCTTCTCCTATAATTAAACTTGAAATAAGTAAATGGAGTCACAATAAAGGTGCCAAAAGGAAATCAAAATTGGTGAAGGCAGACTTCGTGCTTGGTCAGAGAACAATTAACAATGTACTAATATTTCAATCATAGTCTTTATATTAGAGCTTTATATTTACAAAGTTTAACATGCTCAATCATAACAATTTCTTTGCAATCATTGATAACTTTCAAAGTGGTATTCAAACAGATAAAACATTGGTGCTAAACAAGGAAGAATAAGGAACATGATTGAGTAAATCAACATATATATGGATGAGTCACAACAACTCAAATTCTTGCTTAAGACAGAAAGAAATAGGTTTACTGACTCAACATAAAAGTAAAGAAAGGCCCTTCGCAGAGGGAAGCATGGACCACTCATGTGCTAGAGCTTTTATTTTAATAAACAGAGGCATAAAATGTTTGGCACTGCTCCCAACCATCTTACACAAACCATGGCTAACCGAATCTCGGGTGCATGCCAACAATCACATACCATGGAGGAGTGTCTAATTTTTAGAGAGGTGTGTATGTCTATGTCAATGAATGGAAAACAGAAAATACAGTACATCACAAGACAACTAGACTTTAGAAGAGCGGCTCCCATTGAAGGACGCAACTGGTGTAGAATGGCATCCCTCTTTCTCTTTTGTTTACACAATTATGCTTTGAACGATAAATCAGGGGCAAAAATAGTGACTAGAATTTGTTGTAGTAGTTTGGGGCTAGGGAATCCCGCTGCCAGCGCTTCTAGCATTTGGATAAGCGGATGAAGCCACTAGTCCAGGTGTGTAAAGTCCAATCAACAAGTGAGATAAAGATTCTCTATTTGCGTCCTCATGAGCTAAAAAGGAACACAAAATATGAATGTTTTGAAAGTTTTAAAGGTAGCACACAAGCAATTTACTTGGAGTGGCGGTTAAATACCACATATAGGTAGGTACGGTGGACACAAATGGCACGGTTTTGGCTCAAGGTTTGGATGCACGAGAAGCATTTCCTCTCAGTACAGGTTTTTGGCTAGCAAGGTTGGGTAGCAAGCATAAGAGTTGAGGGAAAACAAACAGACATATATATGATAAAACCAATCATGCAATCTTCCTTGAGAAGTACAAACAATCTTACTTGAGAATACTAAGCTTATAGGCTAGCAAGAAAGAAAGATCATGGAACAATATATCTACATGAAACTCCCTCTTTTCTACTTAAGTCTCAAAGTACTGTTGCTACTGACCAAATCTAAGTCTGCCAAAACCAACTAGATTAACGAGATGCTCCAATATTGATACCAATACTAATAACAAGATCAACTAAATAACAGAAATTGCAAGCTAAAATAAAGTGTAGAAGTTGATGAAGCTTCTCATTAATATTTCACCACGGCAACTCAAACCAAGGGATACAACAATAACCAACTAAAGAGTCATACTTCCATTCTGCAAACCATACTATATGATATTTCCTCTACTCATGATATTACTCTACTAAAAAGGTGAAAGATAGAGATGTGGTACCGCTGCACTCCCCCAAGCTTGAAACAAGCCAAGGGGGTGCCAATACCCATGACGAATCAATTCTTCGGTGGTGGTGGCGAGTCCTTCTCAATACGGGTTGCGTGCTTGTGAGACGGTAAATTCTAGCCATCGGGATTTCCTCCCACACTTCTCTAGGTTAACATTTCTCCCTATCTGCACGGTTAGAACGATCCATATCCCAGCAAGAAGGCAATTTTGCCTCGGGTACCATCATATATTGATACTCACGAATTAAAGTATGGAATGGTCTCTTAATACGCGGAAGTGGAATCTCTGGGTCAAAACAACGACGTACGGCCTCCTATCTAGTGTCCATCCTCACTGTTTGCTTGAAAGGCTTTGCAACCACTCCAATGCTTGCGATGGTGATGCGTGGATGCACTCGTGAGTCTTCTTCTACATCCCCTTCAGCTCCACTATCAATCTCCTCCTTCGGCTTCCGGCCTTGGAGATCATCTTCCTTCGGGCCCTTCCCCTTGTTGTTGTTGGCGGATACCATGGTGCTTGTAAGCTCAAAACAGCTCCTGGCAGAAACAGGTCAAAATAGAAACACAACAAGAAAACGATATACGGACCTCGGGGGGTCCGGGGGATTAAATAGAAAAAATATGCGTAACAAAAGGAAAGTCTAGGTCGAAAACAAGTCGGACAAGGGGTCCGGGGTGCCCAAACCATAGCCAGGCACGACCAAGGGTGGGCCCGCTCCCACGCATGCTATGATGCCCCCGGGCACCGTCTCCAACTCCTCTTCGGCCCGATATTTTTCATATTTTAGAAAAACCAATAGTTCATTACTTAAAAGGTATTTCACGAACTTTTTCTTAACATAACCGTTACCTATTCAAAAACGGACTCTACAGATTCTGGTATCTTCTCTCTAATGAATTTCTCCCGAGTCATCACTTTAATAACATCAACATCTTCATCATAAGAATCACCAGAAATATAATGCTTGAGTCTTTGCCCATTTACCACTTGTGTAGTGTTATCTTTGAGGGAAACAATTTTAATTGCACCCGAACGATACACTTCCTCAATAATATAAGGTCCTTCCCATCTGGGGAGTAAGTTTCCTGCAAAAAATCTGAAACGAGACCGATACAATATGACTTTCTCGCCAACATGAAACTCTCTTTTAAGGATCCTTTTATCATGCCATTGTTTAACTTTCTCTTTAAAGAGTTTAGCATTTTCATAAGCTTCACATCTCCATTCATCTAAATGATTCAAATGAAGCATTCTTTTCTTACCAGCAAGTTTAAATCTTTATTTAGTTCTTTCACTGCCCAATAAGCTTTGTGTTCTAATTCTAAAGGAAAGTGACAAGCTTTTCCATAAATTATTTTGTAAGGAGACATACCCATAGGATTTTTATAAGCAGTTCTATAAGCCCATAAAACATCATTCAATTTATGAGACGAATTCTTTGTAGATTTATTAACAGTCTTTTGAAAGATAGATTTAATTTCTCTATTTGATAATTCTACCTGCCCACTGGTTTGAGGATGACAAGCTGAAGCAATTCTATGATTAACATCATATTTAGCAAGGGTTTTAATAAAACCACCATGAATAAAATGAGACCCTCCATCAGTCATAAGATATCTAGGCACACCAAACATAGGGAAAATAACATCTTCAGGCATTTTTAACGAGGTTTCACCATCAACTTTTAGTAGGTATAGCTTCTACCCATTTAGTAACATAATCAACAGCAACAAGAATATGTGTATATCAATTTGAAGTAGGAAAAGGACCCATAAAGTCAAATCCCCAAAAATAAAAAGGTTCAATAGAAAGAGAATAACTCATAGGCATTTCATTACGTCTAGAAATGTTACCAACTCTTTGACATTCATCATGAGACACAATAAATTTACGTGCGTCTTTAAAGAGAGTAGGCCAATAGAAACCTGATTGCAGAACTTTTGTGTAGTTCTATCTCCAGTGTGGTGTCCTCCATAAGCACTACCATGGCATTTTTTCAATAATTCTCGTTGTTCGTGATCTGGGACACATCTTCTCATAATACCATCTACTCCTTTATATACGTGTGGGTCATCCCAAAAATAATGCCTCAAATCATACAAGAATTTTCTTATTTGTTGAGCTGCAAATGTTGGAGGAAAATACTTGGAAACAATAAAGTTAGCATAATCGGCATACCATGGACTATCCTGGGATTCTACTTTTATTGCAGCTAGTTGTTCATTTCGAAAACTATCATTAACAGGAACAGGATAAAAAGTTATGTTTTCGAATCTAGACAAGTTATCAGCAACACGATTTTTCAGCACCCTTCCTATCCACAATATGCAAATCAAACTCTTGTAAATGCAACACCCATCTAATGAGCCTAGGATTAGCATATTTCTTTTCCATAAGGTATCTAATAGCAACATGATTAGTATGAATAGTAACCTTTGAATCAACAATATAAGGTCCAAACTTATCACATGCAAAAACTACAGCTAAAAACTCTTTTTCAGTAGTAGCATAATTCTTTTGAGCAGAATCAAGAGTCTTACTAGCAAAATGAATAACATTCAATTTCTTATCTACTCGTTGTCCAAGAACAACACCTACAACAAAATCACTAGCATCACACATAATTTCGGAAGGTAAATTCCAGTAAGGTGGTTGAACAATAGGAGCAGTAGTTAAAGCCTTATTTGAAGTTTCAAAAGCTTCCTTGTAATCATCATTAAAAACAAACGGTACATATTTTTGAAGAAGATTTGTAAGAGGTTTTGATATTTTGGAGAAATCTTTAATAAATCTCCTTAAAAACCAGCATGACCAAGAACACTACGAATACGTTTAACATCCCTAGGACAGGGAATTTCTCTATTTCTCCCGCTTTAGCTCTGTCAACTTCAATACCTCTTTCAGAAATTTTATTTCCAAGAACAATTCCTTCATTAACCATAAAGTGGCATTTCTCCCAATTAAGAATCAGATTAGTTTCCTCACATCTCTGCAAAACTTTATCAAGGTTGTGCAAACAATTATCAAAAGAAGTTCCATAGACGGAGAGATCGTCCATGAATACTTCCACAATCTCTTCACAAAAACCATGAAAAATAGCAAACATGCATCTTTGAAATGTAGCAGGAGCATTTTCATAAACCAAAAGGCATACGTCTATAAGCATAAGTTCCATAAGGACAAGTAAAAGTTTTTTTTTATCTTGATCTTGCTTCCTAACAACAATTTGAGAAAACCCAGAATAACCATCAAGGAAACAAAATTGACTTTTCTTAGACAACCTCTCTAGCATTTGATCAATAAAGGGTGAAGGCAAATTATCTTTCTTAGTGACTTTATTAAGCTTGCTAAAACAATGCACATTCTAAACTAACTACTACTCTTTGTCGAATAAGCTCATTATTTTCATTACGCGCAACAGTCATTCCACCTTTCTTAGGGACACAATGCATATGGCTTACCCATTTACTATCAGCAATAGGAAAACTAATATGAGCATCAAGAAGTTTTATTACCTCATTTCTTACCACTTCCTTCATCTTAGGAATTAATCGGCGTTGATGTTCAACAACTGGCTTTGCATCAGGTTCAATATTGATAGCATGCTGACATATAGTGGGATAAATCCCCTTCAAATCATCCAGAGTCTAACCAATAGCTCCATGGTGTTTTTTCAAAATTCCCAATAATATTTCCTCTTCTTCACCTGAAAGTTTAGCACTAATAATAACAAGATATATTTTCTTATCATCAATATAAACATATTTAAGATCATCATGCAAAGGTTTTTAATCAAAAACAGGATCCTCCTTGGGTGGGAATGTGGTACCCAAGTATTTCACAGGTAAATTATGTTTCAGTATCACCGGTTGACGAAGAAGAATATCGTCAACCTCATTTCTCTCTTTCATAAAGACCTCACTTTCATGATCCTCTATATATTGCTGCAAAGCATTGTTAGGAGCAATAGAAATATAAGCAAGTTGTTCAACTTTAGAATTCTCATGAGGTAATTTAGATTCATAAGGTGCTCTAGCAAATTTGGAGAAATTGAAATCATAAGATTTTCCATCAAATTTAGTCAATATCTTCTCTCTCTCTTACAATCTATAATAGCACCACAAGTGTTCAAGAAAGGTCTACCAAAAATAATAGGACAATTTTTACTAGCAGCCTTACGAAGTACTAGAAAATCACTGGGATATTTAGTTTTACCACATAAAACTTCCACACCCCTAACAATACCAATCGGAAAGACAGTTTCTCGATTAACAAGCTGAATAACCACATAAATATCCTCAACCTCACAAGAACCAATTTCATGCATAATTTCTTTATAAAGATCATAAGGTATAGCACTAGAACTAGAACCAATGTCACATAAACCATAATAGCAGTGATCACCATTCTTAACAGAAAGCACAGTAACACTAGTTTTCTTAGGTATTTGAGGATGGGAAACAATATTTGAAGCATCCTCACAAAATACAATGCGTTCATCCTCTACATTCCCACAAACAAGATATTTCACTATTGCTACTGCGGGTTCAACAGTTATTTGTTCATCAGGTTCAATAGATTTCTTAATGCTCTTATTAACCACACTAACTACAACAGAGTGTTCTTTCAGTTTAGCAGGGAAAGGCATTTCTTCAATATAAGGCTCAGGAACAGCAGGATTAACAACATGCACTTCTATATTACTAGCAGGAACAACATCTTTATAAGGTGCATGATATTTGTGATAATCTTTTTTAGGAATATCAAGACAGGAGGCAAAATCTTTAAGACAGTTTGCAAAGATTTGAGAATCAAGACCACAACCAACACTAACATTATAGAAATTATCAGTTCCTATAAAAGTTTTAACGCATTCATAACCATAATTTATACCTGACTTTCTACCTTTGTCATTCTCCCATCCTTTAGTGTTTTCTTCAATACGATCAAGAAGATCCCCTTTAGCTTCTTCCTTCATACGTGTGAATGATCCAAAACAAGAAGCATCCAATAAATCCTTATCATGAAGAGTAAGCCTTGCATAAAAATTACTGATAACAACATTACGCGGGAGTTCATGAACATAACATTTTAGCATTAATAACTTCATTCTCCCCAAAGCTTGGGAAATAATCTCTCCATCATTAGGCCAGAAATTATATATTTGATTCCGGTCTGTATGAATCTCGCTAGGAGGATAGAATTTAGAATAAAAGAGTGGAACAATTTCCTCCCATCTAATGGATTCACCATTCTTCAGTAATTTGAACCATTCAGAGGCTCTTCCTTTCAGCGATAAAGAGGATAATTTCCTTTTAACTTGATCCATAGTAATACCTGCACATCTGAATAACTCGCATAATTCATGTATAAAGAGCAAATGATCACCCGGATGGACACTTCCATATCCATAATATCATATGTCCATAACACGTCCAACAATTTTCATAGGTATTTTATAAGGATATAATTCAGAAGATAATGGGTAACCTACTACCCTAGTAGTGACAGTAGTAGTACCTCTAAACAGAAAATCAAAAGTATTATCCATAATGAAATAAAAACAGTAGACAGAAATAAAAACAACACTCACAGTAAAAGTCTCTCTTGCCAATAGCGCTTCACTCCCCCGCAACGGCGCTAGAAAATAGTCTTGATGACCCACAAGTATAGAGGGTGTATCGTAGTACTTTCGATAAATAAGAGTGTCGAACCCAACGAGGAGCAGAAGGTGTTGAAAAGCAGGTTGGATAGAGGATTCATTGTAAACACTAGCAAACGGGTTTTTGGTGGTTTTTGATATAGGAGATAAATAAAGTGCGAGTAAATAAAAAAAGTAAATAATATTGTAACGAGTGGCCCATTCCGTTTGAGAGAAAAGGACAAGACGGTTGTTCTACTTATGATTACCAAACGTTCTCGAGGACACATGGGAATTTCGTCAAGTGCTTTCGCTTCATATAGTTGATTAATACTTATGGGTTCGTTAAGTGTTGTGTGGGTGAACCTATGCTAATGCACCGCCCAACTAGGAATAATACATACTTGTGATTATAACCATCACAAGCATCCGCAAATACAAGAAAGTAATTAAGATAAATCCAACCACGGCCTAAAAACTCCGGGACCCAACGCTCCCTCGTGCATTGGTTTCCTAACGGGGTTTTAGGTTTCTGTCACTCCGGCAACCCCACAATTAGTAGACATATACATAATGCATCTGTCAGGGGGCTACCCCCGAGTAGGGGTAAGACAAGTGATAAAGCAGAGATCAAGGCACTGTTTGTCGGGTACGCGGCTACCCGGTTATCTGTATCCGGTAGACACTACTCAGTAGTAAGTATTGAAGGCCAAGTAAAGATAACAAGGAAGGTCAGAATCATCCGAGTAGAGTTTGGGTGGTCCGAGTAGATGGGCAGAAATCCTACTCGGGCATAAAGTCAATGGAGCCGTTCTGACGAGATCCCGCGTATCCCGCAGCCGTACAGGCGTGCGGTTCAACTTACTAGGAACATGATTATCCGTGCAACGGCGTGGGTACAGTGAGGATAGGCGCCTGTCATGTCCTGTCACTGACAAGCGGGACAAGACGTGTCAGGGACCTACTCTGTGAGACTGACAGGGTGGACAAGACCTGTCAGCCGGACGGTGCGGCGACTTCTCGCAACAGCGTCAGCGGGAACACGGAGGCGTGCTCCGTGTCACTTCATGTACTTTTAATCGTTGTTTACTCGCTGGGCACCAGTATATAAGGTGCCCAGCCCCCTCCTGCGCGAGGGATGTTGCCCTGAGAGCATTTATTGTGCCCCTTAGTGCTACACATAGAGAGAGAACTAGAGGTTGGCTACTCGGCAGAGAGCCTAAGTTGTACTGTGGCTACTCGGAAAAACCATATACAGAGAGATAGGCAGGAGTATGGGTGTTACCTCAACTCGAGGTCCCTAAACCTGGGTAGATCGAGGTGTTTGCAGTGTTTCTGAGCGCGTCTACTCGACGTGCGATCCCTCCCCGAATACCTACAGCGTCCATCGGCCCCAACAATTAGCCATCCTATGGCATCTGTCTTCACCACACCACGACAGTTGGCGCCCACCGTGGGGCCAGCAGCGGCGCTGGCTGGTGTTCATATTCTGACGGGACCGATTTCTGCATCGGGGGAGCGTGTGGTCTATGGCCTGGTCCACAGATTCGGCTACTTCGACTTCGTCACCGACAACGCCGGCGATTTTGGTGGCAGGCCCGTGCCTGTAGGCGGCTCTGTCCTCTCCTTTGGCGTGCATCTGGTGTACGTCGCCACCACCGTCATCCGTGAGTTCCCGGAGGAGGCGCTCGTCGCGGATGATCCTCCTGCCGTACTCGTTGCCCGCGGGAAGGCGGTTAGCTGCTCTGCGGACAACGTGGAGGTGATGATGATGGGCCCGGCTATCGATGCCGGGAAAAGCGCGCCCGCTACGCCTGAAGTGGGGGACGAGCAGACTGCTCGCAAGGTCCACAAGCCCTACGATATGCCGTGGAACATTCCGGGATACGTGGAGCCATCTACCTCAACAGCTATACCGGCTGCTCGTGTTGTCGCCACCGAGCAGCTGGGCATGCCACCCCCCCACCGACGTTGACCTCATGGTGACGAGGGCGCAACTCGAGCAGCAGCGTCAAGCGCTACTCGTGGAGGCCCAGGAGCTGGAGAAGGTTAGGCTTGAGCTTAACCTAGATCAAAATGAGTACAATAAGGTGCATGATTTTACTCCTGTTTCTAGGCTGCCTAGCAAGCTAGGTACTATTCGCTGCAACTTGGGCGCTGAGCGAGATAGAAATGGTAGGTCGTTGCCGCATCTCACTGGCGACGCTCACGCTAGGAAACATGATAGGCTTAATGAGCTAGTCCTAGAAGTTGGCAGGCAGTATGAGGCTTTTCGGAAAGCCAATCCGGGAGCCGGTGCTTCCCATGTTGTTCACTCGCATGGAGTTAGGTCTGTGGATCAGGCCTCATCGCTGCTTCCCGGCACTGAGGGGCCGAGAGTGTGAACTCTGGGAGAATCAAACAGATGCAGGTGTACGACCCGGTTGTCGCCGTAAAACAGCGCGCTGTAGAGCGGCAGCCCGGCCAGAAACACAACTTTGTAGGAGCTGGCTATCAAGCCACCAAAGCTCGCCGCGAGGGACATGGAGGAAACCAAGATGGCCCATCTCGGCGTCAGGCTGCCAACCCGGCTCAGCAAACGCTGCAGCCGCAAGCAGTTGTGGCAGCGGCCAACCCGGTTGCTTAACCCGGTCCGGTGCAGCAGGACCGCTATAATGACGGGTACTCGGCGATGGAGCAAGCCGGGTACGCCGATCCAAGAGATGTCACCGATCGTCTGGGTGGCAGGATGCTGAAGCCGAGTGATGCAAGGTACAAGCTGGACCGGATTCACCGGTCTCAGCAGATAGAGGAGAAGCGGCCACCCGGCCCAAGCTATTTTGGTCATAGAATCATGGGAGAGCATGCTGTGACCAAGTTCCAGCTGACCAGAGGGACAACCTCGTATGATGGGAGTACCAAGTCGGATGACTAGCTGAATGACTATGTCACCGCCGTGCACATTGCAGGTGGCAACAGGAGATGGGCGGTGAGATATGTCCCACAGATGCTGGGGGGCCCTGCCCGGATCTGGCTGAATAACTTGCCGAAGGACAGTCTCAACTGCTGGCTTGACTTCTCGGAAGCCTTCATCAGCAACTTCACCAGCACGTACAAGAGGCCGAATAGGCCGCAGCAGCTCTCAGCATGCAAGCAGCAGGAAGGGGAGACGGACCGAGAGTACCTTACACTACTAGGGAAAAGGCTACCGCAGGCGAACCAAATTAGGCTACCGCAGGCGAATATGCGTTCGCCTGGGACCACATCGCCAGTGGTAATGACTTACCGCAGGCGAACAGCAAAATGCGCCTGGGGTAGCTTGACATACCCCAGGCGAACGTGCCCTGTGCGCCTGGGGTAAGCCTTTTACCTGAGGCGAACATGCAATGTGCGCCTGGGGTACATATTCGCCTGGGGTACGATTTCTTATTCGCCTGGGGTATGGTTTTGCTGTGTCAAAAATAAAAGAAACGAAAATAACAGAATTACAGCAAATTGACAGTAATAAATATGAAAATGACAGCAAAATAACAGAAATATTCTCGATGATCACCAAATAGTCTCGATCATCACCAAATAGTCTCGAAGCGAATAGTTTAGTTACAAGCATAGTTCAAACACTAGGAGTATAGTCCAAACAAATCGATAGTTTAGTTATCTAGACAAGCAAAACAACAAGTAGCATCAACACTAGCTAGGAGTATAAGCACGGCGATGGCGAAGGTGGTCATCCGGGCCCTCGTCTTCTCCGTCTTCTCTCTCGCTAGGTAAGTGGCGTATCGAGCTTCCGCCTCCACCATGGCATTGGTCCCAGTCGTCGTAGACTCCGGGAACCCTACCGACATACACAACATTACCATGTCATCTGTGCATAGGACAAAAATACGAGTTTAGCATCGAAAGTGATAATAACCCGCAAATAACTATCAAAAAATAGAAGCATCAAGGTTTACGAATAAAACAGGACAAATAAAGGTCTAAAAGTTATATGATGCAAGTGTATACTAACATTTTGTCAATCCTATAGTCTCGGCGGGAACGGACGAACGCCTTGTAGCGTGTTGAATGTACGGGTGTCACGTTGCTCTCGTAGGTGTGCTTCTATGTCACGGTTGCTCGGTGGTGCGTGGCCGTGGAAGAACAAGCCACCCCGAGTGATGACATCCGACGAGAGTATCGTGCAGATCCTCCGCTGGATGCGACGGAACTCAGCCCGCACATATTCATCGGGGGTGTTGGCCATCTTTGTGGTCAGGTCTCGGAGATCACTTGGTAGATGGGCCTGTTGGGCATCCTTTAAGTACTCCCTCATCTGAAAGATGACATACCAAGCTTCCAACTCAGATTCTTGCTCCGATTGCTTGAGGCAGGGGAAGTTTGTTACGTGGGTGCACACGTAGGCGCCTCAGACTATTTTCTCCTTTTTTAGGGGCTTGCCTAAATCGGCGGCGAAGCCGTTGAGGGCACTATTAAGAACAGCTCTTATGTCGGTGTAGTCCTTCTGCACCGCCCTACCCGCATCGAGATAAGTGCATTGTGACCAATGCGGTTCCATGACGATGAGTACGCATCCTCCGTTTCTGCGCAGAACATTTCGAACAAGCCATCAATATCATCAATCGGAATACTAAGGAGATTCTAGAAAGAATGTAACGACGTGAAGCGGAGAGGACTACTTACTTGGGAAAGTATGGCATGAGAATGGCGTTCTTATCCTTGTTATCTATCAAAAAACCCGTTATGTAAGTCGTGATAAGAACTCGGTCCGCATGTGACCGCAAGTAGTCCTCATTCATGTAGTAGGGGTCCATAATCGTGATGTGCGGGGTATTCTCCATGACCATATCGTGCGCCATACTGAGCGATACCAGACGGACAATGCTTCGATCGAGCTTGCCCAAGTGGAAGACCCTGAATATGTCTTCGTATCTGATGAAGAACACCTCTGCGGGATTTGAATCCACAAAGCCCACGGATCGGGGCACCTTGACCACGTATAGCGGGTAGGAGGGATGTTTCTCACGTAGAAGTTCATTCTCTTTGAACAAAATCCCGTCGTGGATGGTCCTCATGTCACCACCCATGACAGCGACAACCTCTGGCGGCAGCATCGGCTCACCTATCTCATGCACCTTCCTCCACGGGACGGCGGGCGGCAAACGGTCCAGGACTCGGGCGGCCGCTGGCTGGCTACTAGAGGAGGCACCACCTTTCTTCTTCTTGGCTACCGTCCTCTTCCGATTCTTCTTCGGCCTCAAGCAGATGGGAGTGCCGCTTTGTTTTACCGCCTCCGCGGCCGTAGCACGGAGTGTATTCGGGGTAACCAGCGTAGGCTGTGGAGCCGTAAAGGCCGTCTGCTCCTCGGGAGTTTCTTGGGAATAGGTTAGCTTCTTCTGGATATCTGGTTTTCTGGTGGGTAACTCAGAAGAACCGCCCTCTCCGCCATCTACCTTCTTCTGGATATCAAGAGTTCTGGCGGGTAACTTCGGAGGAACCGGCTTCTCGCCATCCAACTGATTTATGAAATCGTCAATGGGAGCAAGTTCAATATCCATGTAGTCGTCATGGGTCTCATGCTCGTGATGTTGCTCGTCATTGGACGTCTCGTGCTCGGGAGGAGGAGGATCCACCGGAGGTGGAGAGAGGACATTTCCATGTTGACCTTGTCTTGTTGGCTTGCCGCGGGCGCAACCGGTGTAGTGGTGACGGTCATGGCTTGGCTTGGCACCGACCCTGACGTCGTGTTCAGCCGAATAAGGGCTTTCGGCCATAGCAATATTTGATTGTCCAGTTGGCCGAGATTCAGCTCGCTGTCGGCATCGGCGGGTTGATTAGGAGGATACAAGTTCTCGAATCCCGGTAGCACCAGATCGACGCGAACCCGAAGCTCGTTGGCCGGTATATCTCTGCAATGGTACTTGCGGGATAGTGGCTGCAAGATGCTCCCCTTTGCAACATCCTTCAACTCGCTGCCCACTTTTAGCAGGAAGGTGCATCCCGTCGCGTCAGCCTGCGATAACATGCATGGATAGGTCAGAGAGTAGGGTTATATTGAACTGGCTACAGCTTTTGAGACGGTCAATAATTTACCGTGAGGGCATTGAGCTCGGCTAACGTCGACGGACCACAGGTGATGATGGGCTCGTCGAGCAACGGGGTCGTGGCCGCGCCGGACACGGCCGACGGTCCATCGGGGGCAGGCGCGTCGGGCACGGCCGACGGTCCATCGGGGGCAGGCGCGTCGGGCACGGCGGGGGCGACAGGCACGGCCGACGTCGACGGACCACCGGCGGCGGCCGCGGCGGGCACGACCAACATCGACGGTATGTTGAACGTCGGTAACGACCCCTGTGAGCCCCCGGCGATGTAGCCACATATTTTTTCAAATACGGCGGGGATGAGCGCATTCATCTTTTCCCCCACCGTTTTCTCAATCTTCTTCTCCATGTTTGTTTCCAAGTCATGTACCTTCTTCTTCAGCTCCTCCGTCTCCTCGCTCTTCTTCGCCGCCCGCGACTCCTTAGTGTTGGGCTCAGCCAAGCCATAGTTGGTGTGCTTCTTATTAAGTCCGCCGCCGGTGATACGGCCTAAGTGCGGCCTTTTCAGAGTGTCCTGGCTCTTTGCCTTGTTGTACCCCCTGATGAAAGGCTTATCCCACGCGACTTTGGCCGTCGACGTCTGCGACGAGGAAGATTCAAGTTGTTGTTCTTCTAGCTGCAGAAGCAACATATAAACGGTTTAGAATTGGTCTCGTACTAGAATGAAATCATGGACTTGATGATGATGAGTTGCATGAAATGGTAAATTTCTTACCACTAGCTTCTCAACATTCTTCACGCTATCGTCCGTGACCAAAATAACACCCTCCACCATCTTCGGGTCCGAGAAAAGTTCCCCGGTCGGAGTTACTTTTCTGTACCTCCACCTCATGAATTTCTGGAATTGCGGGTCATGGGCATACTTGGCGTAAGGGTTCTCAATCCCTTTTTCAATGTAGGCCTGGTCTTCTTTCTCCCAAACTGGCTCCTTCCCGTCGTAGCCACGACAGCCGAGATTGTGGTGACCGATGTTCTTCGACGCTAGATCCTTCCCCCATCCCGTTTGCTTCTTAGTGACATCAAGCGACTCGTTATTTAGGAAAGTGTTGAAGTCATCTGGCGTAATCCGCGGGAAGTGGCGTTGGATCTCTTCGAATGGTGTCGATTCCCTAATCATCGCCCTCACCATAGTCTTGTAATTGCTCAGGGCTTTGGTGAATCTAGTGAGGGCGAGTTTGTTCACGAGGTTGCCCTTCAGATTCTCGTTGTTGTAGGGGGGAGGGAACTCGTACCGCGCGTGCAGCCTCGAGATGAGTTGGGCGCGCAGAGTTGGCTTCTTCTTGAGAGTCGGCTCGTTGACATTGACGACATCTCGAAGTATCGCGCCAAGTTGGAGGAAGTACCCCTTCACAAGGTCCAATGGCATTACAGGCGTGCCACTGGAAGGGTCCACCTCCGTGAATTTCTCTCGAACGGTGCCGACCTTGTTCGGAGCTCGCTTCCGACGCTTGTTTCCCGTCGTGCTGCTCCCTGAGGGACCCCCGGCGCCACTATCAGTGGTTTCCTCCTCGCCACCAGTGAGCCCGTCATCATTGTGGGGCTCGACATCATGGTCAGTTTGTGTCCGATCTTCCTCTTGCGACTCTCGGGCCATAAGGATGTAGTGGTCCAATAAAGCCGGATCCGTAGTAGAAGAAGACATGCCCTAGCTAGCAGTAGACAAAACGTATACTGTTAGTCACCGGAAAAATTCGGCGTGACCTCGGCTATAAATGGTCATGCCGGAGTGCCAGAAATTCGCCGGAACGGAAATGAATCAACGTTCCGACAAAACATTGGCACTCAATGTACCTGCAACATAAATTGAATGCACACATGCATGGACACAAAAACAGTTCCTTGCATTGCTGTCATCACATGGCACAA
Source organism: Alopecurus myosuroides (assembly GCA_028641055.1). Taxonomy (NCBI): domain Eukaryota; kingdom Viridiplantae; phylum Streptophyta; class Magnoliopsida; order Poales; family Poaceae; genus Alopecurus; species Alopecurus myosuroides. Next base: position 117,895,673 of record CM054061.1, read on the forward strand.
AAACTCCCAGGAAATTCATATATCATGCCAAAAAAACCTCCATATATATTGATCAAAGTAAAATACTGCACTTAATTAATAACAAATCACAGAGAATTCTAGCAGTGTCCAAAGCTTCAGTGTTCTATTCACATGTAATTAGTAGGTGATTCAGCTAGTGTAAGAAATATAGAATTAGATGATTCAGCTAGTGTAATTCTAGCAGATCGATTTCCACTATGAGCTGAACTACCAGAATCCAGAAATAATGGTACATGATCAGATCCAGTTCTAGCTAAAGCATGTATGATGGAGTAGCAGCAGTAGTATGAGGGCGTTGGAAGAGGGGGGGGGGCTGACCTGGGTTCGTCGTGGGCGTGGGCGACGGCGGCGTGGGTGACGACGGCCGGCGTGGACGACGACGATGAGAGGGACGGCGCGCGGCGTGCTCCCGCTCCTCCTCCCCTGCTGCTCCCGCTCCTCCTCCGCTGCTGCTCCTGCTCCTCCTCCTGCTGCTGCTCCCGCTCCTCCTCCTCCTGCTCGACAACGACGACGGCGGCGTGCGATGAGAGCTAGAGACGACGGCGGCGTGCGATGAGAGCTAGAGACGACGGCGGCGTGCGGTTTGGGATCGATATGAAACGAGAGTGATATGCGGGTTGGGCGTTAGCAGAGCGAGGACTTACAGGCGCACAACGAGTGAAATGCGCCTGCGCTATACTTTACCCCAGGCGAACATGTCGGAATGCGCCTGCGCTAATGTTCGTAGCTATTCGTTATGCGCGGGCCCACAGAGCCATACCCCAGGCGCGTAACGTAAGAAATGCGCCTGCGCTAAACATTAGAACCGGTTTGTATCACAAACCGGTTCTAAAGGGTGTGTCCCCTGGGCCCCCCTCTACCTGCAGCAAATGGCCGCAGGCCTTTAGGACCGGTTTGAACAAACCGGTTCTAAAGGCCTGCGGCCATTTGCTGCAGGTAGAGGGGGGCCCAGGGGACACACCCTTTAGAACCGGTTTGTGATACAAACCGGTTCTAATGTGCTTGGCTCGAGGCCCTGTTATGCGCGGGCCCACAGATCCATACCCCAGGCGCATGAACTAGAAAATGCGCCTGTGCTAAAATTCGTAGGGTTTTGGTTTGCGCGGGCCCACATAGCATTAGCCCAGGCGCATGTTCTGTTAAAAGCGCCTGTGATAAAGTTTACTGCAGGCGCATTTTCTCGCAGATGCGCCTGTGCTAAGATTTTCTAAATTACGCAGCCCCACCCCGCCCCGAGACACATCGAGCAATACGAATGCTATTATATGGGGCTCCCCCACGTTGGTTTTCACTTAAAAATTACATACATATATGAAAGTTAACATGTGCAAAAATATTTAATATGTCGCATCGAGCGTAAATAGATTGATTTAGCGAGATACCGCAAGTGTTTCTCTCTGAAAACACATTGTACATAGTAGCTATTAGCATGTTATATCGCGAGTATTTCCCTCTCTCAACCTTTCGTCACAATCTTACTCTTGCCTTTCTTGGTCGATGTTGAATACGTGACCGCCATATTGTGACTTCTTCTTGTGAATGGAAGACCTGTCCTAGGTAGTGTGGTCCTGCTTCTTCTTGTGGTGTAAGGTGCATCGTCTTCACCGGGTTCTTCCATCATCGGGTCTCCGACTAAGCCGTCGAAGTCCTTCTCATCGGCGACTCCATCCATTCCGATGAGGGCCCTTTTTCCTCTTCTTACGACAACACGACTAGGCTTTGCCGGGTCGGTTATGAAGAAGCATTGCTCCACGTGCTTAGCCAATACCCAGGGCTCATTTTGCGCGGTGGGGTTCTTGGACTTGGGTTTGTTGGCTTCAGACATCGACATAGTGGTGAAATATTCGTCTTCTTTCGTGACGTTTGTAGCCCATCTGACATGGAACATCGGCAGCTTTACCCCAACGTAGTCAAGCTCCCAGATTTCCTCGATCTTTCCGTAGTATCTTCTAATCTCTTCGCCCGTGTAAGATTCCATCGTTATAGACGAGTTTTGATAGTCGCTACTTTTGTCTCTTTCCTCCGTGTAGAATGTGTACCCATTGATGTCGTATGCTTGATAAGTCATCAGATTGGGCGCGGGGCCATATGACAAGGCCAATACAATTTTATCTTTCTGACATGTCATTGGCGGGGGATCGGCATCAATCTGCTTCTTGAACCATGTCGCGAAAGAGGAGTTGTGTGCTCTAAATATCTCATCTTCCGTCATCGGCCTGCGAGCACTGTTTTTTGTCGCGGTTTTGTGCTCTTCTATCCAAGGGTCGACATCGTCGATGTGTTGTAACACTACTAGGTGGGCCCTTTCAAAGTCGGCTCTCCGACCACACGAGTCCACGTCCATTACCCTTTTGCCAGTGTTGTGGCCTACCCCCATGAACCTGTCAAGGTGCTTGTTTGCGGGCAAACCAACAGCTGGCTTCTCATCGCCTAGAAAATTCTTGCAGAAAGAGATGCATTCTTCGGTGAGAAATCCCTGGACGATGCTTCCATCCGGGTGTGCCCTGTTACGAACGAATGATTTGATGATCCCGTTCATTATTTCCAACGCCATCATGTTGTGCAAGAATGCCGGCCCAAGATTGGTGATATCGTCCACGATATGGACCAAGAGATGTACCATAATATCAAAGAAGGCAGGTGGGAAGTACATCTCAAGATCGCATAGGGTGGTGACGATCTCTTCCTGCAGCCTTCCGAGTTTCTTCACGCTTATCGACTTCCGAGTGATGACATCGAAAAAGTTACAGAGGCCAGTGAGCGTTTGACGGACGTGCGGTTCCATTATCCCTCTGATTGCAACCGGAAGTATTTGCGTCATCATCACGTGACAGTCATGAGACTTCATCCCGCTGAAGATTTTTTTCTCCGCGTCTAGGTATCTTCTTATCAGCCCCGCGTAACCTAAGGGAAATTTCACTCCGAGGAGGCATGTGAATATTTGCGCGAGCTCGTCGGGGCTTAGAGTGAAGCAAGAGGGTTTCAGGCGGTGAGTTTGGTGTTTCTTAGCCCTTTTCCACTTGCGGTCGTCCATCTCCTCCACCTCATCCTCGCCCTCCTCCGTCTGTTCACGCGTAGAAGGCGGTAAGTGAAGCTCGCTCCTGATATTCAGGACCATCAGGTCGTATCTTGATTTTGGCCCGTCTCTGGTCCTATCTGGCATGTTGAACAGGGTGCCAAGCAAGCTCTCACACACATTCTTCGTGATATGCATGACATCAAGGCAGTGAGGCACTCCGAGGATTGGCCAGTACCGCAAGTCCCAAAACACGGACCTCCTTTTCCATACCCCCAAGAGCGGTCCTTCTGGCGGAGGACACTTTTTCTCTCCTCGCTTCCGCTTTTGTACCTTTCCCGACGGAGGACACGTTTTCCAATTCTTCAATAGAGTATCGATCTCTTCTCCTCTTCTCTTGCGTGGAGGTAGATCGAGCTCATCTTTACCGTTGAACAGGTCTCCGCGCTTTCTCCACGGGTCGTTCAGTGGTAGCCACATTCGATGCCTCATGTATACGGTTTTAGAAGATCCGGGATCCTTGTGTAGCTGTAGAAACGGGGTAAATTCCATGCACCTGACACAAGCCTTGTGTCCATGGCACACCTGACATGCAATATATCCGTATCCGAGATAGTCCTGCACCGTCGTGATCAGTGCGCTCTCATACGAAAAGTTTCTTCTTTGAAGGCGTCCCATGTTTCCACCCCTTCCTCCCACAACGTGTCTAGCTCCTCCTTCAATAGCTCGAGATACAGGTTGATATCGCTCCCTGGCTGGGTCGGCCCTTGAATCAGCATACTCATGTGTATGTACTTCCTCTTCAGACACGGCCACGGGGGGAGGTTGTACATCCATACAAACACGGGCCAGGTGCTATGTTTGCTGCTCTGATTGCCAAACGGATTGAGACCGTCGGTGCTCGCACCAAGCCTGATGTTGCTTGGGTCATTCCCGAATTCTTCATCGAATGCGTCTAATGCTTTCCACTGAGGTGCATCCTAAGGGTGTGTTAGCACTGGTTTTTCAACACGTTCTGGATCGCTCAGCACCGCCTTCTTTCTGTCATCGTGCCAGCGCATGAGCTTTGCTTCCTTGGGGTCCACGAAGTACCGCTACAGACGGGGAATGAGTGGAAAGTACCACACAACTTTCCTAGGAGCTTTCTTCGTCCCCCTCTTGTAACGATCAGCACCGCACACCGGACATTTGATCTGGTCCGCGTGCTCGTTACGGTAAATTATGCAGTCACGGACGCAAGCGTGGTATTTTGTGTGCGGTAAATCGAGGGGGCACACGATTTTCTTGGCCTCCTGTAGACTACTAGCACATGTGTTCCCTTCAGGTAAGTGCGTCTTCAGGTATCGCAGAAGATCGTCCATGCTTGTGTCGGTCCATCCGTGTTTTGCCTTCATCTCAAGAAGATCCAGAGCTACTCTCAAGCGTGACTCCTCCGTCCCGCGACTTGCGTCATATAACGGAGTTGCAGAATCTATCTCTAGTTGCGTGATCTTAGATTTACGTCTGGCGTCGGTTGACGTGTTCTTGAGAAGAAGATCTTGAACATGAGGGTCCCGCACGACTGAAGTTAGCGGAGTGTTCATGTCCTTGTCTTCATGTTGTTGATCACCATGACTCCCTTCTTCTTCATTATAGTCGTTTTCGTCGACAGCCTCTTCGTCCTCTCCATTGCCATGTTCAGACTCCTCCTGATCATCTTCACATGTCGCCGCCCAATTGGTCTCGACGTGATCATCGTCTTCATCATCATCCATCCACTTAGTGTGGCCCTACATGAAACTATACCTGAGCAGGTGCTTCTCCACATTACCAGAATCTGGTTTGAACAAAGACCCCAGCTTGCATTTCCGACACGGACACTCTATCTCGGTGCGGTTGTTTCGATGCATCTGGGCCGTCGCGCGTCGCACGTACCTATGCACCACGCTTGTCCTCATCGCAATGACCATTGCTACAAAATGCAAGAGAGAGAGGTTTCATTAACTAGATCCGGTTTTCACGGAAAATTTCGGCATGACCTTCCTACAAAAGGTGTAACGCGGAGCACCAGAAATTTGCCGAAAAGGAAGTGAATCAACATTTCGGCAAAACATTGGCAACTCATCCTCATGGCAACACAATAAAATGAAAAAGAGAACGAATTCTCATCCACCGACCAATCCGACGCACCTATTAAGATGACACACAATGCAAAATATATAGACGCGATGACGACGTCGAAGATCACCGAAAAGACAACCGATAAGAGAGTGATAGATCTAGAAGTAGCTAGTGGTGCATTTGTGGTGAGATATAGTGTCCGGTTAGTAGATCTAGTGGAGAGATTTGGAAGAGGGAAAGTGGGGTAGCATACTAACTAAAATATAACAAACATGATTGGTTAAATTAGCTAAAAATGGTGGAGGGGTGTGGGGGATTGAGCTAGGAGCACTAATGGCTCGAGTTTGGACTAGTGAGTGAGTGAGTGGGGTGGATAGGGGTGGTGGTGGGTGGCTGGCCGCACTTATATTGGGGACAAAAATTACCCCAGGCGAATATGGTAATAGATGCGCCTGCGCTAAGTGGTGCTACCCCAGGCATTTCTTTATCCCAGGCGAACAGATCCTCGGTGCGCCTGCGCTAAAGGGAGCTACCGCAGTCCACTTTTTACCCCAGGCGCTTCTATATTTATTCGCCTGTGGTATCTGTTATACCGTAGGCGAACCGGTGGGCTGTTCGCCTGCGGTAAAGGGAGCGTGCCAGGGTCGGCCGTGCTTGGCCCTGCCACACTTTACCCTAGGCGCTTCAGTTTTCTGTTCGCCTGGGGTAACAGACTTACCCCAGGCGCACAGATCTACGCTTCGCCGGCGCTAATTAACTCAGGCGCACAGGTTTTCTTGTTCACATGTGGTAGGATATGCTGTTATAAGCAAATCTCTAGTAGTGTTACTAGGTGGAGCACCTTGAGGAACACCTGTGAGGGTGTGAATGAGTCACAAGCAATCGCCTGGTTTTCTCAAGGCTGCAGGCATGGCAGCATGTTGTGGCAGTATCTGCAGAGAGAGATGCCGATTACGCTTGCCGAGACGATCAAGATACCTGACATGTATGCACTCGGTGACCCTACTCAGCCTCTGCTCGATTCCTTCGAGCCGAGAAGGAGAAACCAAGATGGCAACAGGCGCCAAGACCGACAAGATTTCCGCAACAAGCGCAGAGATGACCGTCCGGATACTCGGTACAGATCAGAGCAGGTGAATGCTGTGAACCAGGACACTGCGGCTGCCGGGAGCAGCCAAAGGCAAAAAACTGCTGGATCCCAATACGGGCAGAACCAGAATCAGGGCCAAGACTTCAAGAAGCAGTACAATGCCCCCAGCAAGGCAATGCCAACCCGGAAGCCGGAGATGCTCAGAGATTTATCTTTGAGACCATGAAGGATGGGCTTGCAGCTTCCATACTCGGCATCCGAGTAGGCCAGCCAACCACACTACCCGGCAGTGCAGCTGGTGGGACCGCATAAAGGGTGAAGGCTTTGGTCAGCTGCCCACTCCTCCTCCTCTTCCGCTCTCGGGAGCCAATGTGCAGCCTATTCGGGCAGCTCCTCCCAGGCCGGCAGAGAACCCGAGAAGGGAGAATGTGAATCAAGTGGCTCAGGGAGCCAACCGCAACTACTACACCCGCAACAGGAACAACAACAACAACAATGGCAACAACAACAACGGCAACGATGGTGGTGGAGACCGGAACTAGTACCAGGAGCATCATGAGAGCTACATGGTGTTCACCACTGAGCCGGATGACAATCAGTCACAGCGCAGGCACGCGATGGAGGTGAATGCAGTGATACTGGCTGTGCCTTATTACCTGCACTCGTGCGACCATGAGATTACTTGGTCCAAAGATGATCATCCCAAGGTGATGCTCAATCCGGGTACATATGCACTGGTGGTGGATCCCACCTTTCTAGGGACCAAGAAGAATGTCAAGTTCAGCAAGGTGCTGATCGACAACGGAAGCAACATCAACATCATGTACCGAGATACCCTAGAGAAGCTCGGCCTTGCCGAGAACATGTTGCTACCCAGCAGGACCACTTTTTATGGCGTTGTGCCGGGAGTGTCTTGTGCTCCAATCGGCCACATCTGGATAGATGTGCTATTCGGCACCAGGGAGAACTGCAGCACCGAGTGCCTGCAGTTCGAAGTGGTTGATCTTCAGAGCCCTTACCATGCTCTACTCGGCAGGCCTGCACTCACCAAGTTCATGGCCTCAACCCATGCAGCCTACCTGAAGATGAAGCTACCTGGTCCCAATGGTGTCATCACCATATCGGGTGATTACAAGCGCTCCCTGGATTGCGCGTCTGCTAGATCTCTGCTGGCAGAGTCTTTGGTCATCGCTGCTGAGAAGAAGAAGATACACGAGGTGGGTGGCTATGGCACAAGCAGCTCAAGTCGGCATGCCGAGTTCTCATTATGGAGCCACTTTCCAGGCATCCCAGGAAACCAAGAAGGTGCAGATTGACCCTGAGTTCCCGGAGCGTGTTGCCATCATTGGCGCCGGGTTGAGCGAGAAATAGGAAAGCGAGCTCATCCACTTCCTCCGTGAGAATCGGGATGTCTTTGCATGGTCCAATGAGGACTTGCCGGGAGTCCCGAGGGAGTTGGTTGAGCACTCGCTACATGTGCGTCCTGACGCCAAGCCGATTAAGCAGGCAATGCGCCGCTTTGCGGCAGAGAGGAGGAAAGCTATCGGTGATTAGATCACCAAGCTGCTGATAATTGGATTCATCATGGAAGTGCTGCATCCGGATTGGCTGGCCAATCCGGTCATGGTTGATAAGAAGAAGGAGGACCCCAAGGCCGAGGTGGCATGGAGCATGTGCATGGACTACACCGACTTGAACAAGTCCTGCCCCAAGGACTCGTTTCCGCTACTCCGCATAGATCAGGTGATCGATTCCACTACCGGGTGCGAGCTTTTGTCTTTCATTGATGCCTACTCTGGTTTTCATCAATACCTCTTAATCCGGCTAATCAAATAAAGACTGCTTTTATTACCCCGTACGGGGCTTATTGCTATCGTGTTATGTGCTTTGGTTTGAGAAATGCTGGTGCTACTTATCAGAGATGCATGCAAAAATGTTTGCATAACCAGATAGGCAAGAATGAGCAGGTGTACGTAGATGACATTGTCATCAAAACGAAAGAAACACATACTCTGCTAAGTGACATTGAGGAAACATTTGCAATCTTGCGCAAATATAGGATGAAATTGAATCCGACTAAGTCCACATTTGGCGTCCCGGCTGGCAAGTTACTCGGTTTCTTGGTATCCAGTCGGGGCATTGAGGCCAATCCTTCAAAGATAAAAGCTATAGAGAGCATGTATTTGCCGAGATTACTGTAGGATGTGCAGAATTCACAGGATGTCTGGCGTCTCTTAGCCGCTTCCTGGGAAGAATGGGTGAGAAGGCCTTGCCTCTCTATCAACTCATGAAGAAGAGTGACAAGTTCTTCTGGGCACCACAAGCTGATGTGGCCTTCAAGGAACTCAATACCATGTTGGGTAGCGCTCCCATCCTGGCAAGCCCTTTGCCCAATGAGCCAATGTTGTTGTACATTGCGGCTACCAACCGGGTAGTCAGTGTGGTGATGGTGGTGGAAAGAGAAGAGGAAGGCAAGACTGTGCAACGGCCAGTATATTATCTCAGCGAAGTGCTATCCAGCTCCAAACAAAACTACCCGCACTACCAGAAGATGACTTATGGCGTGTACCTGGGTGACAAGAAGCTCAGGCACTATTTACAAGAGCATCCCATCACAGTTGTGAGCACTGCTCCCATCTCGGAGATCATGGGCAACAAGGATTCAAGCGGACAAGTTGCCAAGTGGGCAACTGAGCTAGCCACGTACACCCCTCTGTACGCGAGAAGAGAAGCAATCAAGTCACAGACCTTGGCGGATTTCTTGGTGGATTGGGCCGATATGCAGTACGAGCCTCCCTTGCCGGAAACAAATTTCTGGAAGATGCATTTTGATGGCTCCAAAGTAAAAGAAGGGCTTTGGTTGGTGTGGTGCTCACTTCACCCAAGCGAGATCAACTCAAGTATGTGTTGCAGATCCACTTCTCGGCATCCAATAATGTTGCCGAGTACGAAGCACTGGTACATGGTCTGAGGGTATCCAAAGAGATTGGAGTTTGGCGCATTGTCTGTTATGGCAACTCGGACTTGGTGGTTCAGCAGGTTTCTGGCAATTGGGATGCCTTGGATGCCAATATGGCGTCCTACCGGTTTCTGGTGCAAAACATGATCGAGTTCTTTGATGGGTGTGAGTTTCATCACATACACCAAGCTGAGAATGATGCAGCTGATACACTGTCCAAGTTGGTATCTTCTCGGCAGTTTATCCCGCCTGGGATTCCTTGGAGCATTTGAGAAAGCCGTCAATCAAGCATCTCCCAACTCGGAATCCATCTTCATTCCATCTCTGCCAGGATCAGAGGCCGTTCCCATGGAAATTGATTGGGAAGCTGCAAAAGAGAACCCGGGGACTGTCGTCTGCAACCCGAGGACTGCCACTCCTGACTCGGGGACTATCGCATTCATCAAGGGGATCATTTCTCAGTACTCGGGGACTCGGGGACTCGTCCTCAACCCGGGGAAAGTCATGTTAGCTGGTCCAATGGAGATAGATGAACCTGTGTTCCCTGTCCGACCCACGCCGAGTTGGGTTGTGCCCATCTTGTCCTTCCTGTTGGATGGCACTCTGCCAAGTGACGAGGTCACGGCCCGGCAGATACAGAGAAGATGCAAGGGCTACACCATCATCAACAAGGAGCTGCACAGAAGAAGCCCTACTGGCGTGTTGCAGCGCTGCGTTGACCCTGAAGAAGGAGAACAGATCCTCAGAGACATACACCAAGGAGAATGTGGGCACCACGCCTCTTCTCGGGCCCTAGTGAACAAGGCTTTTTGGCATGGATTCTTTTGGCTCACTGCGTTATGACAAGCTGAAGATCTAGTGAGAAAGTGCAACGAATGCCAGAGATTTGCCAGCAAGATTCATACACCAACTTCCGAGTTGAAGACCATTCCCATCACTTGGCCATTTGCTGTCTGGTGCTTGGATATGGTAGGCCTTTCAAACCAGCCAGAGGCAACATTACTGACATCTTGGTCATGGTTGATAAGTTCACTAAGTGGATTGAGGTCAAGCCTATCTGGAAATGTGATGGAGTCACAGCTGTGAGCTTTCTGAAGGATATCATTCTGAGATACGGGTACCCGCACAGCATCATTACCGATAATGGCACAAACTTTGCTGAGGGTGCATTTGCAAGATTCTGCAAGGAGAAGCAAATCCGGTAGATGTTGCATCAGTTGCGCATCCGACCTCCAATGGGCAAGTTGAAAGAGAAAATGGCATGGTCCTATCCGGGATAAAGCCAAGGCTAATTGAGCCATTACAGCGAACCCTTGGTTGTTGGCTGGACGAGTTGCCAACGGTGTTGTGGAGTCTAAGGACAACCCCTAACCGATCAACCGGATACACACCATTCTTCCTGGTATATGGAGCGGAGGCCGTGTTGCCCACTGACCTTGAGCATGACTCACCCAGAGTAACACTCTACACTGAAAAAGAGGCTAGAGAAGCCCGAGAAAATGACGTTGACTTGCTAGAAGAAGCAAGAGAGTTAACTCTATCACGTTCAGCCATATATCAGCAAAGTTTGAGGCGCTATCATAGCCGGAAAGTAAACCCAAGGGTTTTCTGAGAAGGAGACATGGTCCTTAGGCTCGTGCAGCGCACAGCCAGGATGCACAAGCTATCCCCTCCATGGGAATGGCCTTTCATTGTGAGCAAGGCTCTGCACAATGATGCCTATTATCTTGTCGATGCACAGCCACCACAGAAGTACATACCGGATAGAGCCGGAGAGGAATCCAAGCGTCCCTGGAATGTAGCTCTACTCCGCCGTTTTCATTCATGAGAAAACATTGTATGTATCTTCTGAACTGAGTTAAAATTCAAGTCGGCACTCCGAATTCAAACTCGGAGACTGCCCTTATCAAACTTACTTTGTGTCATTTACTATGTTTTAATTTTTCTACTCGGTTGGTCTACTTATAATTTCACGTGTATATCTAGTAATGTGTTTAAACCCAAGGGCCAACTCTTTGACTCTGTTGCTTTCTGCAACCCGGCTTCATGGCAAGCAAGAGAACAAGCCAAAGGTCAATGAACACACGAAAAATTGCTAAGGAAAAGAGAAGTATAGCAACCAAGTAGGGTGTCTTTTACTTTTGTGTTTTCTTTTCGGCTAAGTGGTGGGAAGTGTTAACATGCAAATCTCAAAGTGGTTAAGTATCTGAAACTTGGTTTTTGAAATAATTTGACTCGACTACCAAAAAGCCACAAGTGGCAGGTAAGAGCAAAGATAAAAACTGAGTGAATGAGAAATGCAACTCAAAGGCCTTGCATTATAACACAATCCGGCATTAAGGCAGTCTTGCTAAAAGTAAATCAAATAAAACTGAGTAGCATAAGGGACCTTAAGAGTATTGGTTACATCTGCACCCGGCATCCCGGGGATCTGATAAAACGTTTGAGGACAAAGTGCAGGACTTAGGCAGCAGTTGATGAAGTGTTGTCCGTCGAGGTGCTGGTAGGCGCCACTGGCTCAGTTGCAGGAGTTGTGGAAGCAGCTTCGGGCGTAGACGAAGTTGGAGTAGCGGAAGCTGGCTCGGGTGCAGAGTTGGTGGCCTGAATGGCAGAGTCGCCGGGAAGCGGGTATGCGTCAGAGGCAGCGTTCTCGGTGGCGGTCTCGCCTGTGCTCAGCTCGGGAGGAGGGTCCTCAATCACCATCTCGGTGGTGACAACCTATTCCTAGGTTGTGCATTGCGACTCTACTCGGGCCTCGTCAGAGCCAGCTGCTGGCTTGACGATCTCCGAGTCAGTCTTCATCCCGGTCTCCTCTGGAGTGCCGTGCTGCTCGGTCCCTTCGTCCTCTATTGACTCGTGCTCTGTCTCCTCGTGCTCTTCATCCTCTGCGCCCCAGCTGTGGTCTTCACCAGCATCTTCATCGAACTCGGCTTCCTCCTCCTCCTCCTCTTCTTCGACATCAGTATCCGGCTCGGTGGGGCCGTCGATGTATTGGTTGGTCTCTGTGTAGGAGGCGAGCTCGTATGCCACTTCTTTTCGGCGCAGGACGCACTCAGGCCGCTCAGTCCACTTAGAGCCATTCCTGCGGGTGCCAATCCTTTCAAGATCAGGGTTTTTGTACCATAAGAGGATGAAATGCAGGGTCTCGTCCGCTCCAGCCCGGGCTGCGGAAGCGCGCCACTTCTTCAGCTCGTCCTTGAGATGATCCCAGTTGGCCGCCATCTCGGAGATGGTATCCGGGATCTGTCGCTCAGGCCAGAACAACTTGTGCAGATTCATCACAGTAGACACCATGGAGGTGCCCAGGCCCTTGAGGGACTGAACCTGGGTCTTGATGTTGACAAGATGGTCGTCAATACCAGAGGTTTCGTCAACATTCAGACCGGCTGCTTCCCTGGCCCTTCTTGCTTTCTCCAAAGCGGTCTCAGCAGCAGCACTGAGGTCCGGGAATATATCTGGATTGGGACATCCTGGTTTGGGTCAGAAAAGGAAACCAGGAAGAAGAGAAGCTGAATAGAAGAAGGCAGAAGGATAAAAATCAAGTAAAGCGAAGAGTAACGGCAACTCACAAGCAAGTTCCAGCACAAGGGCTCCCAACTTGGTCCTCCAGTCTTCTGCTTGCCGGAGGTTCTTGTCCTGGATGCGACGCGAGTCGTTGACAATACCTTAGAGAGTTTGGTTCCTATCTCGGAGAGATTGGATCTACCTCAAGAGTTCCTGCTTCTCTGCGGCAGCCCGCTTCTCCAGTGTGTTCTTCTCCTCAACAACGGTGATTGCAGACTTGAGCGCATCAGTGAGCTCAACTTGGAGTTTCTCAAATTCTGCCTTCTCGGCATCCCGCTCTTTCTGCAGTTCAGCCTCTCGGGCCTGCACTTGGTGGTGTGCTTCAGCTGGGGTAAGGCACTCCAGGTGCTGCTTCCGGAAGTTCTTGTATTCTTCTGTGGATAGAACAACACAATTAGCAGAGTAGATAAGCAAAACAAAGCAAATGAAGAGAAGAAAGAAGTTTGCTCACCTTGCAGAGAAGAGATTGTGCTCTGTGCAGAAGGAGCCATGACCTCGCAGTCCTGGTGCTTCTCAATAAGAGCCTTGACCTCGCCCGCTGAGAAGACTGTAATTGAGCAAAAATCAGAGAACGGGCGTAAACAAAAAACGCATGAACCGAAATGCTAGAAGCTTACTTTCAACAGCGGACAGCTTGATGGTAGTGTCCGTGGCTTTCTTCTCTAGAGCATCCTTTTCGCTCTTCTCAAATTCCAGAGCCCGATTCCGGTCCCTGACTTGGCGATGCGACCATAGGAGTTGGCGGAAAATTTTGGTCCGTTCCTGGACACTATCCTGCAGAGAAGAAGAAAATTTTGTAAGTTTGGAAGATTTAGCCCGAGTAGATGGCAACTCGGTTGAGCTTTACCTACTCGGCCCGAATCTCAGGGACTGGGTAGTGGATAAAGGAGGAGAAGTATAGAAGAAATCTGGCAACTCGGAAAAGGAAAAAGAGGAAAATCACTTACCACGTAGCTCTGGTCGATGTCTTCAATGGTCTTGCGCAGAACAAACATTTTGCCCGCCAGAGTGCTGTTGCATCCGACCACGGCCATGCTAACAGGGCCAATGTCGGCCTTGTTCCACTCTGTCCGGTAATTGTCGAGGTTTCGCAGCTCAACACCGTCCCATGCAGCGTTGCCGAGTGCTTTACTGTCCCAGACCTTCTCGATGAAGCCTACTCGGTCAAGAATAGCTGCTACGCCTTCTTCGGGGAGCTCCTCTTCATCCTCTTTGCGGGAAGAGAATTCTTTGATGATCAGGGAGTCGTTTTTTCCCTTGGACTTGGAGCAGGGCCACGGCCCTTCTCTCTTTCAAAGCGGCCATTCGCTCAGCTTCTTGAGACATCTTGATCTTGTGGCGCTCCTGCAGCTGGGTCCAGTACTCTGGAAATGTGGGAGGAGTCTCGACAACGCTGGCGCTTGCGCCAGGATCTTGCTTCTCGGCAGGAGCAAATTTGACCTTGCTCTGCACCAGCTTGACATTCGGATGGGGGGGCTTCTTATTCTGGTTAAGTGCCCATTTGGTCTTATGGGCCGGCTGTGCAGGCTGTCCACCTTGCGGCGCGCCCGGCTGATGGGGCCCTGAAGGCTGAAGGGCCAGCTGCTGCTGCCCGCTCTGCCACTGCTCGGTTGCCTGCGCAACAGCTTGCCCTGAGCCCCGTTTGGGCTGGATCCTGGTTGGCTGCTTCCTGGAGGTGGGCGAGGGAGCCGGCTGAGATGATGGAGGTGCTCTGCGAGTTGGTGGCACTGGTGGTTGGCTAACCGGCGCGGTGTCCGGCTGCACTGGATCTGGGCGTGGTGGCTGCTCCTCAGCCCAGTTCTCTGCAGGCGGAGTCCTTGGCCGCTCCACCGCAGGATCTTCTGCCCGCTGCTCGGCAGCAGGGTCTGGCTGCTCCACGGCAATGTCATCTGACTGCTGCTCTGCAGCAGGGTCCGGCTGCTCCTTGGTGACGTCGTCTCGCCGCTGCTCGGCGGTGTTGTCAATTGTCTCCTCAGCGGATGCAGCTGGAGGAGTTGGTGGCCTCTCGGTGTTGGTGGCGTCCTGGGCAGCATGCTGCAGGGTGGGCTGCGGCTGCTCGGAGGTACGCTCGGTCTCCATCTCAGCGCCGGTGTTCTCAGCGCCAAGGTCTTGCTCTTCTCGGGAAGGGGAGCGCACCTGCATCCTATCCTCTGTTTCTTTGTCCCCTTCATCGTCAGAGAGCTCCACTAGTTCTCGGGGTGGATTTATCTTCCTCCGGGGAGCTGGTGCGGTGGTGACATCGGCATCAAGGGCATCACTAAAGAGAGATGAACAGAAAAGGAAGAGAATCAGAAAGTGTGCAGAGAAGAAAGCCAGGAAGAAAAACAAAATAGATGGCAAAGGACCAGGATCAACTCGGAGGTACTTACCTGTCACTTGTGGGACGCTTCCTGCGCGGGTTGGGCTTGTTTCCTGGTTTCTTTTTTATCTTCTTGGCAGGGGGCTCCAGTGCCCTGCTACCCGTCCTCTTCCTGGCGGTGGTGGGAGCAGCCACGAACACGGGAACCACGTCCATGGGCTCTTCTCCCTCCTCGAGTTTCGGTTCCTCTGCAGTTGAAAGAAGCAAGGACTCAGAATGAGAAAGAAAGAAGGATTGAAGTGTGTTGCTGGCAAGCAGAGAGGTGAACTCGGTCACCTTCGTCATCCTCTGACTAGTCCCCGGATAGAGGCGTCAACGCGGGACTTACCGTCCTGACCGGCACGTGAGATACATAGGGTATCCTAGATGTCGTACGCTGTCGCGTCGTCTTCCGTCTGATCCGCGTGCCAGTTCTTCTCGAAGACGGGATCATCTTCCGTTCTTTGGCGATGGATGTGATGAAAGTGCAAACATGGAATACATTAAGTTGAGTACCAATAGAGTAGATGTCCTACTCGGTCTAGCATGCAAACATGAAGCATAAACAGCTAAGGACCAGAAGAGGCAAACGAGTAAAGGCTCTACTCAGTCTAGCGTGCAAACACAAAGCACAAAATGCTAAGGGTCCTAGGAGAGATAAAAAGAGGAGGCTCTACTCTGAACAACATGCAAACACAAAGCGTATTAAGCTAAGTCCTAACAGAGAAGCTCTATTCGGTACAGTAATCAAACAAGAAGCATTTGAGCTTAAGTCCTAGGCAGAGTCACATGTGAAAGTTCTACTCTGAACAACATGCGAACACAAAGCACAGTAAGCTAAGTACTTACAGAGGAAAGCTACCCGCCATCAAATGCAAACAGTAAGCATACAGATAATGAAACTCACCTGGGGGACGCGCTTGGTGCAGCTATACGGCACGAAGCCGTAGTACCAGTTCTTGGAGAGGGTGGTCCGCATGATGGACTTGGCCCAGATAGCCACCTCTGCTCTGGAGAGCTCGAAGGTGGTCATCCGGGTGCAGTCGCGGGGGCCACCCATGTAGCACATCTTGTGTACCAGGTTCTGCAGCGGGAGCACGCGGCGCTCTACCCAGCAGGCCACTGGGTCATCTTGGAGGAGTCCCTCCTTCACCAGCTGCTCCAGGCATTTGTCTACCTGGACGACATCGTTCACCGTCTTCTTGGGGTTGTACCCCCAATTCTGTCCGGTGGGAGGAATGTTTTGGAACTTGGGAAGTTGGATCCGGTCCTCGGCCTTCGCTCCTTCCGCGGGAGGGGCGTTCTTCACATACATGAAGCCCCTCTGCCACTTGCGGCAAGTCTCCAAGCCAAGAACACGCGGATGGTGGCCAGTGCTACGCTGCAGCATCATGGCGCTACCCGTCTGCGTCGTGACCCTAGGTACTATTGGATTGGAGGGATTTGGGACGCTTTGTTGGCGGAGGAAGAAGTAGCAGGCCCAGGTATGGATAGTTGGGTAGACGCCTAAAAACGCCTCTGAGACGGCAGCATGCGTGGACAACATTGCGATGGTGTTTGGGGGGCAAGTGGTGTGGCTGAAGGCCAAAATGGCGGAGAAAGTCCTGGAAGAATTTTGAAGTGGGGAAGCCGAGACCTCGCTTGAAGTGCGAGAGGAAGACCACATACTCACCATCTTCGGGAGTAGTAATGAGCTCCTTGCCGGGGGCAGATCACGCCAGGAGGAACGCGGCGGGTGTTCACCAGCCACTGGCAGTCCTCTGCCGTGACGTCGGACCCCTCCCAGCCGGCGCGGGCCGGCACCGCCTCCTCCTCGTGGTCTGTGGCGAAATTCTCGATCTCCATCTCTTCTCGACGGGCGGAGAAGCGGGCGCGTCCAGGTGGAAGACGACGGAGGCGCGCGAGGTGCTCTTCTCTCTCTCTTTGTTCCCGAACGGGCGACGTGCTGCGAGCTCGCGGCGGCGCTGCGCTTTGCGGTGGAGGCGAGGAGAAGGAGTGCGAGTTGGGGGAGAATGCGAGGAAAGAGACGACTGGTGCGGCGCGGGGGTATTTACCCCCCCCCCGCGCAGTTGCAGTTACTAAGTGGGATTAAACGTGCGTGAGATCGTGCAGAGTGGGATTAACTGCCCGTTAGAAACGCACACCTCGCGATATGCGCGCGTAACGGGCGCAGTTAATCCCACGACGTGGGTCGTGTGCTCTCGAGTACACAGGCGAGGTGACACAATGGGTCGTGGGCCCCAGGTGCAGTGATGGGCGCGTGGCACGTGGTAACGCTAGAACCGACGCATCGGGGGCGCAGGTGCGTGACACCTGCCCTCCCTGGACACGAGAAGACGGATACGCTCTGCAATGAGCGGGGGCGTGTTGAAAATTTCGCTAAGTATAAGTACTCGGCGGAACTCTGCATCGCGTGATGTACTCGGCACCGAGAAGAATTCTCCCAAGACCGCAATCAGAGAAGTTCGAGCAAATATTATGGGTCTGAGGTGAGGAGCAACTCGGCCCCACTCCTTCACAGAGGCAATTTGGTTTAAGCTGGTAGGGCCCAAGGAAGAAGTTCGCTGGACTCTACCAGCTTCAGGGACTAATGTAGGGGGGCTACCCCCGAGTAGGGGTAAGACAAGTGATAAAGCAGAGATCAAGGTACTGTTTGCCGGGTAGGCGGCTACCCGGTTATCTGTATCCGGTAGACGCTACTCGGTAGTAAGTATTGAAGGCCAAGTAAAGATAACAAGGAAGGTCAGAATCATCCGAATAGAGTTCGGGTGGTCCAAGTAGATGGGCAGCAATCCTACTCGGGCATAAAGTCAATGGATCCGGTCTGACGAGATCACGCGTATCCCGCAGCCGTACAGGCGTGCGGTTCAACTTACTAGGAACATGATTATACGCGCAACGGCGTGGGTACAGTGAGGATAGGCGCCTGTCATGTCATGTCACTAACAAAGGGGACAGGACGTGTCACGGACCTACTCTGTGAGACTGACAGGGTGGACAAGACCTGTCAGCCGGACGGCGCGGCGACTTCTCGCAACGGCGTCAGCGGGAACACGGAGGCAAGCTCCGTGTCACAGTAGAGATGTCACTTCATGTACTTTTAATCGTTGTTTACTCGCTGGGCACCAGTATATAAGGTGCCTAGCCCCCTCCTACGCGAGGGAAGTTGCCCTGAGAGCATTTATTGCGCCCCTTAGTGCTACACACAGAGAGAGAACTAGAGGTTGGCTACTCGGCAGAGAGCCTAAGTTGTACTGTGGATACTCGGAAAAACCATATATAGAGAGATAGGCAGGAGTAGGGGTGTTACCTCCACTCGAGGGCCCTGAACCTGGGTAGATCGAGGTGTTTGCAGTGTTTCTGATCGCGTCTACTCGACGTGCAATCCCTCCCCGAATACCTATAGAGTCCATCGGCCCCAACAATTAGCCCTCCTATGGCATCTGTCTTCACCACACCACGACAGCATCCTCCTAGGCCCATAAAGTAGAAGTATCATGTAGTTGACGTTCACATGACACCACTAGAATAATAGCACCACAACTTAAATACCAAACCGAGAGATATTACTTCAATATAACTTCACTACTAACATCATGACTTCTCCCATGTCCTCAAGAACTAAATGAACTACTCACGAGACATCATATGGATCATAATCAGAGGTGGTATTATGGATAATAACAATCAGGTCATAAAGTGTAAACACCGATAAATCTCACAAGCATAAAGTACTAACAAGTCATCCACACTGGGAGAGAGATCTAATGAAGAGCAACGATAAATACCCCTAATTTTTACAGTGGGATGAAGGTGGACGGTGGCGGTGATGGTGCTGGTGATGAGGATGATGATGATGATGATCTCGATGAAGACCAGAGTGATGATGGTGACGATAGCGATGATATCCCCTCTCCGGTGAGGAATCTCCCCGGCAGATTTCTCCCTGCCAGAGAGATTTTCTCTCTCTGGTGTTTTCCGCCCCGAGACGGTGGTGTAATAATTCTTCGACGATCCCCTAGGGCTTAGGGTTCCCTGGGGGTCAAGTACGCAAAAGAGGGCGCCCCTGAGTGGGCTAGGGGGCCAGACCACCCCCATGCGCGACCAAGGGGGTGCCGTCTGGTGGTGTGGGCCCCAGGTGTCCGCCCTCCGGGTGCCCTTATGGCACACTTCCTCCTCGGAACTTCTAAGACTCCTCCGGTATTCCCCCTCTTATTTTGAATTTCGGAAATAGGGTATCTCGACAGTGTTTTTTCCATCAGATTTCTGGTTTCGGTGTTTCTTCTCCCATAATTATTAAACATGCAAAATAAGATGAAATAACATAAGTAATGTATCATACCATGAAATATATCGATGAATAACATAAAATAACGATATAAAATAGTGATGAAAAATGGACGTATCAAGTATCTCCACCTAGATCCTTAGAGCTCGATACCGATCATAGAGCTCATTGGCGACTCAAGGGGCTTCCTCTACTCCAGAGATGGGGCTGAGGCCCGGAACTTATGGTCTTGGTCCATGCATGCTACAAGAAGAAACAATTCCCTCGCTGCTTGATGACATCCTCTTTACTTCTCCTTTGACACCCTTATCCATGTTCTTGCGCTTGGGACCTTGTGGATCATCCTCCATAGGCTCCTTTCCCTTATTGTTGTTGGCCAAGGCCATGGTGCTTCTAAAACTGAAAATAGACCCGGGCAGAAACATGTCGAAACAGAAACACGACGAGAAAACGATACACGGACCTCGCGGGGTCCGGGGGTTAAATAGCACAAACATGTATAACGAAAGGAAGGTGCAGCGCGAAAGCGAGTCAGTGAGGGGCTCTGGGGTGCCCACACCATAGCCAGGTGCGACCAAGGTTGGAACCGTGCCCATGCATGGTATGGTGCCCTCGGGCACCGTCTCGTACCCCTCTTTGGCTCAATATTTTTCATATTTCCCCAAAACGACAAAAATAAAAGTTGGAAAGCGATACGCGAACTTTTTTTAACAGAAATATTACCTATTCGAAAAAAGACTCTACAGATTCTGGAATCTTCGCTTTAATAAATTTCTCCGAAGTCATTACTTGAATAATATCAACATCTTCATCATAAGGGTCCCCAAAAATATAATGTTTGAGTCTTTGCCCAGTTACCACTTGTGTAGTGTTATCTTTGAGGGAAGCAATTTTGATTGCACCCAAATGATACACTTCTTCAATAACATAAGATCCTTCCCGTCTCGAGAGTAATTTTCCTGCAAAAAATATGAGACGAGACCTATACAATAGAACTTTATCACCAACATGAAACTCTCTTTTAAGGATTCTTCTACCATGCCATTGTTTAAATTTCTCTTTAAAGAGCCTAGCATTTTCATAAGCTTCACATCTCCATTCATCTAAATGATTCAAATCAAGCATTCTTTTCTTACCAGCAAGTTTAAAATCTTTATTAAGTTCTTTAACTACCCAATAAGATTTGTGTTCTAATTCTAATAGAAAGTGACAAGATTTTCCATAAACCATTTTATAAGGAGACATACCTGTCTAATATATACCGATTAGGGGTATATCCGGCATTGTCCTAAAGAGACGGATTACCAGGGTGGCCTATTGGTTATGGATCACAGTCCATTAGGCGGCCCAGTAAGCTGACGCGCAGAAGCCGGGTTCTAGAAGAATCCGGACCACGGCCCAAAGTGGTGTGGCTTGGAATAGAAGGCGGATTCCTGCTTTCCAATTTAGATACTTACCGTAGTCTTCTAGGTTTCCTTTCTATAAGCCCTAACCCGGCTATCTATATAAATCCGTACGGGAGAGAAGAGAGCAACAAACAATTAGCTAGAAGACAACTCGCCGAGAAGTTGATCCTCGTCGAGTTAGGGAAACCCTACTCACATTATACTTTGTATATTTCAGGCTTCATCCCTGATTTAGTGAGATTGCGGGAGTAGGAACGCCGCCTAGTTGCGACGTACCGAACCTGGGTAAATTTGGTGTTCCTGGTTGTCATACTACCGCGTCCCCCACGACTCTACCAGTAGTCTCATGGCACCCCCGTCTATGAACTCTACGACGATGTCTCGACAGTTGGCGCCCACCGTGGGGCCAACGACGCCAGGCGTTATGTTTCGATCGGGAATACTCAGCAGTACCATAACTGTCGGAAGCCTGGAATTCGACAACAACGTTGGGCGCTTCCTCGACCATGGATCGTACATGCCAGCACGGAATCATCTGGTAAGTGCCTGCGTTTTACCGATTGGATCTGCAAACATCTTTATCGGATTAACTGTAGAGCCAGTGGGATTCTCTGGTGGAAGTGGATTTATCCCACCCGCCCTATACCTAGTTGAAGAAAACTATGATGCCAAATTTTGCTGCAATAGCCAATACCCTTCTGAAATTGCCGCCTCTTCGGAGATGCCTGCAATCAGATCTCACTTTCTTGGTATGGTGCAGTCTGAGGTCGCTGAAAACACGGATGAAAGTAATCCCGTGGAAGAGGAAGATGCAAATAATCCCACAGTTGAAGTGGAAGATCTGACACTCGTCAATGAGACGACGAACTCGGAAGCCGGCTCTGTGCTAGCCGCCATTGATGCAAGATTGGAGTTGGAACCCGGATCTGAGGATTTAGATTTCGAGGACGAAGATGAAGACGCTTTTGAAAGAAAGGTAAAATCTATGCAACGTGGCTTCCATGAAGTGCTTATGGAAAAACCGGCTGAAAACACGAATGTCGGAGATGATGAAGATCCCAAAACACCTCCGCCAGATGAGGTAAGAGAGGATGGTGAAACCTGTCCAACTTACCCTGATGTCAAGGAATTGACAGAAGATGAACCTGGTAAAAAACTCCCTCTTCCAAGAAGAAAAAGAAGAGTGCACCGAAACTCCAGTATAACCTCGAGAGAAATAAATTGGCAGACATTGCTAATCAAAACCTGGAAGTAGGAGGAGGAAACAGAGTCAAGCCTCTAGAGAAGAAAACCAAGGAAATCCTTGTTCCACTAATGTCAGAACAGGACGAACTTGAGTTAATTCGAACCCCAGTGGGACGTGACAAACCCCCTGAAGTGCTGGAAGCCAGGAGACAAGTTCTATAGTGGCAGCAGCAACATCTATTCAGAACTCGAGAAAACCTCTCAAAAACCTAGGCTGACATTAAGTTGCAGCAGGAAGAAATAGAGGAGTACGAAAGAAGGAATAGATCTGGCATAAAACCTACATGGTTGCCCGGAATCCCAAGATCGGAAGTATTGCCACCAAAAGAACGGTTCCAAAACCCTTCTTGGCAAAAGCAAGTAAACGGCATTGATGCCAAGGGCGAACGTGTATACAAAACAGCAGCAGAAAATGCGGAAGCCGCATTCGCCATCCTCAATGACGATCTGTACTCCAACGAAGAAAATATTCAAGGGTTGTATGCTTTCTTAGGAAAAGCATTGCAACAGCAACAGCGAGGGCAGGCAAGATCAGGGAAGTTGCATGACGACTCAGCCCTATGGAAAACTGCTACATGCGCCGCTGGAGCACCCGGACCTGGCAAACCTGGAGATTCAGGCAATTCTAAATAGAAAAGGGAGATCCGAGAAAGGACGAGAAAATTCCAGATCATAAGGATGCAGCGTCCAGGACAGGATCCCATCTGCCAAAAGGTGGAATTAATCCCCGTGATCGGGAAGAACAAAACCGGAAAGTCGGAAAAGCAACGCCGCCACCGAGACGCCCAGCTGAAAAAGCCGGAAGATATGACACTCCTCACATACGTGAGAGATCCCGTACTCCTCCTAGGAACAAATAAAGGCCGAGGAGTAGAACTCCACCTTATTCCAAAGGACATGACAACGAACGAAATAGGGATAATCCCGGAAAAGCGCACTCACGCAGCAATGGTAAAGAAAGGAGCAAGTCCCTTTATGTCCATTCAACCGGCATACATTTCGTTCACACCGATAAGGAGGAAAGAGATGATCTATACTTTGGATCTAAGTGTTTCACTGACAGGATCCGGAGAATAACTCTACACTATGGCTTTGCCAAAGTTGGTATACCGGCAGTACAAACCCGGATACCTGGCTTTCAGAGTACTATACTGCCGTCTAGATCAACAAAGGGACAGAATTAGAGGCGGTAAAATTCCTCCCCCTGATGTTGCTAGATCGAGCCAGAGATTGGATCAGCGGGCTTCCATCAAGAATTGTGGATATTTGGGATGATATGGCTAGAGTATTCACTCAGCATTTTCGGGGAACATACAAATGCCCCAAGAGCATCAACCAGCTAAACCGCTGTGTCCAGTTTGAAGATGATCCGTATGTCGACTTTATCTCAAGATGGACAACAATGAAAAACAGCTGCTCTGGAGTAAGTGATGTACAAGTAATGCATGCTTTCATCAATGGATTAAAACCCGGCCTTGTACCATTCATGGTTGGTTCAAAGGAGCACAAAGATCTCATATCTATGCTTACCACCACCAATGAGCACGCATCGGCTGAAGACGACATCAGAGCGAGAGGTGGAAATATTGATGCTTTGGCTCAGGCCAAAAAGACGCCTCGTTCCGAGAAAAAAAAAGTTACTCCAGAAGCACAACCAAATCCCAAAGAAGTTAATTTAGCCTTTGGAAAGGATAATGGCATCAAATGGAAAGGACAAAGCACATAACCTATCTCCTACTCAATGGAAGAGTGGGAAAAGATTAAGTCAGAAAACTATGTCCACCGTTTGCAGTTTGGGAAACCTACCCATACCAATGCGCAATGCCGGCTTAATAAGCATATGAAAGGCACAACAGGATCCGGGAACAAAGGGAAGAACTCCAAGAGTAAATTCTCCAAGCAAAAGCCAGAAGCTGAAAAAGAAGACGGTGAATCGGAAACTGATGAAAAAATCCAGGAACAGCAGCGAAAAGGCGAACCAAAATTTCCAAGAGTTGATGGAAAATGTAACCTAACTTTCCTGGCAACTCCCTCAGCAAAACAGGCAAAGAGAACACTTAGATAAATAAACGCGGTTGTTCAACCAATTCCCAAGTTCTTGAAGTATTCAAATACGCCAATTATCTTGGATCAATTTGATCATCCCGGAAATATCCCAGAACCCGGCACACAAGCTCGAATTGTAAGCCCTACTGTTCAAAACACTAGGCTAAAAAGAGTGTTGATGGATGGAGGATCCAGCATGAATATTATGTACCTGAATACATTGAAGAATTTGCGAATCTCCGAGACCCAGCTCAATCACAGCAACATACGTTTCCACGGAATCGTTCCTGGCAGACAAGCACATTCCCTAGGAGAAATTTCCCTAGACGTAACTTTCGGAGAAAAAGAGCACTTCCAACAGGAAAAAATCTCGTTCGAGGTGGTGTCGTTCGAAAGTGTATACCATGCAATAGTCGGACGTCCAGCTTTTGCCTAATTCATGGCAAGATCATATTATATTTATAACAAGCTGAAGATGCCAGGGCCAAAAGGAGGAGTAATCACCATATCGGGAGACTTCAAATTGGCAAACGAGCTGGAAAAAGGAAACGCCCTTTGCGCCGAACAAGTGATAGCAAAGGGGAATTGAAAGAGCTGGCAAACGAAGTATCGCCGATAGAAATGCCGGCAGGAAAATAAAGCCGGAAGCCGGCAGATAGCTTCAAAGCTTCCGAGAATACAAGACAGGTTATCCTAGATCCAAAAGGTCCGACAAAGTTTGCCATGGTGGGAACTAGGATGACCGACAAATAGGAAAGCGCGTGCATCAAGTTCCTCCGTGAGAACTGGGATATTTTTGCCTGGTGTCCTGCGGACAAGACGGGTGTACCCAGGGAACTTGCTGAGCAGCAACTCAAGGTGATTCCAGGATCAAAACCCGTCAAACAAGGTCTTCGTCGATTTGATGGAAGAAGACGGAAGGCTATTGGCAAGGAAATTATCCGGCTTTTAGCAGCTGATTTTATCTGAGAAGTTATACATACTGATTGGTATGCGAACCCAGTATTAGTCCCGAAGAAAGACAATACTGTTCTTTAGATGTGTATAGATTACACCAGCTTGAAAAAATTGTGTCCAAAAGATAGGTTCGCGTTACCTCGAATCGATCAAATAATAGATGCCGCTGCTGGCTATGAGCTTTTATGCTTTTGGATGCTTATTCCGGGTACCAACAAATACGTATGAAGGAGGAGGATCAAATCTAAACTTCCTTCATAACCCCATATGGAACATACTATTACATAACCATGCCTTTTGGCCTGAAGAACGCATGTGCAACATACCAGCGTTGCATGCAACGTTGTTTCCATAGTCAGATTGGCAAAAACGTACACGTTTACGTGGATGACATTGCCGTCGTTTCCAAGGAAAAGGATACACTCCTTGAAGAACTACGAGAAACTTTCGAAAATTTGCGCACTTATAAAATGAAGTTGAATCCATTAAAGTGCGTATTCGGGGTTCCCTCAGGAAGACTTCTGGGTTTTATTGTTTCTCACAGAGGAATAGAAGTAAACCCGGAAAATATCAAGGCAATATTAAATATCTCAAAGCCTACGTGCTTAAAAGATGTACAAAGATTGACGTGTTCTGCAGCCGCGGTCAGCAGGTTTATAAGCCGGCTAGGAGACAAAGCTCTGCCATTATACAAATCGTTGAAGAAATTCGACAAATTTGAATGGACAGAAGAGGCGAATAAAGCATTAACCTAGTTGAAAGATACCTTGATGAAAGCTACGATTTTGGCATTGCCTAAACATGAAGAACCCATGTTACTGTATCTTACAGTGACAAACAGGGTTATTAGTGCAGTGATAGTTGTGGAAAGGCGGAAAGACGAGAAAAGCATACCAGATCAATACCCAGTGTATTATGTCTGTGAAGTATTCTCCGAGTCAAAACAAAGGTATCCACATTATCAAAAACTGCCATATGGCGTGTTTTCGCATCAAGAAAACTCCGCCATTATTTCCAAGGACATTTCATAACTGTGGTATGTAAAGCACCACTAGGTGATATTATTAACAATGCGGACGCAACAGGCCGAGTAGCAAAATGGGGCATTGAGCTAGCTGCGTTCGACATTAAGTACCAACCCCGGATGGCAATAAAATCCCAGGCGTTGGAAGATTTCGTCGTTGATTGGACAGAAGCAATGGAAAACACACCAATGCGGAGTCGGAATACTGGGTCATGCATTTTGACGGATCCAAGATGAAGGAAGGCGCTGGAGCTGGTGTAGTGCTAAAATCCCCAAAAGGTGATACTATGAAGTATGTATTACAAATACACTTCAACGCAAGTCATAACGTGGCAGAATATGAAGCTCTGCTTCATGGCTTGCATATTGCAAAATAAATAGGCGTCAAGTGTATACTTTGCTATGGTGACTCAGATTTGGTACAACATTAGCTAAACCAAACATGGGATGCCAAAAGCCCCATCATGGCCGAATATCGGAGAACGGTGGACGAGTTTGCCATTTGCTTCCTGGGATTTGAAGTACTTCGTATCAAAAGGGAAGAAAACTGGAATGCAGATGCATTTGCCCGCATGGGTTCGGAAAGAGTGAAAACCCTATCACCTGGTGTGTTTGTCCAACATTTGCATGAACCATCGATCAAAGGTGGAGATGTTGACTATCCCCTCGTTTCCGAGTCAACTGAAGTCTTGCTCGTTAACCCGGATCGGACAATTCCATATTTAAACTTCTTAGTTGATCGGAAGTTCCTGGATGGAATAGATGAGGTCTTGAAAAGACAGATACAATGTCGATGCAAAGGACACACAGTAATTAATGGTTGCCTGTATAAACGCAGCACTGTCGGAACTTTTCAGCGATGTATTTCGCCAGAAGAAGGCCGAGAAACCTGTAAGAAATCCACGCAGGAGATTGCGGACATCATGCTCAATCGAAAAGCATAGTCAAAAAAGCATTACGTGCAAGGTTTTTCTGGCTAACAGCCAAGACAGATGCCGAACACATAGTAAACACATGTGCCGGATGTCAGTATTACGCCAAGCAGACGAATATGCCATCCCAAGCACTCAAAACTATCCCCATTACATGGCCATTTGCGGTCTAGGGGCTAGATATGATGGGACCATTAAAAACACCAAGAGGTGGACTCATGCATCTACTCGTTGCAGTAGATAAGTATACCAAGTGGGTGGAGGCGAAACCCATAAAAAAAACTTGACGGTGGACTGCCAGAAATTTCATCATTGACGTAGTCATGAGATACGGTGTTCCACACAGCATAATCACGGACAACGGTACAATTTTCTCTACTGGAGAGTTGGCGGAATATTGCCCACAAATGGGAATACGCCTAGATCTTGCATCTGCGGCACACCCACAATCCAATGGGCAGGTTGAAAGAATGAATAGCTCAATCCTGCAGAGGATACGCCCAAGACTCGAATCTCCTCTTGATAGAGCAGCTGGAGCATGGGTAGAAGAACTACCTTCCGTGCTTTGGAGTATACGAACAACGCCAAATAGATCAACAGGGCGAACCCCGTTTTTCTTGGTTTATGGCGCAGAAGCAGTGCTTCCAACGGACATGCTTCATGATAACCCAAGAGTGCGGGCTTACGATGACTCAGATGCCAAAAGCGCACGACAGGATATCGTCGATCTTTTAGAAGAAGAACGAGACCTTGTGCTTCAAAGATCCGCCATTTATCAGCAAGGATTGTGACGTTACCATAATTGCAAAATCAGACATTGTTCTTTCAAAGAAGGTGACTTAGTGCTAAGATTGGTGCAGGAAAGGAAAAACAAGTTAGCCCCAGTCTGGGATGGACCATTTGTCATTAGAAAGGCTATGAAAAATGGATCTTATTATCTTGTAGATATTTGGGATATGGAGGATGATCCCAAAAGACCGAATCGCAAAAGAAAGAGAAAGATAGATGTCGAACTGGGAGAAACAAAGAGACCCTGGAGCATCCAGCAGTTACGTCCCTTCTACACTTAGTTCAATTTCTATGTAAATATATTTGAGATCATGAAATAAAGTTGTCGGAATTCATGCATTTATGTTTTAGATGTTTATTATAGTACAAAGCATAAGTCAGTCTTATCTATTTCCCAATGATGTTTCAAAATATTCAATGTTAACCCGGATTGTGCCTCCGTGCTCGGACTTAAAAAAACTGAATTATTTTCGGACTAAGTGGGCTTAAGGAAACCCAGATTGTGCCTGCGTGCCTGAGTTTCATACAAATTTCAAAATTCCTTATTTTTCTCTAAGTATTATCTGATTGTTTCTATGTTGGGTCACTGAAACAATCCATGTTTCCGAGTTTTGACTGATCGGCTAAACCCAGTCACTTGGGATGAAGATTAAGTACTATTGAGCCATTTCAAACACTAAGGATAGTTAAAACATATAAACCATAGAACTTAGAAGACAAAGGAATTAAAACCCGGAAAACTTGCAAAGACTTATAAATTAAACTTCAAAAGCGGAGTACTTGATTATACAAATGATAGATAACATTACAATGAATATTACATTGTAAGAATAGTAATGCTTCTATTTTTTCCTGCCATCTACCTAGGATTCAAGCGGCTTCTTTGGGATCTGAGTCTTCATCCTTGCTGCTGGAATCCTCAGAAGTTGTCGGAACTTCCTCCTCGGGGTAGAAGGTGGAGAAGTTCACCATCTGCACTATCTTGGTAGCGTGGCCTTTGACAGATTCGAAGATGCTGGCCCATTGCGCATCCGTGTATCCTTGAGGGATATCTGACGCCAAGACTTGGCAATGGTATAATCCATACGCATGAGCCCAAGGGCCATGCGTGCACCACCGTGGGCCGCGGATCAGAACCCGGATTCTTTGCGGTTCGCCACCTCCTCGACTGCCTCCGGAAGTTTGCTAACTTCCGAGAGTTCTCTTGCTTTGTCGGGAATGTACTTATTGATAAGTAGCATTACCGCAGATTTCAGCGTGGTGAAGATCTTCTCGAAAGCCCGGATTCTTTCGTTTCGGGTAAGTGAGGGGCTACCTTCTGTTTAAACCAAGAAAAGAAAGTTAGGAAAAACAGAATAGGGAAAAGGAAAAAATGCCGGTAATAGTGTAAAAACTTACCAAGAATCTTGTCCATCTCCGTGCCTTCTTCAAGGCACTGGTTCAAGGCATTCTCTAGGTCCGTGATGGTGGCTTTGTCCTTCTCGGCCTGGCTCGAGGCCTTGGACTCAGCGATGCCGACAGCCAGTTGGCTGGCCTCCAGGTCCTTCTGGAGCTTCACATTGATCTTGTGATGTTCCATGTTTTCCTTGCGGAGGTTCTCAGCATTTCCGACATCTTCAGCAATTTGTTTGGCTTTCGCCAAAGAAGCTGAAAAGTAAGGAAAATGAAGAGTTAAAACTCGAAAATGACTTAGAAACTTTTTAAAGAAAATCAGTGATGAACTTACCCGCTGATTCATCCAGCTTTTGCTGAACGGAGGCCAGCTCCGATTCCTTATCTTCAATAATGCTAAGGAGAGTTTTCACCTCCTTTTTCTTGATGGTAAGTTTGCTGAAAACTTCCATGTTGATGTTTTCAGCAGTTTGCTGAAACATGGAAAAGAGACAAAACACTTAAGTAAAAAAAAACAAGCAAGGTCATGATAAAAGCATCAAGTCAAAAAATGAATACATTTGAAAAAATGCTTGGGGGCTAGAGATATTACCTGGCTCATTCTTTGGAGATTCGTCAAGTTCTCGTTGAACTCCTTTGCATATTCTGCAAAGAGAATTCCGATGTGGCAAAGGCCATCTTGGATAATCTGCTGATGCGAGAACACAAAGTTATTCCTAACAATAAGTTTGCCTTGCGTCCAAGGACGGATTAAAGGAGCTGGAGCAAAGAACTTTGTCGCCCATGGATGAATATATCCATGTTCGTCAAAGTGTTCTTCTTGTTTTACCTTGAATTGCGGGTCGTAGTTGGGAATTGGCTCCTCCTTTGGAACACAGGAAGGACCCCCCAACTTCCGGCTCCATCGCCCTTTCCCTCGCATCCGTATCTGGTGCAATGGGCTAGCTGGTCTGCAGGGGATCCTCTTCCCTGGCAGCCAGGTTTTCCTCTTCAGCTGCAACCGGAGTGTCGGGATCAGCAGCAGGAGAAGGCTGCGTCCCTCTCCTGGCAACATACTTTAGCTTCTTCTGGCCTTTTGGCTTCAAACTTATCGGAGCCAGGCTAGAAAGGAAAAAAATCTGAGAAAGAAAAGAAGTTCCTGCGATAAAAAGCAAAGAAAAGAAAAAAAACCCGGATGATTTACCTGGAAGTTGCAACGGGAACACCGTCAAGTTCAATTACCTCCTGAGTAGAGGAAGGTTTCTTGCGCTTTCGTCCGCCTGCAAAGCTCCGCCGCATTGCGTCCAACTCGGCGTCAGTGGCGAGATCCTCCTCAGGAAGATCGGCCAGCTGTAAAAAAGCACAAAGTTCGGCTAAGAGAAAATCCGAGAAATTGCCCAAAGAAGAAAAAATGTTACCTTTGGAGCTGGATTCCCATCGTGATACATTTCTCGGCTTTCCTCGTACTGGTCACAAGTTGCGACCAGATGGTTTACCCGCTTCTTGAAATCCCTCTTAGAGAATGCTTTGTCCATTCCCCTCATTGCGTCCTCCGGGCCCGTGGTCGCACAATAGTCGGGTTCCGCGATAAGCCAACGGCTGGATGTGTCTCCCAAACCAACACAAAACTATGTCGGTGCCAGTGAGAGGAGGAGAGGAGGAGACGAGTTTGGCGATGCGCGGTTTGATTCTCATCAGATCGTCCGGCAGGGTCTGGACCGCGTCCACTGCCCAATTATCTTGGGGAGTGGCCACAGAATTAACGAATGGTGGAATTCCCGTCTCCTTTCAAGGAAACGGGACATCTTCATGATAAAACGAAGAACCCGTCCAGAATTTGACGGATTCCGAGTTTTTTATTTTGGGGAACCAATCTTTCCTAAACCTACGTAAGGTGAAGGAGATGGTCCTGCAGGTGGGGAGAGCGCCCTCAGAAGGGTTGCGCTTCACTCCAAAGCAATACTGCCAGGAATCTAACCTAGGCTCTATCCCTAGATACCCTTCAAAGAAGGCTTGGAACCCGGCAAGATAAGTTGGGAGGAAGATTGTGTGGTTGGATGTTGTAGTGGTTGACGACTTGAAGCAAAATGGCGGAAGGTGGAAAACCCATATCTGTGTTGATATGGGAGGTAAGGAGAACCCTTTCTCCGGCTTTTGGCAAAGGCTCAGAGTTGTCCTCCTCATGCCGCCATTTTCCCTTCCGCGCGAGCCCCTCCTTCCCCATTGCCGGAAGAAGGGATGGAACCACATTGCAGTGGCTCCAATACCCGGAGTAGGCGCGGTAGACGACGTCGGCATGCTCGCGGTAGCGCGGCCGGGGGAGTCTAGCTGCGGGTCGAGGTCGTTTATGATGCTGTCAATGTCCAGGGCGGCGGGGCTCGTGTTCGTGGAACGGGGTGACTCTCCGTCGACCATTTTTGGGTGGCGCAACGTCAATCCGGATCCTCCGATGGTTTTTTCGGAGAAGGTGGAGACACTTGTTCTCTGCTCACTCGCTCGTGCTCGGGCTCTGTGGCTATGGCGCTATGGGCTTGAGGAAGAAGAGGAAGCAAAAGGGAAATCCGGAGGGCCCGAGGCGGCTATTTATAGCTGGAAACCTGTTTGCAGCCAGTACCAGTAATGGAGTCATACCCAAACTTTAGGAGCCACAACCCACCATTTTCCCTTCCTTGCTTATGGTTTGCTGTCCTCGAGAATGGTATCTCCTTGAACGATATGTTACAACGACTATTTTAGCCATTGGATCCTTGACGCGTGTCACGCCCGGAAATTCTGGGAAACGAGGGGACGGGGTGATAATGGCTATCTCCTCGTTTCCCGCGAGAATCTGTCAGAAATACGTTTCAGGGTTTTTGACTGAACCCAAACGTCCGTTATGTCAGCACGATTTCATCGCTAATGTAACGAAGTTCCTTCTCCAGGAAGGCTCATGGAAGAAAAAGGCGGATTCTGATAAAATCCGATTTCGCGTTATGAATGATTTGGGAAAAAGAAGAATCGAGACGAAGCGCCAACATTTCTCGGAAAAGAATGCAAATTGACGAAATGTGGCAGAATGAAGTCTCAATCCTTCTTGGGGGCTACTGTCGGATATATACCGATTAGGGGTATATCCGGCATTGTCCTAAAGAGCCGGATTACCAGGGTGGCCTGTTGGTAATGGATCACAGTCCATTAGGCGGCCCAGTAAGATGACGCGCAGAAGCCGGATTCTAGAAGAACCCGGACCACGGCCCAAAGTGGTGGCTTGGAGTAGAAGGCGGATTCCTGCTTTCCAAGTTAGATACTTACCGTAGTCTTCTAGGTTTCCTTTCTGTAAACCCTAAACCGGCTATCTATATAAATCCGGACGGGAGAGAAGAGAGCAACAGAAAATTAGCTAGAAGCCAACTCGCTGAGAAGTTGATCCTCGTCGAGTTTGTGAAACCCTACTCACATTGTACTTTGTATACTTTAGGCTTCAGCCCTGATTTAGTGAGATTGCAGGAGTAGGAACGCCGCCTAGTTGCGATGTACCGAACCTGGGTAAATTTGGTGTTCCTGCTTGTCATACTACCATGTCCCCCCACGACTCTACCAGTAGCCTCATGGTACCCCCCGTCTACGAACTCTGCTACGATGTCTCGACAATACCCATAGGATTATAAGCAGTTCTATAAGCCCATAAAGCATCATTCAACTTATCAGACTAATTTTTCCTAGATTTATTAACAGTCTTTTGCAAGATAGATTTAATTTCTCTATTTGATAATTCTACTTGCCCATTGGTTTGAGGATGATAAGATGGGGCAATTCTATGATTAACATCATATTTAGCAAGGGTTTTTCTAAAACCACCATGAATAAAGTGATAACCTCCATCAGTAATAAGATATCTAGGCACATAAACCTAGCGAAAATAACATCTATAAGCATTTTTAAAGAGGTCTCGCCATCGACACTTTTTGTAGGTATAGCTTCTACCCACTTAGTAACATAATCAACAACGACAAGAATATGAGTGTAACCATTCGAAGGAGGAAATGGACCCATAAATTCAATTCCCCAACAATCAAAAGGTTTAGTAACAAGAGAATAACTCATAGGCATCTCATTACGTCTAGAAATATTTCCAACTCTTTGGCATTCATCACAAAATAAAACAAATTTCCGTGCATCTTTAAAGAGAGTGAGCCAATAGAAACCTGGTTGTAGAACCTTTTTTGCGGTTCTATCTCCAGCGTGATGTCCTCCATAAGCACTACCATGGCACTTTTTCAATATTTCACGGTGTTCATGATCTGGAACACATCTTTTCATAATACCATCTCCTCCTTCTTTGTATAAGTGTGGGTCATCCCAAGGACTATCCTGGGAGGCAAATACTTGGAAACAATAAAGTTTGCATAATCAGCATACCAAAGGACTATCATGGGAGTTTACTTTTATTGTGGCGAACTGTTCATTTGGAAAACTATCATTAACATGAATAGGGTCATAAGGAATGTTTTCCAATCTAGAAAAATTATCAACAACATGATTTTCAGCACCCTTCCTATCCACAATATGCAAATCAAACTCCTGTAAAAGCAGCACCCATCTAATAAGCCTAGGCTTAGCATCTTTCTTTTCCATAAGGTACTAATGCAGCATGATTGGTATGAATAGTAAATTTTGAATCAACAATATAAGTTCTAAACTTATCACAAGCAAAAACTACAGCTAAGAATTCTTTTTTAGTGGTAGCATAATTCATTTGAGCAACATTAAGAGTCTTACTAGCATAATGAATAACATTCAATTTCTTATCTACTCGTCGTCCAAGAACAACACCTACAGCAAAATCACTAGCATCACACATAATTTCAAAAGATAAATTCCAATTAGGTGGTTGAACAATAGGAGCAGTAGTTAAAGCCTTCTTTAAAGTTCAAAAGCTTCCTTACAATCATCATAAAAAACAAAAGGTACATATTTTTTAGGAAGATTAGTAAGATGCTTTTATATTTTAGAGAAATCTTTAATAAACCTCCTATAAAAACCATCATGACCAAGAACACTACGAATACCTTGAACATCCCTGGGACAGGGCATTTTCTCTATTTCTTCCAATTTAGCTCTATCAACTTCAATACCTCTTTCAGAAATTTTATGTCCAAGAATAATTCCTTCATTCACCATAAAGTGTCATTTCTCCCAATTAAGAACAAAATTAGTTTCCTCACATCTCTGCAAAACTTTATCAAGGTTGTTCAAGCAGTTATCAAAAGAAGTTCCATAGACGGAGAAATCGTCCATGAATACTTCCATAATTTCTTCGCAAAAAAGATGAAAAATGGCATACATGCATCTTTGAAATGTAGCACGAACATTACACAAACCAAAAGGCATACGTCTATAAGCATAAGTACCATAAGGAAAAGTAAAGGTTGTTTTCTCTTGATCTTGCTTCCTAACAGAAATTTAGAAAACCTAGAATAACCATCAAGAAAGCAAAAATCAGTTTTCTTAGACAACCTCTCTAGCATTTGATCAATAAAAGGCAAAAGATAATGATCTTTCTTAGTAACCTTGTTAACTTTCCTAAAATCAATGCACATGCTATAACCAACTACTACTCTTTTAGCAATAAGCTCATAATTTTTAGTACGCACAATAGTAATTCCTCCCTTATTAGAGACACAATGCACACGGCTCACCCATCTACTATCAGCAATAGGAAAAATAATACCAGCATCATGGAGTTTTAATACCTCATTTCTTACCACTTCCTTCATCTTAGGAATTAATCGGCGTTGGTGTTCAACTACTAGCCTTGCATTAGGTTCAATATTAATAACATGCTGACATATAGAAGGAGAAATACCTTTCAAATCATGAAGAGTATATCCAATAGATCCACGGTGCTTCTTCAATATTACCAATAATCTTTCTTCTTCTTCACCTGAAAGTTTAGAACTAATAATAACATGATATACTTTCTTATCATCAATATAAGCATATTTAAGATCATCAGGCAAATATTTAAATCAAAAACAGGATCCTCCTTGGGTGGTAATGTGGTACCCAAGTCTTCCACGGGTAAATTATGTTTCAGTATCACTGGCTGACGAAGAAGAACATCGTCAATCTCATTTCTCTCTTCCATAAAGACCTCACTTTCATGATCCTCCGTATATTGCTGCAAAGCATTGTTAGGAGCAAGAGCAATAGAGTCAAGTTGTTCAACTCTAAAAAAAATTGTTAGGCAATTCAGATTCATAAGGTGCTCCTGCAATTTGGATAAATTGAACTCATATGATTTTCCATCAAATATAGTCAATATTTTCTCCTTCTTACAATCTATAATAGCACCACAAGTGTTCAAGAAAGGTCTACCAAAAATAATAGGACAAGTTTTACTAGCATCCTTACCTAGCACTAGAAATCCAGTAGGATATTTAGTTTTACCACATAAAACTTCCACATCTCTAACAATACCAATTGGTAAGACAATTTCTCTATTAGCAAGCTGAATAACCACATCAATACCCTCAAGATCACAAGAACCATTTTCATGCATATTTTCTTTATAAAACTCATAAGGAATAGCACTAGAACTTGCACCAATGTCACACAAACCATAGCAATGATCACCAATCTTAACAGAAAGCAAAGGAACGCTAGTTTTCTTAGGTCTATTTGGATGTGAGACAATATTAGAAGCATCCTCACAAAAGACAATATGTTCATCCTCTACATTTCCACAAACAAGGTCTTTTACTATTGCTACTGCAGGTTCAACAGTTATTTGTTCATCAGGTTCAATAGATTTCTTTATACTCTTGTTAACCACAGTAGCTACAATAGAGTGTTCTTTTACCTTACCAGGAAAAGGCATTTTCTCAATATAAGGCGCGGGCACAATAGAATTAATAGCATGCAAAGGCTTTATAAGGTGCATGGTACTTGCTCAACTCCTTTTTAGGAATATCAAGACAGGAGGCAAAGGCTTTAAGACAATTTGCAAAAATTTGAGAATCAAGACCACAAACAACACTAACATTATAGAAATCATCAGTTCCCATAAAATCTTTAATGCATTCATAATCATAATGTATACCCTACTTTCTACCTTTGTCAGTCTCCCATCCTTCAGTGTTATCTTGAATACGGTCAAGAAGATCCCATTTAGCTTCTTCCTTCATACGTGTGAATGATCCAGAACAAGAAGCATCCAATAAATCCTTATCATGAACAGAAAGCCTTGCATAAAAATTATTGATAAAAATATTGCTCGGGACCTCATGAACGGGGAATTTAAGCATTAATAACTTCGTTCTCCCCCAAGCTTGGGCAATACTCTCTCCATCTTTATGAATCTCACCAGGAGGATAGAATTTAGAATAAAAGAGAGGTACAATTTCCTCCCATCCAATAGATTCACCATTCCTCAGTAATTTAAACCGTTCAGCAGCTCTCCCTTTCGGCAATAAAGAGAATAATTTGCTCTTAACTTGATCCATTGTAATACCTGCACACTTGAATAACTCGCATAATTCATGTATAAAGAGCAAATTATCACCGGGACGGACAATTCCATCTCCCTAGTACATTTATCCATAACATGTCCAACAATTTTCATAGGTATTTTATAAGGATCTAATAAAGCAGATGATGGGTCACCTACTACCCTAGCAGTAACGATAGAAGTACCCCTAAACAGAGAACCAAAAGAATTCTTCATAATGAAATAAAACAACAGACAAAAATAAAAACAGCACTCAGCGTAAAAGTTTGTCTTACTAATTCCACTTACCAATAGCGCTTCACTCCCTGGCAACGGCACCAGAAAATAGTCTTGATGACCCACACGTATAGGGGGTGTATCGTAGTACTTTCGATAAATAAGAGTGCTGAACCCAACGAGGAGCAAAAGGTGTTGACTAGCAGGTTGGATAGAGAATTTAGTGTAAACACTAGTAAACAGGTTTTTGGTGGTTTTGGATATAGCTCATAAATAAAGTGCGAGTCAATAAAAGACGGTAAATATAATTGCAGCGAGTGGCCCAATCCTTTTGAGAGAAAAGGACAAGCTAGCTGTTCTACTTATGATTACCAAGCGTTCTCGAGGACACATGGGAATTTCGTCAAGTGTTTTCGCTTCATATGGTTGATTAATATTTATTGTTTCGATAAGTGTTGTGTGGGTGAACTTATGATAATGCACCGCCCAACTAGGACTAATAAATACTTGTGATTATACCCATCGCAAGCATACGCAAATACAAGAAAGTAATTAATTGTCGTGGTGGTGTCACTGCAGATGCCATAGGATGGCTAAAGATGTGGGTACGATGGACGCTGGAGGCGCTCGGGGAGGGATCACGCAGCGAGTAGCCGCGTGAGTATGAATCTAGCACTGCAAACAACAGGATCTACCCAGGTTCAGGTCCCTCGTGTGGAGGTAAAACCCCTACTCCTGCCTTTCTCTCTTTGTATTCGTGTCTCACCAAGTAGCCACAGTACAAGTTTTAGCTTACAACCGAGTAGCCACTCTTCTCCCTAGGCAACTGTAGCCCCTCGTAGTGTCGTCCCTCGCGCAGGAGGAGGCAGGGCACCTTATATACTGGTTCCCAACCGGATACAGCCAAGATGTCGACATAGTGTGCACACTGTACACTTCCAGCTTCCCGCTGACAGCTTTGGCTTCCAAGTTTGTCTCCGTGTGGAAAGTCGTTGTGCAAAACCAAGAAGCTGATCTGTTATCACTGACACTGTCACGGGGTAGGCCCCCCTAACCTGCGACGCCCTGCTGACACACTGGCGCGGATAAGCACGCGCTCTGCAGATGAACAGTGCCCCAGTACGGACCCAGGATATGCGGGATTCTGTGTCAGAACGGCTCCTTTGACTTCTGGCCCGAGTAGGAGACCGCCATTTCTACTCGGACCACTTCCTCTACTCGGAGGAGAATAACTTCCTTGATTCTTCCTTCTGGCCATCAGCGTGTACGGCCGAGTAGCAGTCGACCGGGTAGCGAGTACCGGGTAGCCAGCTACTCTGCCAAACGTTTCTTCTGATTTTGCCCTTTGCACTTGCCTTTACCCTACTCGGGGGTAACCCCCCGACATTAATATAAATCTAACCACATCCTTAAAACTCTGGGATCCTACACTCCGTTGTGCATTGGTTTCCTAATGGGGTTTATATTTTTGTCACTCTGCCAGCTTAAAACCAATATTGCCTTTGAGCCTTAGGTTGCTGAGTAGAACCTCCGAGTAGCCCCCTAATTCTGGCTCAGGTCTCTTCTCTCCCGAATAGGACTACTTCTCTTCTCTGTCGCCGAGTAGAATGACTTCGCGGAATTCCTGGAGAGAATCTCGGCGTGGCAGACCAAATCCGCCTTTCCGCACTGCAACTGGGCACGTGTCATGTTCTCGTACCCCCGACGCCTCGGTGCCCGGGATATGGCAGGCCACGCGCCCATCACTGCGGCCTGGGCCCACCGGCCCGTTAGGTCACATCAAGTGCAGTTATCACCCACGATCTTGACGTGGGATCGATTGCGGCCGTTACGCGCGCAAATCGCGCTGTGTGCGTTTCTAACCGGCCCACACCCCACGTCGCACGATCTCTGCGCACAACTGATCCCACTAGCGTTACTGGTAACGGCTATCCGAGGGGAGAGATAAATACCCCCTCGGTAACTCCTTCTTCCCCTTCCTGCTCCCATTCTCTCCTTGTCTCTTCGCATCTCCGCCGCCACAGAGCGCTCCGCCGCTGCACATCTCACTGCGCCGCTGCTCCCTGCGACGCCGGAAGACTAGCGATTTCCACCAAATCTCTCACGAATCCACCGAATCTCCTCTTCTCGATGGCCCGCGACAACGACGCCCGCGCCGGGTGGGCTGGATCCGAGGTCACGGCAGACGACTGCCAGTGGCTGGTGAACACCCGCCGGGTTCCCGCCGGCGTGCGCTGCAGGCCCTCAAACGGCGAGCTCGTCCCCACTCCGGAGGCGGACGAGTTCGTCGTGTTCCTCGCTCACTTCAAGCGAGGATTCGGGCTTCCCGTCTTCGACTTCTTCCGCTCCTTCCTCAACCACTTCGGCCTTCAGCCGCATCATCTTCCTCCGAACGCCATCGTGATGCTCGCCTACCACGCCGTGGTGTGCGAGGCGTTCTTGGGTGTGCGCCCCACGGTGCACACCTGGGCGCGCTACTTCTTCTTCAGGAAGCAGAGCGTGCCCAAGCCGGGTAGCACGGAGAGCACCCGTAGCATGACCAAGACCGGCAGCGCCATGATGCTGCAACGCGGCGGGACCAACCACCCGCGCACCAAGGGCCTCGACTCCGTGCGCAAGTGGCAGCGGTCGTTCTTCTACATGAAGAACGTTGCTGTTGAAGAGGGAGCGCCAATTGTGGATCGAATCCACCTCCCCAAGTGGACGAACACGGCGCCCACCCAACAGAATTGGGGATTCAAGCCTGCACTGGAAGGCGACATCAAGCAGATCAACCAGCGCCTTGCCCAGCTGAAGGATTTGGGGCTGAAGAGCGACGACCCCATCGCCTGCTGGATTTCCAGGCGAGTGCTCCCGCTGCAGCGCCGTGCGCACCTCATGTGCTACATGGGGGGCAACAGAGACTGCACACGGACGACCACGTTCGAGTTGAGCAACGCGGATGTGGCCGTCTGGGCGCGCTCGATCATGAGCACTGGCCTCACCGACAACTGGCAGTACGGCTTCGTGCCGTATAGCCGCACGAAGCCCATCGGACAGGTTAGTACTGTTATGCTTTGTCTTTGCATCATGATGCCGAGTAGACGGCCTTCCAGCTTAGGATGCTTAGTATTCGCATGATGTTCCGAGTAGAAACTCCCGCAAGTATCCACTAGGCTTCATGTGCTTTGTGTTTGCACGCCATGTTGAGTAGAGCACTTGCTAGTATCTATTAGGCCTTATGTGCTCTGTGTGTGCACGCCATGCCGAGTAGAACATTTGCTAGCATCTGTTAGGCCTTATGTGCTTTGTGTGTGCACGCCATGTCGAGTAGAGCACTTGCTTAAATATGCTTTGTGTTTGCATCCCGCCCCGGGTAGAGTTCCTTGTATTACTCAACTGATTTGTGTTGCTTGCTTGTATTTTCAGCACCTTGACCGCCAGCTCGCTGAGAACGAGGAGCTCCTTGAGGCCAACTGGGACCCAGACCGGACAGAGGACGACGAGACCGCCTACGACACCCAGGACACCCTCTGTGTCCCTCATGCCGAACAGCATGGTAAGCACCACGTCGATGCTTCCATTCGGGATTGGTCTGAGGATGATGAAGAAGGTGATTGAGCTTGCCTCTGCAGCTACGGGTAACGCTACTTCTTCTTCCTTT
The DNA here is from genome assembly GCA_028641055.1 of Alopecurus myosuroides. Classification (NCBI taxonomy): domain Eukaryota; kingdom Viridiplantae; phylum Streptophyta; class Magnoliopsida; order Poales; family Poaceae; genus Alopecurus; species Alopecurus myosuroides. The sequence continues at coordinate 117,936,167 of CM054061.1, forward strand.
CTGCTTCTCATCCGCTTCTTCTCTTCTATTCCACAGACGACGCCGACGCGGACGAGGAAGACGAGGAGGTCCTCGACGTCAATCCGGTTGCGGTGGCCGCCCCTACCACCCGTAAGAGGACGGGTAGCGGTGCTCAAGAGCCCCCCGCCAAGAAGCCGAAAGCCGAGAAGAAGAAGAAGCAAGTTTCGGGCCGAAGGCTACCCCCTTCCCGCAAAGGGTAAGTAGTTTCCCTCCTGTTTACATCTTGTCAACACTCCCTGGTGTTTTCCTTTCCCTCCCCTTTTCTGAACTCCTTTTTCTCTTCAGCGCTCCCTTGGACGCTGATGCTGCTGCTGCCTCCTCCAAGTCCAAGAAGAAAATACCCGTCGACCCCGAGTCGCTCATCAATTTTGATGAGGACGAGGAGGAACCTGCCGCCCGGGATAGGACGCGTGAGTCCTATCCCGCGAAGGAAGAAGGCACCAACGCCCAGGACACGGGCGCTGGCGCTCAGGACATGGACACGGAGCAGGAGGCCCGCGCAGAACCAGATGCGCAGGATGCTGCTCAAGATGAGACCCCACCTTCTCCTCCAGCTGCCTCAGCTGGGGAGAAAACCGACCAAGACGCCGAGTACGAAGACCGTGCTTCCCTTGAGCAGCATGAGGAGAACCAGGAGCAGCCGGAAGCAGAGGCTGCTGTCCAAGATGACCCTGCGGCCCCGCCGTGGGTAGAAGTAACAGGAGATGCACAATCAGATCCCGCTTCCGAGCAGCGGGTTGAGACAACTGCGGTGGAACCGAACCCGCCGAGCCAAGCGCAGCCAGACGCTGCGCCGGGTAGCCAGCCTCAAGTGCCGCCTACCCCGCAGGGTGCTCCACCCACAGCCCCAAGCTCTCCGCCGCCCGCAAAGAAGACTAAGACTGCACCGAGCCCTCCAGCCAAACAGGTCACCAAGAAATCAGATGCCGCCAGCAAGCAGGCCACCCAGCCTGACGCTCCAGTCCGCAAGAACCCTCCGCGCAATGCTGCGCTGGACTCTGCCAAGATGCCACCACCTAAGCTACCTGTGAAGCCTGCTGCGCCGACCGGGCAGCTCACTATCGGCGCTACAGGCAGCTCGGCAGGTGCAGCTGCGGGATCGAGTGCTCAGGAGCCGCCCAGCTACCTGCCCTACATGTTGCAGATGAGCAAGCAGCATAACATAACTCTGAGCAAAACCGAGCAGCGGCTTGCTATCACGAAGGGCAAGCAGGCCACGGCGGTGGACTCCAAGCTGCCAGCAAAGCACAAGCCCATCTCGATCTACTCGCGGGAGATACAAGAGACTGAGGTGGTGTCCCAGGGGCTTGAGCAGATGATCGACCGGGTAGGCTTCATCGAAGCGGAGTGGAATAGCGAGGTCCTTGGCAACAAGACCTGGCACGGCCTGGCCTTGGGCACGCTGGACCATTGGCGTACTGACTGGAACAAGGCGGACATGGGGTACAATCCCATGACCATTTCGTCCACCACCAGCACGCTGGCCGCGAGGATGTATGTCCACCGCAAGGCCGCTGAAGATCTCGAACAGACCTATGCTGTAAGTTTTGTTTGCTTTTTTTCGAGTTGCGGTTTCTTGTTCCGAGTTGCGGTTTCTTGTTCTGAGTTGCAGTTTCCCTCCTTCTTCCATTCTTCTCTTTCTCCTTATCCATCATACAGTCCCCGAGATTTGGGCCTAGTAGACGGGTACTCAACCGAGTTGCCGTCTTCTCGGGTCGAATCTTCCAAACAATGTCTAACTCCTTTTCTTTCTCCTTTTCAGAATAGCCTCCTCAAGAGAACGACCCTTTACCGGTGGCTGCTCTGGAACCACTCCATCGCCAAGAGGCGCCTTGAGGCCCTGGAGGCTGAGCGCAAGACCGATGCTGAAATGGAGAAGGCGGCCCTGGATCGTGCCCTCCAGATTTCAGCACTTGAGAGTAAGCTTCTAGCTATTCGGTTACTGCGTTTTTTGTTTACGCCCGTATGTGCTCTTTGCTCTAACTCCTTCTACTCTGTAGGCAAACTTGAGACGCTGACAGATGAGCACAAACACTGCCACGTTTTCGTGGAGTCTGCTGAGAGCAAGATTAAAGAACTTGAAGGTGGGTTGCCGTCTTCTCGATTATTTTACTCCTTTCTTTTGACTACCCTGCTTATTGTGCCGCTTCTGTCCGCAGAAGAATACAAGAAGTTCCGTGAAGAGCATCTTGACTGTCTGAAACCCGCCGAGTTGAAGCAGAAGATTGCGGACCTAGAAGTAGAGTTCAAGACCAGACACCTCACCGAGATGGAACCGCTGCAAGTCAAGCTGAAGTCTGCCCTCCAGGACGCCATAGATCTGACTGCCGAGAAGGACAAGATGGAGGCAGCTTTCAAAGCCAAGCAGCGGGCCCTCGAGTTGGAGAACGAGATGCGCAAGAAGAGCAATGTGGACCTCATGAGCCAGCTGGCCGAGTTCCGCAAGGTTGAAGAGAAGCACATTGCGGACGAGGAGTCGTGGAAGAGGAAGCTGCAATCGCTACTCTCGGACCTGAACAGTAAGTTCTCACTCCTCTGCGCCTTCCTGTTTCCTTCTTCCTCTTTGTGTCTTGATTTGTATCTTTTCTCTGCCTCTGCCTCTGTTTCTAATCCTTTCTGATAGCATTTTCAGAAATCTTCCCCGACCTCTGCTCGGCTTGCAAGCCTGCGCTATCTAAGGCACAAGAATTCCGCACCGAGAAGGGACTGCCCACGGACACCAAGGCCTCGATTGAAGATAGCTTCACAAATATGCAGGGACAAGTTCAGCGTCTGAGGGGCTTGGGCACTGATTTGGCATCCACAGCCTTCAAGCTTCATGCGTTGTTCTGGCCCCAAGAGCCTTTGCCAAGAACCATCCGCGCGCTCGCCGAGAAGCTCAACGGTGTCAAAGCCGAATTGAAGAAATGGCGAGCATCCGGAGCTCGGGCAGGCGCCGACATGCTTCTACTCTTTATTTGCAGCTGGTATGGGAATCTCAACCTCAACACCATCCTCGAGATGCGCCAGGACTCAAAGTGGGAGAAGGATCCCGAGTGTGTGACTCGCCGCCAGGCAGTCACATATGAGATCACCTCCTACGCGGATACCGCGCGCTTCATCGAAGGCCTCACCTAGCCTGATACGGACGCGGAAGGCGAGGGTGATGAAGATGACGATGAGGAAACCGAGTCGGAAGACTTGGGCTGCTTTGAAGAGACGAGCGCCGAGAAGGGGAAGGGCAAGGCCGTCGCGGGTAGCGACGAGGAGATCGAGAGCCAAGACGCCACCCAGGGTGTGGCTCCCGAGATGGGCTCATCTTCCGGCACGGCAGCCGGGGACACGGTGCTACCCCGCACTCAGTCTGATCCCATCTCGGTGGCCACCGCTACCTCAGATCAAACTGCTGCCAACCCTGAAGCGGACGCCGCCAACGCCAACTCGGAGAATACCGCTACCTCAAGCTAGCTCTTTCCTGCACACTTATGCTTTGAAACATTCATCAGATCCCTGGGATGCCGGGTGCAAATGTATCAAACAATTTATCTTTCCCGTTGTTACTCAGTTTTTATTCCACTTGATGTTTTATACTTAGCAATTTGAGCAGCTCTGGCTCGATGCCGGGTTGCGTTATCATGCGAGTCCCCGAGTTGCATTTTTCATCCACTCTTCCTTTTTATCTCAGCTCTTACCTGCAACTTGTTGCTTTTTTGGTATTCGAGTCACAAGAGTTCAAAGTTGGAGTTTCAAATACTTAGCCACTTGGAAACAGTCATAGTAACGCTACCCACCACATAGCCGAAAAAGTTAACAAAAAACAGTAAAAAACACTCTATTCGGTTGCCACACTCGTCCTTCCCTTTGCAATTTTTCATGTGTTCATTGACTCTTTGGCTTGTTCTCTGGCTTGCCATGAAGCCGGGCTGCGGACAGCAGCAGAGTCGCAGAGTGTCCGGTGAATATAAACACACTACTTTGTATGCTTTTGAAATTCTAAGCGTAGCAACCGAGTAGACAAAGATACAGCAGAATAGAAACACTTAGAACAATTTTGGACGAGGGCAGTCCCCGAGTTCAATTTCAGATTGCAGAATAGAAGTTTAACTCGGATAAGAGAGTACATACACACTTTTTGCTCATGAATGAAAGCGACAAAGTAGAGCTACATTCCAGGGGCGTTTAGATTCCTCCCCAGCTTTATCCGGCCTGTTCTTCTGCGACGGTTGCGCATCTACAAGGTAGTACGCGTCATTGTGTAGAGCCTTGCTCACAATGAACGGCCCTTCCCACGGAGGGGATAGTTTGTGCATCCCGGCTGTGCGCTGCACAAGCCTAAGGACCATGTCTCCTTCTCGGAAAACCCTTGGGTTCACTTTCCGGCTGTGATAACGCCTCAAGTTTTGCTGGTAAACAGCTGAACGTGACAGAGTGAGCTCTCTTGCTTCTTCTAGCAGGTCAACGTCATCTTCTCGAGCTTCTCTCGCCTCCGCCTCAGTGTAGAGGGTTACTCGGGGGGAGTCATGCTCTAGGTAGATTGGCAACACGGCGTCAGCCCCGTAAACCAAGAAGAATGGTGTGTAGCCGGTTGACCGGTTAGGGGTAGTCCTTAGACTCCACAACACCGCTGGCAACTCGTCTAGCCAACACCCTGGTGTTTTCAGCAGCGGCTCAATCAGCCTAGGCTTTATGCCTGCAAGCACCATGCCATTTGCTCTTTCCACCTGCCCATTGGATGCGGGATGCGCGACAGATGCGACATCTAGGCGGATATGCTTATCTCTGCAGAATCTCACCATGGCACCCTCAGCGAAGTTCGTGCCATTATCCATGATGATGCTGTGCGGGTAGCCGTATCTCAGGATCACGTCCTTCAGGAAACTCACAGCAGTAGCTCCATCACACTTCCGAATAGGCTTCACTTCAATCCATTTGGTGAATTTATCAACCATGACCAAGATGTGTGTCATGTTGCCTCTGGCCGGCTTGAAGGGACCAACCATATCCAGACACCAGACGGCAAATGGCCAAGTGATGGGAATTGTTTTCAACTCGGAAGCAGGCATGTGGATCTTACTTGCGAATCTCTGACAGCCGTTGCACTTCCTCACGATATCTTCCGCTTGCTTCAAAGCAGTGAGCCAGAAGAAGCCATGCCGAAAAGCCTTCTTGACTAGAGCCCGAGAAGAGGCGTGATGCCCGCATTCCCCTTGGTGTATTTCCACCAGAATCTCTTCTCCCTCTTTCGGTTCCACACAACGTTGCAGCACGCCAGTGGCACTTCTTTTATGCAGCACTTCTCTGAAGATGGTGTAGCCCTTGGATCTTCTCTGAATCTGTCTTGCGGTAACCTCATCATCTGGTAGGGTGCCATCCTTTAGAAAGGATAATATGGGCATGGCCCAACTCGGCGTCTCCCGTGCGGGAAACACTGGTTCGTCCACATCCATTGGGACAGCCACTGCTGCGTCTTTTTCTGAGTTAGGATCGGCTCTCTGCAGCCCTGAACGGTTTGCAAGGACTTCTTCAAGGATTGCGACAGTCCCCGAGCTGAGAGGGGCAGTCCCCGAGTAAGGAGGAGCAGTCCCCGAATAAGGAGGAGCAGTCCCCGAGTAGGGAGGGGCAGTCCCCGGGTTGCAGACGCCAGTCCCCGGGATGGAGACTGCAGTCCTCGGGTCCTCTTTTGCACCTTTCCAGTCAATCTCCATTGGAACTGCTTCTTCATTAGGCAGAGAAGGAACGAAAATGGACTCCGAGTTGGGGGATGGCTTGATGGATGGCTTTATCAAATGCTCCAAGGAAATCCCCGCCGGGATGTACTGCCGAGAAGACCCCAACTTGACAGCTCATCAGCTGCTTCATTCTCTGCTCGGTGAATGTGTTAGAACTCGCAACCTTCAAAGAATCCTGTCATGGTTTGGACCAGAAAGCGGTATGATGCCATGTTGGCATCCAGAGCATCCCAAGTGCCAGAAACCTGCTGCAGAACCAGATCCGAGTCGCCATAGCATATGATGCGCTGCACACCAACTTCCTTTGCTACTTTCAAGCCGTGTACCACGGCCTCGTACTCTGCGACATTGTTGGATGCCTTGAAGTGGATTTGCAGCACATACTTGAGTTGATCTCGCTTGGGTGACGTAAGCACCACGCCAGCACCAAGGCCCTCCTTCATCTTGGAGCCATCAAAGTGCATCTTCCAGTAGTTGGATACCGGAGTAGGAGGCTCATACTGCACCTCAGCCCAATCCACAAGGAATTCCGCCAGGATCTGAGACTTGATGGCTTCTCTTCTCGCATACACGGGAGCGTACGCGGCCAGCTCGATTGCCCACTTGGCTACTCTGCCACTCGCTTCCTTGTTGCCCATGATATCCGAGATGGGAGCTAAGCTCACCACTGTGATGGGATGTTCTTGGAAATAATGCTTCAGCTTCTTGGCGCCCAGATACACGCCGTAAGTCATCTTCTGGTAGTGCGGGTAGTTCTGCTTGGAGCTGGATAATACTTCACTGAGATAGTATACCGGCCGCTGCACACTTTTGCCTTCCTCTTCTCGCTCCACCACAATCACCACGCTGACTACCCGGTTGGTAGCGGCAATATATAGCAGCATTGGCTCCTTGGGTAGCGGACTAGCCAAGATGGGAGCGCTACCCAGCATTGCCTTTAGCTCTTTGAATGCCACATCCGCTTGCGGTGTCCAGACGAACTTGTCGCTTTTCTTCATCAATTGATACAAAGGCAGGGCCTTCTCGCCCATTCTGCCCAAGAAGCGGCTCAGAGATGCCAAGCAACCAGTGAATTTTTGCACATCCTTCAGGGATCTCGGCAAAGACATGCTCTCAATAGCTTTTATCTTTGAAGGATTGGCCTCAATGCCCCGACTGGATACCAGGAAGACGAGTAGCTTGCCAGCCGGGACGCCAAAGGTGCATTTACTCGGGTTCAGCTTCATCTTATACTTGCGCAAGTTAGCAAAAGTTTCCTCAAGGTCACTAAGCAGAGTATGTGTTTTATTCATTTTGATGACAATGTCATCTACGTACACCTGCACATTCTTGCCGAGTTGATCATGCAAGCATTTCTGCATGCATCTCTGATAAGTGGCACCCGCATTCCGCAACCCGAAACACATGACACGATAGCAATAAGCCCCGTACGGGGTAATGAAAGCAGTATTTATTTGATCAGCAGGGTTGAGAGCTATCTGATAAAAACCAGAGTAGGCATCTATGAAAGACAATAGTTCACAACCAGCAGTGGAATCGATCACCTGATCGATGCGAGGTAGCGGAAAAGTATCCTTGGGGCAGGCCTTGTTCAAGTCGGTGTAGTCGACGCACATGCGCCATGCGGTAGCGGCCTTGGGGTCCTCCTTTTTCTTTTCAACCATGACCGGGTTGGCTAGCCAATCCGGATGCAGCACCTCCATGATGAAATTGCTTATCAGCAGCTTGGTGATCTGGTCACCGATGGCCTTCCTTCTCTCATCTCCGAAACGGCGCATAGCCTGCTTCACTGGTTTGGCGTCAGGACGCACATGTAGCGAGTGCTCAACCAACTCCCTCGGGACACCTGGCAGATCCTCATTGGACCAGGCGAAGACGTCCCGATTCTCACGGAGGAAGTGGATGAGCTCGCTTTCCTATTTCTCCCCCAACCCGGAGCCAATGATGGAAACTCGGTCGGGAAACTCAGGGTCAACCTGGATCTTCTTTGTCTCCTGAGATGCCTGGAACGCCGTCCCGTGTTGGGAACTCGGCATGCCAGGCGCACCAGCTTGCGCGGATTGCGCCATAGCCACCACCTCGTACATCTTCTTCTTCTCGGCAGCAATCACCATAGACTCCGCCAGCTGAGAACCAGCAGAAGCACACTCCATGGACTTCTTGTAATCACCAGAGATGGTGATCACGCCATTAGGACCAGGGATCTTCATCTTCAGATATGCAGTGTGAGTAGAGGCCATGAATTTGCTCAGAGCCGGCCTGCCGAGTAGGGCGTGGTAGGGGCTCTGGTGATCAACCACCTCGAACTGTAGGCTCTCTGTGCGGCAGTTCTCCCTGGTGCCGAATAGCACGTCTATCCATCCTCGGCCAATCGGATTGCAAGAGACTCCCGGCACAATGCCGTGGAAAGTGGTCTTGCTAGGAAGCAGCATGTTCTCGGCCATACCGAGCTTCTCAAGCGTGTCTCTGTACACAATGTTGATGCTGCTGCCGTTGTCAATCAGTACCTTGCTGAACCTCACGTTCTTCTCAGGACCCAAGAAGGTAGGATCCAGCACCAAGGCGTAGCTACCCGGGCTGGGCATCACCTTAGGATGATCCGCGCTGGACCACGTGATCTCTTGGTTGCACCAATGCATGTAGTGAGGAACAGCAGGGATCACAGCATTGACCTCCATGGCACGCCTGTGCTGGGACTTCTTGTCAACAGGTTCAGAGGTGAAGATCATGTAGCTCTCGTGGTGCTCCTGGTACCGATTGCGGTCTCCGCCACCATTGTTGCCGTTGTTGTTGTTACCTTGGTTGTTGTTGTTGTTGTTGTTGTTGTTGTTGCCTCTGTTGTTGTTGCGGGTGTAGTAGTTGTTGTTGTTGTTGTTGCGGTAGCCATCGTTGTTGAAGTGGCGGTTGGCTCCTAAAGCCACCTGGTTCACATTCTCTCTTCTCGGGAAGGCTGGAGGCCGAGCAGCGGGTGCGCGAGCAGGCTGCACAGCGGCATTTGCGGCTGGTAGAGGAGGAGGAGGGGGCAGGCCCTCATTCTTGATTTCTTCCCACCAACTGCATTGCCGAGTAGTGTGGTTGGCGGGTCTTGCGGGATGCCGAGTGTGGAAGCTGCACGGGCCATCCTCCATGTCCTTGAAGACAAAGTTTGGTGCCGGACCCGAGTTGCCGCTGCCCTGCTGGGAAGCGCTGTATGGATTCTTGTTGCCTTGGCCCTGATTCTGGTTCTGCCCGTACTGGGCTCCAGCAGTTTTTGGCCTCTGGCTACTCCCAGCTCCAGTAGCCACAGCATTCACCTCCTCAGGATCGTACCGGGTATCAATCCGGTCACCTCTGCGCTTGTTGCGGAACTCATTGCGCTTGCTGGTGTTGATGTTGTAGTTCCTTCTCGGCTCAGCAGCATCGAGAAGAGGCTGAGTTGGGTCGCCGAGTGCGTACTGATCCGCAATCCGGATGGTCTCAGCGAGAGTACTCGGCATCTCCCTCTGGAGCCTCTGCCACAACATGCTGCCGTGCCTGCAGCCCTGCGCAAACCAAGTGATGGCCTGGGCCTCATTCACACCCTCACAGGTGTTCCTCAGAGTACTCCACCGGGTAAGATACTCTCGGTCCGTCTCCTCTTCCCGCTGCCTGCAAGCGGATAGCTGTTGCGGCCTATTCGGCCTCCGGTAGGTGCTGGTGAAGTTGCTGACAAATGCCTCCGCGAAGTCAAGCCAGCAGTTGATGCTGTGCTTGGGCAGATTGTTGAGCCAAGTTCTTGCTGGTCCCTCGAGCATCTGCGGGATGTATCGCACGGCCCATCTCCGGTTGCCGCCTGCAATGTGCACAGCTGTGACATAGTCATTGAGCCAATCTTCCGGCTTGGTGCTGCCGTCATAGCACTTGGTTCCCCTAGCGAGCTGGAACTGCTTCACGGATGGCTCCGTCATGATGCGGGGGCCAAAGCATTCTGGGCCAGGCGGCCCCTTGCTCTCGAGTTGCGCGGACAGGCTGATTCGGTCCAGCTTGTGCCTGGCATCAGTGGGCTCCAACACACGCTCACCCACGCGATCCAAGATGTCATAGCCAGCCAACCCCATAGCCGAGTAGCCATCATCATATCTGTCCACCTGCACAACTGCAGGCTGCTCCACCGGGTTGGCGGCTGGTGCGACTGCACGCGGCTGTTGCCTCTGCCGAGTAGGCTGAGCAACCTGATGCCGAGAAGGACCTGGGCGATCTCCATCTCGCGCCTGGCTTTGAGCTTTATGGGCTTGATAGCCTGCTCCTGCAGTGTTGTGTTTTTGACCGGACTGTCGCGGCACAGCATGCTGTTTCGCGGCGACAGCCAGGTCGTACACCTGCATCTGCCTGTCTCTGCCGGAATGCCCACTCCGATCCCTCTCGCGGCTGGGATGCGGTGATGAGGCCTGATCGTTAGATCTAGCCGCATGCGAATGCACCACCTGAGAAGCTCCAGCACCCGGGTAGGCTTTCCGGAACTCCTCGTTCTGCCTAGCAGCCTCTAGCACTAGCTCATTGAGCCTCTCCTGCTGCCTAACGCGCGCGTCGCCAGCGAGATGCGGCAACTCAGCAGCCACAGCCTCAGCTGCTCTAAGTGTTTTGGCGGGGGTGCTGTATTTGGGTCTGGTGGTGGCGGTGTTTTCGCTAGCGGCTTGGCCAGCAGTTTCACCAACTGCTGCCATCTCGGTGCCTAGGTTGCGGCGCGTAGCGCCTGCCTTGGAAGGCCTCCTCACCACTGGCGTAAAGCCGTGAGCTCGGTTGTACTCGTTCTGGTCCAGGTTCAGCTCAAGCCTAACCTTATCCAGCTCCGCCTGCTCGGCGAGCAGCGCCTGGCGCTGCTGGTCGAGCTGCGCCCGCATGGTCATGAGCTCGAGCTCGGTGGGAGGCGGCATGCCCATCCGCACGGCGGACGCAGGTATCGTCGGAGTAGTGGAGGGGGGAAGGTTGCAGTCCTTCTCGTAGGGCTTGTGGGTCTTCCCGCCAGCACTCGAGCCAGCGAGATCCTCGATGACGCCCGCGGCAGCAGCCGCGCCCTTCCCGGCATCAGCAGCAGGGCCGGTCATCATCACCTCCACGCTGTCCGCAGAGCGGCCAATCGGCCTCCCGCGTGCGGCGATGACAGCAGGGGGATCTTCCGCGACATGCACCTGCTCGGGGTACTCGCGGCTCGATGACGGTGGCGATGTAGACGAGGTGCGAGCCGAAGGAGAGCACCGAGCCGCCCTCCGGCATGGCCCTGCCGCCGAAATCACCGGCGTTGTCGATGACGAAGTCAAAGGAGCCGAATCTGTGGACGAGGCCACAGACGACGCGCTCTCCAGTAGCAGAAATCGATCCCGTCCGAGCGGAAACTGCAACCAGCGCCGCTGGTTGCCCCACGGTGGGCGCCAACTGTCGTGGTGGTGTCACGGCAGATGCCATAGGATGGCTAAAGATGTGGGGACGATGGACGCTGGAGGCGCTCGGGAAGGGATCACGCAGAGAGTAGCCGCGTGAGTATGAATCTAGCACTGCAAACAACAGGATCTACCCAGGTTCAGGGCCCTCGTGTGGAGGTAAAACCCCTACTCCTGCCTTTCTCTCTTTGTATTCGTGTCTCACCGAGTAGCCATAGTACAAGTTTTAGCTTACAACCGAGTAGCCACTCTTCTCCCTAGGCAACTGTAGCCCCTCGTAGTGTCGTCCCTCGCGCAGGAGGAGGCAGGCCACCTTATATACTGGTGCCCAACCGGATACAGCCAAGATGTCGACATAGTGTGCACACTGTACACTTCCAGCTTCCCGCTGACAGCTTTGGCTTCCAAGTTTGTCTCCGTGTGGAAAGTCGTTGTGCAAAACCAAGAAGCTGATCTGTTATCACTGACACTGTCACGGGGTAGGCCCCCCTAACCTGCGACGCCCTGCTGACACACTGGCGCGGATAAGCACGCACTCTGCAGATGAACAGTGCCCCAGTACGGACCCAGGATACGCGGGATTCTGTGTCAGAACGGCTCCTTTGACTTCTGGCCCGAGTAGGAGACCGCCATTTCTACTCGGACCACTTCATCTACTCGGAGGAGAATAACTTCCTTGATTCTTTCTTCTGGCCATCAGCGTGTACGGCCGAGTAGCAGTCGACCGGGTAGCGAGTACCGGGTAGCCAGCTACTCTGCCAAACATTTTCTTCTGATTTTGCCCTTTGCACTTGCCTTTACCCTACTCGGGGGTAACCCCCCGACATTAATATAAATCTAACCACATCCTTAAAACTCTGGGATCCTACACTCCCTTGTGCATTGGTTTCCTAATGGGGTTTATATTTTTGTCACTCTGGCAACCCCACAATTAGTAGCCAAATACACAATGCATCCTCCTAGGACCATAAAGGTGAAGTATCATGTAGTCGATGTTGACATGACACCACTAGAAGAATAGCACCACAACTGAAATATCAAACCACTAGATATTACGTCAACACAATTACACTACTAACAGCATGACTTCTCCCATGTCCTCAAGAACTAAACGAACTACTCACAAGACATCATATGGATCATAATCAGAGGTGATATAATGGAAAATAACAATATGTTCATAAAGTGTAAACACCGATAAATATCACAAGCATCAACTACTAACAAGTAATCCACACCGGGAAAGAGATCTAATGAAGAACAACGAAAAAGACCCCTGATTGTTACAACAGGATGAAGGTGGATGGTGAGGGTGATGGTGCTGGTGGTGATGATGATGACGATGATGATCTTGATGATACCCGGAGCGATGACGGTGACGATGGCGATGATTCCTCCTCTATGGGGAGGAATTTCCCCGACAGATTTCTCCCTGCCGAAGAGCTTTTCTCTCGGCGGAATATTTCTTCGATGATGTTCTGGCTCTGGCCCCCCTCTGCCTGCCTTCTTGGCTATCTTCCTCCTTGGTACTTCTAAGATCTCTCCGGTATCCCCCCTCTTCTTTTGATCCTCTGAAATATGGTATCTCGATAGTGCTTTTTTCCATCAGATTTCCGGTCCCGCTGTTTATTTTCCAAAAAATATAAAACATGCAAAATAAGAGGAAATAACATAAGTGATGCATTATAACATGAAATATATCGGTGAATAATAGAAAATAACAATATAAATACTGATACAAAATGGACGTATCAATGATCATAAAATTCAACAAGGTAATCATTGTTATTAAACCTTCGTTAATTCTAAATTGTTAGAATATATGAATCGTTAAAATTAACGTTATTTCATAATATCAATAATTTTAGGAATGAAGGAAGGTATAATATTAATGGTAACATTCGATTCTATGTGATTTGATCAATACGATAGGAATCAAGTTAATTTTAGCACAAAATATTGGTGTGAGAATCTGTTCAACACATTGTGATACACAATCATGTGGTGACATGAATATGCACTGCAGTGACACTTTATCATGATAAACTCTGGTCTTAGGATAATCTTCTAAATGTGTAATATTTAGAGTATGTTGTTGAAATTAGTTAACACTCACGTTAGAAAGCAAATCATCTGGAATTCGTGTAAAACAATATCATGAGTATAATGCATAATCGTTGGTTTATGTAATTATATGATAATGAGAGACTAAGAAAGAAAAATTATTTGTGGAATTCATAATTTTTTATTTGAATATGTCTTCAATAACCAAATACCAATGATGGCACGTGTATTGCTGATGTTTGATGTTTAGTGAAAAATGTTTTTCACTAGAAGTGTTGTTCGAAGAAAATCTTGGATAAGGTGGAGATAGTGTCCTTATATGTCAGAGTAGCGCAACGGAAACATCCCGGAAACGATAACTCAACAAGTTGAAAATGAAATGAATGATGTAAATCATATTTCAAGAAATATTTTCAAGTGGTTTTCAAGAATACTTTCTTTCATGTCGCAAAATATTTTATGATACACCTACGAACTACAAAATTGATGATTTCATATATGAAACATAACTATGAGTTATGAATCCGTGAATTAAAATTATATTTGAGATTGCTAAATAATTTTTATTTAAATTTCAATAAAGTAATGGATATTACTTGACCTTCTCTATAAAAGTTAATTGAGAAGAATAAAAATTTTAAAGTGACTAAAAACTAATTTTGTTATAAAGATTGTCTTGGAAAAAATTAAAGTATTAGCTACTTAAGAATGTAGACATGCTTAAAGTCTAATGGATTTTGTATTATAAAAGTGTTGATACATCGTATAATGCAATTTTCGATTAAAGGTTAAAATTATTGAAAAGGACTTGCATGCAATTGAGTGGGAGCTGTTAGGCTTGTCTAATAATATGACCTTTTGTGTGGGAGCTGAAAGGCTTACCTAATCAAACTGTGAATGTCATATTTAAGTGGGAGTCTGAATCGTATGGTTAGTACCATTGGAATAATTAGAAATAATTATGTGAAGTTGATTAATTAGAGCCGAGGTGTTCTATATTAAATTCTGAGGAGTTATAATAAGAGAAGCCAATAAATATGGTCTTCATTGGAATTCTGTTTATAAAACTAACCGTAGCAAACCAATAAAGAATGTCTTGATTGGAAAGAAGGACTACATTATAAATAGTTGAAAGATATGTTGTATGTCTGTGTTACATTCAAAGTAAACAACATATGAAAACTATGTTATATATGCTCGACGAAATGTGGCCCATATTATTATGAAGAATAAATGCTAAAATGAATTTGGTAAAATTCAATAAGCATTAAACTTAGGAGTATATACATATATTTGAGTTTTGGGAAAGACTGAGAATATATGTATTTTCAAGTTAATGTGAGGTGGTAAATTTAACAATTGTTATGTTAGATACTTTCACCTGAAAGATTGAAAAAGAATGGGGTTGAAAGGAAAAAAGGGTGTCGGAAACATCAGTATGATGCATGATGAAAGGGGTATTAGCATATGCAGTAATATGAGAGTATTTCCATACTCAAAGAAAATAAATATGTTGGTAAAGAAAGGTATTTCTCTGGCTAAGTGTGTTTTTGTGTACTTGATGAAACAAGCATAATCTGAAAGGATTATGGAACACCATGAAACATAAGTCTCACTTAGTTACCAATATATATTATTATTCTTATGTTGTGAAGTTGAATGACACCATTGGTTTGCAAAGAATTTACGGTACTGGGTTGTGCAGACCGATGATACTTCCTCTTCCATGAGCAAGCATGAATCAGAAACACTTATGTGTGATATGATGTGGTAAAATGCAGCTAGTTTATTTGTACTATAGTGCAAGTGGGAGACTGAAGGAGTTATGCCCTAGAGGCAAATAAATTGGTATATATTATGCCATAAATCATTAAGTTTATAGTAGTTTCATATCATGCTATAGTTGTATTAATAGGAACCGATCATACATGTGTGATATGTAAACAACCAGAGGTTTTCAGATAACCAAATTTCCTATTTAGCCTCTACGATGAACTTGTCTGGGCTATTGATGATCGTAGATTTCACGATCATGTGACACTTATGTCTATAGACAGGGGCTCATTTTATTGGGAAAATGAGATGATGAACATACCCTTCATATACATAAGTATTGTGACGCGATCGTATTATGAAGTTCCTAGTGGCAGTACTTAGAAACATACACCTTAATCCTCAAGACCGTGAGACTTCATTTAATTGCTATCTTCGAGGTTACTTTGAGTGCATCAAATGTCACACCGTGACAGGGTGATTATAAAGGTGTACTTGTGTATTCCAAAGGGATATATTGAGGCGTGTTGTCAACAACGGGATTCGTTCATCCACGTAATTGAGAGATACTCGGGCCCACTCGGGGAGACTTCATCCAATATCCTTCAGCGTGTGACTTAGTCATGGGGATGAAGGATCATGAGAATGAGTTAAGAATCTTGTCGGTAACGAGATTGAACATGGCATAGGAATGTCAAATATCAAATCTCGGACAAGACATGTATCTGAGAACGAAAGGAATAGGAGTCTATGTTAAGGTTCAACGATGATTAATTCGATGGCTGCACATGGGTCATTACGGATATCCAGGTCCCGCTATTAATCATTGACCAGGGAGGAGTCCCGGTCATGTCTGGAGTAGTCCCGAACCGATAGGGTAACACACTTAAGGGGGGCAATGTAAGGGATCGTTTATGGAATCATCACAGGTAGGTGGAGAAAGATCAGAATAGTTTCGAAGAGAGAAAGAGTATTACCAGAATGTATCGAAAGAGAAAAGAGACGCCAAAACTATTTCAGAGAAAATTAAAGCGGATACCGAAAGTGATTCGGCGTGGTCTAGAATGGTTTTCGCAGCCACGGGGATTAATTTGATATTTAATTATATATAAATTAATTAATTAGAATTATTTGATTATATATATTAAATTAAATATTAAACATAATTTAAATAATATGTAAATATATTTATTTATGAATTAAATATATTCACATATTTTTTTGATATTAAAATAATTATTTAATTTAAATATATTATTTAATTAAATATTAAATAAAAAAGGAGGGGAGGTGCGACCAGCCGAGCCAAGGCCCATGCGGCTGCCCATGGGTGGCCGCATCCCTCCTCCACCTCCCTCCCTTTAGTCCCATATTGGGAGGGGGAGGAGTTGGAATCCCCCCTCCACTTTTATAATGAGAAGAAGAGAAGCTTTTTTATTCAATTAAAAATTGGGAATTTAGCCAATTAATAAAACGGAAGAGCCATCTCTCTCCCCCATTTTCTCTCTCTCTCTCTCGCCCGCACTCCGTGGCCATAAAGTTTGGGTTGCGCGTAGGAGATTTCTCTCTACTTCGGTACGCTGTCGTGCTGGGGAAACTCTGATCCACGAGATCTAGTTTCCACAACCTCTATTGGGTATGAGATCGTAAAACATCGTCATACACTGTACGTGTTCGATACCTACGAGGCGCAACACTGGGGGCTCTACACTTCGTCATTGCACCGAAAGGCTGTCGGGAACTCGTCAAGTTCATCACGACCTTGAGGTCGGCTACCCCGTCTTCATCAACAACGCGTGTGCGGGGGTGTAATCCCCACGTATTGGTCTACAAGGGCATGTTACCGACTTACCGTAACCCCGCATTTACCATTTACTACATTACTTATAGATAGATCCTAACAAGTTTTGGTGTTCGCTAGTGGTAATTTCTTTAAATTTATGCTACGAAACCCTTCACACCATTGGCCTGCAGTGTTGACTAAAGAGATGGAATCAGTCCATCTCAGTAGATAGTGCAGATAAAGGAAATGGAAATCCTATTTTTATTAGGCCATTGAAGTAACCTACAGTGAGAAGACCACTAGAATTACACTAGGGATACATGAAAAGTTCAGTTGCAAAAAATGTCACTCATAGAGAAATTCAGTAAACAAATGCAACTAATTAAAGTGAAGAGCTACAATACTAGAGAGACTACACCTAGACTAATTACACTAAGATAAGTCCTAAACACTACATAATCAACTATAGAGCATGAACATACACATTCATAAAGTTTAGAGTTGGAAACCCTAGCTATAGAGAAAGTATGGATCCATAGAGACAGAGAGAGAGAATGAACCGAACAAAATTACCGCACTTTCATGGTCGTTTCTTCACAGACAACATGGCAGGGAATGTGCAACTCTAGAGGGGACACATAGAGGTCGAAGACCCCAACAACACCAAAGCAATGGCAACACAGGTAGGAGCCCGCGCCCGCCACAGACAGCACGGAGAAACACACCAACAATGCCCCGGAGCAGAGCACGACTGAGCCATGAATCACGGCAAGCACCAAAACTAGGTGGGGATTAGTGTTGCGCGAGTTTGCATCTAGTGAAGACACCTAGGTCGAATTGGACGGAAAGGTAGAGGGGAGCAAAGAGAGCGTCTTTGTCGCAAGAGCGAGGGTAATCGGGGTTGAACGCGTGGGAGATAGGGGTGAGCGAATGATGGGTGGGGCCGAGTTGGTTGACTCATGCATGTCCACTTAAGTGTATGGTCCACGTGGCAGAAGGGATATTTTGGTAATTTGTTAATTACCAATTAAATCCTTAATCTTTTCAAACTTCAGTGATTTTTTTAGAGAGTTCTATACACCCAGAATTCAAATTAAAATATTCAACACACTCCTAAATTTATGAGGAATTTTATAATACTTTTTTTGTTTCAAGTATTGAAAATCCTCTTTTAGTGAAAAATTCAAAGATCCTTAAGTGGAAATGATTTGAAAGTTTTAAATAAAAATTGTTTTCTAAAAAATGGTAAAATAGTTATAAAGTTCAACTATATGAAGTATTTGAACTTCAAATCAATTAAGTTTATTCCTCATTATAAATCGTTGTGAAATAATTGTTACCCACTAAATCGGAGAATGTGAGAAAAAATAATTAAAATAAAATTAAACGGTTTTGTAAGGGCATATCATTTGCATAATAACACGAAGTTGGTTTTTAAACATTGTCTTATTAAACAATGATGCTATTCTTCAAGCCCGAAATCCGTGAGTCACTCGAAATTTTAGATTGCACTTTATTTAGGTGTCAAAGAAAGTTTATTCTTTGACGACCCTTGATTAGTTTTCCAAATATTTTACAAAATGTCTTCTACTTTATTAAAATAAAATTAATTTACGAACGATTGATTGGTAGGCGGTAGAACCACGGACTGAATGTTGTGTTGGAGGTTCCATCGTACGGGAAGGATAGAATTAATAACAAGTATTCCATAACTTGTCAGACGCCGTATTTACGTGTTGTAGAAAGGTTATGGTATGGGCCGGAGGGGTCATAGGTATCTTATTTCTTACACATATTCTCAAATAAACTACCTGGTTGGGTCGTGGATGCAACCAACGTGCGTGGGAGCATCGTGTAAACTTCCCCCGGTAGGTCTGGTGAAGGTAGTGGTGTCTCGCTGGGTGATTAGATGGATCGAGGCCGTCGTTTTGCCAAGGATCGGGTTAAACAATTTCTCCACAAACCACACACCTAAGTGTGAAACTTGTATCAAAGCTACGGATACTTTCAGGGAAAGTGATGCATATCTGCGGTGTGTATAAAATAGCGAGAGTTACATCTATATTTCCAGAAGGAACTATCTTCACGGCGGGAAACAAATCTTAGCTGATTCTGAATCCCATGAGGCCTCAGGAATATAGTTTTTGCATCTAATACCAACCTTTTCAAGAAACCTTTTTCCAAAACTTGCATCATGTCTACGACCATTTGTCATGAAATTAGCCAGTGCATGAAAACCAAAACCTTTTCTTATCTGAACTTGCTGAGTAACGCTCATTACTCAACCCTTCTGTTGATCCCTTTCTTAGACTTTGAGGAGGCCAGCAATAATGTCAACAGTCAGAACATCGAAGGCCACGAGTATTACTTTTAAGCAACAGACCTATCTGGAGAAATCAAAGGATTCGACTATTCTCATATGGAGCAGAAGACAAAGCAAAAGAGTAATTAAGAGACTGTACTAGTATTAGAAGGGAGCCTAGTCGAGCAGCTCTATGATCTAAGCTATTGAGCTATCATGGTTCTCCTTTTTTGCAATTTCAAGTGTTTCGTCAACCCTCTCAAGTTGATTTTCAACCGTTTAATCTTTATCGTATGACTACGGAAGATTTTGAGGAGTTTATTCATTTTTTAGTGTAATAATAAGCAGTATGAACTACTGAACCCGTAATGTTTCTGTTGTAATACTATGAGGGATGTAATATTTATGGATACGGTCTTCCGTAAGTTTTATGTAAACGACTTGTGCACTACACATGAAGTGGTGTAGAGGGTCATCGCACATGTCTCTCTGTTATATCTTGATATGTGTATGAAACCGAGTTATTTTTCTTGATACCTTTATAAATCCTCCATGGAGCCATGTGTTAAATTGCATGTATCTTGTTGAATATTTATAATGTATAAAATGACTAAACTACTTGAATCCTTCGAAAGATCTCACGTAAAGTATTTATAAAATCGCATGAATCTCTAACAAATCTTGATATCTTTGAAAAATATTAAAACATGAAATTTCATAAAATAGTTTGATTAGCAACATGAATGTCCAAAAAAATGGGTGGTGACAAATAGGTCGGGGACTTCAAGACACATGGGATTCTATTTCTAGATAAATAATTGGATAATTTATTAAAGCCTGTTTTTTTTAGGTAGAAAAAAATCACGTGTTAATTTTTTAATGGTCTTTATAGTAGTATAAGTAGAACGAACATAGAAAAGGTAGGTTATTTTAGATTTCTCATATGTGATGAAATGCTAGGATTTTAGGTGAACATGAAAATATATTACTAAGTAATGCTATTACAGATTATCATATAGTATTTGTTGGTATTCAAGAACACAATGAAAGAATTTTCTCGGTCTTTATTAAATAGTATGATTGGGATATACACCTTTTATTTTCTTTGGGTTCCTTCCTAGGGTTATTTCAAGGGATCCTTATGGGTGTAAATAACGATAATTTTTGTGTCACAAACCAAAAGTTGGTAAATTCCATGTGAGGATGTTAGTTTAGAGTAAGAATGATAGCAAGTTTTCAAATATTATTTCTATCTATGGAGCTTCGGATGGTAGAAGTCATCGATCTGTCTTAGTAGAGTTGGTTTGTATTTTTATTTAATGCCCACCCCATGATTTATGGGGATGGGGTTATTCTTAGTTGAAAAGTTAGTGAAAGTAGAAGGACATAAAGTAGTTTAAATGGTATAATAGTTTAAATTATGTTATTTAATATTTGGAATAAAGGAAAGAGATATAGAAAGTAAAATGTCTACCGTCAATAAAATTAATAATCATGAGGAAAACCCTATTTCATAAAGTTGGATGCAGTAAAAATAATTCTTGGGATATTTTTTATCTTATATTAGGATGTGTTTTAGAGAACTATTTTACCTCTCTCCGTTCATATGAAGAGTTCTTCAACACAAAAGGTTGTAAATAAAACTTTTAGCTTGAGTTATACAGTTTTTTTTTTGAAATAATATAGATGAATTTGTAAGTAAAGTATGAAATTCTTTTTATCATGGTAAAGCCTTCTTAGTTAAATATAAATTTGAGCTAAAAGAGAAGTCATTTAAAAGGGTATAATATTAATTACATTTTTTATATGAAACAAAAAGTTATTCTTTCTGGTGCTATTGACTATATTTAGAAAGATAGTGGGAAAACGGTTCAAAGTATACGACCGGGATATGATATGTGGTCAATTATATTACATTATAAAGGGAAAACATGTTAAATGGTTTAGAACGGATTCTTTAACATCTTATTTCATGGCTAAGTCTAGTGTTAGAAAAAGAACATTTAAAATCACTTCTCTACATCTAGATGATGGTGTGGTTGAAGGAGATGATAATATTTTGAAGTATAATGCTAATTTCTATATAGAGTTATTTATTCCAATAGAGAATAATACTCACATTTCCTTAGAATTCCTGTAGATATGGTCAAGAATAATTTAGATAGATCTGGCTTATAAAAGGAGTTATCTCCAGACTTATTATTATTATTATTATTATTAAGATGGCAGCATTTCAAACGAAACACAAAAATGCACTTAGCTAGATGTTTCCCAATTGATTTTTACCAGAGTTTTTTGCTATTTATTTTTCTGGACTTGTTGTTTCTTTTCAATGAGTTTTTACGTGGTAGATTGGATATCTCATATTTAACTATGGTAATTAAATTTGATGGCTAAATTTCCTGGCGCTGATAGAATATCGATTGTACAAACATATTTTCTTATTTAATGTCATTCTTTTAGTAAAGTTGTCAACGATAGAGGTATTTTTGTTGTTGTTGAGAAAACTATCTTCAATCTTTTAGTAGAGGTAGGAATAGTCTAATATAAAGTGGTAAAGTTGAAATCTTGCATGCACAGGGCAAGAAAGATAGATGATATGTGTTTTAAAGTCAAGTTTGGGAAGCCCTATGATAAAATCAATTACGACGTTAGATGTTTTTATAATGAAAGAATCTTCTAATAAATATACTAATTGGGTTTACAAAACTAGTAATACCGCAAAAAAAACTTGTAGTCGTGGTAAATGACAACATATACCCCTTTGACATTTCCTGCTAATAAATGTTTGAGAGGCAGGGCTTCCTCTCACCCATTCTTTTCAATATTGTTGCATACTAGAAGAATACTCCGCGCGTTGCAGCGGATGTCTCTTTAAAAAAAACTTATATAAACGAAATGGGTATAAGGTGTATGAAATATTCCATTATCAAGATTCAATTGATCATGTAATCGATATACTAAATTTAATTCACGTGAAATTGTTGTATATTTTGAGAAATAAATATTAGTGACATGGATAATTATATGGTTGAACAAAGATGGCATGGTTATGTGGCATGAACTACGTATTATCACTTTATTTTTTTGAAATTTAAAACCAACTATATTAAGCTAGTAAGCCGCCTCATTAAAAATCTTCCAGTCCCCTTAGGTGCCCTGGTAAGGAAAAGAGTGCGTATGAAACTTGTTGTTGAAAGTTACACAATGGTTACATCGTCCAAGAGGGGTTGCGGGATAAGACTAGAGGGTTCATCGACCCCGTTACAAGAAGATTTCGTGCTACATCCCTCCCTGGCTAAAAGGTCAGCTATACTATTACACTCCCTTTTACAATGCTTAAACTCAACCCTCCCAATAGAACCTGCTAAGGTGAAACATTCTGCATAGATCGTTGTTGCATCGTTCCAAATATGTTCCTCTCCTGAACAATATTGAACTACTTCAGCAGAATCTGATTCGGCTTCAATTGCATTGCATCCAATGGAATTTGGCTTCTGTAAGGGCGATGAATGGTACATTGGAATATATAATGTTGAGGCTGCCACGAAACCGCCTAGACTGTCCCTTATAATTGCACCAGATGCCCCTGTGTGAGTATCATCAAAGAATGCAGTGTCCACGTTGAGTTTGAAAAACTTTGCCTTCGGCCTCAACCATTTAATCCTATCAGGAGCCTGGTTATTATTTTTCCTGTTTGCATTGGCAACAATTGCCCTGATGGAGGTAGCACATCGTGTGGCTGGAGGAACAGTATCACCGCGTGCGACGCGCCGACTCGGCCACCAAATATACCAAGCCGTTGTGGCAGCTGTTTCTGGCAATGAGATATTTGGATAATCAGAACTAACTTTGTTATTCAACTCAAAGAGCTTGCCGAGAACTTCCGGGCCTAGTATGTTGCATATACTTACGTTACTAACATGACCTTCGAGCTGCAAAGCTGTCCAAATATTGCATGCCCCTTGGCATTGGAAAATCATATGCATCATATCCTCTGTGTGGTTCTTGCAAATAGGACAAAGGTCCGAATCCCCAATGTGTCGAGCAGCCAGGGTAGCTTTGAGAGGAACTATCTCATGCATAATCCTCCAACATAATTTTTTATTTTCGCTGGCACATTTAACTTCCAGAGAATTCTCCAAATAGGATTATTTAGTGCAGTTCCTTGAACTAAATTTCTGCAAGCTTGGCCTCTGAACTGGTGTCGCCATTCCAGATGGTATGTAGACCGAACAAAAAATAAACCGTTCCTATTTCCATGCCAAGCAATGAAATCTTCAAAATTATTTGTATCGAGGGGGATTTCCAAAATTCTGTTAGAATCCAGGGGGTTGAAAATGCTTCTAATTATTTCCTCGTCCCATTGTCCTGTGACCGGGATGATAAGATCACTATCTTGTGTCAAAACACAATTGCCTTTTGCATTAACACCTTCCCGTCCGGACTGCTCGGAACCCATGGATCTTTCCATATGTTGATGGAGGCACCACTGCCTACACGCCATATGTACCCTCTCCTGAATGTTTCTATACCCGCAGCCATACTTTGCCACGTGAAAGAAGATCCTGCTTTTGGCCCAGCACTCAAAATGCCACCTGATGGATAATATTTCGCTCTCAAGATTTGTGCACGTAGTTAATCTGGGTTAGTAATTAATCTCCACACTTGTTTTGCTAGCATCGCCAAATTAAAGGAGTGAAGATCCCTAAACCCCATACCTCCTTCCCTTTTAGGGAAACATAATTTCCACCACGCATACCAATGCTTTTTTTACCTTGGTCATCATCACCCCACCAGAACTGAGCAATAACATCTGTGATTTTTTTTGCATACCTTCTTGGGGAGTAGGAAAACAGACATTGCATACACTGGTATTGATTGAGCAACCGCCTTAAGAAAAATTTCCTTACCTCCAATTGAAAGTAGTTTTTCCTTCCAACCTTTGATCCTTTCCAAAACTCTCTCCACAAAATGCATAAAGCAATCACTTCTGTCATCACCAACTAAGGACGGGAGACCCAAGTATTTATCTGAAAGAGCTTCATTGTTGATATTGAGAATAACACACACTTCTTCCCTAGTAGTAACATCAGTATTTGGACTAAAAAATATGCTTGATTTAGCAACACTGATGAGCTGTCCCGAGTTTGCACAATAATTATCCAATACCTGCTGCAATGAGGTTGCATTTCTCATGTCTGCTTTCAAGATAATTAAAGAATCATCAGCAAATAAAAGATGTGAAACTGATGGTGCATTCCTGCACACTTTAATACCTTCTATGTCACCAACCTCTTCTGCTTGCAACAAACAACTAGATAACCCTTCTGCACAAATAAGAAACAAATAGGGTGATAGTGGATCCCATTTCCTGATACCTCTAGTGGGAATAAAACCCTCTATCTTCTGCGAGTTATATCTGATGGAATAGGTAACCAAAGTTACACATGCCATTACTAGCTCAACCCAAATAGGATGGAAACCAATCCTCAACATCATTCTCTTCAGGAAGTTCCATTCCACTCGGTCATATGCCTTATGCATGTCCAATTTTACCGACTTTGTTACCTTTTTAGTATGCTTGATCTTATGTATGCACTCATAGGCAACAAGCACGTTGTCTGTAATGAGTCTCCCGGGTACAAAAGCGCTTTGAGTCAAAGATATGATCTCCGGGAGAATTAATTTAAGCCTTGCCGCTACCATCTTCGAAATGATCTTATAAACCACATTGCATAGCAATATTGGGCGGAATTGTGATATCTCTTCAGGACTTTCCGTTTTAGGTAGTAAGAAAATGATGGTATCATTCCAACCCTGTGGAATCTTTCAGGAATTCACTGCTTGGAGAACAGCTGCAGTGATATCCTCTCGAATTAGGTGCCAGAATTTTTTGTAAAAAACCGCATGAAGACCATCAGGACCCGGGGCAGTAAAACCCCCAATACTAAACACCACATGCTTCACGTCCTCGGCTGTATATGGTCTTATCAGATTGTCATTCATCTCATCAGTAACCTTTGGGGTAACTTTCTCTAAAAAAAATCGATCTGTTTCAGCTATCTCAGAAGAGAAAAGATTAGAAAATTAATTCAAAATCAAAGGGTTTAGAGCAGCCGTACCTTCCACAAATTCACCAAATTCATCAATTTTTTTATGTGATTTCTCATTCTGCGAGCTGTAGCATATTTATGGAAGAAAGAAGTATTCCTGCCGCCGTTTTTAATCCAATTAGCCCGCGACCGCTGACACCATTTAATATCTTCTTGTTCTAATAAATCTTCAATCTGTTTAGCCAACATATATTTTTCATGCTCACTCTCAGGAGATAATGGGCCATGCATCAGTCTTTCAAGCTCCCTTTGGGCCGACCTCAATCTCTTCTTGGGTTGTTTCAACACAGACCGGTCCCATGTGAAGGGAATATGCCCGAGAGGCAATAATAAAGTGTTTATTATGTTATTCCTTGTTTATGATACATGTTTATTTCTCATGCAAGAATTGTATTAACCGAAAACATTAATACATGTGTGATTAATAAACAAACCATCGTTCCTAGTGAAGCCTCTCTTTTAACTAGCTCGTTGATTAACAGATGATCAAGGTTTCCTGATCATAGACATTGGATGTTGTTAATAACGGGGTCATGTCATTAGGAGAATGACGTGATGAACTTAGACCCTAGCTAAGTATAACAATACGATCAAGTCATTCAGTTTTGTCGTTATGTCTTACATTCGGAGTAACATTGTTCCTTAGACCATGAGATCATGTTAATCACTAATGCCGAAAGAATACTTTGATGACATCAAACGTCACACCGTAACAGGGTGACTATAAAGGTGGCATTAGATATTCGGAAAGTGTTAGTTGAAGCTCATGGATCAAGAATGGGATTTGTCCATCCAATATGACAGATAGATATACTCAGGGCCCTCTCGGTGATATCACATCGACACCGCTTGCAAGCACGTGATATGATCACAAGGATGTTATATCACGGGAACGAGAAAAGAGTACTTGTCGGATAACGAGATCGAACAAGGTATGGTGGATACCGATGATCGGATCTCGGACAAGTAATATATCGCGAGACAAAGGGAAATCGTTACGATGTTGAAAGGTTCACACGATCACGAGAGTCATCGTTGAATATATAGGAGTCATCACGGATCTCCAGATCCCTCTATTGATTATTGATCGGAGAGGAGTCTCGATCATGTCTATAATATTCGCGAACCGTAGGGTGACACACTTAAGGTTCGATGAAGCATTAGAGAGGATACAGAATACCGAAGAATATTTTGGGCAGCTCCGAAATTGTTTCGGGGAAAATTGAAATAGTTCAAGGGGTTTTTCGTCGAATGGTTGTTAATAGAATTAACAAAAGATTCGAGGTGCTGCATGAAAATGTTTGTTAATGGAATTAACAAATATAAATAAAGAAATAAAAATGTTTTATTTATTTATTTAAGAAAAACCTTTGGATTTTCTAAGTGGAAAATTAAGGAAATATGAGTGGGTGTGAGTGGGGCTTCCACTCACATGAAGAGAGGAAGAGGTGGGGGCACCCATGGCTGGACGCACCCCCCCCTTTGGGCTGCCTCCCCCTCCCCTATAGAAGGAGGGTGAGAGCCCCCTCTTCTTCACACACTTGCCCACTTCTTTTTTCCCTCCACCCGCAGCTCCATTCCATGGTCTCAGGCTTGGCGAAGCCCTGACCGTGGGATTCTTCACCACCACCACACCGTCGTGCTGCTGGAATTCGGGGGATCCTATACTTCCACAACCCGCTGGATTGAGGGAACGGAAGTCTTCATCGAGCTGAACGTGTGTGACCGATTACGGAGGCACCGCCGGATTGCGGCGCACTTCTTCTTGCTCGGGATCGGGGTGAGTACGACTACGCCAACACCGAGATCTTATCTCGTACCACTTTGAGTCTTCGAGGGTATGTCATCTCAAGACTCGTTTTCTCCCTGTTGTCTTTCATCTCATAGATTAGATCTTAGCCTTTATGGTTTATCGCGCGTAGGAAATTTTTTATTTTCTATGCAACGTACCCTTCAGTGGTATTAGAGCCGGATCTATGCGTAGATGAATTGTACGGGTAGAAAACATAGGAGTATGTGGGCGTTGATGATCATGTTTTTGCCTCTTTGAGTATTTTATGATCTTAGTGGCATAGTACGATGAAGCTGCCCTAGACTAAGTTTACGTGTACTATGTACGTGAGAATTGTCTCACTTGTGACTAAGGGGTGTCCGTTTCTCCTACTATAGTTAAGATGTAATCTACAAAGGGTTGTTAAAAAATATGTTTTATCAACGTTGTGGTTCTTGTACATAGGTATGAACGGTTCTATCCTCGTAAGCCCAAGCCACGTGAAATATGCAAAAATAAATTAGAGGCGTCTAACTTGTTTTCGCAGGGCATGTGATGTGATATGGTCAATGTTACAAACGTTATGTATGAGATGATATCTTTAGTAAATTATTGACATACCGGCTGGAGCCATATGGTTGTCTTATTTTTATGGCCTGTGTGCTGTATATCAAATCCATGTGATATGTTGTAATGGACAATCAATATGGAGGTGCCACGAACCTTGGTGCCACGCCGGTGGAATGATAGAGATCATACCATGATGCACAAGATGGAGATCAAGTGCAAGAAGGACCATATCATATCACATTATCCATGCATGTGATGTTTATCCTTTTATGCATCTTACTTTGCTTAGATCGCGGCGGTAGCATTATAAGATGATCCCTCTCACTTAATATCAAGATAATAATGTGTTCTTCCTTAAGTATGCACCGTTAAGAAAGTTCGTCGTTTCGAGACACCACGTGATGATCGGGTGTGATAGACTCAACGTTCGCATACAACGGGTGTTTTCAAGCCTAGCATGTACAGACATGGACTTGAAACACACGTAATACTACGTTTCTACTTGGCGAGCATAGCATGTACAGACATGGCCTCGGAACACGTAACCGAAAGGTAAAGCATGAGTCATATGGATGATATGATGAACATGTTGATGTTCGCCTTTGCAACTACACCGTCTCACGTGATGATCGGTTTCGGTGTAGTGAATTTGGTTCGTGTAATCACTAAAGACGACTAAGAGAGATGTTGTTTTTGAGTGGGAGTTCATGGGATAATTTTAGAATTAACTTGAACTTAATTTATCATAAACATAGTCTAAATAGTCTTTGCAAATATGTTGTAGATCATGGAACCACCAACCTTGAATTTTAATATGTTCACGGAGAGAGAGAAATTAGCGAACAATGGGAGCAACTTTACCAACTGGGCACTTAACCTGAGGATTCTCCTCACCGCTTGCTAGAAGCTCTATGTGCTTGATGCACCTCTAGGTGACCAGCCCGCTGATGATGCTTCTGATGAAGATAAAAATGTTTATCTGACTCAACAAGAAGACCACGGTATAGTTCAGTGCGGCATCCTCTAGGGATTAGAGACAGAGCTGCGAAAACGTTTCGAGAACATCACTGCATATGCCACAATGGGAGAATTGAAAATGATTTTCGATACCCATGCCGCAGTTGAGAGTTATGACGCTTCAGAAAAGTTATTTAGTTGCATGATGGAAGAGAACAACTCCGTTAGTGAGCACGTACTCAAAACTTATGCTTACGCTGATAAGCTCATATCCTTGGGAATATCGATTCCCATTGAGCTAGGGATACATCGTGTTCTCCAATCTCTGCCACCTAGTTACAAGAACTTTGTGATGAACTATAATATGCAAAGCATGAAGATGTCTCTTCCTGAGCTTCTCTCGATGCTTCAAACTGCTGAAGTGGAGATCAAGAAAGAACATCAAGTGTTGATGATCAATAAGACCACTAGTTTCAAGAAAGGCAAGAAAGGCAAGCCAAGGGTAAACTTCAAGAAGGGTGGAAAATCTGTTGCTGCTCCTGACAAGAAAACCAAGCATGGCCCTTAGCCTGAGACTGAGTGCTTTTATTGCAAGGGTACTGGCCACTAGAAGCGCAATTGTCCCAAATATCTGGCAGAAAAGAAGGCATGCAAAGTGAACAAAGGTATATATGATATACTTGTTATTGATGTATACCTTACTAGTACTCGCAGTAGCACCTGGGTATTTGATACTGGTTCGGTTGCTCACATATGTAACTCGAAAAAGGAGCTGCAGAATAAGCGACCATTGGCAAAGGATGAGGTGACGATGCGCGTCGGCAATGGATCAAGAGTTGATGTGATCGCCGTCGGGACGCTGCCTCTACGTCTACCATCAGGATTAGTTATAAACCTCAATAGTTGTTATTTGGTGCCTGCATTAAGCATGAATATCGTTTATGGATCTTGCTTAATGCGGAATGGTTATTCCTTTAAGTTCGAGAACAATGGTTGTTCGATTTATATGAATAATATCTTTTATGGTCATGCACCTGAGAAGAATGGTTTATTTCTTTTGAATCTTGATAGTATTGGTACACATATTCATAATGTGAATGCCAAAAGAATTAAGTTAAATGATGATATTGCTACTTACATGTGGCATTGCCGCTTAGGTCATATTGGTGTTAAACGCATGAAGAAGCTCCATTCTGATGGACTCTTAGAATCACTTGATTATGAATCATTTGAAACATCTGAACCATGCCTTATGGGCAAGATGACTAGAACCCCGTTTTCTGGAACCATGGAACAGGCGACAGACTTATTGGAAATCATACATACTGATGTGTGTGGACCAATGAGTGTATCGGCGCGTGGTGGATATCGTTATTTTGTCACTTTCACAAATGATTTGAGTAGATATGGGTATATTTACTTAATGAAACACAAATCTGAGACATTTTAAAAGTTCAAAGAATTTTATTGTGTAGTTGAATATCATTGTAACAGAAGGATTAAATTTCTACGATATGATTATGGAGGTGAATATCTAAGTTACGAGTTTGGCATGCATATGAAACAATGTGGAATAGTTTCAGAACTCACACCTGCTGGAACACCACAGCGTAATGGTGTTTCTGAACGTCGTAATCATACTTTATTGGATATGGTTTGATCTATGATGTCTCTTACAGATTTGCCACTATCATTTTCGGGTTATGCACTAGAGACCGCTGCATTCACTTTAAATAGGGCATCATCTAAATCCGTTGAAACGACACCGTATGAATTATGGTTTGGAAACAAACCTAAGCTGTCATTTTTAAAAGTTTGGGGATGCAATGTTTATGTGAAGAAGCTTCAACCTGATAAACTCGAACCCAAAGCGGAAAAATGCGTCTTCATATGATACCCTAAAGAAGCAATAGGGTACACCTTCTATCACAGACCCGAAGGCAAGATTTTCGTTGCCAAGAATGGATCCTTTTTGGAGAAGGCGTTTCTCTCGAAAGGTGTGAATAGTAGGAAGGTAGAACTCGACGAGGTTATTGAACCTTCTCTTCTTGGAATAGCGAGTAGCGCAGCGCCGAAAGTTGTTCCGGTGTCGACCCCGTCAGCATAAGAGAGAGCTAATGATCAAGATCATGAAACTCCAGAAGAAGAAACGACCGCACCTTGCAGGTCAACTAGGGAACGTACAGCTCCTGAACTGTACGGAGATCCCGTATTAAATTTCATCGTAGAGGGAGGTGATGACCCTGCGACGTATGATGAAGCAATGATGAGCCCAGATTCCGACAAATGGATTGAAGCCATGAAATCCAAAATAGGATCCATGTACGAAAACCAAGTTTGGACTTTGGTGGACTTACCCAATGACCGCAAGGCCGTTGAGAACAAATGGATCTTTAAAAAGAAAACTGACGTTGATGGTAATGTGACCGTCTATAAAGCTAGACTTGTCGCAAAAGGTTTCAGACAAATTCAAGGAGTTGACTATGATGAGACTTTATCACCAGTAGTGATGCTTAAGTCAGTTAGGATTATGTTAGCAGTTGCTACATTTTTCGATTATGAAATCTGGCAGATGGATGTCAAAATGGCGTTCCTTAATGGTGACATTGAGAAAGAGTTGTATATGACGCAACCCAAAGGTTTTGTTGATCTAAGGATGCTGACAAGGTGTGTAAGCTTCAACGTTCCATTTATGGACTGAAGCAAGTATCCCGGAGTTGGAACCTCCGTTTTGATAAGGTGATCAAAGGGTTTGGATTTGTCCAAACATTCGGAGAAGCTTGTATTTACAAGAAAGTGAGTGGGAGCTCTGTAGCATTTCTAGTACTATATGTGGATGGCATATTGTTGATTGGAAATGATATAGAACTTTTAAAAAGCGTAAAAGGTTATTTGAATAGTAGTTTTTCGATGAAAGACCTCGGTGAAGCAGCTTATATATTAGGCATCAACATCTACAGGGATAGATCAAGGCGCTTAATTCGCCTTTCGCAAAGTACATACCTTGACAAGATTCTGAAGAAGTTCAGAATGGAAGATAGTACGAAGGGGTTCTTACCTATGTTGCAAGGCAAAACGTTAAGTAAGACTCAATGTCCAGCTACAACAGAAGATAGAGAAAGGATGAATAAGACTCCCTGTGCTTCAGCCATAGGTTCTATCATGCATGCTATGCTATGTACAAGACCGGATGTGGCACACGCTATTAGTTTGACTAGGTACCAATTCGATCCAGGTTTGGAACACTAGACGGCGGTCAAGAATATCTTTAAGTACTTGAGAAGAACTAAGGATATGTTTCTCATATATGGCGGTGAAGAAGAGCTCGTCGCAAGATGTTACGTCCATGCTAGCTTCGACACTGATCCGGATGACTCTAAGTCCTATTCCGGGTACGTATTTGTTATGAATGGAGGAGCAGTAAGCTGGAGGAGTTCCAAGCAATCCGTGGTGGCGAGATCGTCAACAGAAGCCGAATATGTTGCTGCCTCGGCGGCAACACAGGAAGCAGTTTGGATGAAGGAGTTCATATCCGAACTAGGCGTGGTTCCAAGTGAGTTGGATCCAATGGTTATCTATTGTGACAATAATGGTGCCATAGCCAATGCTAAGGAACCAAGGTCTCACAAGAATTCCAAGCATATCAAACCCAGTTTTCACTCCATCTGTGAACATGTCGGAGATGGGGATGTGAAGATTTGCAAAGTACATATGGATCTGAATGTGGCAGATCTGTTGACTAAACCTCTCTCAAGGGAAAAATATGATCAACACCAAAACTCAATGGGTGTTAGATTCATTACTAAGTAATACAGATTATTGCCCCTAGTGCAAGTGGGAGACTGAAGGGAATATGCCCGAGAGGCAATGATAAAGTGTTTATTATGTTATTCCTTGTTTATGATATATGTTTATTTCTCATGCTAGAATTATATTAAATACCATTACGCCGTGGTGTTCCGGCAGGTGTGAGTTGTGAAACTATTCCACATTGTTTCATATGCATGCCAAACTCGTAACTTAGATATTCACCTCCACGATCAGATCGTAGAAATTTAATCTTTCTGTTACGATGGCTTTCAACTTCCCACTGAAATTCTTTGAACTTTCCAAATGTCTCATATTTTTGTTTCATTAAGTAAATATACCCATATCTACTCAAATCATGTGTCAAAGTGACAAAATAACTATCCACCGCGCGCCGATACACTCATTGGTCCACACACATCAGTATGTATGATTTCCAGTAAGTCTGTCGCCCCTTCCATGGTTCCAGAAAACGGAGTTCTAGTCATCTTGCCCATAAGGCATGGTTCACATGTTTCAAATGATTCATAATCAAGTGATTCTAAGAGTCCATCAGAATGGAGCTTCTTCATCCGTTTAACACCAATATGATCTAAGCGGCAATGCCACATGTAAGTAGCAAATATCATCATTTAACTTAATTCTTTTGGCATTCACATTATGAATATGTGTATCAATACTATAAAGATTCAAAAGAAATAAACCATTCTTCTCAGGTGCATGACCATAAAAGATATTATTCATATAAATCGAACAACCATTGTTCTCAGACTTAAAGGAATAACCATTCCGAGTAAGCAAGATCCAGAAACGATATTCATGCTTAATGCAGGCACCAAATAACAACTATTGAGGTTTATAACTAATCCCAATGGTAGACGTAGAGGCAGCGTCCCGATGGCGATCACACCAACTCTTGATCCATTGCCAACGCGCATCGTCACCTCATCCTTTGCTAGTGGTCGCTTATTCTACAGCTCCTGTTTCGAGTTACATATGTGAGCAACCAAACCAGTATCAAATACCCAGGTGCTACTGCGAGTACTAGTAAGGTATACATCAATAACAAGTATATCATATATACCTTTGTTCACTTTGCCGACCTTCTTATCTGCCAGATATTTTGGGCAATTGCGCTTCCAGTGGCCATTACCCTTGCAATAAAAACACTCGGTCTCAGGCTTAGGGCCATACTTGGTTTTCTTCTCAGGAGCAGCAACAGATTTGCCACCCTTCTTGAAGTCTACCCTTGGCTTTCCTTTCTTTTCTTTCTTGAAACTAGTGGTCTTATTGATCATAATTACTTGATGTTCTTAATTGATCTCCACTTCGGCAGTTTAAAGCATCGAGAGAAACTCAGGAAGAGACTTCTTCATGCTTTGCATATTATAGTTCATCACGAAGTTCTTGTAACTAGGTGGCAGAGTTTGGAGAACACGATGTATCCCTAGCTCAATGGGAATCGATATTCCCAAGGCTATGAGTTTATCAGCGTACGCAGACATTTTGAGTACGTTCTCACTAATGGAGCTGTTCTCTTCCATCATGCAGCTAAAGAACTTTTCTGAAGCGTCATAACTCTCAACTGCGGCATGGGTATCAAAAATCAAAAATGTAACGGGCACTTAACCTGAGGATTCTCCTCACCGCTTGCAAGAAGCTCTATGTGCTTGATGCACCACTAGGTGACCAGACCGCTGATGATGCTTCTGATGAAGATAAAAATGTTTATCTGACTCAACAAGAAGACCACAGTATAGTTCACTGCGGAATCCTCTATGGATTAGAGACAGAGCTGCGAAAATGTTTCGAGAACAACACTTCATATGCCACAATGGGAGAATTGAAAATGATTTTCGATACCCATGCCGCAGTTGAGAGTTATGGCCGTTGAGGCAAAGGGAAATCGTTACGACATTGAAAGGTTCACATGATCACGAGAGTCATCGTTGAATATATAAGAGTCATCACGGATCTCCAGATCCCACTATTGATTATTTATCGGAGAGGAGTCATGATCATGTCTATAATATTCGTGAACCGTAGGGTGACACACTTAGGGTTCGATGAAGCGTTAGAGAGGATACGGAATACCGAAGAATATTTTGGGCAGCTCCAAAATTGTTTCGGGAAAAATTGAAATAGGTCAAGGGTTTTTTGTCGAATGGTTGTTAATAGAATTAACGAAAGATTCAAGGTGCTGCATGCAAATGTTTGTTAATGGACTTAGCCAATATAAATAAAGAAATAAAAATGTTTTATTTATTTATTAAAGAAAAACCTTTGGATTTTCTAAGTGGAAAAATAAGCGAGCATGAGTGGGTGTGAGTGGGGCTTCCATTCACATGAAGAGAGGAAGGGGTGGGGGCACCCATGTCTGGACGCACCCCCCTTTGGGTTGCCTTCCCCTCCCCTATAAAAGGAGGGTGAGATCTCCCTCTTCTCCACACACTTTCCCACTTCTTTTTCCCTCCACCCGCTGCTCCATTCCCTGGTCTCCGGCTTGGAGAAGCCTTGACCATGGGATTCTTCACCACCACCACCCCGTCGTGCTGCTGGAATTCCGGGGGATCCTCTACTTCCGCAACCCGCTGGATTGAGGGAGCGAATGTCTTCATCGAGTTGAACGTGTGACCGATTACGGAGGCACCGCCGGATTGCGGTACACTTCTTCTTGCTCGGGATCGGGGTGAGTACGACTACGCAAACAATGAGATCTTATCTTGTACCACTTTGAGTCTTCGAGGGTATGTCATCTCAAGACTCTCTTTCTCCCCGTTGCCTTTCATATCACAGATTAGATCTTGGCCTTTCGGGTTTATCGCGCGTAGGAAAGTTTTTGTTTTCTATGCAACGTACCCTTCAGTGGTATCAGAGCCAGATCTATGCGTAGATGAATTGTACGGGTAGAACACATAGGAGTATGTGGGCGCTGATGATCATGTTTTTGCCTCTTTGAGTATTTTATGATCTTAGTGGCATAGTAGGATGAAGCTGCCCTAGACTAAGTTTACATGTACTATGTACGCGAGAATTGTCTCACTTGTGACTAAGGGGATTTCCGTTTCTCCTACTATATTTAAGATCTAATATACAAAGGGTTGTTAAAAAATATGTTTTATCAACGTTGTGGTTCTTGTACGTAGGTATGGACGGTTCTATCCTCGTAATCCCAAGCCACGTAAAATATGCAAAAATAAATTAGAGGTGTCTAACTTGTTTTTGCAGGGCATGTGATGTGATATGGTCAATGTTACAAACGTTATGTATGAGATGATATCTTTTGTAAATTATTGACATACCGGCTGGAGCCATATGGTTGTCTTATTTTTATGGCCCGCGTGCTGTATATCATATCCATGTGATATGTTGTAATGGACAATCAAGATGGAGGTGCCACGAACCTTGGTGTCACGCCGGTGGAATGATGGAGATCATACCATGATGCACAAGATGGAGATCAAGTGAAGAAGGACCATATCATATCACATTATCCATGCATGTGATGTTTATCCTTTTATGCATATTATTTTACTTAATATCAAGATAATAATATGTTCTTCCTTAAGTATGCACCATTAAGAAAGTTCATCGTTTCGAGACACCACATGATGATCGGGTGTGATCGACTCAACGTCGCGTACAACGGGTGTTTTCAAGTCTAGCATGTACAGACATGACCTTAAAACACACGCAATACTACGGTTCTACTTGGCGAGCCTAGCATGTACATACATGGCCTCGGAACATGTAACCGAAAGGTAAAGCATGCGTCATATGGATGATATGATGAACATGTTGATGTTCGCCTTTGCAACTACACTGTCTCACGTGATGATCGGTTTCGGTGTAGTGAATTTGGTTCGTATAATCACTAAAGACGACTAAGAGGGATGTTGTTTTTGAGTGGGAGTTCATGGGATAATTTTAGAATTAACTTGAACTTAATTTATCATAAACATAGTCTAAATAGTCTTTGCAAATATGTTGTGGAGCATGGCACCACCCACCTTCAATTTCAATATGTTCATGGAGAGAGAAAAAAGCGAACAATGGAAGCAACTTTACCAACTGGGCACTTAACCTGAGGATTCTCCTCACCGCTTGCAAGAAGCTCTATGTGCTTGATGCACCGCTAGGTGACCAGCCCGCTGATGATGCTTCTGATGAAGATAAAAATGTTTACCTGACTCAACAAGAAGACCACAGTAGTTCATTGCGGCATCCTTTGTGGATTAGAGCCAGAGCCGTGAAACCGTTTCGAGAACAGCACTGCCTATTCTACAATGGGATAATTGAATTTGATTTTCGATACCCATGCTGCAATGGAGATTTATGATTCTTTAGAAAAGTTCTTTAGCTGCATAATGGAAGAGAACAACTCCATTGGTGAGCACATACTCAGAATGTCTGAGTACGCTGATAAACTCATAGCTTTGGGAATGTTGATCCCCAATGAGCTAGGAATACATCGTGTTCTTGAATCTCTGCCACCTAGTTACAAGAACTTTGTGATGAACCATAATATGCAAGGCATGAAGAAGTCTCTTCCTTAGCTTCTCTCAATGCTTAGGCGCTGGCAACCGGGAGGATAATTACCCCAAATATCTGGCAAATAAGAAGGCCGGTAAAGTGAACAAAGGTATATATGATATACTTGTTATTGATGTGTACCTTACTAGTACTCGCAGTAGCACCTGGGTATTTGATACTGGTTCGGTTGCTCACATATGTAACTCGAAACAGGAGATGCAGAATAAGCGACCACTAGCAAAGGATGAGGTGACGATGCACGTCGGCAATGGATCAAGAGTTGATGTGATCGCCGAAGGGACGCTGCCTCTACGTCTACCATAGGGATTAGTTATAAACCTCAATAATTGTTATTTGGTGCCTGCATTAAGCATGAATATCGTTTGTGGATCTTGCTTAATGCGGAATGGTTATTCCTTTAAGTCTGAGAACAATGGTTGTTCAATTTATATGAATAATATCTTTTATGGTCATGCACCTGAGAAGAATGGTTTATTTCTTTTGAATCTTGATAGTATTGATACACATATTCATAATGTGAATGCCAAAAGAATTAAGTTAAATGATGATATTGCTACTTACATGTGGCATTGCCGCTTAGGTCATATTGGTGTTAAACGCATGAAGAAGCTCCATTCTGATGGGCTCTTAGAATCACTTGATTATGAATCATTTGAAACATATGAACCATGCCTTATGGGCAAGATAACTAGAACCCCGTTTTCTGGAACCATGGAACGGGCGACAGACTTACTGGAAATCATACATACTAATGTGTGTGGACCTATGAGTGTATCGACGCGCGGTGGATATCGTTATTTTGTCACTTTCACAGATGATTTGAGTAGACATGGGTATATTTACTTAATGAAACACAAATCTGAGACATTTGAAAAGTTCAAATAATTTCAGTGTGAAGTTGAAAATCATCGTAACAGAAAAATTAAATTTCTACGATCTAGTCGTGGAGGTGAATATCTAAGTTACGAGTTTGACATGCATATGAAACAATGTGGAATAGTTTCACAACTCACACCTGCCGGAACACCACAACGTAATGGTGTTTACGAACATCGTAATTGTACTTTATTGGATATGGTTTGATCTATGATGTCTCTTACAGATTTTCCACTATCGTTTTGGGGTTATGCACTAGAGACCGCTGCATTCACTTTAAATAGGGCACCATCTAAATCCGTTGAAACGACACCGTATGAATTATGGTTTGCAAACAAATCTAAGCTGTCATTTCTAAAAGTTTGGGGATGCGATGTTTATGTGAAGAAGCTTCAACCTGATAAACTCGAACCCAAAGCGGAAAAATGCGTCTTCATAGGATACCCTAAAGGAACAATAGGGTACAACTTCTATCACAGATCCGAAGGCAAGATTTTTTTTGCCAAGAATGGATCCTTTTTGGAGAAGGAGTTTCTCTCGAAAGATGTGAATAGTAGGAAGGTAGAACTCGACGAGGTTATTGAACCTTCTCTTCTTGGAATGGCGAGTAGCGCAGCGCCGGAAGTTGTTCCGGTGCCGACCCCGTCAGTTGAAGAGAGAGCTAATGATCAAAATCGTGAAACTCCAGAAGAGGAAACTACCGCACCTCGCAGGTCAACTAGAGAACGTACAGCTCCTGAACTGTACGGAGATCCCGTATTAAACTTCATAGTAGATAGAGGTGATGACCCTGCGACGTATGATGAAGCGACGATGAGCCCAAATTCCAACAAATGGCTTGACGCCATGAAAATCCGAAACAGGATCCATGTACGAAAACCAAGTTTCGACTTTGGTGAACTTACCCAATGACCACAAGGCCGTTGAGAACAAATGGATCCTTAAAAAGAAAACTGACGCTGATGGTAATGTGACCATCTATAAAGCTCGACTTGTCGCAAAAGGTTTCCGACAAAGACAATGATTTGAATATGATGAGACTTTCTCACCATTAGCGATGCTTAAGTCAGTTAGGATTATGTTAGCAGTTGCTGCATTTTTTTATTATGAAATCTTGCAGATGGATGTCAAAACGGCGTTCCTTAATGGTGACATTGAGGAAGAGTTGTATATGATGCAACCCAAAGGTTTTGTTGATCCTAAGGATGCTGACATGGTGTGTAAGCTTCAACGTTCAATTTATGGACTGAAGCAAGCATCCTTAAGTTGGAACCTCCGTTTTGATAAGGTGACCAAAGGGTTTCGATTGGTCCAAACATACGGAGAAGCTTGTATTTACAAGAAAGTGAGTTGGAGCTCTGTAGCATTTCTAGTACTATATGTGGATGACATATTGTTGATTGGAAATGATATAGAACTTTTAAAAAGCGTAAAAGGTTATTTGAACAGTAGT
The DNA here is from genome assembly GCA_028641055.1 of Alopecurus myosuroides. Taxonomy (NCBI): domain Eukaryota; kingdom Viridiplantae; phylum Streptophyta; class Magnoliopsida; order Poales; family Poaceae; genus Alopecurus; species Alopecurus myosuroides. The sequence continues at coordinate 117,975,318 of CM054061.1, forward strand.
TTTTCGATGAAAGACCTCGGTGAAGCAGCTTATATATTAGGCATCAAGATCTACAGGGATAGATTAAGGCGCTTAATTGGACTTTCGCAATGTACATACCTTGACAAGATTCTGAAGAAGTTCAGAATGGAAGATAGTGGGAAGGGGTTCTTACCTATGTTGCAAGGCAAAACGTTGAGTAAGACTCAATGTCCAGCTACAGCAGAAGATAGAGAAAGGATGAATAAGACTCCCTATGCTTCAGGCATAGGTTCTATCATGTATGCTATGCTATGTACAAGACCGGATGTGGTACACGCTATTAGTTTGACTAGTAGGTACCAATCCGATCCAGGTTTGGAACACTGGATGGCGGTCAAGAATATCTTTAAGTACTTGAGAATAACTAAGGATATGTTTCTCATATATGGCGGTGAAGAAGAGCTCGTCGCAAGATGTTACGTCGATGCTAGCTTTGACACTGATCCGGATGACTCTAAGTCTCAGTCCGGGTACGTATTTGTTATGAATGGAGGAGCAGTAAGCTGGAGGAGTTCCAAGCAATCCGTGGTGGCGAGATCATCAACAGAAGCCGAATTTGTTGCTGCCTCGGAGGCAACACAGGAAGCAGTTTGGATGAAGGAGTTCATATCCGAACTAGGCGTGGTTCCAAGTGCGTTGGATCCAATGGTTATCTATTGTGACAACAATGGTGCCATAGACAATGCTAAGGGGCCAAGGTCTGACAAGAATTCCAAGCATATCAAACGCCGTTTTCACTCCATCCGTGAACATGTCGCAGATGGGGATGTGAAGACTTGCAAAGTACATACGGATCTGAATGTGGCAGATCCGTTGACTAAACCTCTCTCATGGGAAAAACATGATCAACACCAGAACTCAATGGGTGTTAGATTCATCACTATGTAATATATATTATTGCCCCTAGTGCAAGTGGGAGACTGAAGGGAATATGCCCGAGAGGCAATAATAAAGTGTTTATTATGTTATTCCTTGTTTTTGATAGATGTTTTTTTCTCATGCTAGAATTTTATTAACCGGAAACATTAATACATGTTTGATTAATAAACAAACCATAGTTCCTAGTGAAGCCTCTCTTTTAACTAGCTCGTTGATTAATAGATGATCAAGGTTTCCTGATCATTGACATTGGATGTTGTTAATAACGGGATCATGTCATTAGGAGAATGACGTGATGAACTTAGACCCTAACTAAGTATAACAATACGATCAAGTCAGTTAGTTTTGTTGTTATGTCTTACATTCGGAGTAACATTGTTCCTTAGACCATGAGATCATGTTAATCACTAATACCGAAAGAATAATTTGATGACATCAAACGTCACACCGTAACAGGGTGACTATAAAGGTGGCATTAGATATTCATAAAGTGTTAGTTGAAGCTCATGGATCAAGAATGGGATTTTCCATCCAATATGACGGATAGATATACTCAGGGCCTCTCGGTGATATCACATCGACACCGCTTGCAAGCACGTGATATGATCACAAGGATGTTATATCATGGGAACGAGAAAAGAGTACTTGTCGGATAACGATGTTGAACAAGGTATGGTGGATACCGATTATCGGATTTCGGACAAGTAATATATCGCGAGACAGAGGGAAATCGTTACGACGTTGAAAGGTTCACACGATCACGAGAGTCATCGTTGAATATATAGGAGTCATCATGGATCTCTAAATCCCGTTGTTGATTATTGATCGGAGAGGAGTCTTGATCATGTCTATAATATTCGCGAACCGTAGGGTGACACACTTAAGATTCGATGAAGCGTTAGAGAGGATACCAATACCGAAGAATATTTTGGGTAGCTCCGAAATTGTTTCGGGGAAAATTGAAATAGTTCAAGGGGTTTTTCGTCGAATGGTTGTTAATAGAATTAACAAAATATTCGAGGTGCTGCATGAAAATGTTTGTTAATGCAATTAACAAATATAAATAAAGAAATAAAAATGTTTTATTTATTTATTAAAGAAAAAACATTTGGATTTTCTAAGTGGAAAATTGAGGGAGCATGAGTGGGTGTGAGTGGGGCTTCCACTCACATGAAGAGAGGAAGGGGTGGGGGCACCCTTGGCTGGCCGCACCCCCCCTTTGGGCTGCCTTCCCCTCCCCTATAAAAGGAGGGTGAGAGCTCCCTCTTCTCCACACACTTGCCCACTTCTTTTTTCCTCCACCCGCTGCTCTATTTCATGGTCTCCGGCTTGGCGAAACCCTGACCGTGGGATTCTGCACGATACCACTGAAGGGTTTTATCGTACCACTTTGAGTCTTCGAGGGTATGTTATCTCAAGACTCTCTTTCTCCCCGTTGCCTTTCATCTCATAGATTAGATCTTGGCCATTCGGGTTTATCGCGCGTAGGAATTGTTTTTCTATGCAACGTACCCTTCAGTGGTATCAGAGCCGGATCTATGCGTAGATGAATTGTACGGGTAGAACACCTAGGAGTATGTGGGCGTTGATGATCATGTTTTTTCCTCTTTGAGTATTTTATTATCTTAGTGGCATAGTAGGATGAAGCTGCCCTAAACTAAGTTTACGTGTACTATGTACGCGAGAATTGGCTCACTTGTGACTAAAGTGGTGTCCATTTCTCCTACTATAGTTAAGATATAATCTACAAAGTTGTTAAAAATATGTTTTATCAACGTTGTGGTTCTTGTACGTAGGTATGAACGGTCATATCCTCGTAAGCCCAAGCCACGTAAAATATGCAAAAATAAATTAGAGGCGTCTAACTTGTTTTTGCAGGGCATGTGATGTGATATGGTCAATATTACAAACGTTATGTATGAGATGATATCTCTTGTAAATTATTGACATACCGTCTAGAGCCATATGGTTGTCTTATTTTTGTGGCATGCGTGATGTATATCATATCCATGTGATATGTTGTAATGGACAATCAAGATGGAGGTGCCACGAACCTTGGTGCCACGCCGATGGAATGATGGAGATCATGCCATGATGCACAAGATGGAGATCAAGTGCAAGAAGTACCATATCATAGCACATTATCCATGCATGTGATGTTTATCCTTTTATGCATCTTATTTTGCTTAGATCGCGACAGTAGCATTATAAGATGATCCTTCTCACTTAATATCAAGATAATAATGTGTTCTTCCTTAAGTATGCACCGTTAAGAAAGTTCATCGTTTCGAGACACCACGTGATGACCGGGTGTGATAGACTCAACGTTCGCATACAACGGGTGTTTTCAAGCCTAGCATTTAAAGACATGGCCTTGAAACACATGCAATACTACGGTTCTACTTGGCGAGCATAGCATGTACATACATGGCCTCGGAACACGTAACCGAAAGGTAAAGCATGAGTCATATGGATGATATGATGAACATGTTGATGTTCGCCTTTGCAACTACACCGTCTCAAGTGATGATCGGTTTCGGTGTAGTGAATTTGGTTCGTGTAATCACTAAAGAAGACTAAGAGGGGTGTTGTTTTTGAGTGGGATTTCATGGGATAATTTTAGAATTAACTTGAACTTAAGTTATCATAAACATAGTCTAAATAGTCTTTGCAAATATGTTGTAGATCATGGCACCACCTACCTTCAATTTCAATATGTTCATGGAGAGAGAGAAATTAGCGAACAATGGGAGCAACTTTACCAACTGGGAACTTAACCTGAGGATTCTCCTCACCGCTTGCAAGAAGCTCTATTGCTTGATGCACCTCTAGGTGACCAGCCCGCTGATGATGCTTCTGATGAAGATAAAAATGTTTACCTGGCTCAATAAGAAGACCACAGTATAGTTCACTGCGGCATCCTCTATGGATTAGAGCCAGATCTGCGAAAACGTTTCGAGAACAGCACTGCATATGTCACAATGGGAGAATTGAAAATGATTTTCGATACCCATGCCGCAGTTAAGAGTTATGACGCTTCAGAAAAGTTCTTTAGCTGCATGATGGAAGAGAACAGCTCCGTTAGTGAGCACGTACTCAAAATATCTGCGTACGCTGATAAGCTCATAGCCTTGGGAATATCGATTCCCCTTGAGCTAGGGATACATCGTGTTCTCCAATCTCTGCCACCTAGTTACAAGAACTTCGTGATGAACTATAATATGCAAAGCATTAAGAAGTCTCTTACTGAGCTTCTCTCGATGCTTCAAACTGCTGAAGTGGAGATCAAGAAAGAACATCAAGTGTTGATGATCAATAAGACCACTAGTTTCAAGAAAGGCAAGAAAGGCATGCCTAGGGTAAACTTCAAGAAGGGTGGCAAATCTGTTGCTGCTCCTGACAATAAAACCAAGCATGGCCCTAAGCCTAAGACCGAGTGCTTTTATTGCAAGGGTATTGGCCACTGGAAGCGCAATTGCCCCAAATATCTAGAAGATAAGAAGGCCGACAAAGTGAACAAATGTATATATGATATACTTGTTATTGATGTATACCTTACTAGTACTCGCAGTAGCACCTGGGTATTTGATACTGGTTCGGTTGCTCACATATGTAACTCGAAACAGGAGATGCAGAATAAGCGACCACTAGCAAAGGATGAGGTGACGATGCGCGTCGGCAATGGATCAAGAGTTGACGTGATCGCCGTCGGGATGCTTCCTCTACGTCTACCATCGGGATTAGTTATAAACCTCAATAATTGTTATTTGGTGACTGCATTAAACATGAATATCGTTTCCGGATCTTGCTTAATGCGGAATGGTTATTCCTTTAAGTCTGAGAATAATGGTTGTTCGATTTATATGAATAAAATCTTTTATGGTCATGCACCTGAGAAGAATGGTTCATTTCTTTTGAATCTTGATAGTATTGATACACATATTCATAATGTGAATGCCAAAAGAATTAAGTTAAATGATGATATTGCTACTTACATGTGGCATTGCCGCTTAGGTCATATTGGTGTTAAACGCATGAAGAAGCTCCATTTTTATGGGCTCTTAGAATCACTTGATCATGAATCATTTGAAACATGTGAACCATGCCTTATGGGCAAGATGACTAGAACCCCGTTTTCTGGAACCATGGAACGGGCGACAGACTTACTCGAAATCATACATACTGATGTATGTGGTCCAATGAGTGTATCAGCGCGCGGTGGATATCGTTATTTTGTCACTTTCACAGATGATTTGAGTAGACATGGGTATATTTACTTAATGAAACACAAATCTGAGACATTTGAAAAGTTCAAAGAATTTTAGTGTGAAGTTGAAAATCATCATAACAGAAAGATTAAATTTCTACGATCTGATCGTGGAGGTGAATATCTAAGTTACGAGTTTGGCATGCATATGAAACAATGTGGAATAGTTTCACAACTCACACCTGCCAGAACACCACAGCGTAATGGTGTTTCCGAACGTCGTAATCGTACTTTATTGGATATGGTTCGACCTATGATGTCTCTTACAGATTTGCCACTATCGTTTTAGGGTTATGCACTAGAGACCGCTGCATTCACTTTAAATAGGGCACCATCTAAATCCGTTCAAACGACACCGTATGAATTATGGTTTGGAAACAAACCTAAGCTGTCATTTCTAAAGTTTGGGGATGCGATGTTTATGTGAAGAAGCTTCAACCTGATAAATTCGAACCCAAAGCGAAAAAATGCGTCTTCATAGGATACCCTAAAGAAACAATAGGGTACACCTTATATCACAGATCCAAAGGCAAGATTTTCGTTGCCAAGAATGGATCCTTTTTGGAGAAGGAGTTTCTCTCGAAAAATGTGAATAGTAGGAAGGTAGAACTCGACGAGGTTACTGAATCTTCTCTTCTTGGAATGGCGAGTAGTGCAGCGCCGGAAGTTGTTCCGGTGCCGACCCCGTTAGTTGAAGAGAGAGCTAATGATCAAAATCATGAAACTCTAGAAGAGGAAACTACCTCACCTCGCAGGTCAACTAGGGAACGTACAGCTCCTGAACTGTACGGAGATCCCGTATTAAACTTCATGGTAGATGGAGGTGATGACCCTGCGACGTATGATGAAGCAATGATGAGCCCAGATTCCAAAAAATGGCTTGAAGCCATGAAAATCCGAAACAAGATCCATGTACGAAAACCAAGTTTGGACTTTGGTGGACTTACCCAATGACCGCAAGGCCGTTGAGAACAAATGGATCTTTAAAAAAAACTGACGCTGATGGTAATGTTACCGTCTATAAAGCTCGACTTTTCGCAAAAGGTTTCCGACAAAGACAAGGAGTTGACTATGATGAGACTTTCTCACCAGTTGCGATGCTTAAGTCAGTTTGGATTATGTTAGCATTTGCTGCATTTTTTGATTATGAAATCTGGCAGATGGATGTCAAAACGGCGTTCCTTAATGGTGACATTGAGGAAGCTTTGTATATGATGCAACCCAAAGGTTTTGTTGATCCTAAGGATGCTGACAAGGTGTGTAAGCTTCAACGTTCCATTTATGGACTAAAGCAAGCATCCCGGAGTTGGAACCTCCGTTTTGATAAGGTGATCAAAGGGTTTGGATTTGTCCAAACATACGGAGAAGCTTGTATTTACAAGAAAGTGAGTGGGATCTCTGTAGCATTTCTAGTACTATATGTGGATGACATATTGTTGATTGGAAATGATACAGAACTTTTAAAAAGCGTAAAAGGTTATTTGAACAGTAGTTTTTCGATAAAAGACCTCGGTGAAGCAGCTTATATATTAGGCGTCAAAATCTACAGGGATAGATGAAGACGCTTAATTGGACTTTCCAAAGTACATACCTTGACAAGATTCTGAAGAAGTTCATAATGGAAGATTGTAGGAAGGGTTTTCTTACCTATGTTGCAAGGAAAAACGTTGAGTAAGACTCAATGTCCAGCTACATCAGAAGATAGAGAAAGGATGAATAAGACTCCCTATGCTTCAGCCATAGGTTCTATCATGTATGCTATGCTATATACAAGACCGGATGTTTCACACACCATTAGTTTGACTAGTAGGTACCAATCCGGTCCAGGTTTGGAACACTGGATGGCGGTCAAGAATATCTTTAAGTACTTGAGAAGAACTAAGGATATGTTTCTCATATATGGCGGTGAAGAAGAGCTCGTCGCAAGATGTTACGTTGATGCTAGCTTTGACACTGATCCAGATGACTCTAAGTCTCAGTCCGGGTACGTATTTTTTATGAATGGAGGACCAGTAAGCTGGAGAAGTTCCAAGCAATCCGTGGTGGCGAGATCATCAATAGAAGCAGAATATGTTGTTGCCTCGGAGGCAACACATGAAGCAGTTTGGATGAACGAGTTCATATCCGAACTAGGCGTGGTTCCGAGTGCGTTGTATTCAATGGTTATCTATTGTGACAACAATGGTGCCATAGCCAATGGTAAGGAGCCAAGGTCTCACAAGAATTCCAAGCATATCAAGCGCCGTTTTCACTCCATCCGTGAACATGTCGCAGATGGGGATGTAAAGATTTGCAAAGTACATACGGGTCTAAATGTGGCAGATCCGTTGACTAAACCTCTCTCAGGGGCAAAACATGATCAACACTAGAACTCAGTGGGTGTTAGATTCATCACTATGTAATATAGATTATTGCCCCTAGTGCAAGTGGGAGACTGAAGGTAATATGCCCGAGAGGCAATAATAAAGTGTTTATTATGTTATTCCTTGTTTCTGATAGATGTTTATTTCTCATGCTAGAATTGTATTAACCGGAAACATTAATACATGTGTGATTAATAAACAAACCAACGTTCCTAGTGAAGCCTCTCTTTTAACTAGCTCGTTGATTAATAGATGATCAAGGTTTCCTGATCATAGACATCGGATGTTGTTAATAACGGGGTCATGTCATTAGGAGAATGACGTGATGAACTTAGACCCTAACTAAGTATAACAATACGATCAAGTCATTTAGTTTTGTTGTTATGTCTTACATTCGGAGTAACATTGTTCCTTAGACCATGAGATCATGTTAATCACTAATATCGAAAGAATAATTTGATGACATCAAACATCACACCGTAACAGGGTGACTATAAAGGTGGCATTAGATATTCATAAAGTGTTAGTTGAAGCTCATGGATCAAGAATGGGATTTTTCCATCCAGTATGACGGATAGATATACTCAGGGCCTCTCGGTGATATCACATCGACACCGCTTGCAAGCACGTGATATGATCACAAGGATGTTATATCATGGGAACGAGAAAAGAGTACTTGTCGGATAACGAGATCGAACAAGGTATGGTGGATACCGATTATCGGATTTCGGACAAGTAATATATCGCGAGACAGAGGGAAATCGTTACGACGTTGAAAGGTTCACACGATCACGAGAGTCATCGTTGAATATATAGGAGTCATCACGGATCTCCAGATCCCGCTGTTGATTATTGATCGGAGAGGACTCTCGATCATGTCTATAATATTCGCGAACCGTAGGGTGACACACTTAAGGTTCGATGAAGCGTTAGAGAGGATACGAAATACCGAAGAATATTTTGGGCAGCTCCGAAATTGTTTCCGGGGAAAATTGAAATAGTTCAAGGGGTTTTTCTTCGAATGGTTGTTAATAGAATTAACAAAAGATTCGAGGTGCTGCATGCAAATGTTTGTTAATGGAATTAACAAATATAAATAAATAAATATTTTTTATTTGTTTATTAAAGAAAAACCGTTGGATTTTCTAAGTGGAAAATTAAGGAAATATGAGTGGGTGTGAGTGGGGCTTCCACTCACATGAAGAGAGGAAGAGGTGGGGGGCACCCATGGCTGGCCGCACCCCCCCCCTTTGGGCTGCCTCCCCTTCCCCTATAAAAGGAGGGTGAGAGCTCCCTCTTCTTCACACACACTTGACCACTTGTTTTTCCCTCCATCCGCTGCTCCATTCCATGGTATCCGGCTTGGCGAAGTCCTGACCGTGGGATTCTTCACCACCACCACGCCATCGTGCTGCTGGAATTCCGGGGGATCCTCTACTTCCGCAACCCGTTGGATCGAGGGAACGGAAGTCTTCATCGAGCTGAACATGTGACTGATTACGGAGGCACCACCAGATTGCGGTGCACTTCTTCTCGCTCGGGGTCGGGGTGAGTACGACTACGCCAACAACGAGATCTTATCTCGTACCACTTTGAGTCTTCGAGGGTATGTCATCTCAAGACTCTCTTTCTCCCCGTTGTCTTTCATCTCATAGATTAGATCTTGGCCTTTCGGGTTTATCGCGCGTAGGAATTTTTTTTGTTTTCTATGCAACGTACCCTTCACCATGCATGCAGCCCGTCATGCATGACCTTCAGCTTGGTTAGTACGCCGATCAGATTAGCCTGGTCGTTTACCTTTCTCCACTCGGCACTAACAATATCAGCAAAATTATCTTCCTTAAATCATTTAGCCTCGAAAGTTAATTTCTTTGGCCCTTGTTGGTTAAGATCTGTGGTATAATACTCGGTATCAAGCATTATAGGACGGTGATCAGAATGATTATACTCAAGGTGCAGGAGGGCCGCATCCGCATGATCAGATTTCCATAAAGTGTTTCCGAGCGCCCTGTCCAACCTTTCCTGTATAGTTCCTCTGTGTCAGGTAAACAAATCTCCTATGTATCCCATATCATGTAAATCGCAGGCCTGAAGCGTATCATGAAAGGCTTTCATATATTTATGTGGCCTGGTTCTACCCCCTTCCTTCTCGTGAGAATAGAGTATTTCGTTGAGGTCTCCCGTAATCACCCACGGCAGGTTATTCTGTTGGTGAATTGTGCTAATTCTTTTCCAAGTTTTATGTTTCTCTGACCACTTGCATTCTCCATACATGCATGTTAATCTCCAAACCTTGTTATTCTCCTCCTCCACTTGAACATCAATGTAATTTGGGTGTTAGAAAATTTGAGTAATTTTTGCCTCCTTCTTCCAGAACATAATAATGCCACCTCTCATATCATTCACATGCTGATTTTTTTGAAATCCATATGGATTCTTCTCCTTCTACATTCTGCCGTAAATAATTCAAGGTGGGTCTCCGACAAAGAACACCACCTCGGGGTTGTAACGCCTCAAGACATCTAGAAGCGCGCGAACTGCCGCGACAGTTCCAAGCTATGATTTTCATTGCGTCCGGACGGGTCTCTCCCTAGAGCCCGCCGATCCTATTGTGCTGTTTGAGGACGCTCCAAACATTTTGGTGTTCCTTATCTACTTGCATGTGACCAGCTCCTTTCTCCCCTGCCAATTCCTTTGGAGGAATGTCATCTGTTTTCTCCAACAAATCCATGTCGATTCTCCTTTTTGTTCCGTTCTCAGATGATTTCGGGTCCCCCATATCAGTATCCCTCGGTTTTAAAGAACTACTAGCCGTATCCTTGAGTGAATCATCACCATCTGCCTTGTCATTAACAAAAGGGTTGGCATTATATCTCCAACTAACTTTTACATGAGGTTCAGTTGAGTTGTTTCGACCACGTATAATTGATTGGCTAAATGGTGGGTGATATGAATAGCTTGCATGTTGAGATGGAAAAATCATAAATACGTCTTAGTGGAGTTTTGTTTTCTTATAAATAGATAATAGATGTGCTAGCAGTTTTGTTTGGTTTAATTCAACCGACAATGTTAAGTATTTTCATGATAGGATTTGTGAAGAATCGATTGTTAAGAGACGAGAGAACGGAACAAATGAATCAACTCTTGTCTTATTCCATTGATGTTCAACATATTTATACAAAGAGAAGGGACGCGATGAAGAGATGCGTCCGTTCGTGAAGGGGTGCGTGGTAAGTCGGTTGTCATTCTACTAACCGACATAGAATATTACATGGGAGGATTATCCCTTTTTTTTAATCTAGTAAATAAATCCTAACACTCCCCCTAATCCTTCCTTGTATTTGCGATCGAACATCTTTGGAATCATCTCTCCTTCAAAAACCCTGTGGGAAAAAATGCAAGGAGTAGTGTGTATGATATGTTGCTAAAACTCCTTTAAACCCAGTGGGAAAATAAGGAGAAAATGTTGCAACATATAATGGTTGGATATGCTGTTAAAACTCCTTCAAACCCAGTGGGAAAATAAGGAGAAAATGGTACATCATATTATTGTTATTGCCTCTTTTAACTCAATGTGAAGTAGATTCATAGAATATAGAGGACAATAAATATGTCGTGTATACCTTCCTAAAAACCCCGGTGGGGAAAACGGATAGTATGACATATGAACTTATGTTGATATTACCTCATTAAAAACCTTGATGAGAACCTAGATAGTAAACTCATAAAGGGAAAAAGAGTGTAATATGATGCTTTGAACATGAATAGCACAGGAAGATACTCCCCCTGACTCTTGCATATCTCGAAGCCGTCGAATACCAATTTCTTACATATTAAAGTTGGTAGAGACTTCATGAACAAACCAACAAGGATTTTGCATGATTTGGATTTGCAAGATGTTTATTCCCTGACTTTTCTAGAGTTCATAGGTATAAAACAATTGAGTGTCAATATGCATGGTGATATTGCTATTGATGTATCATGTTTGCATCAATGCAACATAAGCAACATTATATATGTAGACAATGGTTTATGATTCAAGAGAACCAATGCCACATGACTAATGGATGTGGTTTATCATTCTGTGAAGCCATATGTGTTAATATGTAGCATCATATCTCAGAATGAATGGTAGGTGTTGCCACCAGAGTCTATTCGGAAGACGTCAATGGAGTGACAATTCTACCATGTAGGTACATATTGTGGGGATCGAAGAAGTAGCCACTATCAGTATATCGATGATATTGGAGTTCAGATTTCTCCGAAATTTAAACAATAGGTCAAGATTTTTAGTGCCTTGGAGATATCGAGAGATATTCTTTATCCCAACCATTTATGTTAGTGGGTCCAAGGGCATTGGGATATGGAACTATAGGTCCCAACATCTCTTCTACATCTTTCCGTGGTTTTAGTAAATCTTTCTCTATGTCTAGAGATCAAAAAAACTGGCATGGGGAATGGATATGACTTTTCCATATTTAGTTTATCCAGTATTTTCTGACATAGCCAATTTGGTGTACCATAATACTGGAGTGAAGCAGTTCAAGATCTAGTCTCAAGAACTATTTGGTTTTATCCAATACCTTCATCTCAAATTCCGTCTTGTATATGATCACATGCTTCATCATCTTTAGGAGTAATCCTTGTGTATGACGAACACACATTGGTGATCATTATTTTAGGAGTAGTCCTTGTGAATAAGGAACTCACTACGTCGGTTGTACCAAAATTTACCGACAACAATAAGCTATGTGGTGGCTTATTGATTTTTACACAATGTATGTTGCATTTGAATTTCGATTAGGATTGAGATTCCATCGGGAATCATACATGTCCAAATCTAGTGATCCACATGGATGTGTAGTCACTACATCTATCAACTGCATAGATAGATGATTTAATACTGCCAATTATATAAGTATCGGAAAGAAGGATTCCACTCGTGTCTGGAGAGTAGGTCTCGGATCTCTGCGAAAACCCGACCTTATGCTACAAGCCTTGCTTTCTCACCACCTTGTTGTTTTCGTTCCGTGTTTGGAAGAAAATGCAATGAATTGCATAGAGAATTCATTTGGAAGAGCGAGGCTAATTCTGCTTGGATTGCCTCCTTCGATTATTTCATTCCGATTGAGTGGTTTACACTCTGGTATGGCCATAGTCTTTCGATCTGAATTCATCAAGAAGGTTGTTGGCAATCATACAAGAGAAAGTGTTTGTCGACGGTTGTAGGCTTTGGTTATATGGTTCTCCAGTATCGATTTTTATAGGAAATCTCAAGCACCCTTGATGACTCTTCGTGATTTCCCAATACGCGTGAGTCTAGGTATTCCGATGTCCCAGCCAGTGTGTGCAAGCTAAAACTGGGTGGTGGAGGTTTCCCTTCCACTGGGTGTATACAACCCATAAGGTGTATGTCAACGCTAGGTTAACTTGCATTTACCGACTTAGGGGATTCCTCCTCAACTGCCTTTGTTGCTTGTAGGAAGCTAGATCCAGGTTAGAGGCCGTACTACTCCCCCTCTATTTAGGAAAGAGGAGTTGAGTGGTTTTTATTGGTACCTCCACTCTTTCGGGCGCATTTCTAGCCGGATTAAAGGATTTTGTAACACCTTTCAGATCGGTAAATGAATATGGCAGGATATTTGCAATATGTCGCAAATGTGTAAATTCTGAACATATAGTCCAAATTCTTGAGTACGTGGATATAAGGTGGAACGTGCAGTCCCAATTGATTTCCTGGCATTCTATGTGGTACATAAAGTCTCCCCCTAATGCCTGGAAATAATCCATCCTTCAATGCAGCAATCAACGTACTGGGCAATGAATAGATACCCTATAAGGGTTTCAAGGTACTTGGTGATCGACGGAGATCAGTACCCCACATAGATCCCTAGTATGTGGGCCCAATTATGTATGTTGCGGTGGTGAGATCGGTACGCGTGAAGCGCTTCCGAACCTACGCAGATGGGAAATGCTTGGAGGATTTCCACGTATCATTTGCAGAGGGGAAGTACTGCGATATGCAGTTAATCAATCAACAGCGTGTACAACTGTATGACTCCAACGTGAAGTTGGTAAAGTGCATTTCATCAACAAAGGTCTTGCAATGAGTTTTACCCTCGTGAACAGAGATTTAGCCAAACCATTTTGAGTGTGGACATATGGAACAAAGTGCTGAACATCAATCCCAGGGCCATGCAATAGACAATGAAATCACATGAGGAGAATTCAGCAGCATTGTCCATGCAAATTTTTATAATCCGACTCTCGGGATAATGGGCCTGTAATTTAATTACTTCCCGGATTATCTTGGCAAAAGCATGGTGTCGTGTGAACAAAGTCACACATGTGACCATCACGTAGATGCGTCAATTAGAACCATGAAATATATGAATGGTCCAGACAACGGTTGGATGAGACCATAAATATCTCCTTGAGTGCATTCAAGGAAGTAAAGTGGTCCAGCTTGTATGTTGAGGTGTGATGGCCTCAAAATTAGCTTTTATTCGGCGCATGATGTGCACACAAAATCTGATAACAGAGAAAATATGGACTCAAGCAAATTGTGACCAATGGAATTGCTTTATATGCAACATGTGCTACGGGTGGTATATACGCGTAGTACACTCCAAACAATAGAGAGGGCGTCTATCCAAATACTTTTTCCTCATCTATCGGACTGAGTCCCGTAGAAATCTATATATTGAGTTGAAGAATTTTCGCTATGGAAATCTTTCTTAAAATATAGAATTCATTCAGTCTTATGTATAGCAGAGTGCTGATACAATATATTGTGACATACAATACTTATGCTCTATTACGACAGGACATTAATAGAACGATCACTAAGGAGATAGTGGGACTAGTCGAAGTCTCCAAACATGTCGATTGAGGCGTACTCAACCATCATGTCCTCGGTGCCTGTAGGGTCATCTGACGGACGGAGAGTAACGGAGTTGCAAGGTCCCGAGGGAACGTCTTGCGAACAACGAGCTCCATCGGTGCCATTTGGATGAAGGTTGAAGTTTTCTTCTAACCTTTTCCCTCGAGGTGCATTGCGTCCCTGGTATTGCTGATAGAGAATGACCAGATGCTTTGGGATATTGCACTTGTTAGTGGGGTGCGTGTAGCATCCACACTTGTCACAAAGCTTGTTTTGTCTAACTTGGGCTTTGCAGTGCCTTTCCCATGGTCTGAGTTTATAGGGTTCCTGTTCCTGTTGCGCATTTGCTTACCATTGAAGTTCGAGGGCTTTCCATTGAAGCCACTATCAAACTTTTGTCCATTCACGACATTCATATGAATTTCAAGTAGAGGTTGGGAACCAACCAGGCGCTGAGAGCCATTCTTGCGAGTAGCTCATCATGCTTTTCCGCCTGAAGTAAAATATGAATAAGATAGGAATAGACTTGGTAGTCGCGAGCACGGTACTGCTGATGGAGGATTCTGTCAGATGGGAACATAGTAAACAGAGTTTTCTCTATCTTTCTCCGCATCAGTAGTTTCCTTCCCGCAAAAGCGCAGATTGGAACTGATTTTATGAACCTGATGATTGTACTCCCCGACAGAGTTAAAGTCCTGGAGTCGGAGGTGTGTCCAATCATGGAGTCCTTCGGGCAAGACAACTGTCTTCTGTTGTTCATACCTCGTTTTGAGGGCCTGAAACAAAGTAAATGGGGATTCCTCCTCCAAATACTAAGACTTAAGATCTCGTGAATATGATGCCTTATTATGTACAAGGCAATATATTTATGATCATCTCTCAGCGGTGCAAGTGCAGCGGGAAGGGGGTCTTCCGGATTCTGGATAGCGCACTATCCCACTGGACGCAAGGGCGATCTTGATGTCCATGGCCCAAGTAGGGTAGTTGTGGCCATTGAGATCGAGTACATCGAACTTTTTTTTTTCAGCCATCAGTTAACTACATGGGTAAACCAGAGAATAATAATTTACGTTTGGTAAATTAAAATCCATCATGGTTATGTCGTAATGAACTATGCAAAATAAATGAAGATTCAAGAAATGGGCTTGAACTCATTAGTGTGCACCTCAAATTGTTAAGCATGACACGTTGTAGATAATCACCAAAAGAATATTTTTGGAGTAGATCTAGCAGCATTAGCGGAGTAATACTCACGCTTCGAATGCCTTATGTCATAACTTAATTAAATGTTCGAGAGAGCACATTGGCAGTCATAATGTCATAAATGACAATATGTAGGCTTAAACAGTAGGTGTAGATAAATCTACACACCACCTCATGATCCCAAAACATCAATTTGAATAAGTCACTTTGAATTTTGCACTAATGTTTGCAAGAAATTAAAAGTCTCATTGCAAAATAGACGTAATAATCTCGACACGTGACAAACATGGAAATATATTACATCGTTGGCAAATTCTTCAATACATACGATGTACTCGACGGACAGGGGGAGTATCTTCCTGTACTATTCATGTTCAAAGCATCATATTACACTCTTTTTCCCTTTATGAGTTTACTATCTAGGTTCTCATCAAGGTTTTTAATGAGGTAATATCAATATAAGTTCATATGTTATACTATCCGTTTTCCCCACCGGGGTTTTTAGGAAGGTATACACGACATATTTATTAACCTCTATATTCTATGGATTTACTTCATATCGAGTTAACAGAGGCAATAATAATTATATGTTGTGCCAATTTCTCCTTATTTTCCCACTGGGTTTAAAGGAGTTTTAACAGCATATCCAATCATTATATGTTGCACCATTTTCTCCTTATTTTTCCCACTGGGTTTAAAGGAGTTTTAGCAACATATTATACACACCACTCTCCTCATATTTTCCCCACAGGGTTTTGGAGGAGATTTCAAGATGGATTATACTTGTGAACAAGAAGATTTGCAAGATCAATAATGCTATTATACAAGGCGCGGCGTTGTACAAGGGGGAGTGTTAGGATTAATTTTACTGTCCAAGCGCCGTACGGACGCCTGTGTCCTACGGTCGCGCCTCTTCCCTATGTCGGTTCCTCTAGGAAGCGTCCATTCACCTTGTATATATACCCAAATCTATCAATAAAGAGAATACGGTTGATTCATTTGTTGTCTGTCTCTCGCCTTCTCTTGATCAATCTTAACACTGCTGATAACGTGTGAAGAATCGATTGTTAAGAGACGAGAGAACGGAACAAATGAATCAACTCTTGTCTTATTCCATTGATGTTCAACATATTTATACAAAGAGAAGGGACGCGATGAAGAGATGCGTCCGTTCGTGAAGGGATGCGTGGTAAGTCGGTTGTCATTCTACTAACCGACATAGAATATTACATGGGAGGATTATCCCTTTTATTTAATCTAGTAAATAAATCCTAACAGGATTTTTATGAAACAGGAGTCAATAAAGCATGGGTCTTGAGACTTCGAAGTTGGACTTTCTGTCGTGTGCCCTTCCTTTTGGTCAGAACCGCATGGACCGTGTCCATTGCACCAAACCCCTTTTTCTCCAAAAAAAAAAAAAAGTGCACCAAACCCCTTCTTTCCCCACCACGGACACATCACCTCACCTCCACAATCACAAGCCGCACAACAAAAACCCTCCCCAAAATGCGCCCCCAGCCCCGCCGCCTCGCCGGCGCCGTCTCGGCGCCCCGCCGCCGCTCCCTCTGCACGGAGGCCTCCCCGCCTCCGTGGGCCATGATCTACAGCAGGGCGGAGCTGGACACGTCAGCGACGCCGTCGCCGGCCGCGTGCGCGTCCTTCGACCTCGAGGCGGCTCCGTACGCCTCCCACATCTCCGTCCCTGCCCACCTCGCCGAAGGCATGGACTTCGCCGCCGCAAGCGTCCGGGCCACGAGCTCTGACGGCCTCCTCCTCCTCGATCTGGCTGAGACCCGCCACTTGCCTCCCGGCCCTCCGGGCGGCCGTGAGTCCTTGAGCAGAACAATGCTAGTCGAGTTGTCCGCGGCTGGCGCTGCCACCGAGCTGGACGTCGCGCGCTTCGTTTGCAACCCTCTCAGCGGCCAGCTCTTCCGCCTCCCGGTCCCGGACATGGATGTCGCCTACACTAGTACGGCGTTCGGCTTGCTCACCCAGTCCGACGGCTCCCACGGCGCACCTGATCGATTCGTGGTCGCTCAACTCAGCTGCCGGGCTAGGGACAACCGCAAAGTCGTGCGCCGGTTTCTGTCCGATACAGGGGAGTGGGACGAGCGGCAGCTCTTGGTTCCGGCCAGGATACCCGATTGGGCGCGAATGCAGATGGACACGAACAAGGAAGTGCTGGCGTTGGACGACCGGTTGTGGTGGGTCGACCTCACCTGGGGCGCCTTCTCAGTAGATCCCTTCAGTGACCGGCCAGAACTCCAATTCCTCGAGCTGCCCCAGGGTAGTGTATTGTCAGATTTCGACGTATCACATAATTTGATGGTGGGAAAGCGCCGGCTCATGGCCGTCAGCGAGGGGAAGCTGCGGTATATCGAAGTCTCTACTGAAAAGGAGTTCGTGGTCAGCTCGTTTTCGCTCGAGGAGGGATGCTGCTGGAATCCTACGCGTGAGACAATAGTTAACATAGTTTTGCCCAACAAACGCAAACCGCTGGAAAAGGACATGCCGTGGATTGCTGCCATAGATCCATTCAACGCCAACATTATGTATTTCCAATCTGGCCATGCTATTATTGCCATGGACATGGCTAAGGGGGAGTTGATTGGGAAGAGACCTTTTCCAGATAGCATCACAGGTCTATGCCCTAGCAACACGGCTTTCTTTCTGCCGTGCGTGCTCCCGACATGGCTTGAATCAAGTTTTCTTCCTTATGCTGGTATATGCTTCTTGAACATGCCTTGTTTCATAGTGGATACTGAGGCTCTGAAAGTATACTTTATACATAGCATGGCTTGTTTAAGTAATCGCTAGATTGCACAGATTTTGGTTTACCAATTTCTCAAATCATATACTCGAAAACCTGCTCATAGCATGGATTGTTTTGTTGATACATACCAACTGTAATGATATTGAAGTTTCTGAGATGCAAAGTGATCGTTTTATCATTAGTGATAGCTTAAATGTTCTCTATACTTTATCTCTGCAAATAGGCTAAGTAAATTGGCCATTATTATCTGTGTTTTTTAAAATATAGAAAGGCGGAATTTGATATTACTAGAAAATCTGATGTATTACTATTATATACCGGTATTGGACTGTCTGTCATGTAAAATTATTTGCTTCTATTATCGTTTATGTGTATCAGTGCAAGTACGTTGTTAAATGCCTAAACCATGGTTCCGAATTCAATTCTAGCCGTAATTAACAAATCTAGGCTTCTCTCTTGGTCGTGTGCCATTTAATTTAATGTATGCATAAAAATAATTGAAGGAACCCTTTCAAGAAAGAATACCAATCACGAAAGGGATACTTTGGCTGACATGTTGGTTCGGGCTTTGGCTGACATGTTGGTTTGGGGAGACAGAGACTATAGAAGTTGAACCACTCCAGCTAACTTATTTGTGGTACTTTCTCTTAACTATGTCTTGTAGTACACCTTGTTTCGTTCGATGTTTTTCGGATTCCATTCTTACTCCTTTTCAAGATTCTGCATTCCTCTTATACTGCCCATGCAATATGTTACTTGCATAATCAAGTAGTTTTGGACTTTTGGTCATGTTTATGGGTCACTATGTGGATCATGTTTACATATCACTATGTTGAACTGATTGTCTTACTTGTTTAATATTTATATTATAATAGTACTATTTTTGTCCTTAATTCCAACTCGTTTTGTTCGTGTTGAGTTACATACGGCAGCCACCTCGGAAAGCAAGACTAGTGTAGGCAATGCATTTTGTAGCAATGATGTAAAATGCTTAGGCTAGTGGTACTCATATATGTTGACATTCATGCTCATGTATAGGTAGCACTTCCAATCATAAAAAAACGTTCATTTAGCTGTTTTGCAGCAGTATAACTCATGTCACACACACTCTTGAATGGAGAAAAATGTGGGATTGATTTTTTAAAATATTAATCTAAATATATGTAAAATATATAGCTTCATTTATGTGTTGATAAAATTAGACAATAGGGCTGAATAAATTTGCAACTGAACTCTGGAAATTATACGAGTGCATCATTTGCAAGAGAGAACTACCCACTGAATGCCAATATCATGTTCGCACTGCCCATTTCTCTTACAGTGACTGGGACGTGTTAATATACCTGCCCCCCTGCCAAATTCTATTTAAAAACACTTTTTTTGATTCACCTGGCATGGCTTATTATTACAAAGTTAACACTTGGAGTGTGAAAAATCATAAGACATTATTTTTTATCATTGATAAGCATTATCACGTACTGATCTTGCCTAAACTGAACTATGCTTTTTGCTTTTGCTACTTCATCACGTGGCCATATTGTAATTCTTACTTCAACAACAAATAAACAGAACCTGTTGCAGATGCAGGTGGCATGACATTTTTGTAATTGCTCCAAAGCAATATGAATGGGAGTCTGCCTGTGCTGTTGTGAACTTCTGAACTGATGTTTCTGTTCACTTGTATTTATATTGCACACAAGAAGAAATTAAAGGAGAAAAATATATCTCTTGTTTATGTTTGGTGTTTTCTCCTTACCAGGTTTCAGATGACTGTAATGTCCATTTCTTTTTCAGGATCATGTCCATATCGGCGAGACATCAGTTGTCACATAAAAGTTGGTTTTGGATGACTAGGAAATTGATGGCGGTGGTTCCCTGAATTCTCATTTTGGAGGGAATTCCTTGAGAAGTCTGGGTAATATTACGCCGTGCTGATGCACTTCCCCGACCTCAGTTTGGGCAAAAGTCTGTTGAAAAGTTTTAAATATATTCCTTCAAAATTTCCAGCATGGAACGACAATGAACAGCAAAATGACGCAACGTTATGCGCTCTTACTTTGAATGGATTAGTATCTCTTTCAAAGTTAGAACTGTTGATCAGTTTGGTGCCTGGACTGTGGTATTATGGACTAGAGTGTCATGCAATCTGAAGTCCTGTTTAACTTGAGAATTCTTACTTTCGAATCAAACAGATATGTAAGTTTAAACCAAGGTGGTGTTGTGTTGTTGTGTTCTGGGGGTATGCTTCATTCTGTTGTTAAGAGGGACATATATGTATTTCAAACATGTTTCAGGTGCGTTGAAGTGTGGCTGGTCTTGGAGAGTTAGATTAGCATGCAGTGGATACTGTGTATGGTACATGCAGCTTTTTTCTTTGCATTTGAGCTCCTGTGCGTTTGAGCTGTAAAGATATACTCCATCAGATAGTGGAAACCAGAAAACACACTGTATCTTGTGTGGAAGGATGGCAGATCTTTTGCCGTTTTTTCAAAAAAAGAAGAGAGGAACTTTTCCATGTGAACAAAAAACTGGAGTTAGCACAAAGATATGCCCACGATCTTCATATTTGTTGCCCGACATTGAGCAGACATCGCAAGAAAATTGGGGTTTGATAATTGGTAGTATAGCAGAAAGATTCATTGATGCACCGAAAATGTGAACAAGTCGGTGAGAAAGGCAAGGACACGTACGTGGCATGTCTGTATGTATACAGGCTGCCATATGGGCATCTCCAGCCGTTCGGCCCCCAGGACGCGAAAATCCCGTTTTTTCGGCCGTCGCGGCAAAATAGGAAACTTGGGGGGGGGGGGGGGGGGGGAGGAGGAGGGGAGGGGACGCGTTTCCTAGCCGTGAAACCCAGGCCGCCCCCAGCCAACGATTCGGCCATATTTGGGCATGTAAATTAAATAAATAGAGTTTTTCCACACAAATAAATAGTTCAACAATTTAAACAAATAGAATAAATTACACTACGCATTGTCATCGTTCTCAACATTGCCTTTCCCCTTTCGCGCCCATAAGTGCTGCACCAGGTCATTCTGTAGAGCTTGGTGTGTTCCAGGGTGTCGAATCTCCTGCCGCGTGGCGAGGAAGGCTGTCCATGATGACGACAGCTGGTGATCAACATTTGCAAGAGGACCCTGCCGGTAGTATGGTGTGCTTGTCTCAATGTCAGGCACCGGGTCATCCCGCTCACTCTTAATGATCATGTTGTGCAAGATCACACAACACTGCATCATCTCCCACATGTTGGACTTCGACCAAGTCATAGCTGGGTATCGGACAACAGCGAATCGAGATTACAGCGCGCCAAATGCCCGCTCAACATCCTTCCTGCAAGCCTCCGGCAGTTGGAAAACCAAGCTTTTGCGCTTCCTGGCAAAGGGTTGGAGATACTCTTCACAAATGTTGCCCACTTCGGGTAGATGCCATCTGCAAGATAATAACCCTTTGTATACTGGTGTCCATTGATCTCATAGTTCACAGGGGGGCATGGCCTTCGACAAGCTCGGCAAATACATTCGAGCACTCCAAGACATTGATGTCGTTGTAACTTCAAGGCATACCAAAGAATGAATGCCAAATCCATAGATCGTACGAAGCCACGGCCTCGAGAACCACCGAGCACTCTCCTTCCTTTCCCTTGTACATCCCCTGCCAATCAAATGGACAGTTCTTCCATGCACAATGCATACAGTCGATACTACCAAGCATCCCAGGAAAGCCTCTTGCTTCATTCTCTGCGAGTAGACGAGCAGTATCTTG
Organism: Alopecurus myosuroides; assembly: GCA_028641055.1. Lineage (NCBI taxonomy): Eukaryota > Viridiplantae > Streptophyta > Magnoliopsida > Poales > Poaceae > Alopecurus > Alopecurus myosuroides. The sequence goes on from CM054061.1 coordinate 117,997,472, forward strand.
CGCATTGGGTGATCGCAGGTATGTTGGGCCAAAAAATGCAACCACTGCCCGACAGAACTTGTTCAAGCACTCAAGGGCCGTGGACTCGCTCATGCGCAGGTAGTCATCTAGTGCATCTGCGGGAGCACCGTATGCAAGCAACCTCATGGACATCGTGCACTTCTGAATAGAGGTAAACCTTACCGTGCCGGTGCAGTCCTTCTTCAATTTGAAGTAGGTGTCGAACTCCCGGATGGCATGCATGATCTTGAGGAAAAGCTTGCGGTTCATCCTGAAACGACGCCGGAACACCTTCTCGTCGTTGGTGGGATTCTCGGCGAAATAGTCGGAGTAGAGGAAGCAGTATCCCTCGTACCGCTGCCTCGGCTTGCTCTTGCGGCGACCGGGCCTCGATCCAGCACGCCGCGGCTGGGCGGCCTGGGCCTGCAAGCCGGCCAGGCAGCTCAGGATCAGCAGGTGTTCCTCGTCGTCGATGGCGGCTTGATCTTCCTCGTCGAATAGCTCGGCGAGCATCTCCTCGATGTCGGAGTCCATGGGCCGGGCAGAACGTCGAACACCTTGCGAGGGGTGGACGCGTTTCGCCGGACACAACCTCCCTCGTGGCGGAAGGGCGAGTAAACGGCGCCGGCGGCGCGGCGGAGCTAGACGGCGGAGGTTCGGCTCGTTGCTCGTGTGTGGTGGTGGCCGACGGCGGCAGCGTGGGGGCGGCCGACGAGGTGCCGACGGCGAGTCGAGCGAGAGGAAAAGGCGAGTCGGGATGGGGAAAGTTGGGGAAAGTTGGGGAAATGGTGTTGCCTCGCCGACAGTGCTTGCCCACACGCGCTTTTCCTTTCGCCGCCCCACCTCCCGCCAAGCCGAACCCAACGGGCTGGGTTTCGCATGGGTACGCAGGCGCTAATTTCCGCCGAAACGGCGCTATTTGGGGTTCTGGGGGGCGGCTGGTAGAAAAACGACGCTTTAGGAGCAAATCGGCTCTATTTCGCGTCCTGGGGCGCTGGGGGGGGGGGACGGCTTGAGATGCCCTAACCAGAACATACTGAAAAATTATGCAGTATGTACACAGGCTGCCATAACTGAGAAAGTATGTAGTATGAAGTGCAAAATGAAGCAAGAAGAAGCAGTGTTTGCAGTGCTCGGACCGTCAGAGCCCCGGTAGAGGTGCTAGGGCTGTTGAATTGATTAAGTTGAGTTTGAAGTAGTCCATGTAACTCTTTGAGGGAAGAGTGTTGACTCTCCAAGGCCTTGTGAGTCTGGGTGAGCTTTTCAAACTCCTCGGTTAGTTTATCATGACCAACCCCAAACTAAACCTTATCCTTTTAGCCTTTTTATATTTAGCAATTGCATAGTAACGTTCTTTAGTGATATTAGAAAAAAATTCATTATGTGACTCTTCAATAGATTTAAGTTTCTCCTCAAGAGAAACTAGACCCTCATGCTCTTCCTCAAGGGTCATAGAGAGAGATGCCTTTTCATCCGCATCTCTTCTTTCAATCTCACATTTCTTCTCAAGAGCTTTATGGGCCTCTCCCAATTAGCTCAAGAGGAGATCAAAGTACTTTTTGGTCTCTCCTTGCATGTTAGACATAAAACGTTCTAAAGAGGCAACTTAATCTTCTACTCTAAGACTAGCATGGTTAACCAATTCATTTGGAGTCTTAGAGTTGGAAGAAGGTGATACCTCTGAGGCTTAGCCATGAAGCACTTGACATTGAGTTGAGGAAGATTCTCATTGGAGGGATTCAAAGAGTGATAAAGATGGTGGAGTTGTGGCAATAGCGAGAGCGGCCACTTCACTTGTGGTTTCTTCTTCGTCGTCACTTTCGGAATCATACTCCTCTTGAGTCACTAGCACAAACTTGGTGGGAGACTTTTTGTTGAAGGGTTTCCTCTTGAAATAAGGCTTATTGTACTCAACCTTGGACTTGTCCTTGGGAATGAGTTTTCCACCATGATGTTCCCTATTCTCAAAGGGGCACTCCACAATGAAATGATGATTGTCTTGACAATTGAAGCAAGACCTCACTCTTTGAGTCCCTTCATTACCATAATGAGACTTGGTCTTCCCTCAACATATGCCTTGGCCTTGGATGGGTTCTTCCAAAACTTTTGCATGGTAAGAGCAATGACATCTTTGAGCATGAGGTCATATTCTTGATCCTTCAACTGGGCCAAGTCCTCAATGCAATATTCTTGATAATAAATCTCCCTTGACACTACCTTGGCCTTCAAAGCAACTGAAGCTCCTTTGTGCATTCCTAGGGCTCTAGCACGGTTGTCGAGAGCATTTTTGGTTTGCACTTGATAGGAGCACATTTCTTGCACCACTTGGGTTGAGGTCAAGGAGGCAAAGTCATGTCTTCCTTGAATGCTCTTCAAGCCAGTGGGCTCAAAAGGCATAAGAGCAATCATGTACTTCATCTTGCTCCATGAATCATCAATATACTTGGCACCAACATTGTTGAATGTGATGGCAAGAGCCTTGAGCCTTCGGTACATGTCTTCATGGTTCTCACCATCATGCATATAGAATGCTTTGGACTCATTGCTCAAAGCATCATACATATTCCTTTGCATACTATCATTGCCCACAAACATGATGACAAGAGTGTCCCATGTTTCCTTGGCGGTGGAATATTGTTGAAGATGAGGCATGTGGTTTGGACCCACGGCTTGTTGAATGATGGACAAGGCGGTGTAGTTGAGTTGACAATCTACGGATTCTCTTCTTATCAAGTTCTTGGGGTCATGTGGCTTGTATCCATCTCGAGTGACCCTCCAAAGTTCAATACAAGAAGAGTTCAAGTGAGTTTCCATGTAATATTGCCACTCACCAAAAGAATGTTCATCAATACTAGGACCTTCTTTTCTAGGTATTATATGAGGATGTGGGACGGAGGATCGGGATAATAGTGTCCTTCGACGGAGTGGTAATCCTATTTTCCTACCGTACCCTTATCGGTGGAGTTCTTAACGGAAACATCTTTAAGTGGAACACCATTAGTCCCATTCTTGGCACCCTCTGGATGTTCACCCGAAGGAGATGAAGTGGAGGTCTCCGGTTCCTTGGCTTTCATGAATTGCAACATGAGTGTTTGCAACTCATTTATTTTGCTCTCCATGGATGAGGTCTAACTCATTGATATCATCCATAGAGACATGCACCATGGAACCAACAACATCAGGATCATCGGCCATACTAAACTCTTAGGCGGTTAAGCCTGATAAAAGAGCCATGACTCTGATATCAATTGAACGGATAGTATGGGCACCTAGAGGGGGGGTGAATAGGTGCTACGACCAATTTTAATTTTTCTTCAAGATTAGGCTTGACACAAAGGTAAATTCTCTAGATAATGCAACTACGGTGAATTTTACCTATATGACAATAACAACAACAAATACAATACAAGCACAAGTAAAGGGGAAGGGAACGAGGTAACTGATATGAAGCACGCGGAGACACGATGTAATCCTGAGTTCCTCCTTGTTAAGGGAGTACGTCTCATTGGAGGGGTGCGAGCTTCGTCACAAAGGCTTACTCAACGCCACAAAGGCCTCACCCTATTCTCTGATGAATCCCGCCACAAGGGCCTAGTCCACCTTCCACTATTGATCCCCTTTGAGGTGGGAATCAAATCCTTTACTAACAAGCTTGGGGCATACACCCACAACAAAATTGGAGGCTCCCAACAACAAGAATCACGAGTGTAGCAAGAGATCTAGGTTCTCCACAAATGGAAACCCTAGACTCAAATCCCTCAAGTGAATGAGGGGGAAATGAAGAACGACTCGGTGAAGATGTAGATCGGGGTCTTCTCCTTCAATCCTCTGAAGATCAACAAGTTTGGGCGGAGGGATTAGGAGTAAATGGGGATTTGGTGAGCTCAATAAATGGTCTTAATGAAATGGACGAACTAGAGCTCAAGGAGGAAGATGAGGGGTATTTATACCCCTCCCCAAATAGAGCCGTTTGAGCAGGAAAAAGGAACCGGAATATCCGGTTCAAACTTGAACCGGAAATTCCGGTTGGCTTCAATTCCTCAGATCTGGATTTCGACTTTGTTGACTTCTACCGGAATATCCGGTTGGAGCGAATAATCCGGTTTGAAATATTCGGCTCGCTTCTGTCCTGAACAGGCTCCATAACCGGATTTTCCGGTTGGTATGGAAATATCCGTCTCACTTCCGTCCTGAACAGGCTTTAGAACCGGATATTCGTTTGGTATAGAATAATCCGGTTGGAAATTTCCGGTTGACTTCTACGTCTTCAACTTCAAGTCCTTAGCCATTTTGAGTCCAAACTTCCACAACCGGGATATCTGGTTGTTCTAGATTAATCCTGTTGGAAATTTCCAGCTCATATCTGTTTCAAATTGGGCTGGGATCTTCCTAACCGGAAATTTCGCTTGCCCTGGAGTAATCCGGTTAGAAATATCCGGTTCCTCTCTGTCCCAAATCTCAGTGATCTATCTTCGACGATCTTTTTGTGATCGATGTGGATGTTAAAGATAACACATGCACATTCAACACCTCGATAAAGAATGTATTTAGTATTGTTAACTAACACACAAAACCAACGGGAAAACTAAATGCACTTTCACATGCCTCCCCCAGGCAGCACCAATGCTCGCACAAGCAGCGCCAGCAACGCCGCCCGCCTAGCAGCGACGGTGGCGCTCGTTCTGTAGCGTTGGCTCTTGCCTAGCACCACACATCTCCCCGCTGGAGCTCCTCCACCCAATCGACACAAATTCCTTCTCACACACTCACGACGGCCCACATCGGCATATCGTCTCTCCCGACGGGAGGGCTCACCTGCACTTGCAAAATCAACAGAAAATCATCCTAAGATGCAAAAGTCCATAGAATGATAATAGCAAAAATTTCATCCTAACGAGCAAATCCATAGAACAATAATAGCAAAAAAATCATCCCAACGAGCAAAAATCAATAATACCCCAAAAAAAAAATCATCCTAGCAAATCCATAGAACGATAATAGCAAACAAATCTTCCTAACGAGCAAATTCATAGAACGATAATAGCAAAAAAAATCATCCGAACGAGCAAATCCATAGAATGATAATAGCAAAAAAATTCATCCCATGGAGCAAATCCATATAAAAAAATCATCATAATGAGCAAATCCATAGAACAATAATAGCAAAAAAAATTCATATAAGGAGCAGCTCTGGGCAGCACCGGCGCTTCCCCATGGGAGCACCACGACACCCCTTTCAGTAGCATCCGCGTCGTCCTCCTTGGTAGCACCGGCGCCCTCTCATGGTAGCATTGTCGCTCTCCCTTCGGCAGCACCGGCGCTCCCCCATGGGAGCACTGCCGTGCTTCTTTGGAAGCATTGCGCCGTCCTCCTTTGGAAGCACCTGCGCCTTCCATGGGAGCATCGCCGCTCTCCTTGGATAGCACAGGTTCCCTCCTATCGGAGCACCGAGACGCTCGTTCGGTAGCACATCCGCTGTCCTCCTTTGGTGGCATGACGAGCACGAGGAAGACGCCCTTGCGAGGGAGAAAGGCTGGGGAAGGCTCCTCACAGTGCTTGGAGCAGCGACTGATGCTCCTCACGGGGCCATGGCTATGGTGGTGAATGGTCTATTTTTGGAGCACCGACGAGAGAAAGAAGAAAGGGGAAAAGAACAAACGGAAGAATCGAATGAGTGGACGAAAGCGAAGACGAAGAGATAAGGCAGCGTCCGTCGTGGTGGGGCCATCACCGAATCGCTGTCTCCCCTCGTGGAACGCGTGCCGCTGCGAGAGCGTGGAGGACTCCGGAGGTACAAAGCGTTCCCTACGCGGGTCCTAACGGTAATCCAAGCGGGCCCTAAGTATTTCCACGGTACGATTTTGATGAAACAGGAGTGAAGTGGTCTCAAGACTTCAAAGTTGGACTTTCTGTCGTGATCTACCATGGTCAGAGTCGCATGGACCGTGTCCATGACTCCATGTGCACCAAACCCCTTCTTTCCCCACCAGAGACACACATCACTCACCTCCACAATGACAAGCCGCACGACAAAAACCCTCCCCAAAATGCGCCCCCAGCCCCGCCGCCTCGCCGGCGCCGTCTCGCCGCCCCGCCGCCGCTCCCTCTGCACGGAGGCCTCCCCGCCTCTGTGGGCCATGGTCTACAGCAGGGCGGCGCTGGACACGTCAGCGAGGCCGTCGCCGGCCGCGCGCGCGTCCTTCGACCGCGAGGCGGCCCCCTACGTCTCCCACATCTCCGTCCCTTCCCACCTCGCCGACGGCATGGACTTCGCCGCCGCAAGCGTCCGGGCCACGAGCTCTGACGGGCTCCTCCTCCTCGATCTGGCTGAGACCCGCCACTTGCCTCCCGGCCCTCCGGGCGGCCGTGAGTCCTTGGACAGAACAATGCTACTCGAGTTGTCCGCGGCTGGCGCTGCCACCGAGCTGGACGTCGCGCGCTTCGTTTGCAACCCTCTCAGCGGCCAGATCTTCCGCCTCCCTGTCCCGGACATGGATGCCGCGTACACGAGTACGCCCTTCGGCTTGCTGACCCAGTCTGATGGCTCCCACGGCGCACCTGATCGATTCGTGGTCGCTCAACTCAGCTGCCGGGCAGGGGACAACCACAAAGCCCTGCGCCGGTTTCTGTCCGATACAGGGGAGTGGGATGAGCGGAAGCTCTTCGTTCCGGCCACGATACCCGATTGGCCGCCAATGCAGATAGACACGAGCAAGGAAGTGCTGGCGTTGGGCGACCGGTTGTGGTGGGTCGACCTCTCCTGTGGCGTCTTCTCTGTAGATCCCTTCAGCGACCAGCCAAAACACCAATTCGTCGAGCTGCCGCAGGGTAGTGTATTGTCAGATTTCCATTTCTACCCATCAGATAATTTGATGTTGGGAAGGCGCCGGCTCATGGGCATCAGCGAGGGGAAGCTGCGGTATATCGAAGTCTCTACTGAAAAGGAGTTTGTGGTCAGCTCGTTTTCGCTCGAGGAGGGATGCTGCTGGAAGCTTACGCGTGAGACAACACTTAAAATAGTCTTGTCCAACAAAAGCAAACCACTGGAAGAGGACATGCCGTGGATTGTGGCCATAGATCCATTCAACGCCGACATTCTGTATTTCCAAAATGGTCACACAATTTTTGCCATGGACATGGCTAAGGGGGAGTTGATTGGGAAGAGACCTTTTCCAGATAGCATCATAGGTCTATGCCCTTGCGACACTGCTTTCTTTGTGCCCTGCGTGCTCCCAACATGGCTTGAATCAAGTTTTCTTCCTTATGCAGGTATGTGCTTCTTGAACATGCCTTGTTTCGTAGAGTGGATACCGAGGCTCTGACAGTATACTGTACATAGCATGGCTTGTTTAATACTACCCCCATTCAACAAAAGAAGACATATAAATTTAGTCAAAAGTCGACGTATAATAAGTTTGACCAACTGTACACACAATGACACAAAAATATGATCATTCAGAATACCAACTCAATATCAATAGATACACCATAGAATATATTTTCATAGCATGTTTATCAAATCTTGCTAAAGTTCATATTTTTTTCTATAAAATTGGTCAAAGTTATGCTATATTGACTTTTGACTAAAAATATAGGTCTTGTTTTATGGAATGCAGGTAGTAATTGCTAGATTGCACAGATTTAGGTTTACCAATTTCTCAAATCATATACTCGAAAACCTGCTCATAGCATGGATTGTTTTGTTGGTACATACCAACATTAATTCTGTTGAAGTTTCTGAGATGCAAAGTGATCTGTTTATCATTAGTGATAGCTTAAATGTTCTCTAGACTTTATCTCTGCAAATAGGCCAAGTAAATTGGCCATTATTATCTGTGTTTGTTAAAATATAGAAAGGCGGAATTGGTATTACTAGAAAATCTGATGTATTACTATTATATACCGGTATTGGACTGTCTGTCATGTAAAAATTATTTGCTTCTATTATCGTTTATGTGTATCAGTGCAAGCACGTTGTTAAATGCCTAAACCATGGTTCTGAATTTAATTCTAGCCGTAATTATCAAAACTAGGCTTCTCTCTTGGTCATGTGCCATTTAATTTAATGTATGCATACAAATAACTGAAGGGACCCTTTCAAGCAAGAATACCAATCACGAAAGGAATACTTTGGCTGACATGTTGGTTCGGACGTTGGCTGACATGTTGGCTTGGGGAGACAGAGACTATAAAAGTTGAACCACTCCAGCTAACTTGTTTGTGGTACTTTCTCTTAACTATTTCTTGTAGTACACCTTGTTTCGTTCGATGTTATCCGCATTCCACTCTTACTTCTTTCATGATTCTGCATGCCTCTTACACTGCCCATGCAATATGTTACTTGCATAATCAAGTAGTTTTGGACTTTTGGTCATGTTTATGGGTCACTATGTCAATCATGTTTACAGATCACTATGTTGAACTGATTATCTTGTTTAATATTTATATTATAACAGTACTATTTTTGTCCTTAATTCCAACTCGTTTTGTTCCTGTTGAGTTACGGCAGCTACCTGGGAAAGCAAGATGTAAAATGCTTAAGCTAGTGGTACTCAACTACTCATATGTTTTGACATTCATGCTCATGTATAGGTAGCACTTCCAATCATAAAAAACTGTTCATTTAGCTGTTCCGCAGCAGTATAACACATGTCACACATACTCTTGAATGTAAAAAAAATTGTGGGATTGATTTAAAAAAATATTAATCCAAATATATCTAAAATATATAGCTTCATTTATATGTTGATAAAATTGGACAATAGGACTGAAATAATTTGCAACTGAACTCTGGAAATTATACAAGTGCATCATTTGCAAGAGAGAACTACCCACTGAATGCCAATGTCATGTTCGCACTGCCCATTTCTCTTACAGTTACTGGGATGTCTTAATATAGCCCCCCGCCAAATTCTATTTAAAAACACTTTTTGATTTACTAGGCATGTATTATTATTGCAAAGTAAAAACTTAAGAGTGTGAAAAATCATAAGACATTATTTTGTTTCATTGATAAGTATTATCACGTACTGATCTTGCATAAACTGAACTATGATTTTTTCTCTTGCTACTTCATCACATGACCATATCGTAATTCTCACTTCAACAGCAAATAAACAGAGCCTGTTGCAGTGTGCACGTCGCATCTCATATTTGTAATTGCTCGAAAGCAATATGAATGGGAATCTGCCTGTGATGCTGTGTACTTCTGAACACATGTTTCTCCATACCAGTGTTCGGATGTCTCTAATGTCCATTTCTTTTTCAGAATCATGACACTCATATCGGCGAGACATCACTCATGTTTACATTTTGGTTTGCAGGTTACATCAATTGTCAGATTAAAGTTCGTTTTGGCTGACTAGAAAATTGATGGTGGTAGTTTACTGGGTGGAATCCCGTGAGAAGTATGGGCTTATTAGGCCTTGCTGATGACCTTCCTCGATCTCAGTTTGGGCAAAAGTCTGTTGAAAAGTTTTAAATATTTTGGCTCTGCTTGTTCTCCTGTTCAATTTCAGTAGAATGGCTTGATTTCTTAAAAATTTCCAGCATGGAACGACAGTGAACAGCAAAACGACGCAACATTATGTGCTCTTACTTTGAATGGATTAATATCTCTATTGAAGTTAGAACTGTTGATCAGTTTGGTGCCTAGACTGTAGTATTATGGACTAGAGTGTCATGCAATCTGATGTCCTGTTTAACTTGAGAATTCTTACTTTCGAATCAAACAGATATGTAAGTTTAAACCAAGGTGGTGTTGTGTTGTTTTGGATTCTGTGGATATGCTTCATTCTGTTGTTAAGAGGGACATGTATTTCAAAGATGTTAAGGTGCGTTGAAACTGCGGCTGGTCTTGGAGAGTTGGATTAGCATGCAATGGATACTATGTATGGTACATGCAGCGTTTTTCTTCGCATTTGAGTTCCGGTGCGGTTGAGCTGTAAAGATATACTCCAGCAGACAACGGAAACCAGAAACACACTGTATCTTGTGTGGAAACCACAGGAACATTCCAATTTCTTGACCTCTATGCGATGCAAACTATTACAGTGGAAGGATGGCAGATCTTTTGCCGTTTTTTCAAAAAAAGAAGAGAGGAACTTTTCCATGTGAACAAACATTGAGCATCTCTCCAAGACATCGCAAGAAAAATGGGGTTTGATAATTGGTAGTACAGCAGAAAGATCCATTGATGCACTGAAATTTGAAAAATTCATTGAGCAAGGCAAGGACAGGTAGTATGCCTGTATGTACACAGGCTGCCATAACCTGAACATACTGAAAAATTATGCAGTGTGTACACAGGCTGCCATAACTGAGAAAGTATGCAGTATGAAGTGCAAAATGAAGCAAGAAGAAGCAGTGTTTGCAGTGCTCGGACCGTCAGAGCCCCGGCAGCAAGACAGTGAGCAGTAGGGAGATGAACCCCAGCTGCATCACCACCTAAAAACTGTCAGAAATTGGTAAAGCTCATTCAAGAGGCATCGTCAGATTGAGCAAAAGCAAAAGTAAGATGTTGAACGAACTCATTAAGGCTTTGTTTGGTACACGGGGCTGGGCCGGGATTTGAAGGGAAAATCCCCTAGAGGTTTTGGACCCCCATAATTCCCGCGCGGCCCGTTTGGTACACAGGTGTAGGGGTGGGCTAACCCGGTCAAACCACCTCGATCCCTCCGGATCCACGCGGGTTTTAAGCCTCGACCCAGCGCTCGCGGATTGAACGGTGGGAAAGCGACAGGGAAAACCAGGGGTTGGGTGACGGAGAGGGATTCACCCTATCCCCAGAATTCCCCGACTCCTTTGGGGCTGGAAATCCCTGCAGACCAAACGAGGCCTAAAGTACAGTATGATCGATGGAGCAAAAGTAGATGAACATTTATCAGTAAGAATATTCCTTCACGGCGAGCGTCTGCAGAGAGAGATCAGATGATCAGCAGTGTGCCGTGTGCGTGTTGCGCTGGCCGACGGCGCCGAACTGGACATTACTCTCACGAGCCAAGCTGCGTGGCAGCCGCGCAAGGAGAGCGGCCGTCTTCACGGCGCCGGCGCCGGCGCGGCAGGAGAGGCTCGCCAGGCCAGGGAAGGGAAGGGTTGCACAGGCCGCCCTGGCCGACGCCGCCGGAGCAGGAACAGAGGCGCTCGGGGACGGGGAGAGAGAAACCTCACGCTCGCGAGGGTTTGGGCCGGGCGGGCCGGGCCAAGAAAACAGCCCGCAAGCCCACAGCCCGGCGCGGCGATGGCGTTGGGGTGTCAGGCACCTTGAAATACTCGCCTTGGCGCCCGAAGGTAACCGTCTCAACCAACATCGCTCGTCTCGCCTCGCCTCCTCGCCGGAACCCCAAACCCATCGCTCCCCACCCACCTCTACCTCTCTCCGCTTCTCCCTCCACCGCCTCTGCTCTTCGGCAGCGACCGATGGACCGCTTCCCCGACAGGAGCCACGTGTGGCTGCGGAGCCGCGTGCACCGCACCTACCTCCACGCCGACGAGGACGGCCATGGCGTCTCCCTCAGCCGTCTCCGTAAGTCCATGCAGTCCGCGTGGGTGGTGCACCACTACTACGCGGACGACCAGCACGTGCTCCTCCACAACGCCGCTTACGGCCGCTACCTCGCCGCCACGGGCGCCTCGACCCCGCACGGCTGCCGCGGCTTCCGCGTCGAGCAGCGAAACTACGACGAGATTGAGGGAGGGGCCATCAGGTGGCAGCCCATCAGGACCGGGAACAACATCGTGCTCCGCCACGCCGCCGGCGACCGCTACGGCTACCTCCGCGCCAACGGGAGGCACGTCCCCTGGAACGCGGACGTCGTCAGCGTCGACGCCTTCGAGAACATCAGCACCATGATGGAGTGGGTGGTGGAGCCCATCCCCACCAGCGAGCGCATACCTCGCCTTCCGCGTCCGAATAGGGTGAGTTCGCCATGCCCGCTTCCGGATTCTTCTCGAATTACTTTCGGAATTCTGCTGGACCGCTTCTGTTCTTGGCATCTTGCAAAATTCGCGCCTCCGTATTTGTGTTTTCGATCATAAAATTCAGCGCGGTACTACCCTGCTTCTTCGATCTCCTGAATATAACCATGGTTCAACTCAACGCAGATTCGCCTCCTCCTCGCCAGAAGACTCCCCGTCTTGGTGCCGTCGCGGCAGGTGCTGCTCATGGTGAACGACGAAGACGTCCCGTTCGTTTTCAGGGGAAGGTCCGTGTTCCGCCTGAGGATCGAGGTAGCCAGACGGGTGGGCATCATGGGGGACGTCCCCAACAACCTCCGCCTGTTCGTCCGAGCGGGCACATTCGGGCGGTATACCCCACTCGTCATCAACCTACCCAACAGCGGACAGACCCTCGCAATCACGGCCGAGGTGCCAGGTGAGAGACCCTGATACTACTATCTGCTGCATGGCCATGATCCTTTGGGGTTTGTTTTAATGGAGTGCTAATCTGCCCTGTGCTTGGAAAGTTTATACTAAAACCATTATACTCTGGTATCTGATTGTTCGAAATGGTAGTAGTAACAAGAAACTTTTGTAGCCTGAAAACCACTTTACTGAAACTGTCGCTAATTTGCTTCAGTTAGGATTTGGGAATTGTATGAACTGTTGTAGTCTTATAATATAAGTAAAAGTAGCTGAATGGAAATAATACAGTAGATATTTACATTGCGCCTGTCGGATTTTTCAGAACGTGTACATATGCTAAAGCTAGTTGGTTGCTGGGTAAAATCATTTCGCGGTCACTTGTTCATACTCGACCTTCATATGGAAATTATTGATTTTGAAACAACTTTCCTTGTTTCAGATGATTCAGTTCTTCAATTTATTTCCATGTGCTGCTAGTGAAAAACTTTCGAACTGGAAAACCCAAATCAGTCCACTCATCTTACTTCAGCTTCACAAAGAAGACAATGATTTAGCCTATTGTAATTGTTTCGAATAAATATGTGCAAAATTCGCTGCAGTACTACATGCAAGCTAGTTTCCCCACATTACATTACATCATCTGTATTCTTTATCTTGCTGTTCACTTGTTTTAGCAATATGAAATTATTAGATCTGCTGCAACGGTTGCATTTCTTGTGCGTGCCTAACTGCTCCACTGTTTTCTGTTAATTCAGCTAACTTCGCGCCGCAATACCCGGATTTCGTTCCAGAGTAGAGAAAGACCAGAGCAGGTCTCCTGACTGTTGCTTTACAGTTCACCTCTTCAGAAGTATGGCTGCCTCGGACAGTACGACATTAGAATTCATAGTTTTTTGCACAGGGATATAGGTTGAGAAAAATGCTGCAGCTCTTGTGCCGCTAAGTGAACTTGATCTGTTCTCGTGACATTGCTTTGATCTCGCGGTTCTAAAAATTCAGAACCTGTTTGAACATTTTCTAATCTTGTTTGTCTGTTATGTGCAACAGTAGCAACCCTGACCTACATTTTGTGTTGGCCTGGTTTAATTCTGTGATGAGTACCAGTGTGTAAAGTTCTGAAGTGGAAAGATTCTGTGAAATCTGGATAATAATTCTGCAATGAAGGCTATTCTCAGTTTATGATCCTTCTCCATTTTAGTTTCAGTACACCGATCACTGCAGTTTTTTTTTTTTTTTTTGAAATGTGTGTACATTTTATCCAGTTTGTGTCAATCACAGTTCCATATATACTTCTATATGGGAGAGTTTCAATTTTGTGCCCCTGGAATCGATACATATATCTCTACTGTTCCAAATCAGTACACAACTCAGTTATATGTATCTTCTGTATGAGCTAAAGTAATTTCTGATCGAGGTTAGAGCTCGTGTACAAGAGGCCATTCTAGATGTTTATTCTCTCGATGAGAAGAGGGATGATGAAGATAAAGAGCAGTATTTGCATATCATGATATTTTACATGAACAGGAAATAAACAGAGCATGTTGCAGTGTGCAGGTGGCATCTCATTCTGGCAATTGCTCCAAAGCAATGTGAATCTGCCTGTGCTGTTATGTACTTCTGAACTCATGTTTCTGTTCACTTGTATTTATATTGAGCTCAAGAAGAAATTAAAGGAGAAAAAATATATTTTATCTCTTGTTTATGTTTGGCGCTTTCTCCGTACCGGTGTTCAGATGTCTCTAGTGTCCATTTCCTTTTCAGAATCGCTATAGACGACTCAGAGGGGTTTTCATAAAGGGAAGCTTTCGTGCAGTACACCTATTTTTCTCATGTTTAAATTTTGGTTTGCAAGTTAAGTTGGTTTTGGAGGACTAGGAAATTGATAGGTGGTAGTTTCCTGAATTCTCATTTGTGCCGGGATTCCACGAGAATTTTGGGTTTATTAGGCTTTGCTGATGCACTTCCCTCGGTCCGAGTTTGGGCAAAAGTCTGTCAAAAAGATATTCCTACGACCATCATATTTGCGCATCTTAAGATACTGGAAGAGAAAGCGGACCAGGTAGTATATATAGCAGCAAGATCATATGGGAATGTCAGGTCCATTAAGGCACTGAAAATTTAGCAGTGAGCAACGCAAGAACAGGTAGTATGTACACAGGCTGCCATGACCTGAACATTACTGAAAAAGATGTTTAGGAAGCAGTCACCGACCACCGAGGGCGAGAACCCCGGCAGCAACAGAAGACTAGTCGGTCCAGCTGGGGGGAAGACGGGTGAGCAGTAGGGAGCCCCAGAACTGTCAGAAATAGGTAACGCGGCTTAAGCTCATTCAAGAGGCGTCGTCTGTTCTCATCGGATTGAGCAAAAGTAAGGTGCTGAACCAACTCTGAGCTAACTATGATCGATGGAGGGAGTAGAGGGAAGATCAACGATAGGAAAATTCCACGGACATTGTGAGGTCTCGCTAAAAATACGTTGCGCGCGGGTTTTTTTTGGATCCTGAATCTCGACCGAGGAACCTAATTACTACTCCTAGTGATTTACCGATCAACCTGGAGTAGTGATTTTCCGATCCTGGAGCTCTGAGGTACCTTTTCTTGTATGTGATCCAGGATGGGAGTTGCAGTTCTGATGGGCCTAACAGCCCGGCCCTGAAAGGCAGCTCCGAAACCGTCAAGGAGACGGTATCCGTGTGTACCGGCGCGTCTACATAATGGATGGCATCGGCATTGCCACACCATATCGCCTCTCCGGATCTAACACATCGATCGGTACGGTGCGCCATGCCGAAGCGGTGCAGGTCGGACGATGAGGGCGGACCAAGATCCAGGCGGCGGCGGCGGCATCATCTCCACCTTGTGCTGGCGGACTGGACAAAGGGGTACAGCATATACAAGGTGGACGTGGCCGACATGGACGGCGCCGACCCCGGCACCGACCTCGACTCGGTGGCCACCGCGCTCCCGGGCCCGCCCGTCTTCCGCCTGGAGAGGTGCCACGCCAACTACAGCAACCCGTGGTTCTCCCCCGTGGGCAGCAGGATCGCCGTGACGTACAACGAGGAGCAGGAGGACGCCCCGGTCCTCCTCTACGACACCGCCACGGGAGGCCTCGCCGTCGGGCCTCGCGTCCCGGCCGAGGCACGGTTCGTCGTCACGTTTATACCTCACGGCGCGCAAGACAGGCTGTACATGATGGGCGCCAACAAATTCCACAGCGGCGACGATCACTTCGTGGTGCTCGCCGAGCAGGAGGAGGGGCGCTGGGCGTGGAGCCCTCTCCGAACGCCGCCGTTCAGAGCCTCCAAGGTCACGTGCCACGCCGCGCACCCGGACGGCCGCACCATCTTCTTCTCCGTCTACGGCGGAGGTACCTACTCGTTCGACACGGAGACCCAGGAGTGGAGGCGCCACGGCGGCTGGATGCTGCCTTTCGAGGGACGCGTGTACTATGACGCTGAGTTGGACGCCTGGGTGGGGCTCAACAGCACGTCCGATGGGACCGAGAGAGGGCACGTACGCTCCTGCGACGTCGTGCCTCTCGCCGGCGAAGGGCCGCCGCCTGCCTGGATGACCGCCGGGGAGAGGATGGTCTGCGAGGACTGGGAGAGGACACACAAAGTCGCGCTCACCCACATGGGACGCGGCAAGTTCTGTCTCGTCGAGCAACGGCTTCGCAAGGGCGTCGACGCGGCTGTCGGCGACAACGTCTACCTGTTTTACGTCACCACATTCGAGCTCCGGTACGACGAGGACAGGGCACTGCGAGCCACCGCACGCCGGACCCGCTCCTACACAATGCCCATCGAGGCCACAAGCTACAACTGGTCGGCGTTGGGATTTGATACCTAAGCTCGTCTTGAAACCCCTCGTGCCATCAAAACAAGATTTTCCATTCGGCACACATGGAGGAAAAAAAAACGCTGTGAAAGCGAAGTTTTAAATAGGGCGAGCGTCTTTTCAACATTATGCCACTAAGTATATTTGCGGGCTAAAAGTACCAAACCCCCTTAAATAGAGCGCTATAGCGGCGGTTTAGGATCGCTATAGCTTTTTTTTCTGTACGTTGCCGCTAAATGTCTTAACCAGCTATTTAAAACTTTGTGTGAAATCAAATTATTATCCGCTCCAACACTTGCTACATCTAGGCTTTTGTCGACGAATTCCCATCAAATTCAATCGACATCGGTGGCGGGATAGTAGGGAGGAAGAATGATGAAATCAAAGAGTGGACTAATGGAGTATATCTTCATCCTTCTATTTTCTTCCGCATCTTCATGTACCCAATTAATGAATATTTTATTTAGTTAAAATTCATTCGATAAGTCTGAACCTATAAATATGCAATGTATGAATATTTTTAGTGAACTAATTCAAATAATGAGTCTAAAAGGTATCAACTTATCTTATAGGCTTGACATTCTTTAAAATCTTAATATACTCGTAAATAAAACAATATAAACCTTTGTCTTGCTTTTTGTATAAATAAAGATAGTAAATATACCTCGTGTTGTGACGGGTTGAATGATTTTTTTCCCAAATATGTTCTTCCTCTCGTGACAGCACCGACGATTGGAATTGTTCGACTTCTCCATAGATCAAGTCCAACCAAGGCGGAAAATTTTATTTTTCATATGTTAATTTGGAGATCTAATCTCATTATATATATTCCACCAATAATTTTTATTAATTAATTTATCAATTCATGTAACAAATAAAAATTTCACAAAAGTAAACTATTATTAATTCAAATATGATTCTTTTGAAGCTTTTTGACCGTGGGGCAAAAAGTCCCCCACCCCCCAGCATTTTATTACCTTAAACCAAAACAAACAAAATAAATATGTACAAGGAAAGGAGGGGGAGGGGTAACAAAGACCTACCTAGTGTCCAAAACTATACATAATTTTGAATCCATAAAGACAGGCTATCCAAAGATTTGGCTCTAATCCTATGCTTAAGCAAGGACATGTCATGAATGAAACCACTCTTCCATGTTCCAAAAGAGGGTTGAGTGCCATTGAACACTTTGTCATTCATTATCAACCAAATATGCCAGCAGGAAACAATTATCACCTCCATGAAAAAAGGTTTGTTGAAAAGTTTCTTAGTGGCAGCAAGAACCTCTTGGATTTCCACTCCATCAGCCCCAAGTAATCTCTAGGTAGTTCCAGACCCTCGTACTGAAAATACATTCAAAAAATTGATGAATTCGATCTTCAAAAACCTTTACCGGGAAAAGTTCACAAGTAAAATTCCTGAGTGACATTCCAATGTCTTCTCTTTATTAGATCATTGGTATTAAGTTTGTCTCTGATAAGAGCAGCCAAGCAAATACCTTAAGTTTCATTGTACAACAAGATCTCCAAAGCCAACTAATGGGAACCACCATGTGGGAATGAATGTGTTTGTAGAATTTTGCTGAGGAGTAAAAGTTCCCCAACAATATAGACATCTATCATGATTATTTTCCACGGGATTATTAGCCATCAACTCCTAAAGTTGTTGTAATTCCAAAAAAGCTTCTTGGGAGAGAGGCAAATGAAACCAAGTGTGAATCTCCTCCACGGTATATGCAGCAGCTGGAGAGAGTGAGTCATCCAGCACAAAAGAAAAAATTCTTGGGAATCTGTCTTTGAGAGACTAACAAGAGCCTTCAACAATCCATGAGTCCTTCCAAAAACAAAAAGAACTCCCATCTCCCATAATGACCTTGGAAACTCCTCTAAAATGATCAACTTGTTTTAGGATATCCTTCCACCAAAAGGAACCCCACAAGCTCCTCCTCGTGAGTAATTTTCCCTCTATAGTGTTCAGACCAGATTAGCTGAACCCATGGAAACTGTTTATGTTTATAAAATCTGTCAAGATGTTTAATTAGCAGGCACGCATTATGCTTTTGAAAATCCACAACATCCAATCCACCTTTTAATTTGGGTTTACAAATTGATTCCCAAGAAGCTAGGGACTGCTTGTGATTATCAGTATTTCCTCTACATAAGCATTGCCTCAAAACTCTGTCCAGCTCCTTAGTCAGGCCAATTGGCAGTTGCAGTGTGCAAAGGAAATGTATTGGCATAGAAGCCAAAGCAGAGTTGATGAGTTGTAGTCTGGCATCTTGTGACAGAAAACTGGAACTAGATGAAAGCCTTCTATCCACACGACATACGAAAGGCACCAGCTTATGGATTTATGGCCTTGAGGTGCCTAGAGGTAAACGCAAATAGGTGAAGGCATAATGCCCACATGACAGCCAAAATCATGCACCAACTGGTCAACTTCATCACCAGGGACATTAATAGGTATAAGATTGGATTTGGCCTAGTTAATTCTAAGAGCAGTAGAGGCAGAATATTTCCCAAGAGCCTCCTTAAGAACAAGGAGCTGATCCTTATCAGCAGGCATTATTAGTAAAGTATCATCAACATATTGAAAAATGGGAAAATCAGTATCCACAGTATGAATAGGAAATTTGATGAAACCCTTGCACAAAAGATTGTTGACTACAGATTGCAGTAAATCAGAACCAAACATGTATAAAAGAGGGGACCAGGGATCACCCTGCCTCACACCCATTTTGCATAGAAATTCTTCCCCTGGAATCCCATTGAGAAGAACAGAGGAGGTACTAGTAGAAAGCACCTCCTTGGCCCAGCTTATCTACCTTTTTTGAAACCTTTACATGCCATAATTTGCAATAAAGCATCATGCTCAACAGTATCACAAGCCTTGGCAAAGTCAAGCTTCAAAATAACAATGTTTTTTTTTTGAAGTATGACATAGGTATAAATATTCAAAAGCCCAGCACAGACTGTCTTGGATGGACCTGCCTCTTAGAAAACCATATTGATTTTTGTGAATACACTTGAGGATTACCTTCTACAACCTATTGGCAACCAACTTTGTCAAGAATTTCATGCAAACATTTGTTTGGGAAATTGGCCTAAAATCATTGACAGTCAAGGGGGAAGGAACTTTAGGGACCAAAGTAATATAGGAGCTATTAACTTTCTTCAAATTGAGATTACTCTCGTGGAAATCCTTAGCCAAATTATAGAACTCTGCTTGAACAATGGGCCAGCAGGATTTGAGAAAGAGGCCATTAAAGCCATTAGGTCCAGGGCCCTATCAATGGGCATAGAAGCCACCATATCATCCATTTCCTTTATTTCAAAAGGTAAAATGAGGTCACCCAAGCCCTCTACAGGGGGGAGAGTTCCTTGAGATTTAGTTGCATATCAATACTAGTTGTTTTCCCCATTCTATTCTTGAAATTTGCGTCGAACATATGTGCTAGCAAAGCATGATCAGAGACTTCAACACCCATTTCATTCCTCAAAACTGAGATCTTGTTCCTTCTAAATCTTTCAGTGGTCATAGCATGGAATAATTTAGTGTTATCCCCACCCTTCTTACTCCATTTAATTGTGTATTTTTTCCAGTAGTTACATTCCACAAGCAGTAACTCTTCTTGGTGTAGTTTAACTATTTTCCTGAAGTTAAACTCCCTAGTGAAAAGGGGCATGTTTTCCTCAAGATAATCCAGACAGGCAATCACTTTGTTGCAGTTTTGGATTAGTAATTTAATTCGGCAGATTTTAAAACATGACACTTCCTCAAATCGTATCTGAGGGATTTCAGTTTATTTGATATAATTGCAGAACTATAGCCTTTATTAGTGTAACATCCCAGTGTTTGGGAGGTTATAAGGATCTAAATTTAATATGTGCATTTGCAAAGCATGCATCTAAAAATACGGGAAATTTTGGCGCGAAAGTTTAAACGGATCAAAGTGACCAATGTTTCACTTGACATGATGAAATAGGTATAGTTCATCTAGTCAAGAGTACATTTGGAATGATCTTTATAACAAGGATCTTAAGAAACCAAATCATCTGGTTACACAAACCATAGTTGGTTATGACCAATACAAATTCTCAACAACCTTAACCACAAGTCTTTAAGAGACTTGGGATAATTCACTAGGTATCTAGAACTCAAAGAGGGGTGAGTATCCAAATCAAATATCTGATGATCATACTTCCACCAATAAGTACTACACAATTGAACCATCTCATCAACATAGGTGTTATGTTCTCTCAAACAATAACTCTTAAGTTATAAACCATCCACACAACATCTTTCTAAATTATTTAGTAACTACTAAGTGAATCATCACAAGTAAATAACAAAGTTTCAATAGAACACAAGTGATACAAACAAGTATTAACTTAAACCCCACAAGTGGGTAATGACATAATAATTGTATTAATAATATATTTATCGAATATGTACATATCTCCTCAACCATAAAAGAAGTATCTAAAAGAAGTAATAAATCTTCTTAAACTACTGTTAAACCTTGATCATTACCTATGATCTTTCCAAAATTATATGTCTTCATCATGAATACAAATGAAGAATATAAAATAACAACATGACACCTTGACTAACCAATTAACAACCATGATCAAAGTCATTAAGCTCAATAACTTTCATATGCTCAAATGTCTCCTTCACCTTATATAAGGGAGCATATCAAATCTCAACACCTCAATGAACCATTGGATCCACTTACTATTAATCCATCAGCCCATAAGCATTTCACACCTTTACTCAAATCCAAACCATCATTGAACCACTAAAGTATCTTTGGATACAACTAAGGAATAACAAGTTATAACCTCTTTTAGAGGAATTGAATTGATAACTAAGTAAATAAATCCTATATGATATAATTACATATCTTTGGGGAAATAAAATAAGAAGTATATGAAAGGATAATAAAAGCATGAACTAACTCTTAATCTAGATCTTGTTATGTTGTCAAGATCATCCTATCTTGTTTTCCAATCTTCTCAAGGTCATTCTGCAAGAGAAGCAACCATAAGAAAAGAGGAACTACCACCAGAAGATCTTCAGGAAGATTCTTTAGGATGCTCTACAAGTGCTATTCTAATCTATTATAAGAGTATTTGGAAACTCTTATATCTTGATCTGATCTTATTAACTCTCTTGAAATAGTGTGATATTCCAATGTTAGTGTTATATAGAAGTAGTTTGGTAACAAGAGTAATTACCTTGTTAACAGATAACTTTTGTATACTCAAACAATTGAGTGTCATACACAAACAAACAGAAGACTGAATAACCTGGTACATCTCAGCCTATTCTATATGAGTAGTAATTTGGAGGCAAGTCTGGTCCACTTGTTAACAAATTCTACTTATATGCATATGGTAACTTGATGTTATAAAATACACCTACATTCTATTATTTATAAAACCATGATCCATAAAAGGAATAGAATAACAAGGAGAAAATAATAAACCACATTATAACTTGAACCACTTATAAGTAAGGAAGAAACCAAGATAAGGAAGAAAACAAGCAACATGTTGAAATCCAAGTGTTTGATGTTATATATAAGAATAATTTGATTACAAGGTCAGATCAACCTTGTGAACAGAATATTCATGTAAGCATTAAAACAACTGAGCTTTAATAAGCTAGTCTTCATCATAATTGAATACACCACAAGAATGAAATGGTTATGGATTCAAATGAACTCGTCTCATCAGGAACTACAATTTACTACTGAAATTAGTATCTGGGAACCACTCAATATATCTTATCAGCTCTAGTGGTGAATTTCTTAAGTCAAGAGACCATCAAGGGATGATACTACTTGCAAAGGACCAAGGCAATGTCTGAAGACTAGTGACAACTAGAGAGAAGAACATCAAGCAACAGAAGACCACAGGAAGCAACACTGCCTCAGGAAGGGAGCATAAGAATTTATCCAGTGAATCATTAGGATATAATAGAGAATCATTAACCTCTGTCAAGCTCATCAGAGATGAGGAACTCATAGTAAATATCTCAAATGGAAATAATTATCAATAATGAATTAATAACCAACCATTTCATCCAAATGTCTTGATATGTGGAGGTTAATGGTAACAAGTTTGATACCTTGTTTTCCAA
The DNA here is from genome assembly GCA_028641055.1 of Alopecurus myosuroides. NCBI lineage: Eukaryota > Viridiplantae > Streptophyta > Magnoliopsida > Poales > Poaceae > Alopecurus > Alopecurus myosuroides. Next base: position 118,019,821 of record CM054061.1, read on the forward strand.
ATCCTTTTCATATGTAAGACTAACATATGATAACAAAAATCCATCTACTTATAACCATATAAATTATTACATGATTTATAACAACATGAGATAACATCCATATTTGGAATCTATGTGGAAAATAGACAAATGAGATTCCAAAGCCACACATGTTTCCATTTAAGCCAGTACTAAAAGCAACAACATAACTTACAAATGATATAAGGAACTGTCCACCAGGCTTGATAAGAAACCTAAAGATGAAAATAACAAAGCCACCTAAAAGGAAACAAGTCCCTTCACCAATTAAAAATTATATTGTATGACTTGGTGTGATATTTCATAATTGGTGAATTTTCCATAACACATAAAAACAGTACTCACTAGTGTTACCAAACCAGTTCCTATAAGGGATTATACCCAAGATTGTCCAATTATGATACACCACCTTGGTATCCACAAGTATGGAGTGTGTACTTTTATTAAAAATGCTTTAGCATAATTTTAAAGCTACTAAATAAATTAAAAGAGGAGAAAATAACAAAATCACTTAATCTCGCACCTAAATAAAAAAATACAAACATTATTCAATTTCACCAAAACAAAACATGGTGAGGTTGCAAATTTGATGAGCTATCCAAATATATTTTTTAATAATTTTTAGGCTCACAAAAAAGTCCTGAAAACAAAGGTTTTCTTCTCAATTTTTAAGACAGAAGGACTAAAACGCAAATTACAGAAATTCCAGGGGGTATCGAAAATGGGCATTTCTTTTCTTTCTTCTTCAACCTCTGGCCAGAAGGCCAGAGGCGTGTCACCGCCACCAACGCGCACTGCCACCTCTCCTCGGCCGCCCTTCTGTTGGATAAGAGGCAGGAGAAGTCGTGCTCTCCTCACTCACTCTCTCTTCTCCCTCACTCTTTGTCTCTCCCTCTGAACCCGAAGACAAACCTAACCCTAGTTCATCGGCCTCCGCCTATCACCGTCGACTCCGGCCATCTCCGGTGCAATTGGTAGTACTGCTAGATGCGCCATGGACTCATATATTTCCTCGAGCACGCACAGAAGATGGGAGGGCCGGGAGCAACCAAAATCGGCAGTTCCTTTTCTCTCTGGCCGTCGGCCACCGCGGTCGATTACCGTGAAATCCGACCTCGCCGTCCTCAACCGTCATCACCACCGTACTCCTGGTGAGCCGCTGGACCTCGTGGTCCTTTTTATTTCAAGTTTCGTCGACGAATGTCTACTGCCACCGAAGCGCTGCCACCGCCGCCGCATAACCTCGCCGCCGTTGATGCTCCGACGACCATATGGTCAAGCCGCAGCCACCCCTGGGTTCGCCTTGATCACCTCTAGCTAGTAGTCAAGAGCAATTGCATCAATTTCGTCCAAATCATGAGATTGCAGTTCATCTGTGAGAAATCAGGTTCCTGTGATGTCATCATGACAACACAGTGACATCATTAGTCCTTTTTATTTTCTTTTTGATATAAAACTGATTATGACAGGTGGGTCCCACCTGTCAATTTAAAAACAGAAAAACGATTAATCTTATAAAATTAATAACTTTAAAAATACTTATCAGAAAAATATAAATAAAATATGTACATGTTCATAAAAATAAAATCTATTCATTCATCAAATTTTCAAGAATATTTAATAAAGTTTAAAATTTAATATTTTCTTTAATTAAATTAAATAATTTAAAATAGAGAAAATAATAAATAATTCATAAAATCAGAAAAATACAAATTATATACCAAAATGCTCCAAATGACATATACAGCTCATCTATGATGTTTACAAAGTCATTTGACCAAGTTTTAATGTGTGTAATGTTTTGCCTAGTCATTTAATTCATTTAAAATTAATAAATTAATAATTATTCAAATATTTTCAGAAAGCATTGAATAATATACCAAATTAAAGATAAAATCATTTACAATGAAAATATGTCAAACATAAAACATTTTGTTGAACTAATAAACTTGTTACTCAAGGTATAATGGAATTTGATAATAGTCTATTATAACCATAAACAACTATCACAAACATTATTTTCTTTATTAATAAAACCTCATGTTTTCACACCTACTACAACCTATCATCACAAGTTATTAAGAAAGGGTTGTGATGATAGCGTTAGTTGTATTACTTCAATTTCAAATAAACTTGATGTCCTTAGCTCTACACTTTTGAACATAAAATCAAACCTCTTTATTATCTTTTTAAATTGTTGTTTTCCATATGATATAGTTTTCTCGTTTAATCATGTGACAACCATTTCTAACCCAAACATAATAACAATTGTTTGTTAAGTAAAAGTGAAACACATGTAAGTCTAAAAGAAGTAAATAACAACATCACCACAAGTAATGAAACCATTCACCTAAAACTGTGTGAGTAAGATATCGTTTCGAACGTGGCTTACATTTGTAAGCTGGGGTATTTTCCAGGGTATTTCACGATGCATCTCATTACTATGCATGTATCATCTTGCCAGTGTTTTCTGTAGTCCTTACCGGGACTACTTTGCTATCTTTCAGAAGTCGGGATTTTCTACGCAACCCTCGAACCCCGAAGACCTGGATTATTATTGTCATTATTTTCAATCTCAGGCAAGTTCATCACTTTCTCATATCCTTCGCAGTACTTCATAACAAACTATTTTCAAAAACCCTATCGTATTATCACCTACACTCAAAAGAATGCATGATCCTATTTTTATAATAATATGACTACTTGAATGACTACCCGAGTGGTAGTGTTCTATATGGTGGGCGGATGGAACCATGGTAAGATGAATAGGTCAAAGGAAGGTTCCATCTGCACGGGAACGTATTACCTAGGAACTAATCACAAATGCCGTCAGAACTCGGTGCGCCGTAAATACCGCGTTAACCATGGGTCTTCTATGGGGGGAGTAAGTCAGCCGTGATACTTTTCTCGTTCGCATGTCAACGGACTGCCAGAGACGTACGCTGTGAAGGATCGAGAGGTTAACTAGAGGAGGGGGGGTGAATAGGTTAACTACAAATTTTAACTTCTTTTTCAAGTTAACAAGGCAAAGCTCAAATATAGATTATCTAGAGTATGCGACTAGATGGACAATCCTATATGTTGAGCAATTACAACTAGCACAAGGTGAGTAATATGACTAAGCTAGTAGTAACAAGTAAAGGTAAGTTGAGGAATAACCGAACATAATGACGCGGAGATTTATCCCGAAGTTCACTTCCCAATGGAAGCTAATCTCCGTTGGAGCGGTGCGGTGCCACCAAAGTGGAACACCGAGTAGGCCTCAAATGCCACACCGTATCTCCTTCGAGTCCTTCCACCGATGTGGATAGGCTCGAATCACTATGTTGCCGTTGAGGTTGACAACTAGAACCTTTACAAGGATGAGGCACACTCCACAAGATTGGAGGGTCCTCACCAAATCCCGAGAGCCGCCAAGACTCCGAGAAGCAAGATCCACGGGCACAAAAGCACCGGGGATATCAACAAGGCTCCGAGCTCCGATGAACAAAGAGCAACAAGATTCCTAGCTCCAATGAACTAAGAATGACAAGATCCCTATGGGATGAGTGGGTGGATTTCTAATCGACTCGGTGGAGTTGTAGATCGGGGGTGTCTCCTTCAAATCCCAAAGTATCACAAGCTTTGGTTGGGGATTTGTGGAGATCTTGTTCTTGAGCTTGGTCAATCACACTACTAGGAAAATGGCTATAGGAGTGATGATACCCGTGACGCACATCACATTTGGCGCGTCACGCCTATTACCCGCGGCGCACCACGTTTCTGCGCGTCGCGCCTAAAGGCATAGCCGCGGCGCACCAAATGGAAGGCACGTCGCGCCTATGTGTGGGGCCGGGGTGGCGAGCCTCCGAGGCATACCCGCGATGCACCGACCCAGCGGTGCGTCACGGCTATGTTGGGTAGCCGCGGCGCACATACCAGTGGTGCGTCACGGCTATCTTTTCCACGGGTGGCATCTATAGCCGTGACGCACCACTGGAACGTGCGCCGCGGGTACCCAACATAGCCGTGACGTGCCAGATATGATGTGCGTCACGGGTATACCTGGAACGAATTTAAGTGGTTGGGACCACCCTCCACCTCCCATCCCCCCATATCTCCACCCCATTTTAGATCTGGTCGCCCCCCACCTCCTCGCCACCTCATTTCCCCCATTTTCCCACCATTTAAAACTTATTTAACCTATTTTATTTGATATATATGTGTGGGGAATCTAGTAAACATTTGTCTCCACCCCCATCTCTCACTTTATTACCACTTTCCCTTCCATCTTTTCACTTTCTATAGCCACATACAAACGTACTCTCTCGGTCTCGTGTCGGCAAGATCTATAGTTGGTGAGTTGTTGGAGGGACGATATGTATATGTGTTGTATGTATGTGTGTCGGCGCCGTGCGTCGTCACAAAAGATTCATATATATGGTTGCATATATACATATATGCGAAATTGTGTTGCGTATTTTTGATGAAATTTGTGGATGTCTTAAAAATGAGTTGACATGTGTTGCCAAAATGTTGATTCATTTCCATTTCGGCGACCACGCACTCCGAGAATGTCCTATTTTTAGCATAGGTCATGCCGAATTTTTCCGTCGACGACCATGTGCATGCATCATATATCTATATATTACGTAATTTGATTCTAATAAATTTTTCATTTGATCTTTTTTTACTATGTAGGCAACCATGCATATAAGCACAGGCACCGTGGCTAGATTTATGAAACATGCGACGGACGAAATGTTTCGAAATAGCATGACGGAGATAAGATGTCCTTGTCGAAGATGCAAACTGAAACACTTGATCAGATACGATTCTGGTGACTTGGAGTCGCACCTTATCCGTCGTGGTTTTATGGATGGCTACACTCTTTACCCGACAAGTGATGAAGATGAAGAGTCGCCCGGACATGATGAAGGACATAATGATCAAGATGAAGGACATGATCATAATCAAGACGAAGGACATCGTGATGAAGATGTCGGACATGATCATAATCAAGACGAAGGACATCATGATGAAGATGTCGTGACATCGTCGTCGGACTGGGTGCGGGACCCTCATGTCCAAGCTCTGCTTCTCAAGGAGACTAGCAACACCAGAGCTGCTGCTAGAGAGAAATCGAAGTTGTCGCAACTGGAGATAGACGTCGTTACTCCATTGTATGAAGGATGCATGAGCGAGGATACCCGTCTGAACGTAACGTTAAGGACCCTCGAGATGAAGACAAAACACCGATGGACCGATGCGAGCTACGATGAGAACATGGCATTCTGGCACGGCCGTCTTCCCACGGGGAACAAGTGTCCAACGAGCATCGAGGAGGCGAAAAAAGTCGTGTGCCCTCTGGATTTACCTCACGTGAAATACCATGCTTGCATTAATGACTGCATCATCTATCGGGGCGCGGACGCGGAGAGAACCATATGCCCGGTGTGCGACGCAACTCGATACAAGACAGGGAAGAAGGCCTCCTCGAAAAGTGGTGTGGTACTTTCCGATAACTTCCCGTCTGCAGCGGTATTTCGCAGACCCCACACAGGCGAAGCTCATGCGATGGCACGCGGAAAGGAAGAAGCCAGAAGAGCATGATGGATCCGATCCGGAGAATGATGACACGATGCTGACACACCCCTCAGATGCTAGCCAGTGGAAGGCGCTAGACATCGAATACCCCGAATTCGGCGACGATCCAAGGAACATCAGGTTGTGCATGAGTACGGATGGATTAAATCCTTTTGGCAACCAGAGCAGCACCCATAGCACCTGGCCCGTGTTTGTATGTATATACAACCTACCCCCCTGGTTGTGCTTGAAGAGGAAGTACATACAGATGAGTATGCTTATTCAAGGGCCGAAACAACCAGGTAACGACATCAATCTGTATGTCCAGTTGTTGGAAGAGGAGCTAGCCACGTTATGGGACGAGCCAGCCAATACGTGGGACGCCTATGGAGAAACGTTTTTCCCATTGAGAGCCGCGCTCATCACGACAGTGCATGACTACCTCGGTTACGGATATGTCGTGGGGCAGGTGGCGCACGGATTCTGTGCATGCGTTAGGTGCATGGATGACACTACGTATCTCCAGCTAGAGAGAAACCCCGGGTCATCGAAAACCGTGTTCTTGGGGCATCGAAGGTGGCTTCGCAAGGATGACCCGTGGAGAAAACGCAAAGATCTGTTCAACAATGAAGTTGAGATGCGAAGAGCCCCACGTCAAAGGAGCGGCGAGGAAATTGACGAGCTGTTGAAGAACTAGAAAGAGTGCCCTGCGCCGGGAAAGAAGCGAAAGGCGCCGGCGCCATTGGAGGGTGTATGGAAAACAAGGTCTGTTCTCTGGGACCTGAGGTACTGGAAGATTCTCCGCACACCCCACTGCCTTGACCTCATGCATATCACGAAAAATGTGTGCGAGAGTCTGCTTGGCACCCTGCTCAACATGCCGGAGAGGACCAAAGATGGGCCGAAAGCAAGGAACGACTTGAGATTTTTGAATATCAGGGGCGAGCTCCACGGAGGAAAACCGGATGATGATGACGATGACGATGTGTTAGATGGGACGGAAGGTCGCCGCAAGGGCAAAAAGGCCAAGAAGACGGAATATTACTGTCCCCCTTCGTGCTTCACGCTATGCGGGAAGGAGATCGACCAATTCTTCAAGTGCCTCCTTGGAGTCAAATTTCCTTACGGTTATGCGGGAAAGATAAGCAGATACCTAGACGTACCAAAGCAGAAGTTCAGCGGAATGAAGTCTCACGACTATCACGTGATGATGACGCAGATACTTCCAGTTGCAATTCGAGGGATAATGGACGAGCACGTCCGCGAAACGCTGTTTGGACTCTGCAACTTTTTTGACGTCATCTCTCGAAAGTCGATTGGCGTGAAAAAACTCGCAAGGCTACAGGAAGAGATCGTGGTGATACTATGCGAGCTTGAGATATACTTCCCGCCAGCATTCTTCGACATTATGGTGCATCTCCTTGTCCATGTCGTGGATGATATCATCCAGCTCGGGCCGCCGTTTTTACACTCCATGATGGCGTTCGAAAGGATGAATGGTTCCATCAAAGGATACGTCCGCAACAGGGCCCGTCCAGACGCAAGCATTGCCAAGGGCTTTCTGACAGAGGAGTGCATCTCTTTATGCACGAATTTTCTAGACAAAGATGAGAACCCTGGTCTGCCCGTAAACAGGCACTTTGGCAGGCTCGGTGGATGGGGACACCGCGAGGGCCAGCGCGAAATGAATGTCGACTTTCAGGGCCGACGCAACGACTTTGACAGAGCAAACCTAGTCGCGCTACAACATCTAACAGTGGTCGATCCTTGGTTGGAAAAGCACAAATTGCTAATCGCGAAGTATTACAGTGACCGGGGTCAACATAGGACCGAAGCAGAAATAATCAAAGAGCACAACATCCATTTCACACAGTGGTTCAGGGAGAAGATTATGACCGATCAACCGGAGACGCCTTATTCTGAAGAAGAAAACTCATACTCACATTGTCACAAGGCCCCGCACATAACCTCATGACATATCAGGCATACGATATCAATGGTTACACATTCTACACGGCAAATAACGACCGGAACTGCGAATACCAGAACTCGGGGGTAACGATGGAATCATTAACAGGTGACGTCAAGGAAAGATACTTTGGTAGGATCGACGAGATATGGGAACTCGACTACTGCGGAGAGAAGGTGCCAATGTTCCGTGTCACATGGGCAAAGAGCGTCAGGAAAGAAGGACAATATTTCACCACCATGGTGATACCTGAAGCCAAATCCGGCACGAATGTCACCGCAAAAAATGAGCCATGGGTCTTGGCTAACAAAGTGGACCAATGCTTCTTCATTACTGACCCGACAAGGCCTAGCCGTGTTGTCGTGCGGAGAGGCAAAAGAAACATCATCGGAAGGATGGAGTAGCCAACGAGCAAGACTTTGACCAGTACGGCGACCCGAAAATGGAAGATGACAATGACGATGGAACGAAATACACAACAAGAAGAAGCAGGACAACACTACCTACGGGTCGTCCATTCCACCGAAGAAGTCACGGTGTTCCGGGACTGAATTACTCAACCGCGACAAAGAAGGGAAAGAAAATTGTAAAACGCTAGCTCGAAGAACAACGATATATGTGTCGTGTGTTTGCATGCATTCGAGGAAGTGATGGCGATGTAATATATATACACTTAATGTTTAAATTGATCTTTCTAGATTTTGGATTGATTTATTTGAATTTATTTTGAGCTTATATTGATTTATTTCCTAAGGAAAAAATCATTTTTTGAAAAAATGGGGGGTGGGACTCGAACTTGGGGCAATGGAGCAGTGGCAAAGGTGTAAGCCACTGGACTAAGCAGCTAGTTCTGCTATAGACCAGCGCGCATACTTTTTGAATAGAAAACAGAAATAGGCGCGACGCACCTCTCATCCGTTCGTCACGGCTAAGTAATGCGCGACGCGCCTCCTCTACGCTCGTCACGGGTACACTATGCGCGACGCGCATTTAGTTGGCGCGTCACGCGTAAGCGATGCGTGGCGCATCTTACTGATGTGCGTCACGGCTATCCTTCCGCCTATTGACTGACCCGTGCCCCTCTCTTCTCTTCCTCTTCCACATCCACATCTCGCGATCGATCTCGATCTGAACCACCGCGCGTCTTGCCTCCTTGCTTCCGACCAACAGCACCCCAAGCACCACCCTAGCCTCTGCCCTCCCTCTCGCCGCCACCCACCACCACCCCAAGCCCTAGACATAGCCTCTGCTCTCCCTCTAGTCGCCGCCCACCACCACCGTGACCTCGCCTCTGCATCGACCTAGGAGGAGGAGGAGCAGGCGCAGGACCAGGTCCAGGAGCCGTACTGCGCCGTCGACCTCTGTAGCATCGACTGCGCCGTCGTCGTCGACGTCCCGTCTCCATCGACCAGGTCCAGGAGCTTTACTCCATCGACCTCTGTAGCATCGACTGCGCCGTCGTCGTCGACGTCCCGTCTCCATCGACCTCGAAGCCCGACGAACAAAGGTGCGCCGCCCCCTAGTCCTCTCCCTCCCCTTCTCCTCGATCCCGCCCCTAGATGGCTTGTAGGAACTCCGATTCCTTCATTGTTCTTGCTGTGTTCTTTAAAGAGTCACTTAGGGGTGCAAATCCTAGAACCTAGTGCCCAGCAATCATGTGCTAGATGTGCTTGTTAACTTACTATCCATTTCCTCTTGTTGGCCCCTCGCCACTAGAGGAGCTCGACGCCCTCGCCAGCCAGGTAAATAGTTAAGCGTTGGAGCGTCGATCTTCCTTTGCCTTAGACTGGCCTCTCTGACGCCCTGCATGTTTTCCGCAGAACGACGACGTTCCATGCACTCTCTTACACACAGTGGACGGCGTGTTGAAGGATGTTGCTGTGGGTATGATCGTTCAACCGTCAACCCGCAGGTTCCACAACAGGCCGATGCGCGAAGACGTATATAGAGTTCGAGTGCTTCGGGTGCTGGCGGGCTACGACGACTTGTTGCCTCCCATTCAACCCTACCAAGAAGAAGATGACCCCGATACCCTGACGCTGCTCCAGTGCATGCCTTGGAACATGGAATGGCCGAAGAGCCAGATTCGCCTGGGGAAGAGGGGCGCCACCCCGCGGACATCGCCTCTAGAACTACCGGCGCGAGGCACCACCTCGAAGACAACCCCTCTAGAAGCTCCGGAGCGGAGCCATGGCAAGACCGTCGCCGCGCCGTCGCCTACCCGTGACATGGAGATGGCACAAGACCAGGAGAATGACGTTGATCTTGATGCCATGGATTTCATCGCTGATGACTTTGATGGCGGAGATTACGTTGCTCCTCCTCCAGAAGAACCCTACCATAGCACGGAGGCTCGTGGTGAGGCTCCTCCTGCGGATAAATCGAATTGCAAGCGTCTCTTCGGTTCTCAGGAAGACACGGCTCCAGATGTCGGCCCCTGCACCGAGACTCAGAAAAGTGCGAAGGGAGGAGTTATTTTCAGCCCTAGCACAATCCGTAAGGCGGCTAATGAGGATATTGAGAAGGAGGTCATTCCGAAAGCGACGAAGGCGCGGAAAAGAGGACCTAGATCCAAGGCCGCAAAGTCCGCGAGCCAGCCTGCTAAGATGCCGCTCCGTGTTCATGACGGCCCACCTACATCTAAGCATACGAAGATGCATGTGATTGGTCAGCCTATGCTTAGCCAGAGCAAGCTCAAGGCCGCAAGTGGGGATATGCGGAGTTTGCATGACAGCATTCTTTTTCTTGAAACGCGCCTTGTTCAAACCAAGGATCCATCATACCCGGTTTTCGTTGCCATGGTGCCAAAGGACTTGGGCTTCGTCGAATCAACCGGCGCGGATAGGATAATACTGCGGTTTTCGGACATCTTTGATATGTTCCATAGCAATCCGCTGCACTACTCCATGGTCCGCCTATACTCGCTCAGTCTGGCGGTGCAAGTTTGCAGGGATAGTACACCGGGCATCGCGATAGTGGACCCCTTCTACATGCGCCACGACGTGTTGTGCTCCGTTGGCAACCAGGCAGTCGCGTCGACATATCTCCGGGACTTCATGCTGGCGAACCAGACCAAGGATTACATCCTCATGCCTTACTTTGCCGGGTAAGTCAATATTCTTAGCCGAATCGAAAGGGATTTTCTTTAGATTTTCATCGCTCCTTTCCAACACTTTGTTGTTTGGATTGTTCCGCGCAGATATACGCAATGCACACTCATCTGCATTTGTACCAGTCATTCGCATGCGACGTATCTCGACTCAGGGAGTGCGGTGAAGAAAGACTACTCCATGGTGAAGAAAGTCTTGGATAATGCTCTCACCGGCTACCACGCAAGGGGGGGCATAATCACTAGGGAGAAGGTCGTTCAGGGCGCTCGGGTGTTCACCCACACGACGAATTTCGCGTGCGTCAAGCAGCCGGCAGGCAGTAACCGAGACACCTACTATGTCCTCCATCATATGCAGGCGTACGTACGGGATCAACAGTTCCTTACCCTGCCTAGTCAAGTCCAACAATGGGCCTCCCGCTTGTCGATGGTCGGCGATGACAAGGTTAGAGAAGAGATATATGATATCCAGAAGTGCTTCGCCACGAAAATCGTTCATGAAGTGGTGAACAAGAGTGGGACATTTTACTGCCGGTTCAACATGCCGAACCGCGACATAGATACCTACCTAGAAACTGCCTGTGACGACAGGCCCTTCATCACTCAGGAGGGCTGTCCCGTTGTAATCCCTGGGAGGATGAGTCAGAAGGAGTGAGAACTATTGTAAGGCTTGCTACATTTTCGGAAATTAGTCGAACTCAATCGTTAGGGTTATGAATCGTCCATCGTGTAACAGATGCTTTATTATGTCAATGCTTAATTATCTTTCTTTTCATTATTGCGGTCTTACTTGTGATGGTCGTTCGATCTTTTGAATAAGTAAATGCCGATGATTAAAAGAGTTGGTTCACACTAAGATGGCCCAGGTGGTCAGCTGCGCCTTGTGATTTTCACAAAGTTAGGATCTTGTGCATCCCACTTGGCGCAGCTGCACCACTTGCGGCCGCTTGTATGTGTCCACCCTAAATATGAGGCACACATCGTTACGGTTATGAATCGTACATCGCTTGATTATCTTGGTGGGAATAAATAAATGCCGATGATTACAAGAGTTGGTTCACACTAAGATGGCCTTGGTGGTCTGGTGCGCCTTGTGATTTTCACAAAGTTAGGATCTTGTGCATCCCACTTGGCGCACCAGTTCCATCAAGGCCGCTTGTATGTGTCCACCCTAAATATGAGGCACACATCGTTACGGATATAAATCGTACATGGCTTGATTATCTTACTTTTTATTATTGCAGTTTTACTTTGTGATGTTCGTTTGATCTTTTGTGTTTGTGTTTGTGTTTAAAAGATGATCATCTTGTTCCTTTGTGTTTAACTTTCATCTTATTTATGTCATATTTCTCCACTTACTACTATTGCAGACATGTTTAAAACTATTGTTTTTGTTTTTCTTTCTTGTCATTACAGATGCCGAGGTGCTACGTGGTGTTTAGAGGCAGGGTTCCAGGAGTCTACGATCACTGGGAAGACTGCTTCGAGCAGGTGAACAAGTTCAAAGGGAATGCCTACAAATCCTACAACACAAGAGTGGCGGCGGAAGCTAGGTGGTTCATCCATCTCGAGGAGGAACAGAAGAAGATCAAGAAGAACAACAACAAGTGGATGAAGACCATCGCAGCCGCTCTTGTCGCCGTCGCCTCGCTCGTCATGCTATGGTTCCTAGCTAGATGATTAGGTTATCGACGACTAGATAGGTCACTTGTCCCGATGATGAAGCATCATCAATCGATGTAATCGGTCCCGATGATTAACCGTGTGATGTAGGTCACTTGTATCTATTTGACTCTGATAAACACTTTGTATTCATAATCAACTGTTTGATGTAGCTATTAGGAATTCTAAGCAGTATGATCAACTATGATATATAACTTGTTTGTCAAAGAACTGTTTTGATACATTTTGTCTACTGATATTCCTCTGTATTTGAGCTGTATATACCTGTATAAATACGGTACTGCGTATTTAAAAAAATACAGCATAGTATAGCCGTGACGCACCAAAAAGTGTACCCGTGACGCACCTGGGAGTATAGCCGTGACACGCCAAAGTGGAGACCCGTGGCGCACCAGCGAACTTAGCCGTGGAGGCATTAGCTTACCCGTGACGCACCTGTATTCATAGCCGTGGCGCACCTACGGAGTTAGGCGTGACGCGCCAAGAAGTAGCCGCGGCGCACCAGGCCCGTGCGTCACGGGTATAGATAGGCGCGGTGCACCAGCTTGGTGCGTCACGGCTAAACCCATAGGCGCGGCGTGATAGCCGTGACGCGCCCAGGTGCGTCACGGATAAGCAAAATGGTGCGTCACGGGTAAGCTTTTCCCTAGTAGTGTCAATGGTGGTGAGAGAGAGTGTGGGTGGGATTGACAAAGCAAGGAGGTAGGTGGAGACCCCGTATTTATACCCGTGTCGAAAATACGGCCGTTTGGGGGGATTTCCCTTTCCTGCGACCCACCCCGGCCTGGGGGCCGGCCTGGCCGGCCTGGAAGCAGCCAGGGCCGGGCCAAACCCACCCCGTCCTGGGGTCGGCGTGGGCGCCAGTGGAGGCCGGCGTGGAAGCAGCCAGCCCGGCCTGGGGCCGGCGTGGGGCTGGGGGTGAGGCCGGACCCCCACCCGGGCGCCCCGGCCTGGAGGCCGGCCTGGGGCCGGCGGGGCAGAGGGGCGGGGCCGGACCCCACCCGAGCAGCCCGGCCTGGGGCCGGCGTGGGGCTGGCCAGGGGCTGTGCCAGCCCGGCCTGGAGGCCGGCCACCCCTTTGCCTTCGTCTCTTTTTTTTCCCTTTTCTTCGCCGTTTCTTTTCTCCTCTTCCTCATCTTTTCCCGTAACTTTTTCTCACTCATTGCTGAGCTTTGTATGATGTTTACGGGTCGATATTTTCTGAGTACACTTAGCAAAGCACATTAGTCCATCTATATGTTGTAATCAAACACTCAAAACAGGATTTAGAACCTATGTTCTTTCAATCTCCCCCTTTTTGATGTTTGATGACAACATACGGATTTGCATAAGAGATAATTTTGCATGGCTATTTGTGAGAGAAATAACATATATTCGTACTCCCCCTATTTGTGTGCCCATAACAATTGACATGTATATTTGATAATCATGATGATGATGAGACTACAACATATTTATGTGAAGTGCAAGAAATAGTTCAACCATGATTTTACCATTTGAAGATACACATGTATGAACACAAGTGAGCAATAATGTTTACTACTAGGAAGATCTTACCATAGCATTCTTCTTATGAATAACAACTTCCCTCAATATGGCTTCAACACATTGAAATAGTGAGTGGATGAAATAACTTGATAATCTTGCTATGATCTTCAATAACCATTGTCACACGCATAATAGAGAGTACGATAGATAATTAAGGACATAGTCTTACAATAACACCAAGGTTCACAAACCACACAAATAGTTTCAACTAAAAGGATAAAAGCAAATCACGAAGATAAGACGCAAATGAATGCATGAAATGCAATGCTATGCGTGAGTGTTTCTCCCCCTTGGCATCATACACCAAAAAGGGAGAAAAATGCAACCCGATCACTCGTCGCCCATCTCATCCTCATCCTCATCCTCATGGAAGTCCTCTGGAGGAGCCTGACTGGAGCTAGCATCAGCGGTGGTGTATGGCCCCGCAAAAGAGCCGAGAGAGGTAACATCATCTCCACACCAATAAGTATGCTTAGACTTCCACTACTCCTCGGAAATCTCGTCGGAGCTGGGAGGACTAAGAGGAATCTGGAGAGCAGTCTGGATGGCGCGCTGACGGCGACTAGAGGCCTTCCCTTTGCGATAAGCCTCATAATCCTGATGTTGGTTATCAATGAAAAAGCATTTCATCTTCTGAATAATCTTCTTAAGATTAAATGTCTCAGGAGGAGGAGAAGGTGAAGGAGAGCGGCGAGTAACTGACTCGGTGCGGGTGCGCTTAGGCCTTGGCTCATGAGCAGTCTCAATGGGAGCATCATACATAAGAATGTTCTTCTTTGGAGTCACTTTGGCATAGTTGTTGACGAGACCTTCGGGGATGCGGGTCTCAATAAGACGCTGAATGTATGAGCCATAGATGGGTACCCGCTTCTCCTTAACCACATTCTGCATCTCCTGCCACATGTAGTCCAGTACATCCAATTGCTTCTTTGCTTGCATCCGAGACTCAATGTGGAAGAGAAGGTTGATCATCCACTTGCGTACCTCGCCCTTCTCACCAAATTTGGCGTTGATGGTGTTGCGAAGAATGGCGTGTATCATGTACCAATGCTCAGAGAAGAACTTGATCTTAGGAATATGCATGGAGCCGGTACCTTCGGGATAGCAATGACGAATCCCCTCCTTGGCCTTCATAATCTTGTTGGACTCCCCATGAATGCGGAAATAGAATGTATAGTCAAACCGATATTCGGGGATACCCAAGATAGCACCAAACTCATCCATAGTAGCCTCACACTTGGTGCCACCGCTCATCCATATCAAGGTACGCGGAAGACGCGTGGGGCCACCAGAGGCGAAGTGAACGGTGGAGTAGAACTCCCTGAGCAACTCTGGAGAGTACGGATGAGCAAGTGTGTCACCCATGAGAGGAGTGAGGTTGTGATAGTCCATGATGGTCATAACTTCAGGCCACTTGTTGCGAGCATACTCAATGTCAAAGAAATGTTGATCCACGTGACTGTGCTGTAGCTTGCCAAGAATAAATTCATGCATGACTTGATGCATCTTGCAATAAAACGAGCATCCGAGCACGTGCGTTGACCAAACTCATAAGGATTAAATTTGAGCCTAGCTTCCTCAAAATCAGCTGCACTAAGGCCACCCCAGTTTTTGATCACGGGCTCCTTCGGATTGATAGGAATAGAGGATCTCCGTGAGGGAGTAGAGCCAGCAACATCCTGAGCATTCTTCTTGCGAGAGGTGCGAGGACGGAGAGAGCGAGAGGCATCATCGTGAGGAGGAGAATCACCTGAAACATATGATGTATGGAGATGGAGCATGATAATGAGTGCACATGGTCGTTTGTTAGGGGATAAAAAACAATTAAGCCATGAATCTATGGGACAACGACATGGTAAACGAAAGACGAACCCAATAGTTAGTAAACACAATATTATGGGTGTTTGCATCTTATCATAGTATGTGTATAGAGTTGTGTGATGTGAAAACAATATTGGGCATGTAAACATACGAGAGACCATTGGGATGTAAAACTATGTAGGTTATATCATACACATTATGTCACAATGATAGAACAATTGTATCAATAATGGGAAAAGATTAATATTTAGTCATGGCCAACTATGAAAGTGGATGTGCAAAGCTAGGTGAGGCATGGTATCATAGGACTAGGTGAGCATCAACATGGCATAATTATAAGAATATATGGAACACATGTCATGAACAAAACATAATAGATCATATTGGTATGAACCCTAGCATGAATAGATGAAGAAAAAAAATTGAGCACACGAACACTAGTACTAGCACACCGATAGAGAGCACTCACATACACCTAAACCATAGAAAAGCCCAAGGAAATTTACCCGAGTTCGAAGCCATCTTCAAACAAAAATCACTAGGCAATCAAGTGTCCCGATCTCCTCCAATAAGGGGTTAGGGAGAAATCTGTGTGGAGGAGAGGGAGGAGAGGGCCGAGGGCTTGCGGATCCGTGAATTTGGGCGGTGGGGATGGACTATGGAGGTGGGGGGAGGTGGGGGAGGCAAGAGCACCAAGGTGCTCTAATGGAGGGTGGAGAGGAGGAAGAAGGAGAGTGGGGGCGGTTGGTGGAGGGGAGGGCGTGCGGGTGCGGTTTAGTGCCCACCCCGGCCTGGGGCCGAGTCGGTGGCCGGCCAGGCCGGCGTGGCGGGTGTGTGGCGCGGAACCCCGGCCTGGGGCCGGCGCGTGGGGGGCGAGGCCGGCAGGGAGGCCGGCAGGGCGGCCGAAGCGCCCGGCCTGGCCCCCGGCCTGGGGCTGGCGCGCGGCGGAGGGCGGGGCCGGCCTAGTGGCCGAACGCCCCGGCCTGGCGCCCGGCCTGGGGCCGGCTCGGCGACAGCAGGGGCCGGGGTGGGGTCTTGAGCGTTGTTTTTTTTTTTTTTGCAGTTGGGTTGGGCTTGTCTAGTGTGTTTGTGTTCTTTTTTTTGTTGTTTGGAAAAAAATAAAAGAATGAGCCTACCCAACTTATCAAGCCACAACACACCATACAAAAATAACATGAGCAATATTTTAATTCATGATTTTTCAGGAAATATATTCTAACAACATTTTCATGAGTTTGGTTCTTAGAGCACTTTTATTTGACCATGTGCACGAATGATATGAGGATGATGACATGCATATGATGTTTTCATTTGTATCCAATGGGAAAGAATGAGAGACGAAATGAGCAACATTGGATACCCATGAAATATGAGAACAAGTGAAAAAGCAAATGAGTGAACACTCGAACACGAATATCGTATTGAAAAATTGGCGGTGGCCGTAGCCACCATGTATGAGTATGTTCGATATGACACCGCGAAGATGTATCTTGGGTGCATTGTCGAGACTCATCATTGAAGCACATGATGTCATTAAAAATGATCATTTAGGCATGATTTGTTTATTTATGCATTATAAAGGTAGTGTTGGCTCATTGATTGAGCTACACTCCCCCTATGTCTATGCGTGCATCTAAATCCAAATAAGAGTCTAGTAGGGGTGTGTATGCAAGATTTTCAATCAACTAAAATTGCTTGCACATATGATGTTTAGCTCACTCCTCAATTCCTTGAATCTCTTCACATCTAGAGGCTTGGTAAGGATGTCGGCAAGTTGATCTTTAGTGTTGACATAAGAGAGTGAGATATCACCATTGGCCACATGATCCCGAATAAAATGATACCGAATCTCAATATGCTTGGTCTTGCCATGAAGTACCGGATTGTGACCAATCTTAATGGCACTCTCATTATCACATAAAAGAGGCATTGTCTTAATCTCAATTCCAAAATCCTTAAGACATTGCCTCATCCATAAGAGTTGAGAACAACAACTTGCGGCGGAGATATACTCCGCTTCCGTGGAGGAGGTGGCAATACAATTTTGCTTCTTGGAAGACCAACACACGAGAGACCTACCAAGAAATTGGCAAGCACCCGAGGTTGATTTTCTATCCACTTTGTCACCTCCCCAATCCGCATCCGAGTATCCCACAAGATCAAAAGTTGTGTTTGATGGATACCAAAGACCATGAGTGGGAGTGTCAACCAAGTACCTAAGAATCCTCTTGACCGTAATCATATGGCTTTCCTTGGGGTTAGATTGAAATCTTGCACACAAACCCACACTAAACATAATGTCCGGTCTAGATGCACAAAGGTAAAGCAAAGATCCAATGATGGATCGATAAAGTTTGGGGTCTACCGGTATACCTTCATGATCCAAAGAGAGATTTGTGGTTGTAGGCATTGGATAAGGTAATGGTTTGGCATTGATCATATCGAATTTCTTGAGCATGTCTTGAATATATTTGGCTTGACAAATAAAAGTCACTTCATGATATTGCTTGATCTCAAAACCTAGAAAGAATTTTAATTCTCCCATCATAGACATCTCAAATTCACTTGTCATTAGTTTGGCAAATTTATCTACAAAACTCACGTTAGAGGATCCAAATATAATATCATCAACATATACTTGGCATACGAAGAAATGTCCATCTACACTTTTGGTAAAAAGAGTGGGATCAATTACCCCAAGTACGAAACCACGATCTACTAAGAACTCCTTTAAATGATCATACCAAGCACGTGGGGCTTGTTTGAGGCCATACAAAGCCTTATGGAGGAAGTAGACATGGTTAGGATACTTGGGATCCTCGAATCCCGGAGGTTGTTTAACATATACCATTTCATTTAAAGGTCCATTTAGAAAGGCACTTTTAACATCCATTTGATGCAAGATGAAGTTATGACTAGTGGCAAATGCAAGTAATATACGAATGGATTCAAGCCTAGCTACGGGAGCGAAAGTTTCACCGTAGTCAAGTCCTTCGACTTGAGAGTAGCCTTGAGCAACCAATCGTGCTTTGTTGCGAATCACTTGCCCATGAGAATCTTGCTTATTCTTGAATACCCATTTAGTTCCAATGATATTGTGATCCTTGGGTCTTTCCACTAGAGACCATACTTTGTTCCTTTCAAAATTATGGAGCTCTTCATGCATAGCTTGAACCCAGTCTTCATCTTCAAGAGCATCATACACTTTGATGGGTTCAACATGAGAGACATATGAGTGAATACCACAAAACTTGAGTACTTGTCCACGAGTGGAGACACTTCTTCCCAAGCCACCAATGATATTCTTTTGATATAATGACTTTTGTTGCAATCTTGATGCTTGACGAGACATGATACGAACTAGAGCATCATCGGGATGTTCATTAGGTGGAATATCCTCATCATTTCCTTCATCAAGACCATTGTCCACCCTTATTGGAGTTCTTGGTGAAGTATCACCAAGACCATTTCCACCATTATCATTGGGTGGATCTTGATCACTTTCTTGATGGGAGGTATCCACATGAAGATCTTCTTCTTGTTCTTGGTTTACCATTTGATTGGTGGTTGATGTAGAGGGCTCCACTTGCGTAGAGCTAGTTCCATCTTCATTTGCCACAAGGTGTCCCTCAATGGGTATAAGTGGACCTACACCCATTCTTCCTATGGCTATGGAGGATGGTTCATCACCTACATCATCACAATCAGTTTGCTCCACTTGGGAGCCATTATACTCATGAAATTCCACATTCATAGATTCTTCAACACACCCGGTGGATATGTTGTAGACTCTATAAGTGTGGGAGTTCGTGGCGTAACCAACAAAAATACCTTCAAAAGTTCTAGCATCAAACTTAGACAATCTAGTTCCCTTTATGTATACTTGGCATTTGCACCCAAAAACTCGAAGATATGAGAGGTTGGGTTTGTTACCGGTTAGAAGCTCATATGGAGTCATGCCAATCATCGGACGAAGGAAGAGTCGGTTAGATAGATGACAAGCGGTGTTGATAGCTTCGGCCCAAAAGTTATATGGGGATTTGAACTCGGCCATCATAGTTCTTGCCATATCAATAGGTGTGCGATTCTTCCTCTCTGCAACACCATTTTGTTGAGGGGTGTACGCGGCGTAATATTGATGTCTTATCCCCTCATTACCCAAGAATTCATCCATGGTGTAGTTCCTGAACCCGGAACCATTGTCACTCCTAATGGATAAGATCTTGGTGTCATATTGGCGTTGCACTTCGGTAGCCCAAGTAATGAATCTTTCTTGAGTTTCACTCTTCTTCTTGATATAGAAAACCCAAGTGTATCTTGTATAATCATCAACAATAACCAAACAATACTTCTTGCCACCAAGACTATAATATGTGGGAGGACCAAATAGGTCCATGTGAATGCGCTCAAAAGGTCTTGTTGTGGCGATGATTGATGTCTTAGGATGATTCTTCTCATGCATCTTTCCGGCAATACAAGAGCTACAAGGAAGATCTTTGAAAAAATTCACACTTGTTAGTCCTACCACGTGCTCACCCTTCACAAGAGTTTCTAGATTTCTCATACCGACGTGGCCTAGGCGACGATGCCAAAGCCACCCCACGTCGGATTTAGCCATTAGACATGTGGCGATATGTGTAGTTTCTTTCGAGAAATCCACTACATACATACCGTTTTCCACAAACCCAACAAAGGCTACTTTAAGAGAAATAGTGTGAAGGACAAGCACATGGTCACGCCCAAATACACATGTAAAATTGCACTCACAAAGTTGCAAGACGGAAAGAAGATTATAGCCAAGGGACTCAACAAGGAGGACTTTCCCAATGGATGAATCCGGAGAAATGACCACCTTGCCATGTCCCAATACCTTAAGTTGTGAGCGATCACCAATAGTTACATGAGAAAACTTGAGAAGTTGGAGTTTCAAGTCTTCTAATACTTCTTTGCTTCCGGTCATGTGTGCGGAACAACCGCTATCAATCATCCATGATGTTCCACCGGAAATGCAACCCTACAATGAATCAACTTCTTGTATTAGGTACCCATTTTTGGATGGGTCCTTTTTTGTTAGTCACAAGGGTCTTGGGAACCCAAATAGCATGCTTGTAATCATCACCATATGAGGTGCCTACATACTTTGCATAAACATGACCATTAGTAGATTTTAGAAGCACATAGGATGGGTTATACTTTCCCGCAAAGTTGTTGTGAGTAGTAGTGTTCCTAGAAACAATACTTTTAGCAATAATATCAAACTCATCTTCCTCATTAGCCAACTCCCCCTCCTTCACAAAAACAATAGAGTTAGTGGAGGGAGTTGACTTCTTCTTGTAGGCCACCTTCGATGTGGAACCAAAACCAAGGCCTTCTTTACCAACAACTCTCTTATGATTACTCAAAAGATCATTGAGGTTCTTTTGGCCTTGGATGCATGTGGCAAGGCCTTTGTTGAGTTGTGCCTTCAACCTATTGTTCTCCTCAATGAGAGTTGCCTTGACACACAAAGGGTTAGTAGCACAAGAGTTTTCATTCACAACTCTAACTCCTTTTAAGGTTTTGAGATCATTTGAGATAGTACGATGATCAATTTTAAGCTTATAAAAATCCTTAATGAGTTCATTATACCCTTGGTTAGTTGCATCATTTAAACTCATGAATTCCGTTACCTTAGCAAAAGCATTTTGACAATCAAGTTTAACTTTAGCTATGTCGATTGCAAAGGTTTCTTCAATGCTCTCTTTAAGGCAATGTGATTCATCTAGAGCTTTCTCAAGCTCCTCAATTTTACTAGCATCATCACGAGCAAACTTTTCAAGTAACATTATTCTCTCCTCATGTTCATCAATGAGGCCATGTGCCTCACTTAATTGATCCATGAGAGAGACAAAGATGGATTTAGTTTCTCCTTCTAGTTTTTCAACAAAGTTTGTCAAGGGGTCTTCCTCGACACAATTTAGTAGTGAAGGAATAGAGGAGTTAGCAAGTTTAAGTGTAGGAGTCACCTTTGGGGGTATACCCTTGGCCATGAAGCACTTGTGAATCGAGGGGCCCTTGTTGTCATTTGGGTTGGAGAAGAGAGAGCTTAAGTTAGGAGGTATGACGCCCCTAGCCATGGCCGCCATACCTACTTGTTCGCCTTCACCATCACTCTCTTCACCACCGGAGGTGTACTCGACTTCTTTAGCAATCATTGCCCTGGGAGGGCCTCTCTTGATGAAGTTCTTGGACTTGGGAATGAAGGTGGATTTCTTGATAAGTCTTCCTCCATTCTCAATTCTACTCTTGAAGGGACACTCGGCAACGAAGTGCTCGGAATCTCCACAATTGAAGCAAGTTCATGCTTTCTTCGTGCTCGAGGATTCCTTCCCTTTGTTCTTGGTGGCATTGGATCTAAAGTCTCCTTTCTTCCACCACTTGTGTTGAGCAAGAGCTAAGCATTCTTCATGGGATGTCTTCATCTCTTTCTCGGAGACCTCATGGGTGGATCCACCATCATCACTTGAGTCATTATCTTCATGGGAGATGATATTGGCCTTCAAGGCAAGAGATGCTTTCTTCATCCCATTTACACGGGCCATGACATCATCGGAAGTTTGCTTCATGACCTTTAGAGTAATAAAGAGACCCAAAACATCATTGGGGGTTAGGTCCAAGTAGTCGGCCCTTGCTTGAATGTTCATCACCATGTTTTCATTGTATGGCATCAAGGTGAGTAGAAATTTCTCCTTGACCCAATTCTCCGTGCAATCCGTGAATCCACTATCTCTCATATCATTCACAAGAGCCTTGAGTCTTCTAAACATATCTTCTATGTTCTCTCCATCACCCAAATGAAAGTGTTCAACTTTTCTTTGAATGATGGACTTCTTGGATCTTTGGAGGTTGACATTGCCGTCAAACATATCAACAAGACCATCATAAGCTTTCTTTGCACTTGTGAAGGACCGGATGTGCTCAAATCCTTCCTTTTCCATTGCCCTTTCCAACATGTGCAAAGCATGAGCGTTGAGTTGCTCATCAATGATGTCACTTGAGCTTAGGTTTGCGGGATCCTTTGGCTCATATCCTTTTTCAACAATTCTCCATATTTGCATTGAAGAGCTGCACATGTAAGACTTCATGGAAGCTTTCCAATTAGTAATACGATGCCGATCCACCAAAGGAGGTGGACCTAGATGAGTAACATGTGGATGTTGTACATTAGGAGCATTGTTATATGCCTAGCCAAAAGAATTGCCACCACTACCATTTGATGGTGCACCATTTTTTAAAGGTGAAGTTGTATCGCTTCCTTCTTTAGTTGGGAAGGGGTTTCCATGTTCATCTAAGATAATCTTTTCACTAGGTTGCTTAGATGGAGATGTCAATTCTTTTATTAGTCCCTCCATCTTCTTCTCGGAAGTTTCAATCATAGCTTGGATTAGCTTTTGAATCCCATCCATGGTGACGGGATCATCGGCCATCCTTACCTCCTCTTTAGGCGGTAAAGCCGTTTATAAAGAGACGAGGCTCTGATACCAATTGAAGGATCGAGAGGTTAACTAGAGGGGGGGTGAATAGGTTAACTACAAATTTTAACTTCTTTTTCAAGTTAACAAGGCAAAGCTCAAATATAGATTATCTAGAGTATGCGACTAGATGGACAATCCTATATGTTGAGCAATTACAACTAGCACAAGGTGAGTAATATGACTAAGCTAGTAGTAACAAGTAAAGGTAAGTTGAGGAATAACCGAACATAATGACGCGGAGATTTATCCCGAAGTTCACTTCCCAATGGAAGCTAATCTCCGTTGGAGCGGTGCGGTGCCACCAAAGTGGAACACCGAGTAGGCCTCAAATGCCACACCGTATCTCCTTCGAGTCCTTCCACCGATGTGGATAGGCTCAAATCACTATGTTGCCGTTGAGGTTGACAACTAGAACCTTTACAAGGATGAGGCACACTCCACAAGATTGGAGGGTCCTCACCAAATCCCGAGAGCCGCCAAGACTCCGAGAAGCAAGATCCACGGGCACAAAAGCACCGGGGATATCAACAAGGCTCCGAGCTCCGATGAACGAAGAGCAACAAGATTCCTAGCTCCAATGTACTAAGAATGACAAGATCCCTATGGGATGAGTGGGTGGATTTCTAATCGACTCGGTGGAGTTGTAGATCGGGGGTGTCCCCTTCAAATCCCAAAGTATCACGAGCTTTGGTTGGGGATTTGTGGAGATCTTGTTCTTGAGCTTGAGCTTGGTCAATCAATGGTGGTGAGAGAGAGTGTGGGTGGGATTGACAAAGCAAGGAGGTAGGTGGAGACCCCATATTTATACCCGTGTCGAAAATACGGCCGTTTGGGGGGGGATTTTCCTTTCCTGCGACCCAACCCGGCCTGGGGGCCGGCCTGGCCGGCCTGGAAGCAGCCAGGGCCGGGCCAAACCCACCCCGACCTGGGGGCCGGCCTGGGGCCGGCGTGAGCGCCAGTGGAGGCCGGCGTGGAAGTAGCCAGCCTGGCCTGGGGCCGGCGTGGGGCTGGGGGTGAGGCCGGACCCCCACCCGGGCGCCCCGGCCTGGAGGCCGGCCTGGGGCCGGCGGGGCAGAGGGGCGGGGCCGGACCCCCACCCGAGCAGCCCGGCCTGGGGGCCGGCCTGGGGCCGGCGTGGGGCTGGCCAGGGGCTGTGCCAGCCCGGCCTGGAGCCCGGCCAGGCCGGCCTGGAGCCCGGCCACCCCTTTGCCTTCGTCTCTTTTTTTTTCCTTTTCTTCGCCGTTTCTTTTCTCCTCTTCCTCATCTTTT
This sequence comes from Alopecurus myosuroides, assembly GCA_028641055.1. Lineage (NCBI taxonomy): Eukaryota > Viridiplantae > Streptophyta > Magnoliopsida > Poales > Poaceae > Alopecurus > Alopecurus myosuroides. Next base: position 118,044,316 of record CM054061.1, read on the forward strand.
CCCGTAACTTTTTCTCACTCATTGCTGAGCTTTGTATGATGTTTACGGGTCGATATTTCTGAGTACACTTAGCAAAGAACATTAGTCCATCTATATGTTGTAATCAAACACTCAAAACAGGATTTAGAACCTATGTTCTTTCACGCTGTAGGTCTTGCGGGACTACATGCACATGGGTGGGAGCCCTTACGTCCCACGGGCTCTGGGGTCTATGAGTGTCTGCCAGGGGCGCGTAGATCTCCATCATGAGGGGTGAATCAGGCGTTCAACCTGCTGGCAGAAATGGGTGGGCATGCGTTGTGCGGAGAAGCACGGTTTGGCTTGGACCAACAACCGGGCCCCACACCTGAGTGGGAGTGGACAGGAATGTACACCTGGTTGTGCAACATGGTCTTGGTCGTCCATGGGTAAAGTAACGCACCTCTGCAGAGTGTAAAAGGATGTGGCATGTTACCCCCTGTTCCGGGAAGGAACTGCGAACGCTACAGGAAAGGCAACTCCATGAAGTTCTAGCTCCTGTGATGGTCTGGCGGGCATAGTTTTCAGAATTAAAAGCAACCTCTTGAAGAAAGTTTTACAAAACCTTGAATTAGCTTATGACTCTTTCGAGTCTAAAGCTGTAAGTTAGTGCATCAAACTACCCACTATATATCATGAACTTGTTGAGTAACGCTCGTTACTCATTAAATCCCGTTTGACCCCCTGCTTAGAGTTGAAGCCTATTGAAGTCGTCATCTGAAGCCATCACTACCTCATGAGGATACGTGGAGTGATCTACCACTTAGTCAGTAAAGCATCGTCATCAACAACGTTGGTGGAGGAGAAGCTATCAAGGTGTAGGTAGAGTCCATTCTTGGACTTAGCTGTTTCAAGCCATAGATTAGGGCTGACTTCAGCCGTAGTGGATTAGTTCTGAGCTAGAGTTCTTCTCCGGCTTGGAGCTTCGAATTGCTTCTTCTGATGTTTCATTTGCAGGAGATCTTCTTGATTCATCAAGGAGATTCTCAAGATTTTGTAATGGAGTTTGTATCCTATAGCTTTGCTTGGACCCGCTGTGTTTCTGTTGTACCACTCTGAGAGATGTAATATTCACGGATAAGTCCTTCTGTGAGTATTATGTCACCGACTTGCGCACTACACATGCAGTGGTGTGCTGGGTCACCAAAGATGGTATCAGAGCGAAGCGACCTTAGGTTTAAAACCTTTTAGGATATCTGTAGGTTGGTAAAGACTATAGGAAGCCATCTTATCTAAACCATATTTCCTACAACTATGAGAATCATTCACTTGAGAATGATATGATCATACTTGTATAGAATGTTCTTACTCAACTTGAGTAAATATACTTATCTGTTATCTTTATACCTAGGTATGAATAGTTAGAAGTCTATCTTGTATCAGTGTTATTGTGAAAAGGAGAGTTATGACATAGTCAGTGATGATTAAGTCAAAGTGATGATTACCCCATTCTATGAAGGAATAGGATGGAGTAGAACATGGTATTGAGTTAGTATAGGAGTCATCAAGAATGGATGTTGAGAATACTTAAGACTTATTATAGACCATGGTAACTACGGGGTATATAGCATATCCTTAGTTATCAAGTCCAGAGGTGAATCACTATAGTATAATATAGAACTAGGAGAAGGCATAAGCATTGATGGAAGCTACATCACTACTCCTACGATGTGATCAACACCATGAAGGATCAACAGATACCATGATAAGATTATCATAATCAATATGAAGTAATTCAAATACATAATACTTAGTTCTGTATGGAACCAAGTTAGACAACAACTACTATAGGATCATTTTGTCTTGGTTTATTCCATTGCACTAAGGCATGCAATTGGAGTAATTAACTGGGAAAAGAGTGGTTGTGTAGAATAGGACTACAAGGTAATATATACCTACTTGTAGTGTATAGCATTTGAGAGCCTTGGTACTTGAGATGTTTTACTCGAAGTACTTTTATTTCACAGGCTTTTGATGCTGTAACTGCATTTGGGATTTATCGGATCTTATTTGGATCTTTGGTTGACTAGATCTGTGCATGAAGTTGGAACTTCATGTGCATATGCATGTGCAAACATTGAGTTCTATCTTGATGTTACTGGTCTAGAGGGTATAGGATTAGTATGAGAGCGTTCTGAAATCTCAGCTGATTGAAGCAACTATCAAAGCTCTGGAAGTCCTTGAAGTCAAGAAGGAAGAAATCAATAAAGCACTCATGGGAATGGATCACATTCCACATTTTGTTTGGAATTGGTGAGATACTTCATCAACACATGCTGAGCTACCACAAGTGATGCCAAGAAAACCACATGATTAGTTATATCCTAGAAAGAAAAATATAGAAGTTCGATAAATAAACTTATAGAGTTGTCCCGTAGAAGTCAAAACTCAAAGATGTAGAACGACCATAGTAAGTAACCAGTGGAATAGGTTATAGTCACATGTAGGAAAAGATTTAAAACTCGAGGACACTCGAAGATATTTTCACTAATAATTGAGTCTAAGTCAATGTACACTACGATGTACAAGTTTCTTTGAGTGGTATTCCTCTTGAGACCATTAGATTGAACCAAAGGGAGTCTTAAACATAGACAATATCCAGAGTACCAGAAGAATCTTATTGGTTATTCATCACCAGGTGAATATACCAATTGTTCTTCAGAAAGTTGTGAGGGATAGGAAAACATACCTATTCATCGGAGAACGAAACTTGGTATCCACTATGTGGTGGAAATACCACGTGTTCTTCGTGAGACTATTAGGAAGGTCTAGTAGCAAGACAGAGTTGTCCGAACAACTGGCATACTATTAGATCATAGTGCAAGATAGTGGAAGGTGAACAATCAAGACAAGGGGATACACATGACAAGGTCAACACAAGAAACAGATGTGAAGATTCAACAGTCTACAGAAGTTCTCTCTACCTATCTTTACGTGAGAGAGGTTGAACTTCGGGACGAAGTTCTTGTTAAGGGGGAGATACTGTAACATCCCAGTGTTTGGGAGGTTATAAGGATCTAAATTTAATATGTGCATTTGCAAAGCATGCATCTAAAAATACGGGAAATTTTGGCGTGAAAGTTTAAACGGATCAAAGTGACCAATGTTTCACTTGACATGATGAAATAGGTATAGTTCATCTAGTCAAGAGTACATTTGGAATGATCTTTATAACAAGGATCTTAAGAAACCAAATCATCTGGTTACACAAACCATAGTTGGTTATGACCAATACAAATTCTCAACAACCTTAACCACAAGTCTTTAAGAGACTTGGGATAATTCACTAGGTATCTAGAACTCAAAGAGGGGTGAGTATCCAAATCAAATATCTGATGATCATACTTCCACCAATAAGTACTACACAATTGAACCATCTCATCAACATAGGTGTTATGTTCTCTCAAACAATAACTCTTAAGTTATAAACCATCCACACAACATCTTTCTAAATTATTTAGTAACTACTAAGTGAATCATCACAAGTAAATAACAAAGTTTCAATAGAACACAAGTGATACAAACAAGTATTAACTTAAACCCCACAAGTGGGTAATGACATAATAATTGTATTAATAATATATTTATCGAATATGTACATATCTCCTCAACCATAAAAGAAGTATCTAAAAGAAGTAATAAATCTTCTTAAACTACTGTTAAACCTTGATCATTACCTATGATCTTTACAAAATTATATGTCTTCATCATGAATACAAATGAAGAATATAAAATAACAACATGACACCTTGACTATCCAATTAACAACCATGATCAAAGTCATTAAGCTCAATAACTTTCATATGCTCAAATGTCTCCTTCACCTTATATAAGGGAGCATATCAAATCTCAACACCTCAATGAACCATTGGATCCACTTACTATTAATCCATCAGCCCATAAGCATTTCACACCTTTACTCAAATCCAAACCATCATTGAACCACTAAAGTATCTTTGGATACAACTAAGGAATAACAAGTTATAACCTCTATTAGAGGAATTGAATTTATAACTAACTAAATAAATCCTATATGATATAATTACATATCTTTGGGGAAATAAAATAAGAAGTATATGGAAGGATAATAAAAGCATGAACTAACTCTTAATCTAGATCTTGTTATGTTGTTAAGATCATCCTATCTTGTTTTCCAATCTTCTCAAGGTCATTCTGCAAGAGAAGCAACCATAAGAAAAGAGGAACTACCACCAGAAGATCTTCAAGAAGATTCTTTAGGATGCTCTACAAGTGCTATTCTAATCTATTATAAGAGTATTTGGAAACTCTTATATCTTGATCTGATCTTATTAACTCTCTTGAAATAGTGTGATATTCCAATGTTAGTGTTATATAGAAGTAGTTTGGTAACAAGAGTAATTACCTTGTTAACAGATAACTTTTGTATACTCAAACAATTGAGTGTCATACACAAACAAACAGAAGACTGGATAACCTGGTACATCTCAGCCTATTCTATATGAGTAGTAATTTGGAGGCAAGTCTGATCCACTTGTTAACAAATTCTACTTATATGCATATGGTAACTTGATGTTATAAAATACACCTACATTCTATTATTTATAAAACCATGATCCATAAAAGGAATAGAATAACAAGGAGAAAATAATAAACCACATTATAACTTGAACCACTTATAAGTAAGGAAGAAACCAAGATAAGGAAGAAAACAAGCAACATGTTGAAATCCAAGTGTTTGATGTTATATAAGAATAATTTGATTACAAGGTCAGATCAACCTTGTGAACAGAATATTCATGTAAGCATTAAAACAACTGAGCTTCAATAAGCTAGTCTTCATAATAATTGAATACACCACAAGAATGAAATGGTTATGGATTCAAATGAACTCATCTCATCAGGAACTACAATTTACTACTGAAGTTAGTATCTGGGAACCACTCAATATATCCTATCAGCTCTAGTGGTGAATTTCTTAAGTCAAGAGACCATCAAGGGATGATACTACTTGCAAAGGACCAAGGCAATGTCTGAAGACTAGTGACAACTAGAGAGAAGAACATCAAGCAACAGAAGACCACATGAAGCAACACTGCCTCAGGAAGGGAGCATAAGAATTTATCCAGTGAATCATTAGGATATAATAGAGAATCATTAACCTCTGTCAAGCTCATCAGAGATGAGGAACTCATAGTAAATATCTTAAATGGAAATAATTATCAATAATGAATTAATAACCAACCATTTCATCCAAATGTCTTGATATGTGGAGGTTAATGGTAAGAAGTTTGATACCTTGTTTTCCAAATCCTTTTCATATGTAAGACTAACAGATGATAACAAAAATCCATCTACTTATAACCATATAAATTATTACATGATTTATAACAACATGAGATAACATCCATATTTGGAATCTATGTGGAAAACAGACAAATGAGATTCCAAAGCCACACATGTTTCCATTTAAGCCAGTACTAAAAGCAACAACATAACTTACAAATGATATAAGGAACTGTCCACCAGGCTTGATAAGAAACCTAAAGATGAAAATAACAAAGCCACCTAAAAGGAAACAAGTCCCTTCACCAATTAAAAATTATATTGTATGACTTAGTGTGATATTTCATAATTGGTGAATTTTCCATAACACATAAAAACAGTACTCACTAGTGTTACCAAACCAGTTCCTATAAGGGATTATACCCAAGATTGTCCAATTATGATACACCACCTTGGTATCCACAAGTATGGAGTGTGTACTTTTATTAAAAATGCTTTAGCATAATTTTAAAGCTACTAAATAAATTAAAAGAGGAGAAAATAACAAAATCAATTAATCTCGCACCTAAATAAAAAAATACAAACATTATTCAATTTCACCAAAACAAAACATGGTGAGGTTGCAAATTTGATGAGCTATCCAAATATATTTTTTAATAATTTTTAGGCTCACAAAAAAGTCCTAAAAACAAAGGTTTTCTTCTCAATTTTTAAGACAGAAGGACTAAAACGCAAATTACAGAAATTCCAGGGGGGTATCGAAAATGGGCATTTCTTTTCTTTCTTCTTCAACCTCTGGCCAGAAGGCCAGAGGCGTGTCACCGCCACCAACGCGCACTGCCACCTCTCCTCGGCCGCCCTTCTGTTGGATAAGAGGCAGGAGAAGCCGTGCTCTCCTCACTCACTCTCTCTTCTCCCTCACTCTCTGTCTCTCCCTCTGAACCCGAAGAAAAACCTAACCCTAGTTCATCGGCCGCCGCCTATCACCGTCGACTCCGGCCATCTCCGGTGCAATTGGTAGTACTGCTAGATGCGCCATGGACTCATATACTTCCTCGAGCACGCACAGAAGATGGGAGGGCCGGGAGCAACCAAAATCAGCCATTCCTTTTCTCTCCGGCCGCCGGCCACCGCGGTCGATTACCGTGAAATCCGACCTCGCCGTCCTCAACCGTCATGACCACCGTACTCCTGGTGAGCCGCTGGACCTCGTGGTCCTTTTTATTTCAAGTTTCGTCGACGAATGTCTACTGCCACCGAAGCGCTGCCACCGCCGCGGCATAACCTCGCCGCCGTTGATGCTCCGGCGACCATATGGTCAAGCCGCAGCCACCCCTGGGTTCGCCTTGATCACCTCTAGCTAGTAGTCAAGAGCAATTGCATCAATTTCGTCCAAATCATGAGATTGCAGTTCATCTATGAGAAATCAGGTTCCTGTGATGTCATCATGACAACACAGTGACATCATTAGTCCTTTTTCTTTTCTTTTTGATTTAAAACTGATTATGACAGGTGGGTCCCACCTGTCAATTTAAAAACAGAAAAACTATTAATCTTATAAAATTAACAACTTTAAAAATACTTATCAGAATAATATAAATAAAATATGTACATGTTCATAAAAATAAAATATATTCATTCATCAAATTTTCAAGAATATTTAATAAAGTTTAAAATTTAATATTTTCTTTAATTAAATTAAATAATTTAAAATAGAGAAAATAATAAATAATTCATAAAATCAGAAAATACAAGTTATATACCAAAATGCTCCAAATGACATATACAACTCATCTATGATGTTTACAAAGTCATTTGACCAAGTTTTAATGTGTGCAATGTTTTTCCTAGTCATTTAATTCATCTAAAATTAATAAATTAATAATTATTCAAATATTTTCAGAAAGCATTGAATAATATACCAAATTAAAGATAAAATCATTTCCAGTTCAAATATGTCAAACATAAAACATTTTTTTGAACTTATAAACTTGTTACTCAAGGTATAATGGAATTTGATAATAGTCTATTATAACCATAAACAACTATCACAAACATTATTTTCTTTATTAATAAAACCTCATGTTTTCACACCTACTACAACCTATCATCACACGTTATTAAGCAAGTGTTGTGATGATAGCGTTAGTTGTATTACTTCAATTTCAAATAAACTTGATGTCCTTAGCTCTACACTTTAGAACATAAAATCAAACCTCTTTATTATCTTTTTAAATTGTTGTTTTCCATATGATATAGTTTTCTCGTTTAATCATGTGACAACAATTTCTAACCCAAACATAATAACAATTGTTTGTTAAGTAAAAGTGAAACACATGTAAGTCTAAAAGAAGTAAATAACAACATCACCACAAGTAATGAAACCATTCACCTAAAACTGTGTGAGTAAGATATCGTTTCGAACGTGGCTTACATTTGTAAGCTGGGGTATTTTCCAGGGTATTTCACGATGCATCTCATTACTATGCATGTATCATCTTGCCAGTGTTTTCTGTAGTCCTTACCGGGACTACTTTGCTATCTTTCAGAAGTCGGGATTTTCTACGCAACCCTCGAACCCCGAAGACCTGGATTATTATTGTCATTATTTTCAATCTCAGGCAAGTTCATCACTTGCTCATATCCTTTGCAGTACTTCATAACAAACTATTTTCAAAAACCCTATCGTATTATCACCTACTCTCAAAAGAATGCATGATCCTATTTTTATAATAATATGACTACTTGAATGACTACCCGAGTGGTAGTGTTCTATATGGTGGGTGGATGGAACCATGGTAAGATGAATAGGTCAAAGGAAGGTTCCATCTGCACGGGAACGTATTACCTAGGAACTAATCACAAATGTCGTCAGAACTCGGTGCGCCATAAATACCGCGTTAACCATGGGTCTTCTATGGGGGGAGTAAGTCAGCTGTGATACTTTTCTCGTTCGCATGTCAACGGACTGCTAGAGACGTACGCTGTAGGTCTTGCGGGACTACATGCACATGGGTGGGAGCCCTTACGTCCCACGGGCTCTGGGGTCTATGAGTGTCTGCCAGGGGCGCGTAGATCTCCATCGTGAGGGGTGGAATCAGGCGTTCAACCTGCTGGCAGAAATGGGTGGGCATGCGTTGTGCGGAGAAGCACGGTTTGGCTTGGACCAACAACCGGGCCCCACACCTGAGTGGGAGTGGACAGGAATGTACACCTGGTTGTGCAACATGGTCTTGGTCGTCCATGGGTAAAGTAACGCACCTCTGCAGAGTGTAAAAGGATGTGGCATGTTACCCCCTGTTCCGGGAAGGAACTGCGAACGCTACAGGAAAGGCAACTCCATGAAGTTCTAGCTCCTGTGATGGTCTGGCGGCCATAGTTTTCAGAATTAAAAGCAACCTCTTGAAGAAAGTTTTACAAAACCTTGCATTAGCTTATGACTCTTTCGAGTCTAAAGCTGTAAGTTAGTGCATCAAACTACCCACTATATATCATGAACTTGTTGAGTAACGCTCGTTACTCATTCTATCCTGTTTGACCCCCTGCTTAGAGTTGAAGCCTATTGAAGTCGTCATCGTGAAGCCATCACTACCTCATGAGGCTACGTGGAGTGATCTACTACTTAGTCAGTAAAGCATCGTCATCAACAACGCTGGTGGAGGAGAAGCTATCAAGGTGTAGGTAGAGTCCATTCTTGGACTTAGCTGTTTCAAGCCATAGATTAGGGCTGACTTCAGCCGTAGTGGATTAGTTCTGAGCTAGAGTTCTTCTCCGGCTTGGAGCTTCGAATTGCTTCTTCTGATGTTTCATTTGCAGGAGATCTTCTTGATTCATCAAGGAGATTCTCAAGATTTTGTAATGGAGTTTGTATCCTATAGCTTTGCTTGGACCCGCTATGTTTCTGTTGTACCACTCTGAGAGATGTAATATTCACGGATAAGTCCTTCTGTGAGTATTATGTCACCGACTTGCGCACTACACATGCAGTGGTGTGCTGGGTCACCAAAATTAGATTGCTTATTCCAAGAGGTAGAGACACAATAATTCAAATAGATTTTATTTGATCTACTCTTTTATTACTTGTTTTTAGTATATCTCTTTTATTACTCAATATACTTTTTTATTCATCTACTATTTTAATATATTTTTTAAATAATGTACTTTAACTTTGTCTAATATCCCACTATTTATCTTTCATGAGTGGTTAGTGGCTTACACAAGAAAAATACCGGTACCGGATGGTGCTAATGTCGTGTCAAGAAGCGGTGGGTCTCCAAAGTTTTGCGGACGCGCCTAGAGTCTGTGTCGCGTGCCAAGAGGGTCTAAAAGTATGAGCATGAGCGGCCAGCGGCCATCACCAACGACGAGGAGATGTAGATGATCAAGGGGATTCCCAAAGAGATCTAGCGAGACATGAGACATCAAGCACTACCCGAGTCCCTTTACAATTTGAATTTTTAATTGTCTTTATTATTCGAAGAATCCGTGAACTTTATATCGTCGTAATAGTATTGTTATAAGTTTATGATTTGTCAATTTTCCAGCTGTAATTTGTTTACCCAGCATGTTTATTGTCCTTAGAAGAGACGCCATTAATGATACTATGGCCCCCGGTCCTGTTTTCCTCATTGATTACAACCTCATTTCTACTTGCTTTTCATCATCACTTGCTCGCTCTTTCGTTTTCATTTAATCATCTCCAACCATTTGATACAATTAATTCTGTAATTTTTAGCAAGATGGGAAGATTGACAACCTTATCAGAAATTTTGGGAGCAAAATAGAGTTTGTGTTTATGTGCAGGTTGATACGTCATAAACGTATCGTTAATTTCTCATGTTCCATGTTGTTTTCATGTTATTTCTTACATGTTTTCTATACATTTTATGTCATTTTTACCGATTTCCGGGACTAACCTACTGACAAGATGCCACAGAGTGAGTTCCTTGTTTTCTGCTGTTTTTAGTTTCAGAAAAGTTGGTCTGGAAATATTCTCGGAATTGGAAAATTCAAAGCCTGGAAGTCTTAGAAATCCAGAAGGTTCCACGGAGTCCCGAAGAGGCCCAGTGAGGGGCCACAGGGGGGCCACACCATAGGGAGGCGCCCCCTGGCCGCACCTGGGGGGTGGTGTAGGCCCCTCGGCCGCCCACCACCATCGCCCTTTCGCCTATTTATTCACCCCGACATATCAACCCTAGAGATATACCACCTTTTCCCGAGAAACACCCAAGGCTGTGTCATCGTTATCCCGAGATCGGGAGGGTTCTGGAGCTCTTCCCAGCACCCTGTCAGGAGGGAAATTTATCATCGGAGGGGTCTACACCACCATGCCCTCCTCCAAAGTGATGCGTGAGTAGCTCATCCCTAGACTACAGATCCATATCAGTAGCTAGATGGTTGTCTCCTCCAATTTATGCCTCATGTTTAGATCTCGTGAGCTGCCTCACATGATCGAGATCATCTTTATGTAATGTCGCATGTTGTGTTTGCTGGGATCCGATGAATGTTGAATGCTATGTATTCTGATTATCAATCTATCATGTTATCTTAATGCATATGGTATTCATGATCTTGCATGCTCTCTGTTATTAGTAGATGCTTGTAACTCCAAGAGGGAGTTTTTATGCTCGATAGTGGGTTCATGCTTCCTTTGCATATGTGCTCGAGTGACATAGACGTGACGGATGGAGGATGTGTTGTTGCCATTAGGGAGAAAACAACGGTGTTTACTTTGTTTACATTACACATTTTTCTTACTGCGATTATCTGTTGCTTGCAACTTAATACCCAACGTTTGTTCGGATGATATTGTTAGGGTGGATTATTAGTCAAGCATGAAAAAGGCATTTAGTATGCATTTTGTGTGTGCAAAGCGTACCTTTTCTAAAAAGCAAGAAATACCTTGGGAGGAGGATTGACGATAGTATACATAGGATAGCTCTCTATGTATTGCGTATCGGTGGAAACCAGGTGATTCAACCTCTTCCTGGATGTTTTGTCGGACATACCAGACATAGTGACCCTCATGGTGTCGTCGGGCCCAGAGTACGTGTAGAGAAGGCATCAGAATCAATGGGACAAAGATTAAATCATCCGGCCGAGCCAGCACAATACGATGTCCAGTCCCGTCAAAGGCAGGGTGGAAGCCACCATCTTCGAGATCCGCCTTTTAATCCTCAGGAGATCGGCCGGAAGTTCCCGGACGACGTCCACCGCTCAGTTGTCCCTGGGAGTGGCGTCGGAGTTATCGAAAGGGGAAATCCCCGTATTCTTTGCAGGATATGGGACGTCCTTATAGTGAAAGAAGGACCCCCTTCTAGTGTTTGACGGAGTCGCTGGTTTTGATTTTTCGTAAACCATTCTTCCCTGTGGTCACGCAAGTTGAAGGTGATGGTCCCGCAGACGGAGGGAACCCCGTCTGAATTATTGCGTTCAACATAAAAGCAATATCGGAAAAAGCCTAGCCTAGGTTCTATCCCTAGGTACCCTAAAAAAGGGCCTGGATGCCGTAAATGTATAGAATTTGACTGTGGGTAAGATTGTGAGGCTGGACGCCGTAATGGTTAAGGACCTGAAGAATAAAAAACAGAAGGTGGAAATCCCAAACATCTAAGGATGTGGGAGGCAAGCATTACGTGCTCAACGCCTTTCGGCTTTGCCTCCTCGTCTTCTTCCTCAAGACGCCATTGGTCCTCAAGGACAAATCCCTCCTATTGCAGGATCTTGAGAAGATCCGGAGTGATGGAGCACTAGATCAAGTTTCCGGCCTCTGCCTCTTCTTCTTCTTCTTCTTCTTCTTCTTCTTCTTCTTCTTCTTCTTTGGCTCCAGTCGCCCCCTCACATTCTGCATCCTCGCCGGAACGAGGTATATTCTCCACGCCCCCGATTCTAGGATGGAAGGCAAAGGATCGGTAAGGGGAGGAGAAGGCGCGGATCTGGCATCGGCTGTGCTAGGGTTAACCCCCTCCGCCGTGCTTGCCGAAGCCTCCGACGCCTCGTTGCCGTCGGTGACACCGGGGAGCCAACCATGGAAAGCGGCGCTCCCATGGCAGCAGGCGCAGCTCGGGGAGTAGATGAAGATCCCGTGGAGGGTGCATCCACGGTTGGGTCGCCAGAGGTGATGGTCGCGTGAAGATCTCCGCCAAAACTCATCTTAGCAGAGTACCGGCCCGGCGTTGAGCCGCTACCACCGATGGTCGGCGGAGGAAAGGACTGGTGGAGATTCTCTCTGGTTCGTTCTCGGGTTGCTCGTCTCGAGTAGGTCGCTAGGAGGCTCGAATGGGAATAAGGTGAAACGACAAGCAGTCGAATGGTATTTATAGGAAATTTGCACCAAGATTGGTCCAACGGCTATTTTAGCCGTTGGATGCATGCCGCGTGCCGCGCAGAAGATCTGGAATTTCGCGAGGTGGCACATTGATGCTCTATCTCCTTGTTTCTCATGCCAAAATCTTGCAGAGATCCGCTTTTCGGTTTTGACAAAACTCAAATGATGGTGATGTAAGAAGGAATTATGCACTTACGTCACAGCTAACAGGTTACTTCTAAGCAAAGACTGAGAAGGAAATGTCGGATTTCCCGAAAGACGGATTTGGCATGATTATTCTGAAAAGAAGATTCAAGATTGAAGTCCGCCTTTTCTAATTCATGGATTTCAAGAAAAGACGAAGATCAGAGGTCTTAATTCTATTTGGGGGCTACTATCGGATATATGCAAAATGGGGGTATATCCGGCATTGGACGAGGGACGGATTACCCGGGTTGGGAAGACATGAAAATTTGATGATTGCGACGTCCCGGAGTGTCACCGGCGGCAGTTGAGGGCATGCACGTGATGAGAAGAACGCGGCAGTTCCATTTAAAAAAAAAGAAAGAGAGGTGCAGGTGAGGAGGTCGCCTATGAAGATCTGCTATAGGTCAGTCAGGGGACATCACATGAGCAGGCTGTCCATGGCGACGATTCTCTTTCCCCTTCCGTTGGATACTTAATTTATGCGTTGGCCAATAGGAGGGTTTAATTTCTATTGAAGCGTCCGTCATTAGCGCCTTGCATCGAGGAACGTGACCCTTAGTTGATTTTTTTTATTTTTCGTAACATCCTTTTCTCTCCTTAAGGGTCTATGTAAGCGTTCAACGTTGTACATGCCCTAAATGCAGTGTCTAGCGTTCGGTTTGATCTCGGCCAAAGTGTTGGAACGTTACGGACCTGGCTGCCTCTAGCGATCTAGGGATTGAAGCCTCCGCCTCCGGTCCTTGGCCGGTGGGGAGTTCCTGTTCGACCCGGAGTAGACCTCTCGGGGTTTTTCATAGCCTCTAGCGCTACTGGTGGTTGTTCCCTCGCGTGGACACTCTTCGACATACGTCTTGGAGCCACGTCTAGGGTTTGCGTCATGTCGAACTCGGCAAAATCGAGCCATGCAAGCGGATCTGGAGCAAGGAACGGAGAAACTCTTGATGATATGCTGCATTGGTTGGTGACTGAAGATGATGAGATTGATGATGTCGTCCTAGAAGATGAACCGGATTCCCCAAAGGAAGGTAAGAAGAGGAGTGCTTTAGCCCAGGTGCATACAGAAAATTACTTAAGCAAACAAACTTTCGAACAACACATCGGAGTTGCTTGGAGTCCAGCGAAGGAGACCGAATTCACCTCCCTAGAAGGAAACATATTTACAATCCAATGCTTCTACCTAGGTGATTGGCTGAAAATAGAGAAGGGGGGCCATGGCTTTTCCGGAAAACCGTCGTCTCGATTGAAGCATATGATGAATTATCTCCCATTGAGTCCATTAACCTGGAACACATTGAGGTCTAGATACAGATTCACAAACTGCCCGTCGGATATAGGAAAAAAGCACCGATTACAAAACTCACGGAAAAAAAGATTGGCAAGGTGATAGAGGTGTGGACTGATGTACGAGGCATGGGTAATTTTGTGAGGGTTCGGGTCAGACGGAATGTCAACCTCTTGCTACATTTGTCACTATATCGCGTGCTGGACAGAAGGAATTTTACTCGGTTAAATATGAGAAGATCCCAAAATTTTGTGGGGCGTGTGGTATCTTTGGTCACACCAAGTGTGGCACAGGGGAAAATGATGAGAATATGCTCAAATGGGGAGACTTCTTGAAGGCTTAGTTTGAAACATGGCGGAGACATGGTTTCTCTGGCAGTCCGGGACGAAGTTTGGCGGGTAGAAGGAGAAATACCTACGGACGTGGTAGAGAAGTGCATAGTGACCGCGCGGTAAGTTGGCGGCACAATGCTATCAAACCAAAGGAACGAGATGAAGGGGAGGACGAGGAACTCAAGGATACAGCTTCAAATCCTCTAAAACCGAACGATGTGTTGATGAAAGATCAAGAGCAACTAGAGAATGGTGCCAAGAGAAGACGGGATCCAGAACGGTTAGCAATTGAACAAGGGGCTAAACTGAATGTAGAATCATTGGAAAATGGCTTGGATAATATGCAAACAGATGTGGTGTCATCAACAGGGACAATAACGGTTACAGAGAAGTGAGTGCTAGTGATAGATCAAAAAGATAAAAAAAAAAAAGGAGGGAGCTTCCTCAAACCGCACATTAGGATTGGTGGGCTCAAGGGAGAAACCCGTCCGGTCGCAACAAAAATAATAGCCTGGAACTGCCTCGTTCAACACGCCGCCGCTGCTGCCGGAAGCCACCGCGCGCGTGGTCCTTCCTCGACCATGCGAAGATCACCTGGGCGTCCATCATCGACCTAGACTGCGATGACGGCTTCGCCCCAGCGGCCAACTACGACGAGGCGGGGCCGAGCAACTGGCCGCGCTCTCTAGGCGGCGACAGCGACAACCTGCGGCTTCGGCGTGAAGGAGGAGGACTTCGACATGTTCAACTAGTGAACACGTCAAATTTAGTTATATTTTAAATTTTAGTTTAAATTTTGTTCAAATATTATAATATTTCCTTAAAAAAATGAATAAACTCGAAGTTTAAATTTGAGTTTTGTTTAAAATAATAATTTTGGCCTCTGCTTGTGGCTGCGAGTGGCAGAACGGCGCCCTCAACGCCGGTTTCCCGTCCGGACACCAAAGGGCTATCTCCGGCGTCGCCTACTGGGATCTGGACGCCTACTGGGATGCAAGTGGAGATGTTCCGAAATGTTGAAGGAACTCTTTAAAGTATGATCGAATGGAGCAAAAGTAGATGAATATTTATCAGCAAGAATGTTCTCTTTAAAGTACTCCCAAATTGCAGAGACTAGTGTGTCGTGTGATCAGCGGTGTGGACTAGTGTTCCAGTGATTTGGAACGCAGAACTCGACATTACTCTCACGAGCCAAGCTGCATCCTTCATGCGGGAAGCCACTAGCGAGCAACAGAAAGGAGCGAGAGCACGCGGACGCGCACCCTAGCATTCTAGCTCGCTCGATCTGATGCGCCTCGCCGTCGTCCTGCCTCGCTTCGCTCGTACCGGGCGGGCGTGGCAGCCGCGCAAGGAGAGCGGCCTTCGTCACCGCGCCCGCGCCGAGGGAAAGGCTCGCCGGGGAAGGGAAGGGTTGCGCAGCCGCCAGCCGGCCCTGGCCGACGCCGACGCCGACGCCGCCGGCGCAGGAATGAGGCGCCCGGGGACGGGAAGAGATAAACCTCAGGTTTGGGCCGGGTGGGCCGGGCCAAGCAAACAGCCCGCAAGCCCACCTGGTGCCCACAGCCCGGCGCAGCGATGGCGTGTCAGGCACCTTGAAATACTCGCCTTGGCGCCCGAAGGTAACCGTCTCAACCAACATCGCTCGCCTCGCCTCTCCTCCTCGCCGGAGCCCTGCCGAAACCCATCGCTCCCCACACACCTCTACCTCTCTCCGCGTCTCCCTCCACCGCCTCTGCTCTTCGGCGGTCCAGCAGCGCCGGAAGCGACCGATGGACCACTTCCCCGACAGGCGCCACGTGTGGCTGCGGAGCCGCGTGCACGGCACCTACCTCCACGCCGACAAGGACGGCCATGGCGTCTCCCTCAGCAGTCGCCGGGAGTCCATGAAGTCCGCGTGGGTGGTGCACCACTACTACGCGGACGACCAGCACGTGCTCCTCCACAGCGCCGCTTACGGCCGCTACCTCACCGCCACGGGCGCCTCAGCCCCGCACGGCTGCCGCGGATTCCGGGTCGAGCAGCAAAACTACCAAGGGGTTGAGGGAGGAGCCATCAGGTGGCATCCCATCACGACCGGGGACAACATTGTGCTCCTCCGCAACGCCGCTGGATACCTGAGCGCCAACGGGAGGCACAGGCGCCTCCCCTGGAACGAGGACGTCGTCACCGTCGACGACTTCCAGAACATCAGCACCATGATGGAGTGGGTGGTGGAGCCCATCCCCACCAGCGAGCGCGTGCCTCGCCTTCCGCGTCCGAATATGGTGAGCTCTCCATGCCAGCTTCTGGATTCTTCTCGAATTACCTCGGAATTCCGCGGGACCGATCGATCGAGCGAATAAGTTGTTGCCTGTCGTTAATCTGCATCGGAATTTCACCGCGGGGACTGCAAGTTGTGTTAATTTCACTAGCCTGGGAGAAATCCTTGCTTCTGTTCTTGGCATCTTGCAAAATTCGCGCCTCTTTGGGAGCAGTTCTTGGTGGCTGCCTCTGTTTGTTGACTTCCTGCGCCTCCGTATTTGTGTTTTCGATCATAAAATTCAGCGCAGTATACCCTGCTTCTTTGATCTCCTGAATATAACCATGGTTCAACTCAACGCAGCTCCGCCTCCTCTTTGCCAAAAGACTCCCCGTCTTGGTGCCGTCGCGGCGGGTGGTGCTCAGGGTGAACCGCGAAGACGTCTGGTTCGTTTTCAGGGGAAGGTCCGTGTTCCGCCTGAGGATCGAGGTGGCCAGACGGATGGGCATCATGGGGGACGTCCCCAACAACCTCCGCATGTTCGTCCAAGCGGGCGCATTAGGGCGGCTTACCCCACTCGTCGTCAACCTACCCCGCAATGGACAGATCCTCGCAATCACGGCTGAGGTGCCAGGTGAGAGACCCTCATGTGTTCTGGGACTGGCATATACTATTTTCTGCATGGCCATGATCCTTTGGGGTTCGTTTTAATGGAGTGCTAACCTGCCTGTGCTTGGAAAGTTTATACTAAGACCTTTGTGCTCTGGTATCTGATTGTTCGAAATGGTAGTAGTATCAATAAACTGTTGTAGTCATTAATAAAGAAAACCGGTGTAGCCTGAAAACCACTTTACTGAAACTGTCGCTAAGTTGCTTCAGTTAGGACTTGGGAATTGTATGAGCTGTTGTAGTCTTATAGATATAAGTAAAAGTAGCTGAATGGAAATAATACAGTAGATATTTACATTGCGCCTGTCGGATTTATCAGTACGTGTACATATGCTAGAAAGTTATCGAAAGCTAGTTGGTTGCTGGGTAAAATCATTTCACAGGTCACTTGTTCATACTCGACCTTGATATGGAAATTGGTGGTTTTGAAACAACTATCCATGTTTCAGTTCTTCAATTTAATACCATGTGCTGCTAGTGAAAAACTTTGGAACTAGGAAATCCAAATCAGTCCACTCATCTCACTTCAGCTTCATAAAGAAGATAATGATTTATATATGATTTAGCCTATTGTAATTGTTCAAATAAATATGTGCAAAATTCGATGCAGCACTATATGCAACCTAGTTTCCCCAAATTACATCTGTAGTCTTGATCTTGCTGTTCACTTGTTTTAGCAATATGGGATTTTTAGATCTGCTACAACGGTTGCAGTTCCTGTGGCATGATGCCTAACTGCTACACTGTTTTCTGCTAATTCAGCTGACTTCGCGCCGCAATACCCGGATTTCAATGCAGAGTAGAGAAAGACTAGAGCAGGTCTCCTGACTGTTCCTTTACAGTTCCACCTCTTCAGAAGTATGGCTGCCTCGGACACCACGACATTAGAATTCTTAACTTTTTGCACAGGGATATATAGGTTGAGAAAAATGCTGCCTCTCTTGTGCTGCTAAGTAAACTTGATCTGTTCTCGTGACATTGCTTTGATCTCGCGGTTCTAAAAATTCGGAACCTGTTTGAACATTTGGCAGTGATGTTGGTTTGTAATGGCCGCGTTGTTACTCTGGCAAATACTTCATCGCTGTTGGCTGCATTTATCACTGTGCCGTTTCAAGTTTCAGTCCAGCGAAAGGGGTCACCTTTTCTAATCTTGTTTCTTTGTTATGTGCAACAGAAGCAACCCTGGCCTATATTTTGTGTTGGCCTGGTTTAATTCAGTCATTCTGTGATGAGTACCAGGGTGTAAAATTCTGAAGTGGAAAGATTCAGTGAAATCTGGATAATAATTCTGTGACGAAGATTGTTCAGTACAGTGACCACTGCAGTTTTTTTTTAGATTCGCGTACATTTTATGTAGTTTGTGTCAATCACAGTTCCATATATACTTCCATATGGGAGAGCTTCAATTCTGGGCCCCTGGAATTAATACTCCCTCCGTCTCAAATTAACTGTCACAAAGTTTGACAAAAGTGGATGTATCTAGACATAAGATACATCCACTTTTGTCAAACTTTAAGACAATTAATTTGAGACGGAGGGAGTACATATATCTCTATTGTTCCAAATCAGTATGCACCTCAGTTATATGTATCTTCTGTATGAGCTTAAGTGATTTCTGATCGGGGTTACAGCTAGTGTACAAGAGGTCATTCTAGATGCTTATTTTCAGGATGAGAAGTGGGGTGATGAAGATAACGAGCAGTATTGCATATCATAATTTTTTTACCTGATCAGGAAATAAACCGGGCATGTTGGAGTGTGCAGGTGGCATCTCATTCTGGTAATTGCTCCAAAGTAATGTGAATCTGCCGGTGCTGTTGAGTACTTCTGAACTCATGTATTTGTTCACTTGTATTTATATTGAGCTCAAGAAGAAATTAAAGGAGAAAAAAATATATCTCTTGTTTATGTTTGGTGTTTTCTCCATAACGGTGTTCAGATGTCTCGGTTGTCCATTTCCTTCCAGGAATCATGACACTCATGTATACATTTTGGTTTGCAAAGTTACTTCAGCTGTCAGATAAAAGTTGGTTTGGGAGGACTAGGAAATTGTTAGGTGGTAGTTTCATTTTTGTGGGAATTCCATGAGAAGTTTGGGTTAATTACGCTTCGCTGATGCACTTCCTTCGGTCCGAGTTTGGGCAAAAGTCTGTCAAAAAGATAATCCTACGATCATCATATTTGCGCATCTTTAAGATATCGAAGAGAAATCAAACCGGGTTGTATATATAGCAGCAAGATCATATGGGAATGTCAGGTCTATTAATGCAACAAAAATTTAACAGTGAGTAACGCAAGAACAGGTAGTATGTACACAGGCTGCCATGACCTGAACGTACATTACTGAAAAAGATGTTCATGTAGTATGAAGTGCAAAATGAAGCAAGAAGGAGCACAGTTTCCGGCGCATGGTCTATCCACCTAGTATTTACACTGCTGGGGCCGCGGCACGTTCAGTCACCGACCGCCAAGGGTAATAAATACCTATGTGGAAATGTGGTAAAACCTTGTCTCAAGTGAGTGTAAAGCCTAATAATTCCCACTTCATCTCCAAATTCCTCTCTTCCTCACATCGACTAGGGTTTGCTTGCGTGCAAAGAAGGAAACGTTGACCTAGCGCTCTGGCAGCGACTAGGGTTTTGGGTTATCTTCTTCGGGAGACCTCGATCGGTCGAGGGGATCTAATACCAATCTCTACCTGCAATCCGGGGCGGAGTTCGTCCTGGTCTCGGCTAGGGCTTTTCGTTTTGGTTTCGGCAAGGGTTTGGCACTCGGTTTTGGCTCTTTTTAACAGAAGTTCGGCTTTCTTGGTTTCCTACAATCCGTTGTTCTGTTCACCT
Source organism: Alopecurus myosuroides (assembly GCA_028641055.1). Taxonomy (NCBI): domain Eukaryota; kingdom Viridiplantae; phylum Streptophyta; class Magnoliopsida; order Poales; family Poaceae; genus Alopecurus; species Alopecurus myosuroides. Next base: position 118,064,474 of record CM054061.1, read on the forward strand.
AGGGTTTCCAGGAGATCTATCTGCGTAGCAATGGCGATGGCTTCGGGGTCCGGTGCCTCAAGTCGGGTCGATAGGGCGGCACATCAGAATAAGGGATCGATTGATGATTTCTTCAAAAGATGGGGATAGAGGAGGACGATTTCGATGACCTTGTCTTCGAGGACATGGAAGGTGTCTCGATGGAGGGCGTGAAGTGGATGACGTTAGTAAAAGTTCATACCACTAGCAGCTTTAGCCCGCAAACTTTCCAGCAGCACATGCTGAATGCGTGGCGACTAGCTAAAAGTTGAATAGGGAGATCCTTGGCTCTTCCGACAAAACGTTGTGGTGATTATTCCCTATGATAGCTTTGATGATCCCGATTCCTTTGATCTCAACCATCTAGCAGTTTGGATCCAAATTCACAAGTTGCCAATAGGGTACCATGATGTAAAACTCATTACCAACTTGACTGAGAAAAGGGTTGGCAAGATGATTGCTGTGGAGACAAACGTCTAAGATGCTGAAAATTTTGTCCGTGTGCAGGTGAAAATCGACTTGAGGAAAGAACTAGCTCGGGTGGTTTCTATTTCTCGTGGGGGGACATAGGGAAGTCTATTGCATAAAATGTAAGATTGTCCCGCGTTTTTGTAATGCGTGTGGTTTCTGCGGTCATATGCATCTTGAGTGTGGAACAACAAAATATGATCTAGATAAACTGAAGTGGGAAGACTAGTTAAAGGCAGACTGGGAAACCTGGAGAGGTCGAAATTATGGAGGCAACAGGGAGGATTGTTATGTGGCCGAGCCAGAATGCCAGGCTCGGGGAGGAGTGCTCCTCCAGGACGTGGTGAGTTCGCTCCAAGCTGGAGGTTTAATGCCTTGGCGCTCAAAAACAGCACACAAGAGGATAACAACCAGCTTAAAGACACGGCTAGTAGCCCACTTAAACCAACAGATGTCAACATGTTAGATAAAGATTTACCAGAACAGGGAGCAAAAAGAAGCTTATTTCCGCTAGACAATGAAGTGGTTAAATCAGGTGGAAAGGAGGACATGGACAATTCGGTCCCAATAGAGATGGCAACCGATACAAAAATAACTGAAAAGATACAACCGGAGAAGGAAAATAACAATAATCGATTGAAGAGATCGAAGAAGGAAGGAGATAACTCCACTTCGCCAGGATCGGCGGGCTCCCATGATGGGTCCGTCCAGGTGCAATGAAAAAACAATTCTACAACTGCCGAGGTATGAAGAAGGCCTCGGCAGTGCGAACTCTCCAAATTCTAGTGGAGAGGAAGTTTGTTATTTTGTTTTCGTCACAAAATCTTTTAAACAGGACCAAATCAGCTAGATTAATGCGTAGACTTAAGTTTGATATGATGGAGATCATGCAAAGTGATGGTCGAGCTGGAGGTTTACTTATGTTGTGGCATAATGAGCTGAATGTTACGTCTACAAAAACCCACCCGAATTACATCGATATTTGGATTGACGAGACTTTGGCTTCAGGGTGGCATTGCACGGGCTTTTATGGAGAATCAGCAGCTGATCAGAAACATATGACATGGGATTACATGAGGGAATTGAAGAACTTATCGGATCTGCCTTGCCTCTTAGGAGAAGATTTCAACGAAATCATTTCAGGTAGGGAAAAGGACGGGGGTGTGGCACGGCCCCAATGATGCATGCGGGCTTTTCGTGACGCAATGTCTGACTTCTTACCGGTCGACCTAGGTTTCAATGGTGATATATGTACGTGGCGCCGGGGAAAATCAGAGAACGGCTTGATCGTGCGGATGGCAATCATGGGTTGGCATTGTTGTTCCCACATCTAGTATTCATTCACGAGGAATTTAATCGATCGGATCAGAGAACGATTGTGGTGGACTCGGAATACCATGCTAGCGTACAAGGGACCAGTCATGGAGGACCTCGTCGTTTCGAGGCTAGGTGGCTCCGAGAGGAATCTGTTGATGCAATTGTAGAAGTAGCTTGGGAGAGGTCTATGTCTAATCCAGCTATAAAGCTTGCCGATGAAACGGGAGTAATTCACAGGGACTTCATCAATGGGATAAAGAATTGATTAAAGGTCCTCACACTAAACTATGTGACCTACAGAAGCAATTGGATGAGATCATGACCAGTCAGATGGATGAGGAAGCATTGAGCAAGCAAAGAATTATCCAGATTGAGATAGAAGAGGTCCTAGAAAAGGAGGAGTTGTATTGGGTTCAGCGTGGTAGAGTTGAATGGCTGTGTGTTGGCCATCAAAATACGTCATACTTTCACAACTATGCTTTTGCTAGATGGAAATCCAACCATATCAAGAAGCTTAAGAACTCGGCGGGAGTTTGGTTGCAAGATGAGCATGAAATGATGAGCTTGACATCAGATTATTTTTCCAATATTTTCTCTACAGATATGCAAATACCGAACCAAGATGTTATTGGGAAAGTGCACCCGAGGGTTACCCACCTTATGACAGAGGACTATAATCGAGTAGATGTTAAAAAATCTCTTCTCGATATTGGCGATCTCAATGCACCGGGACTCGACGGACTACACACGGTTTTTAATAAAAAAACATTCTAGAACATCATTGGTGAGGGCCTTACAGATGAAGTGTTGTTAGCTATCAATTAGATGACTATTCTTGAGAGTTGGAATGATACTACGATCGCTCTGATCCCTAAGGTAAAGAACCCATAACATATTTCCCAGTTTTGGCCCATTAGTCTTTGCAATGTAGTTTACAAAGTTATCTCCAAACTAATCGCTTCAAGTCTGAAAGTTATTCTCCCAGAGATTATCTCTCCTATGCAGAGCGCGTTTGTCCCTGGACATCTTATAACTGATATTTGTGTGTGGCTTTTAAGTCCTACCATGCTATCAAGAACAGGAGAGTAGGAAGTTTTGGAACATGTGCTGTGAAATTGGACATGCACACGGCATATGACAGGGTGGAGTGTCTTTTTCTTAAATCGATCTCACTTCAAATGAGTTTTGATGTGGCTTGGGTTGAACTGATTATGGCTTGTGTCTAACCGTGAGATACCAAGTTCGGCTGAATAATTCTCTGTCAGACTATTTCTCCCCCACTCATGGTCATAGAAAGGGAGACCACCTATCACCGTACTTATTTTTACTTTGTGCTGAAGGCCTAACGAGTTTGTTGATGTTGCAAGAAACATAGGGCAATCTTCAAGGTGTCAGGGTTTCCAGAGAGGCACCATCCATATCCCACCTTGTTTTTGTGGATGACTCTCTTATTATAATGAGGGCAGATAATACTAATGATATGAGTTTGAAGAGTGCTTTTGATGACTATTGTTCAGCGTCTGAACAACTGGTGAGCGTGGTAAAGTTTAGCATTTTCATTATCCCATGCACATGTGTGGAAAGAATGGCAGAAGTTTGTACCACCTTGGACATCATGACAGAAGAAATTACGCATCCCTCCTATTGTGGGAGTTAACAGATCAAATTGCTTTCAACATGTCATTGATAGTGTCTGTAAGCTGATTGTGGTTGGAAAGAAAGAACTTTATCTTTTGGTGGGAAATAAGTGCTTATTAAAGAGGTGATCCAATCAATTCCATTCTATGCTATGTCGGTTTTTAAACTTCCCAAACAGATTTGCAAGGGGATAATCTCAGCAACCCGATTCTGATGGGGAGACGTGAACCAACAAAAACATATTCGCTGGTTCTCTTGGTGGAAGATGAGCATCCCTAAAAACAAAGGAGGTATGGTTTTTAGAGATATTGAGTGTTTCAGTTCTGCTATGTTATCAAAGCAATGCTGGAGGCTTTTATCAGAATTTGATTCAATATGTGTACAAGTGTTAAAAGGAAAACACTACCCTTCGGGAGATCTTCTGAATTGTGAGCTTAAGTAAGGGAGCTACTATACGTGGCAGAGTATTTGGTCGGGATTACAGACGTTTAAGAGAGGCCACATATGGAGAGTTGGTGATGGGGAGAAGATAAATATATGGAGTGACTGCTGGATCCCTTCCATCCCAAACAAGAGAATCATGACAAGGAGAGGTAATATTGTGCACTCGAAAGTATCAGAGTTGATTGCGAGTGGGGGTCGAGTGCAAACGACGACACCCACAGGTGTTCGACAGGAGCTAGAGGGAGAAGGAAAATGATACGGGATGAATGGAGATCACAGGCGTTTTCCTGGGGGGGCTCTTGGAGCTAGTAGACAAGGAGTTGAGGAGCGGCATGCGAACCAGGTGTTGGAACGCGAGCGACGTGTTGTGTGTATCCTGGGCACCATGGCCATCTCATGGTGCAAGGAGAAAGAGACAAGAAGAGGGGGAGGGCTCTCACCAGGAAGTCACGGGAGAGTAGAGGAGCCTTGTGGCGCAAGGGCTTGCCCTGGGATGGACAGAGGAGGTGGAGTGAGAAGGATGGGGGTGATCACCATCCTTGTCCACTAGTTGGTGGCTTTGAAGGAGAGGGGTAGAAACTGGTAGACCATGTCTAGCAGGGTGAGGGAGATATTTCCAATGCCAGGGATCAAGAGAGAGGTAGAGAGAATGGGTGTGTTGACTAGAACATGCATGAACCCACAAGTGACAAGAAAATAAAGAAATGGTTTTTGGATTGCTTTCACAATTATTTTTGAATTAAAAACATATGAAATATCATGTCCATTGGATAGGGGATGAAAAATGGAGTCTAGGGATGGTGGCCTCAGAGTTTTTGAAAATATTTCTTTCAGAAAATTTCGGAAATACAAAAATGGCAAAAAATGTTTTTTAAATTTTTCTCCGAAATTTTGATACAACTTCCAATTTTTTTTTGTATAAATAAGTCCCACGTAACCATAGGCATGTTGGGTATTTTTTCCAAGATTTTAGGAAATACTTTTATTCACAAAATATTTAAAAGTCCATTTCTGGCCGTTTGGAAAATGAAAAATAATAAATAGTAAAAAGCTTTAAAAAAATATTTTTTAGTCGGGATGAGAGAGTATAATATAGGTATCAAAAGTGATTTTTAATAAATAACTCTTCTGAAAACATTTGAGGTTCCAAGTGGAAAAGGGTGAAAATAGGGGTTTATTTAATAGGCAAAAAACCATGAGAGAAGAATAATTAAATGGCCATTGAAAAATAATTGGACCACATGGATATGATGTATAAGTAATAAAGATGGCAAGGGTAGGTTGACGAAGCTCAAAAATAGAGAGAAGTGATTTTTAGGGAGATATGAGCAATATTTAGGGATGCCTTCTAAAGGACTTTGAAAGATGAAAACAAAGTATTCAATATCCAAATTAACAAATTGGATGTATAATATAGATTTGAAACCTGAGATCCATGAAGGTGCATTGATGAATAGATCAAGATTTGACATAGGGGCATGTCTCCAAAGTTGGAAGTTTTAAAGAAAACAGAAGATGAGATAGAAAAAGGATGGAATATGATATTGATTCTTGGTCTTGTTATTTATAGGTTTTATTCATTTACAACAACTCACATTCATAAAAAACAGAAACAATCACTTCAAGGTAAAAACAATATAAGATCACACATAAGCAGGAAAATAACAATCACTCAAGCAAATGGGTTATTTAATTTAATTGCTAGGTGTTTTCTAAAGTGTTAGATAAAGGTAGTGATCAAGACATACCATGACAAGAGGATTTTGTAAAGAGGTTCAGCTAAAAGCTTGTTATTTCCAAAAGAATATAACTGAGGTAAAACATAGGGGTAATATAATCCCTTCTTATGGTTTTTGCAAAGAAGGAAGTGAGACGAGGTTTTTGAAACACTTGCGAAAATATCTCGGTTGAAAACAAGTAGGATATGATTACCTCCATAATACTTTTCATAAAGTTTTGGAAAATACCTTTGGTTTTCTCAAAACTTTCCTTTTTGGTTTCTTCTAAAATCAAAAAATTTCAAAAAGTTTTTGCCTAAAGAGGGTGATAGATGAAGGTGATAAGTTTTCTTGCCATGACTTGATCATAGGGGTTACATTTTAAAAGGGTTATGCTCATTGGGTTTAATATTAGGTATTAACAAACTCAAGCACAAACACAAAAACAAGAAAATAGAAATGAAAACACAATCATAAGTCAAATATTTCAAAAAGTTTTTGTTGGCCCTGATTTTTGGGTTATTGAAAACAAGTTTTTCCTGTCTTCCAAAAATTGAGGTGTTACAGCTCTTCCCCTTAAAATGAATCTTGTCCCCGCGATTCGTAGGTGGGTACAATAAGAGTGTAACAACAAACAAGAGTTTCGGGCTTCTTCACTTTTTATAAATGATAATCTTTTGACGAGATGGTCTTCTGAGAACTCGATGTGTTGATGTTGTCAGAATTTTGCGTGTCGAGAAGATGGATATTTTCACTTTACACTTCATGTCCTTGTTGTTTTTTTTGGGAGGGTGACACAAGCTAATGAAGGGTCTTGATTCAGGCTGCTTCGTCGACCATCTATCTCCGTCTTGATCTTCTCTTCTTTAGGAGTATCGCAGATAGTTACCCATGGCAACCATATGGCCACACAGGGCGTCAGGTCTGTATACTTGACTCTCTCTGATTGCTGCTATGAAAGCTGTTAGGAACTCCTATATGCTTCTTTGCTTCTTGATTGGTCGACCGTGTTGAAGTGCAGATGCTTCCCCCCTTTGATTATTCTAGGTAGGTGGTCGGTGGATGATCTTCATCTTCTTCTTGGTTTGGTGGTAAAGGCATGTCGTGGAAGACTTCATTAGGTCTTGATCTTCTAAAGTTTGTATTAGTCCAAGTAAGGGCAGTACATTAGCATAGGTTCACCCACACAACACCTATCAAAACAATAAAGATTAATCAGCTGTATGAAGTGAAAACACTTGACAAAATTCCTGTGTGTCCTCAAGAGCGTTTGGTCATCATAAATAAACCAACCGGCTTGTCCTTTGCTATAGAAAGGATTGGGCCACTTGCTACAATTATTATTAGTGTCTTTTATTTACTTGTACTTTGTTTATATGCTATATCAAGAACCCTTGAAAACATGTCTGCTAGTATTTATAGTGAATCCTTCATCCAAACTGCTTGTCAACACCTTCTGATCCTCATTGGGATTGACACTCTTATTTATCGAAAGTACTACGATACACCCCCTATATATGTGGATCATCAAGACTATTTTCTGGTGATGTTCCCGGGGAGTGAAGCGCTATTGGTAAGTGGAATTGGTAAGGGAAACTTTTACTGTGAGTGTTGTTTTTATATCTGTCTGCTGCTTTATTTCATTAAGGAGAGATCTCTATTCGATTCCCTGTTTGGGAGTACTGCTTCCACTGCTAAAGTAGTAGATGACCCGCCATCTAATCAATTAGATCCTTCTAAAATACCTACGAAAATTGTTGAACGTGTTATGGATAACTGCTATTTTGGAGATGGAACTGTCCATCTTGGTGACCATTTAATCTTTATACATGAATTATGCGAGTTGTTCAAGTGTGCAGATATTTCAATTGACCAAGTTAAGATGAAGCTATTCTCTTTATCACTAGAGGAAAGAGCTGTGGAATTGTATAAGATGTTGAAGAATGGTCGATCTATTGGATGGGAGGAAATTGTACCTCTCTTTTATTCTAAATTATATCCTCGCAGTGAGATTCATAATGATCAAAATCAAATATACAATTTTTGTCCTCATGATGTAGAGAGTATTTCCCAAGCGTGGGGGAGATTGAAGTTAGTAATGCTCAAATGTCTCATTCATGAGCTCCCTAGTAATAATGTTATTAATAATTTATATGCAAGGCTTTCTCTTCATGATAAGGATTTATTGGATGCTTCTTGTTTTGGATCATTTACACGTATGAAGGAGAAGCTAAATGGGATCTTCTTGACTGTATTCAGGAAAATACTAAAGGATGGGAGAATGACAAAGGTAGAAAGTCAAGTATAAATTATGATTATGAATGCACTAAATCTTTTATGGGAACCCGTGATTTTCATAATGTTAGTGCTGTTTATGGTCTTGACTCTCAAATTTTTGCAAACTGTTTTAAGACTTTTGCCTCTTATCTTGATATTCCAAAAAAAGGAGTGGAACAAGTACCATGCACCTTATAAAGATACTGTTAATTGTGTTCCTGCTAGAAATATAGAAGTTCATACTGTTAATCCTGTTGCCCCTGAACCTTATATTGAGAAAATGTCTTTCCCTGCTAAGGTAAATGAACATTATATTATAGCTAGTGTGGTTAACAAAATTACAAAGAAATCTATAGAACCTGATGAACAAATAAATGTCGAACATACAGTAGCAATAGTAAAGGACCTTGTCACTGAAAGTGTAGAAGATGGACACATTATCTTTTGTGAAGATGCTTCTAATATTTTTTTCCCATCTTAGTAGATCTAGGAAAACTAGTGTTCCTGTGCTTTTTGTCAGGATAGGTGATCATTGCTATTATGGTTTATGTGATATTGGTGCAAGTTCAAGTGTTATTTCTTATGAGCTTTATAAAGAAGTCATGCATGAAATTGGTTCTTGTGAATTTAAGAAATTGATGTAGTTATTCAGCTTGCTAATAGAGAAACTATCTCTCCAATTGGTATTGTTAGAGATGTGGAAGTTTTATGTGGTAAAACTAAATATCCTGCTGATTTTCTAGTACTTGGTGTGGCTGCTAGTAAAACTTGTCCTATCCTTTTTGGTATACCTTTATTGAACACTTGTGGTGCTTTAATAGATTGTAAGAAGGAGAAAATATTAACTAAATTTGATGGAGAATATTACGAGTTTAATTTTTTTCTAAATTTGCTAAAGCTCCTTAGAAACTGTATTGCCTAATGAAGATTTTAAAGTTGAACAGCTTGCCTCTATTGCTCTTGATCCTAACTATAGTTTGCAGCAGTACACGAAGGACCACGAAAGTGAGGCCTTTATGGAAGAAATAAATGAGATTGACGAGATTCTTCTTCGTCAACCAGAGATGCTAAAACACAATTTACCGTTGGAAGACTTGGGTACCACACCACCACCCAAGGAAGATCTCGTTTTTGATTAAAAACCTTGACCTGATAATCTTAAATATTCTCATATTGATGATAAGAAAATATATCATGTTATGATTAGTTCTAAACTTTCAGGTAAGGTAGAGGAACGGTTATTGGATGTATTGAAGAAACATAGAGGAGCCATTGGATATACTCTTGATGATTTTAAAGGGATTTCCCCTGCTATATGTCAACATGCTATTAATATGGAACCTAATCCAAAGCCAGTTGTTGAGCAGCATCAACGACGTTTAATTCCTAACATGAAGGAAGTGGTAAGAAATGAGGTATTGAAACTCTTATTTATCCTATTGATGATAGTAGATGTGTAAGTACCGTGCATTGTGTTCCTAAGAAAGGAGGAATTACTGTTGCGCAAAATGAAAATGATGAACTTATTGCTCAAAGAGTAGTAGTTGGTTATAGAATGTGCATTTATTTTAGAAAAGTTAACAAAGGTACTAAGAAAGATCATTATCCTTTACCTTTTTTTATCAAATGTTAGAAAGCTTGTCTAAGAAATCTCTTTTTTTTTGCTTTCTTGATGGTTATTCTGGGTTTTCTCAAATTGCTCTTAAAAAGCAAGATCAAGAGAAAACAACCTTTACTTGTCCTTATGGAACTTATTCTTATAGACGTATGCCTTTTGGTTTGTGTAATGCTCATGCTACGTTTCAAAGATACATGTGTGCTATCTTTCATGTTTTTTGTGAGGAAATTGTGGAAGTATTCATGGACGACTTCTCCGTCTATAGAACTTCTTTTGATACTGCTTGCACAATCTTGGTAAAGTTTTGCAGAGATGTGAGGAAACTAATATTGTTCTTAATTGGGATAAATGTCACTTTATGGTTAAGGAATTGTTCTTGGACATAAAATTTCTGAAAGAGGTATTGAAGTTGACAGAGTTAAAGTTGAGGCAATTGAGAAAATTCCATGTCCTAGGGATGTCAAAGGTATTCGTAGTATTCTTGGTCATGCTGGTTTCTATAGGAGGTTTATTAAAGATTTCTCTAAATTACCAAAGCATCTTACTGATCTTCACCAAAAAGATGTACCTTTTGTTTTTTATGATGATTGTAAAGAAGCTTTCGAAATTCTAAAGAAGGCTATAATTTCTGCTCCTATTGTTCAACCACCTGATTGGAATTTACCCTTTGAAATTATGTGTGATTCTAGTGATTTGTAGGTGTTGTTCTTGGACAGCGAATAGAAGTTGAATGTTATTCATTATGCTAGTAAGACTGTTGATTCTGATCAAAAGAATTATGCTACCACTGAAAAAGAACTCCTAGCTGTAGTTTTTGCTTGTGATAAGTTTAGACCTTATATAGTTGATTCGAAAGTTACTATTCATACTGATCATGTTGCTATTAAGTACCTTATGGAAAAGAAAGAGTAGATGGGTGCTGCTTTTACAAGAGTTTTATTTGCATATTGTAGATAGGAAGGGTGCTGAAAATCCTGTTGCTGATAATTTGTCTAGATTCGAAAAAATTTCTTATGATCATATTCCTGTTAGTGATAGTTTTCCAAATGAACTGTTGGCTGCAATAAAAGTAAGCTCGCGAGATAGTCCTTGGTATGCAGATTATGCTAATTTTATTGTTTCCAAGTACTTGCTTCTAACCTTCACAGCTCAGCAAAGAAGGAAATTATTTTATGACTTGAGCCATTATTTTTGGGATGACCCAAACTTATATAAAGAAGGAGTAGATGGTATTATGCGAAGATGTGTTCTAGAACATGAACAACGAGATATATTGAAAAAATGTCATAGTAGTGCTTATGGTGAACATCACGCTGGAGATAGAATTGCACAAAAGGTTTCTACAATCTTTTTAAAGATGCAAGAAAGTTTATTTTATCTTGTGATGAATTTCAAAGAGTTGGTAATATTTCTAGACGCAATGAAATGCCTATGAATTAGTCTCCTGTTATTGAACCATTTAACTGTTGGGGATTTGCCTTTATGGGTCCGTTTCCCCCTTCAAAAGGTTATACTGATATACTTGTTGTTGTTGATTATGTTACCAAGTGGGTAGAGGCTATACCTACAAATAGTGCTAATGATGAAACCTCATTAAAAATGCTTAAAGATGTTGTTTTTCCTAGATTTGGTGTGCCCAGATATCTTGTGACTGATGGAGGTTCTCACTTTATTCATGGTGGGTTTTAGAAAAACCCTTGCTAAATATGATGTTAATCATAGAATTTCCTCAGCTTATCATTTTCAAACAAGCGGGCAAGTAGAATTATCAAATAGAGAAATTAAATCTAGCTTGCGAAAAGATTATTAATAAATCTAGGAAAAATTGGGCTAGTAAGATAAATGATACTTTATGGGCTTATAGAACTACTTATAAATATCCTATGGGTATGTCTCCTTACAAAATGGTTTGTGGAACAACTTTTCACTTGCCTTAGAATTTGAACACAAGGCTTATTGGGCACTGAAAGAACTTAATAGAGATTTTAAACTTGTTGGTTAGAAAAGGTTGTTTGACTTGAGTTCTTTGGATGAATGGAGAAGTGAAGCTTATGAAAATGTTATACTCTTTAAAGAGAAAGTTAAAAAATGGCATGATAGGAGAATACTTAATATAGAGTTCCATGTCTGTGAGAAAGTTCTATTGTATAGGTTGATGCACGTAGATTATACGCATGTTCGGAGAACCGAAGAGGAAGGTATGAAGAGCACATCTGCAAGTTTTCCCTCAGAAATAAACCAAGTTTGAATCGACCAGTAGGAGAAAGAAATCACTTCTGAAGGTTGTTGGCAGCTGATGTTGGCAGGGCGCACTACCGGTTTAGCAGCAACGTGGAATCTACACACCACAATCAAGTTACTTTGCCCCAATGAAACAATGAGGTTGTCAATCTCATCGGTTTTGCTGAAAACAAAGGATTAGGTGTATAGTCTGGAAAACAAGGTTTGGTTGCAGTAAATGAAAATAGAACAATACTGGTAGTAAAGAAAACTGTGTTTGCTGTGGTTGTATTATCTGTTGTAAAATAATGGACCGGGGTCCACAGTTCACTTGCAGTGACTCTCCATAAAAGATAGATAACATGTTGGTGAACAAATTACAGCTGGGCAATTGACAGATATAAATGTTGCACCATAGTGCATATGCATGACATGGTGATTACTATGTTATTCATGCGGGCATTACAACATAATTCATAGACCGTTATCCAACTGCATCTATGACTAATAATCCACCCTCGGAGTGTAATCCAATCAAACCTCGGGTATTAAGTTGCAAGAAGAACATAATTGAATTAAGTAAAGTGTGTAATGTAAACAATGTAAACATCGTTGTTTTCTCCTTAACGGCAACATCACATCCCCCATTCGTTACGTTTCTGTCACTCGAGCATGGATAAAAAGGAGGCATGAACCCACTATCTAGCATAAATACCCCCTCTTGGAGTTATAAGCATAAACTTGGACAAAGCATCTACTAGTAATGGAGAGCATGCAAGATCATAAATAACATAAACATGAAAGAACATGATAGATTGATAATCACTGGACATAACATTCAATATTCATCGGATCCCAGCAAACACAACATGTAGCATTACAATAAGATGATCTTTATCATGTTAGGCAGCTCACAAGATCTAAACATGAGGCATAAAGAGGAGAAGACAACCATCTAGATAATGCTATGGACCCGTAGTCTAAGGATGAACTACTCACGCATATTCCGGAGGTAGGCATGGTGATGTAGAGCCCTCTAGTGATGAATTCCTCTCCCGGCAGGGTGCCAGGGAGAGCTTCAGAACCCCCCCAAACTAGATTTGACGATGACAGCGACTACGAACTTCTGGTGGAAAAAGGCTCGGGTGTTTAGGGTTTTCCCGAGGAGGATCTTATATAGGCGAAAGGGCAACGTCGGTGGGTGGCCAGGGGGTCCACACCACCTAGTGGCGTGGCCAGGGGGACCCGCACCGCCCTATGGTGTGGGCCCTCCAGGGCCCCCCTCTGGGACTCCTCCGGACTCCGTGTACGTGACAAAATTCTAAGGTCATGGGTTTTCATTTCGTCCGATTCCGATAATATTTCCATAACAACTTTTCTGAAACCAAAAACATCAGAAAACACGAACTCGCGCTGTGGCATCTTGTTAATAGGTTATTATCAGGAAATCCATAAAAATGATGTAGAATGTATAGAAAACATGTAGCAATTGGCAATAAAACAACATGGAACATCAGAAATTAAAAATACGTTTAAAATGTATCATAGGTCTTGTCTCGGATTTTTTCAGGAAAATTACTCTCGAGATGGGTAGGACCTTTTGTTATTGAAGAGGTGTATCTTTCAGGTGAAATCAAAATTGTTTCACTTAAATATAACACTAAACAAGTGGTGAATGGGCAAAGACTCAAACATAATATTTATGGAGATTCTTATAATGAAGATGTTGATATTATTCAAGTGGTGACTCCGGAAGTTTTCATTAAAGAGCAATTTCAAGAAACTGCAGAGTCTGTTTTTGAATAGGCAACAGTTTTGGTAAGAAAAAGTTCGCGTTTGACTCTCCAACACATATTTTTTTTGTTTTTATTAAATATGGAAAATTATGAGATGAAAAGGGGTAGGAAACGGTGCCCGAGGGCACCACACCATGCCATGACGCGGGCCCACCCATGGCCACGCCACCACATGGTGTGGGCTCCTCGAAGCCCGTCACCGACCCGTTTTCACCCTATACCTCCCTTTCGTTATGAAACTTTCTGCTATATAATCCAGTGTTTTAAATAGAGGGCTATGACATATAGCGGCAACCTCAGAATTAGCTAAATCAACGCTATAGCATGCCTAAATGGCGATATATGCCGCTAAATTAGCTAAATTGTATGTAGGCACCATTTAGCGCGACCCTCCTTAAAATGCTATAGTGTCGCTATAGCCCGCTACTTTTAAACTATGATATAATCCCACGGGTCCCCCGAGGTCCGTATATCGTTTTCTCGTCGTGTTTTCGTTTTGATCTGTTTCTGTCAGGGATTGTTCTCAGTTTTAGAGGCACCATGATCTCCGCCAACAACGACCAGGGGAAGGAGCCTTTGTAAGATGATCTCCAAGGTCCTAAGATGGAGGAGGGGGTCAAGAGTGAAGCTAAAGGAGAAGTAGAATAAGACCCGCGTGTGTACCCTCGCGCCACCATTGCAAGCATTGGAGTGGTGGAAAACCCCTTCAAACTCAAGAGAGGCGCGCATATGAGCACTGGAGGGAAGGTTCCACGCCACTTATTAGCTTAAAGAACACCATCTTCAGGCATCAATAACCCCTTCCATACTTTAATCCATAAGCATCAATTTCAAAGGGTGCATAAGGCAGAGTTTCCCTCTGGTTGGAATAGGGATTGTTCTAACAATGCAGGAAAGGAAAGCTCTCAATTTGAAGAGGTGTAGGGGAATAATTCCAAGAGCTGGGACTCACAGTCTGACAAGTTCATGAACCGTATTGAGCACAATATGGAGTTAATTCGTACTCTCACCTACAAGATTGATGAATTGAAGGAGTTGGTTGACAGGCTTATTAAGGATTCCTCACCACCACCGAAGGAGTAATTCGTCATTGGTATTGGCATCCCCTTGGATTGTTCCAAGCTTGGGGGAGTGCCACAGTATCACACCATTATCTTTCACCTTTTTACTTTTCAGTAGAGTCATATTATGAGTAGAGAAGTTAAGATATAGGATGGTTTGCGGTGTGGAAGTATCTTTCCTTTAGTTGGTTATCTATGTGTCCCTTGGTGTGAGTTGCCGTTATGGAATCTTAATGAGAAGTTTTATCATTTACTTTCTGCACACCTTATTTTAGTTTGCAATTTCTGTTATATGAATTATCTTGTTGTTAGTACAGGTGTCACTTTGGGAGGATCAAGTTAATCTATTTGGTTTTGGCAAACTTAGCATTGGTCAGTAGCAACAATAATTTGAGGCTTAAGTAGAAAAGAGGGATATGCATGTAGATACATTATTCCATTATCTTTCTTTCTTGTTGGCCCATAAGCTTAGTATTCTCAAGTTAAGATCGTTTGTACTTCCAAGGAAGATTGCATGATTGTTTTCTATCACATGCATTTTTTTGTTTCCCTCAACTCTTATGCTTGCTACCCAGCCTTGCTAGCCAAAAACCTGTACTGAGAGGGAATGCTTCTCGTGCATCCAAAACTTGAGACAAAACCCATGCCATCTGGGTCCACCATATCTTCCTATATGTGTTATTTCACCTCCACTCCAACTAAACTGCTTGTGTGCTACCTTTAAAACCTTCAAAACTATTAAACCTATTTTGTGCTCCTGTTTTAGCTCATGAGGAATTAGTTTATATTTTATTATGTATTATGTCAAGCAAAGTTCTTCCCCCTCTTTCACCGAATGAGTATGCAATCTATGCTAATCTTAATATTGCCGAGAGTTGGTGCGAAATATTATGAACTTAAATAATGAATAAAAGCACTTCGCCATGGATTGATGATTGATTGGTCGGCACCCGAGGATTCAGTTAGCCATGGTTTGTGTAAGAAAAGGTTGGGGGGAGTGTGCCAATAATAAGGAAAAGAGGAAAGTGACAATGGAAATCTCTCTCAAAAGAATAAAAACCTTGCTTGACATGAGTTATGATAATTTTTTCATTACCATTCATTGACATAGACATGCACCATTCTCAAAATTATATTTCAATACATCTGGTTTATTTAAATAAAAATCTCTAGCACATGAGTGATCCCTGCTTCCCTCAGCGAAGGGCCTATCTTTTACTTTTATGTTGAATTAGTAAACTTATTTCCTTCTTTCTCAAGCAAGCATTTGAGTTTTTGTGATCCAAAATCATGTCTTTTATGCTTCCTTGTTTAGCACAACGATTTTATCTTAATGAATATAACTTTGAAAGTTATCAATGACTGTAAGGAGACTGTTATGATTGAGCATGTAATTTCTGCAACATAAGCTCTAGTATAAAGACTCTGTTCGAAAGATAAGTACAATATGCTAATGTTCTCTGACCAAGAGCAAAGTTTGTCATCACCAATTATGATTTTATCTTTGCACCTTTATTTTGACTCCCTCTACTCATTTCAAGTTAAACTATATGAGAGGAAGTTGTTGTCTAGAATGACTTGTGTATTGATAAATGTGATGGTTCTTGTCCGTATTTTATTTATCGACACTTCACTCCATAAACCGGTGGTCTTGTTTATTGAGTTTAGTTTTGCTTGTGGAGAAGCGAGGTCTAAGCTTGGGGGAGTTGATACGTCCATTTTGCATCACTATTTTATATCATAATTTACTACTATTCATTAATATATTTCATATTTAGAGATGATAGTTATGTTATTTCATCTATTTTGCATGTTTGATGATTATTGGAGAATTAACTGCCGGAACCAGAATTCTGCTCGAAAAAGGACCGTCAAGATACCATATTTCTGAAGATTAGCGATTCACGGAAAACATCGGGAAGTTCCTATTTTTCATATGCCGGAGCCATCCAAAAGGGGAGGCATAGGTGGGCCACCAGGGGCCCACACCATGCCATGGTGCGGGCTACCCCTGGTCGTGCCGCCATGTCTGTGTGGTTGCCTTGGCCCACCACTACCTGTGCCCCTTCGCGTACTTCATCCCCCCAAAACCCTAAGACTAAAGGAGCCATCGAGGAAATATTCCGCCGCCTCCACGAGGTGGAAAACAACAGAGAGAGAAAAGCTCTCCGGCAGGGAGAAATCTGTCGGGGAAATTCTTTCCCGGAGGGGGGAAATCATCGCCATCGTCACCATCATCGAGATGGACTTCATTGGGATCATCATCATCATCTCCACCGCCGTCACCATCATCTCCACCGCTTCACTCCATTCAGCTGTAACATCTAGGGTTGAATCTTTTATATTTCATAGGTGAAACTTTCCCTGTGTTAATTACTCCTTGTGGTTGATGCTATTGAGTGAAACCGTTGAATTATGGTAAATGTCCAGATTGATAATCATCATTATATATCCTCTGATCAAGATCCTATGATGTCTTGTGAGTAGCTCGTTTAGTTCTTGAGGATATGGGAGAACTCAAGATGTTAGTAGTGGAATTATGTTTAGTTATATTAAATGGTTTGATATTTAAGTTGGGGTGCTATTCTTCTAGTGGTGTCATGTGAACGTCGACTACATGATACTTCACCTTTATGGGCCTAGGGGACTGCATTGTGTATTCGGCTACTAACTGTGCGGTTGCCGGAGTGACAGAAACTTAAACCCCCGTTAGGAAACCGATGCATGAAGGATTGTAGGATCCCAAAGTTTAAGGTTGTGGTTAGATTTATCTTAATTAGTTTCTTGTAGTTGCGGATGCTTGCAAGGGGTATAATCACAAGTTTGTATTAGTCCAAGTTAGGGCAGTACATTATCATAGGTTCATCCACACAACACATATCAAAACAATAAAGATCAATTAGTTGTATGAAGCGAAAGCACTTGACGAAATCCCCGTGTGTCCTTAAGAACGGCTGATCATCATAAGTAAACCAACCGACTTGTCCTTTACTCTAGAAAGGATTGGGACACTTGATGTAATTATTATTGCCGTCTTTTATTTACTTTACTTTATTTATCTGCTATATCAAAACCCGCAAAAAACCTGTATGCTAGTATTTATAGTGAATCCTTCATCCAAACTGCTTGTCAACACCTTCTTCTCCTCGTTGGAATCGACACTCTTATTTATCGAAAGTACTACGATACACCCCCCTATACTTGTGGGTCATCACCTTTCGACCAAGCCTTCATGGCGCCTGGTGGACGTTGACTGCCCGGCGCCGGGGATAGGAGGATCTTGAGTTCCCACACACATAATCATGTGTTGATGGTTCGGATGTGTGTCCATTAGAAGGTGGTGAAGTTCACCCTCCCATCCGACGTACCTTGTCGAGTTTACGCTATTGTCCGATGGGGTGTCGCAGAAGGATTCAGGCATCACTGAGGGCCTCTCGCTTCTCTTGTGTGCACGATGGAGCTGGAACTGAGGATCGGCTCGTGTTTCCTTCTCTCTCCCTCAGCATGCCTTGCTAAGATGAGCGGGGTTGGCCATGCGATGGATACATCGAGTTGTGATGGTGCGAGGGAGATTGAGACATGACACAGTCTGATGTCGGAGGTAGAGGACCGTCCCTACACGCATTGAGCTCGTCATCCTGATGGGGTGATCGAAGCAGATCTTGAAGTGGGTGATGCAAGGGAGTGCGATGTCATGATGGAGCATCCATCGCGCGAGGGTTCTGCTCGCTCCTCTTGCGTGTGAGCTCCCCGTTGTTGGCTTTTTCCTCGAAGCCATGCTTGAGGATGATGGCGAAGTTGGTGAAGACGATAAAGATCTTGAAGAAAATCGAAGAGCTGGTGCCCCCCTAGCTGTCCTGCCAGATGTCGTGTCCTAGATTGATGAACACCCGAGGTCGGGAATCCCCTTTATAGATTTGGTAGAGGGGCTATAGGACGGATCGAGTTGCACCGGACATCGAGCTTTCCTATCAGTGTTACGGGAAACTTTGTTTACCTAGGTTTAGGCCGCACATCCTCATTGGTTGTATTCATGATGGTAGAGATCAGTTAGAAGGATGTTGATGAAGGGATGATAACCCGGTAGGCTAACGCCAAGGTGTACCTCGGCCCAAAGGGAGCTGTGCAAGACCCGGCTTAGGGAAAAGGAGTTTCTGGAAGGCCCAAGAGCGTAGGCCTCGTAACCCGGATTGTGGGTTTTTGATAAGGAAACTTAGGGATTGTAAGCGGTGCCCGGGTAGGACTCCGAGTATGCCTTGGACAGGAAGCCAGGGGGTCCGGATATTATATAAGCCGGCTCCTAGGGTTAGATTAGACACACACGAGATTCACTAGCTATTCGAGTATCCTTTGTAATACCAGAGTTGATATAATAAGATCTAGATCGGAGACTCGGCAACTTGATTGCCGACTATCAGATCATTTCATCACCATGATTTCCCCTGAGCAAAACCCTCTCCAAAACACCAGAGTCGAATTGCCCCAAGATAAGTTACCCCCGGTAACGTCTGCCGTGATTATCCCACGACAGTTGGCGCCCCACCGTGGGGCCTACGTCCAAGGGTGTTTACATCACGGGAGAAGCTCGGGAGAACATGAAGAACCTCGTCGTTGGCGAGATCTACACCAACCCCGAAGGAGAGAAGATGGTGGACGATTTTGGCTGGGGGCCAGAGTCGGATCTGCTCGAATCCAAATCTGTCGTCACGATCGGCCGGGTCAACGTCTTCATCGGCATGGTACGTACATCCGGTTCAATCCCTGATGATTTCGA
This sequence comes from Alopecurus myosuroides, assembly GCA_028641055.1. Lineage (NCBI taxonomy): Eukaryota > Viridiplantae > Streptophyta > Magnoliopsida > Poales > Poaceae > Alopecurus > Alopecurus myosuroides. Next base: position 118,083,823 of record CM054061.1, read on the forward strand.
TTATGATTCTGTGTCACGAGAAGCAACCTGCGTACAGTCGGATGGAGAAGAATCGGTCGGAACGGTGGACCCAATAGAAGAGCCCACCACGAAGAGGGAACAGCCGGAGGAGCCGGCATGGACCCCGCGTGGTCGGGTCATGAAAGAAGATGATACCGAATCTATCATGCACTTGCTGGAGGACCGGTACGAGGAGGATAGTTGTGATGAGGAGGAATATGAGTCCTCACCAGGCATCGCGCGCCAGGTCGCGGTCTACACGGCCCATGCAACCAATCTCAATCAGGGGGACGTGACTACGGCCGCGGTCGGAGCGGCGCGAGCGCTGGCCCAGCAGCAAAATCCAGCTGACGGAAATCCGGTTCTAACCCGGGTTGACGGAGAGTCGGCTTCAGTCACTAGCCGAGCGGCGGATAGCGAGTTGCAGGCGAATATGTTTGGGTTCATGGCGAACAGGACGCCAGGGGCGGGTCCTTCGAATCCACAACACCCGGCCCTGTTCAGTAATAACTTGATCCTGGATCCCACGGTGCTAGCTACGGTGATAACCCTGGAAAACGCAGCGGCACGGGCTAGGGATCTGGATGTAGCACGCCGTGCATTGGAGCAACAAAGGAGAGATGTGGAAGCAGAAAAGCAAGGGATAGCCACACGCCAACGTGAGATGGATGCATTGGAGAACCGGCTACGGGTTGAGACAACCAGGGCGCATCAAAGATACCAAACGAGATTACCGGCAACGGGTGGAGTCCTAAACCTGGCCACGCTGTTCATCACACCCCAAGATCAACCAATTCCGGCTGTGAATCAGGAAACTGTACACCAGCCCGCGACCGGTGGGGGACAGCCGGCCAACGTACAAACCGGGTTACCCACGTTGCAGACAGGGGTTGCCGTTGGCAATACAGCACCACCACCACCACCACCATCACGATTTCATACGCCACCAGGTCACTTCAACAACCCCATGGACAATGTATATGCAGCAACATTGGCATTGGATCGAATCCCCGTAAGAGAGTCGCCCCACGCGGAGGAGACCCGGCGGGCGATAGATTTATTGCGTACGGCAGTGGCTCAGCAAGTCAATTACCCGGATAATAGGAGTGGAATGCATGGAACGCCGTATATAAGCCGGCATAACGGAAACACCGTTAATATTCAGACAAGCTCAGCGCGGCGGAGGGCAGAGCAGCAGCAAATGCCGCCTCCTCCCCGTAGACCAGCAACACCTGCAGTATCAGCCGCGCAAGCTATCGTGGACAGGTCTTGAGCCAGGCGTGCAGCAGTCGGGTCTGCGGTACGAGGGCCGGTAGCAGTTGCACCCCCCGCCGCACCCGTCGCCGGGTCGCACGCTTCCCGGGTGAGGCCAGCACCGGCAATTTTAGCCGGGCCTAAGTGTTTATCGGACGCCATCAGAGCCGAGCCTTACCCGGATAAGTTCAAGGAACCGGGTAAAGTGGTGAACTACGAGCCGACTATGGATCCAGAAACCTGGTTGAGCAGCTATGAGATGGCTATGTCGATTCGCAACGCATCTGAAAATCTTCAAGCCAAGTTCATGTATTTAATGATGTCAGAGGGAGCGGCAAAGCTGTGGTTCAACAATTTACCCGAAGGATCTATCAAGTCATGGAGTGAGCTGAAGGTTGCATTTATCAAGCACTTCCATGGGACGTGCAGGAAATTATTCACAATTGATGATCTAGAACGATGTGTCCAGAAGAAGGGAGAGTCGACGCGCAGTTGGGTGCGCCGGGTTATGGAAATACTTCACTCATCTACAGATATTCAGCCAAAGGATGCGCTACAGGCCATGGCTAAAACATGCAAGTACATACCCCTAGTGCATAAGCTAACACGCATGAAATCTAGTCGGAATGCTTCAGAGGTTACTATGGGAGAGCTGATGGACGCATGCAACAAGCACGCTGCTACTGATACCACAGAAGAGGACGTCGATGACAAGAAAGCAAAAGCAAACGCGAGTAATAATGGAAGAACCGGCAATGGGTCTGCGCTGGGTAATAATGGAGGAAACAATGGAAACAACCAAAACAAGCGTTCATACGAGGGAAGTTCTGAGTTTGTCGCCAATACGGAAGCCGGGTTTACGAGACCCAGAGCAGAAGGAAATTTCAACGGTGGAAACTTTAATGGAGGAAATTACCAAGGGCCGCCAAGGCCGGCTAACCATATAGAGGCCTTCAGGATGCCCTGTCCGCGCCACAGCAGGAACGGCAGGCCAGCAAATCATTCACTGGAACAATGCGTGGATCTACAGAGATGGAAAAATGAGGAAATACAGAAAGCAATGCGAGGTGCAGGCCGGGGAGCAGGGCCGGGTCCGGGTGGTAACCCGGGCAATGGCCCACCCCCGGCAGGCAACCCAGGAGGCGGTAATCCGGGTAACAATCAGGGAGGAGCTGGAGGTTTCTAGGCCAACCCCAAGCAATTGGGCCAGTACCACGTTCACACCACGGGAACTTCTAACAAGGATAGAAAGATACTGAAAAAGGCAGTAAACTCGGTTTCCTCGGCTGTCCCGAGGTACCTGAGGTGGTCGGATCAAGATGTAACATGGAGCAGAAGGGATCATCCGGAAAGAATAGAACACCCGGGAGTCTTAGCATTGGTGGTTGCGCCACAGGTTAATGGTTATGAGCTGAAAAAGGTCTTAATGGACGGCGGAAGCAGCATCAACATCTTATATTGGGAAACTTTTTACGCATGGGTCTCAAGGAGTCTCAGCTACAGAAAAGTTCAAAAGTGTTTCATGGGATTGTGCCAGGTCACTCGGCGTGCCCTGAGGGAAAGATTACCTTGGAGGTTGCTTTTGGAGAATCAAAGGATAATTTCCGAATGGAGTGGCTCACGTTCGAAGTGGTAAAGTTGCACAGCCCCTATCACGCGTTGTTTGGAAGGCCGGCTTACGCCAAGTTCATGGCCAGGCCGTGTTACGTATACCTACAGCTAAAAATCCCGGGTCCCAAGCAGACCATCACCATACATGGGAGCCGGGATATAGCGGCTGAGTGTGACGAAGGAGACGCGGCAATGGCGGAACAAGCTTGTAGAAAGGAGGAGCTCAAGTATTATCGGTCTCAAGTAGACCCGGATGACAGGACAACGTTAAAAAGACCAAATACGGAGGATGAGAGAGCAAAATTCAAGGCATCACAGGATACCAAGATGGTGGCCTTTGTCGAAGGTGATCCCTCCAAGCAATTTGCTATAGGATCTAACCTGGACAATGAGCAGGAAAAAGCACTCGTGGAGTTTATTCGTTCAAATCAAGATGTTTTTGCTTAGACGCCCAGCGATATGTCGGGTATTCCTACAGAGTTAGCGGAACATAGCTTGCACGTTGATCCCAAGTCTAGGCCCGTGAAGCAGGGCCTGAGAAAAATGAATGAGGAAAGAAGAAGGGCCATAGGGGAAGAAATTGCTCGGCTATTGACAGCTGGCTTTATCATGGAGGTATTTCACCCGGATTGGTTGGCAAATCCGGTTCTAGTGATGAAAAAGAGCAACGAGTGGAGGATGTGCATAGATTATACGAGTCTCAACAAGCATTGCCCAAAGGATCCGTTTGCCCTTCCAAGGATAGATCAGATCATAGATGCAGTGGCTGGAAGTGACCTATTATGTTTCCTGGATGCGTATTCCGGGTATCATCAGATCAAGCTCAAGAAGGAAGAGTGGGAGAAAACATCGTTCATAACCCCTTTTGGGGCCTTCTGTTACAAAACCATGACTTTTGGGCTAAAGAATGCTGGCGCAACTTACCAGAGATGCATACAGAAGTGCTTTGAGGACCAGATTGGGCGCAACGTTCACGCCTATGTGGATGATGTGGTGATCAAGACCAGGAAAGCGGAAACGTTCATTGATGATCTAAAGGAAACATTCAAGAATTTGAGAAGGTATCAGATGAAACTTAACCCTACAAAGTGCATGTTTGGAGTTCCAGCAGGAAAATTACTCGGGTTCATTGTTTCCGAGAGAGGAATCGAGGCAAACCCGGACAAAATCAAAGCTATCCAGAGTCTGAAAAAGCCGGAAAACCTTAAGCATGTCCAGAAGCTCACAGGGTGCGTGTCAGCGTTGAGCCGGTTCATATCCAGACTCGGAGAGAAGGCAATACCCCTGTACCGGCTCTTGAGGAAATCTGATAAGTTTGTTTGGGACCAAGAGGCGGATGAAGCGTTCGAGGCACTAAAGAAGCAGTTATCTGAGGCACCAGTTTTGGCAGCCCCGGGTCCCAAAGAGCCCATGCTACTGTACATTGCGGCTGGGCCCCGGGCGGTTAGCGCAGTGGTTGTTGTCGAGCGCAAAGAGGATGGAAAAGATCACCCGGTCTAGAGGCCGGTTTATTACGTTAGCGAGGTATTATCGGAGGCAAAGCAGTGCTACCCACATTGGCAGAAGTTGGTTTTCGGAGTCTTCATGGCCAGTCAGAAATTGAAGCCCTATTTTCAGAAACACCCCATAACAGTGGTTAGCTCTATACCAATGTCGGATATCATCAGAAACTCGGACGCAACAGGCAGAATAGCCAAGTGGGCCATCGAGATGGGAGATTATCATATCAACTACGAGCCCAGGTCAGCAATCAAGTCTCAAGCTTTAGTTGATTTCATTAATGATTGGACTCACACTAGCATGCCCACAATGACACCAAGTTCCGAGTCTTGGGTAATGCACTTTGATGGTTCCAAGCAATACGAGGGATCAAGAGCTGGAGTGGTACTTACATCACCTAAAGGAGATAAGCTGAGCTACGTGTTGCAAATCCACTTTGATTGCTCCAACAACATGGCCGAGTATGAAGCATTATTACACGGATTGAGAATAGCCAAGGAGATGAACATCAGGCGGATACGATGCTATGGAGACTCGGATCTTGTGGTACAGCAGGTCTCAGGAACCTGGGATAGGAAGGATGCAACCATGGCAGAATATCGCAGAGAGGTGGACAGGGTTGCCGGGTGTTTTTCCGGGTATGAGGTGGAGCATATTGAGAGAAGAAAGAACGAGGCAGCAGATGCACTCGCAAGACTCGGCTCGCGCAGAGAGCCGGTTCCACCCAATGTTTTCCTGGACGAGCTATGGCGGCCATCAGTAAAAACCGAGTCTGAGGAAGAGGTGGCTAACAAAGACCCGGATGTGGAGCTCGTGGCCACAGTACGAGCTGTTCTCGAGTGGACAGAGCCGTTTCTGGCCTACCTATCATGGGGCGAGTTACCACAGCAGGAAGTATTAGCAAGGCAAATTCTGAGGCGAGCAAAAGGCTATTCCATCATCAATGGGGAGTTATATAAAAGGAGTGCTGCAGGAGTGTTTTTGCGCTGTGTAGCACCGGAAGAAAGCCAGCAGATCCTGAAAGAGATCCACGAAGGCGAGTGTGGGCATCACGCATCCACAAGATCCCTTGTGGCCAAAGCATATAGGCACGGTTTTCTTCTGGCTCACAGCCTTAGCAGACGCGGAACGCTTGGTGGCAAGGTGCGATGGATGTCAAAGGTACGCCCGCCAAATCCATGTGCCGGCTATGGAGTTGCAAACATTTCCTTTAACCTGGCCGTTTGCCGTTTGGGGTATGGACATGGTTGTCCCCTTTCACATGTCACCTTGCAAAAAGACACATCTCTTGGTGGCTATTGATAAATTTACCAAGTGGGCTGAAGTTATGCCAGTTACCAATTGTGAAGCAATTACGGCAGTCAAGTTCCTGAAAAGGATTATCTATCGGTTTGGGTATCCTCATAGCATAATCACGGACAATGGAACCAACATATCCTTAGGCGAGATGGAAAAATTCTGTGGGAAAAATGGAATCCGGCTTGACATAGCTTCAGTAGCCCATCCACAAGCTAATGGACAAGTGGAAAGGGAAAATCAGGAGTTACTTCGTGGATTAAAACCACGGCTGCAAGTCCCATGCATCAGAGATGTTGGCGCATGGGTTGAGGAGTTACCATCAGTGGTTTGGGGAATTAACACCACACCTAACAGATCCACTCAGATGACACCGCTTTTTATGGTTTATGGTGCAGAGGCAGTATTTCCGAGTGATATCATTCACGATTCGCCTCGAGTGTCGGCTTACGTCGAAGTGGAGAACGAGAAGACCCGGCAGGACGCCGTGGATATGTTAGAAGAACACAGGGAACAAGCTTTGGAAAGATCAGCCATATACCAGCAGGACCTGAGGAGATATCATAGCCGCCGGGTCAAAACCCGGGTCTTCCAGGAAGGAGACCTGGTTCTGCGCCTGGTACAGTCAAAGGAAGGAAAGCACAAGTTATCTCCACCATGGGAAGGACCGTTTATCATAAGCCGGAATCTGCACAATGGATCGTATTACTTGGTAGATGCAAGGGAAGAGTCGGCTACTGTCAATGACACCTCTCATACAACTTCATCTATGAAAGAAAGAGAAAGACCATGGAACGTGGCTCAGCTGCGTCCCTACTACACCTAGAATAGACTAGATTCACAAGTGGAATTACACGATGTAACAGGCAGCAGGTTTCAGACGCACTCTTTTCCTATCCAGGGTACCTAAGGGGACTGGAGGGTTTTTAATGAGGCGGCTTGTTGACCTAACTTTTCTCATATCAATAAAGAGATGGTTGAACAAAATATTCCTTTCTATGTGTTTTTTGTCAAGTTTTTATTTCTGTTATTTTCTATTTCTTTTCCAGGTAAGTATTATTTACTGTGCTTAATATGTTAGTTTTTCTAGTAAATTGCATACATCTAGGTCTTGGGGGCTGATTGCTTGAATAGCACAGTTGCAAACTCAAAGACCCGGCGATGCCATTGGGTTATAAGGGCCGATTGCTTGTAATAAGTACGGCTGCAAGCTTATAACCGGACAATAGAGCCAAATTTTCTTGACTTTTCTTGCTTAAGCTTGATGCGACTCGCACTAAAGTGGCATGCTTTGCTAGCGTATGATTACAATCAGTCATGACGCCCAATGGGACTTGCCTAACCCTGTCTTTGTACAGCTATAGCAACATTGATTATCCACGCGAAAGCCGGCTTATAGTAGAAGAAGGTCAAAAGGGTCATCTAAACCACAAGTTATGCAGAGCACAAGGTTAACAGCCGGAAACTCAAAAGTACATTAAGCATAGCTTCAAACCTATGTGAATGGCTCTAGGTTTTGGGCCTTAGCAGAAACAATTTGTTCTTTTGGAAAAGTCCAAAACCCCAGACTCAGAAATTCGGGCCTTGGGGACTTGGGAATTTGAAAAAAGAAACAAATTATCTAGCTATTCATCTCAAAAACCCAAAAATCCGAGTCTTGGGGACTTGGGGACTTAGAAAAAGTCCACTTGTCAAAACCCGTGAGACCCGGAAACCGAGTCTCGCAAAGGAACCATAGCAAAAGTCGGAAAACCAGGAATGAAAAAGATCAAAGCTAAGAAATATCAAATTCACGCAAAGGCCAGAAGGGCCATGAAAGATATTAAGGTTTTAAACGTATTACAAACCAGGATAGTAGTATCAAAAAGTGCACAGGCGCACTATCAAAAGAATAATTGTTTTAAAGGCCCATTGGTCGAATGAAGTGTTTGAGACGGTAGCAGATAAAAGTTCACTCGGCCTCCTGGGTCGTGTCGTCAACCTTGTCCTTGGCAGCCGGGTCTTGGTCCTTGACTTGCTCTTCAACGGTCTTTGCGGTAGCAGCATCCGGGTCAGCAGTAGTACCGGCACGCGCGGGAGGAGGAACAACCGGTGTAGAGGTTGTATGCGCAGTATCGGCCTCAGCTTTCTTCTTCTCGGCCTCTTCCCTCAGTTGAGCAGCTTCCGCCTTCCACCGGGCTAGCATGTCATAAGGCTTTGGAAGATCCGACTGAACTGGCTTATCCTCAGCGTCGTATGGTGGAACAATCAGACTGACATCCAGACTGTAGGCAATCAGACTAGCCGAGTGACGAACCTCTTTTTGGATGGCTTCGTAATTCTTGGCTGAAAACTTGGAGCCATCAGTGTTGAATTCTGGAAACCCGCCAACGAGCTTTGCCGGCTCAAGCTTGGGAAAGTATGCTTTAGCCAGCGCAAGCCCCCGGGTTACTCCAACCCGGCATGACGAGCGTTTCTAGTGCTCAATCCACTCGGGGATGCTGGAGCACGCATCAAGCAGTGTGATCAACCCACCACACCCAGTACCCGGCCACTTCAAAGCTTGAAGAACCCATTTGGTGCCGGCACAGAGTTGCCGGATTGTGCTCTTTATGGTCTTCAGCTTTGCTATATCATCTTCATCCGGAATCTCATCATCCGGCCCTGCAGAAAAAGAGAAAGATCCGAGTAAGGAATTCCGAGTGTTTATAAGAATGAAAAATCCGGGTTACGATTAGTGAGTTGGGAATCATTACCAATCAAAGCGCGGTGAGTATCAGCAATCTGAGCAGATAGCTTGGTCAGTTCATCCTCGGCAGCATGGGCTCTCTTTCTATACTTTCTCGCAAGCTTCCCCAGTTTCTTGGCATCAACTTCAACCGGTTCACGCAGCTTCGTCTCCACCTCGAGGAGTTTGGTGGTTTTAGCCAACACTTCCTCAGAGTGGGTTACGTATGCCTGCGTGGAAACACAAGGAAGTGTTAGTCGGATAAAAAATAACTATCAGTCGGATATGCTATGAAAGTTCCAAGTAAATTATGCATAAGTTCACTCGGAACTTGGGGACTAGACAAATATAGGGGCAGTATTAGTTGAATTTACCTCGTGCCTGGCTATCAAGGCTTCTAGAATTCCTTCTTCATCAGCTCTCAGGGTATGCAGAGCGTCCAGCATCTCGGCAAAGCCCATATCATCAGGTTTTTTACCGGAAGAGCCGGCGGCCGAGTTACTTGGAGGTGGAGTCTTTTCCTGCCTCGGGGGCAATACCCAGGTTGCCTGGGTGTCAGGATTGGGATCACCCATCCTCGCGCCCACAACCTCGACGTCGTCATCCCCGGGTCCATCTGATGGAATGGGAGACTCGGCCTCCTGCCTGGCCGGGTCTGTCAGCGGGTCTCTTCCTTGGTCTTCTTCTTTTTCTTCAGCGCCGCCAGTCGCGGTGTTCACATTGTCAAGCGGATCCTCAGTTTCCCGGTTATCCAGATCCATGTTGTCCGGGTCACTGACTGTAACCTGGACACTAAGGAAAGTAAAAGAAATGGTCAGTAGTAATAAGTGAAGGTTATCGAAAGTGCCAGTATATTGGATAGCAATAAATACAACTTACCCAGTATTCACCACGAAGTACGCTGGAAGCTCGTTGGAAGATCCGGATGAGGCTGATAAAGATTGAGAAAGTGAGACTCGGAGTTGTACAGCTAGGGGGTGATTGGGAGAAGGATGTCTTCGAGGTGAATTAGAAGGATGAGATTGGGAAGTACCGGTGCGGCGAACTGGGGACGTAGGGATACCCGGGTTGAGGGGATCCTCACCCGGGGAGTTTCGGGTTACCCTGCGCTTGACCGTAGGGGGCTCCTTCAATGGTGAGTTGGACAATTGTTGATTAAGCTCGCGCATGTTAGCAAATGAATATGGTTTGGAGGACATGGAGGAGTATGGAACCTTGAACACGACCCCACGAGGTTTCCTCTTGGCTCCAACCGCAGGTTCCGGGTCTGCCTCGCTTTCGTCACTCTCGGTCTCCTCCGGGTCTTCCTTGTCTTCCTTGTCCTCCCTATCCTCCATTCCTGAGAAGCATAGTACATAGTCGGAAAAACAAAAAGTGTGAGAAAACAAGTTAACAGAAAGTAAAATGGGTGAAACCCGGATGGTACCTTCTTCCGACTCAGCCGGCTCTTCTTCCTCTTCCAAGTTTTCGGAGGTAGGGGGAGTCTCGATGTTCCAGAAGGCGCTACCTGCCTGAAATAAAGGTGTGGTAAAAAAAGGTTAGTGATTGCATCAAGTAAAAGCACAAGAACAGAAGAGTAAAGGCCGAATCTTACCACAGGAGCCGGGTTGTCTCGAGTGTACGGCTCTAAGCCGGCTATGGTCCGGATCACCTCCGCTTTCTTAGTCAAGAAGCTCTTGATTATCTTGTTGGTATCAGCAGCCGGATAGTTCCTCAGAGAATAGCGGAGCGAATCCGTGACATGCCTGGAATACTCGGACATCAGCTTGGGCCGGATGGCATTAGGCTGGATCCGGAAGTTCACCCAAGTTTTAACCAGGTTGAGCCCAAGGAGACCCTGGGCTGAGAGGACAGCGAGTTTGGCTAAGAGGGGCTGGATGGACTCCCTATCCGATTCAGAAGCAAAGGCGTTGAAAGTGTCGGAGAGATCGAGGAGGCCCTCAGAGAAACCCGACAGTCTCTTTTCGCCGGGTGGGGAGGTGTCCCGGCAATAGAAGAAGGATTTCTGCCAGTGCTTTACATGGGAGTTTAGGCTCAGAGTCGGCATCGGCGAATTCTTCCGCCTCTGGATGGACACTCCGCCGCAAGCCAGGAGGGCCCCGTCACCGCTTTCGCGACACGGTTTGCATTGGAACAACTCAAGGAACAGAGCAAGGTTTGGGGGACGCATAGATAAGATTCGCAGAGAACTATAAAGTGGGTGATGTTTAACATAGAGTTGGGCCCTATGTCAAAGATTCGGAGGCCATAGTGGCTAAGAAGCTCACGGAAAAAAGAATGACCCGGGGGAAGGAATCCCCGGATCACATGCTCGACAAAGCAAATCACCTCATTAGAGCCGGGCGTGGGCCGGGTCTCATCACCCGGGACTCGCCAGTGAATCTCCTCATGGGAAGGGAGGACGCCCGACTCAGCGAGCTCATCTAACTTAGCCCGGGTCACGGTGGACCTTGCCCAGTTGGCATATATGGACTGAGTCGGCCTTGCTTTCGCCGGCTGTTTTCCCTTGTTCTTGGGTGCCATTTGCGTAGTCTACAAAACAGGAGGTGAAAAGTGCAGAGTATGAGTAACTAAGACCCGGAAAATGATTGTTTGTCCGGTTAACCAAAGAGCAACTAAAAGACCCAGAAATTACAGGATGTCCGGGTATCAAAAGGCAGTTATAAAAAATGTTGATAGATTGGATCTAGACTTAGAAATTTACCGAGAAATCGGTGACCACGATTAATGGAGGTATACTATTGATCTAATTACGCACTGATTGGGAAGAAACGGAACATGGACTACTTAATTATCACGGAGCAAGAAAGCCATCTACGAAGCGGAACTAAGATCCAATCTAATTCGAGTGAAGTTTAAGGGTTAGATTCATGGATGCGGGGAACTCACCGGCGGGGCTTGGAGGAGAGCGCGGCGGCGACAGATGGCGCAGTTGCGGTGACCTTCGGGGTCCTCCGGTGCGCAGCTCGGCGGCGCGGTGGCGGTGGTTGACGGCGGCGCGGCGCGGGCGGAAGCGGAGCGCACGCGGCGGCGGCTCGCTTCCGGCTGCTCCTCCGCGGGCTCCGTGGCGGCGCGATGTCAAGCTCGAGCAAGAGAGCGCCGATGGAGGTTGAAGATGAAGGAGATAGGGAAGATGGGGGAAATGGAGTTGTAGGTTTAGGGTTACCCCTAAGGTGCTTATTTATATGTGCGGGTGAGAAACCCTAGACAAGAGAGCGGGAGCCAAAAATTTCGGGAGGTGGGATACCCGCCCGGATTTTTTGGGATAAGTGGTTAAGTGCCTATGCGGGATATCCGGAAAGGATTGGAGCGAATCGTTTCCGCGATATTCGGGTTAATTGGAGAACAAAGTGAGCCGGGTCTTCTGTGTTTTCCTTGGAGTGTTGACCCGGGAAAGTGACGTTGGACTCGAAGAAAGCCGGGTTATATATGGACCACCTGAGGAGTTAGGCCTAGCTGTTTATCAAGGCACTCTAACCCGGCATTTTATGAAATTGTATGATTGTTATTTTTGCAGGGAATAGCATGCGCTTCAAGGAGGATCTCGTGAAGCCCAAGCTATTATGGGGACTACTAATGGAGGGATGATAACCCGGTAGGCTAACGCCAAGGTGTACCTCGGGCCAAAGGGAGCTGTGCAAGACCCAGCTTAGGGAAAAGGAGTTTCTGGAAGGCCCAAGAGCGTAGGCCTCGTAACCCGGATTGTGGGTTTTTGATAAGGAAACTTAGGGATTGTAAGCGGTGCCCGGGTAGGATTCCGAGTATGCCTTGGACAGGAAGCCAGGGGGTCCGGATATTATATAAGCTGGCTCCTAGGGTTAGATTAGACACACACGAGATTCACTAGCTATTCGAGTATCCTTTGTAATACCAGAGTTGATATAATAAGATCTAGATCGGAGACTCGGCAACTTGATTGCCGGCTACCAGATCGTTTCATCACCATGATTTCCCCTGAGCAAAACCCTCTCCCAAACACGAGAGTCGAATTGCCCCAAGATAAGTTACCCCCGGTAACGTCTGCCGTGATTATCCCACAATAGATGTATCAAGAGAGATCTAGTCCTAGTAGGCAAATGGATCAAGGTGGAATCTGGAGAGATCTAAACCTTTTTGTTTCGAGTTATGATATATTTTCTAAATAATCTAGATGAAGCTGTAAGTAAAGTGTGTAATTTTTTTTATCATGGTAAAAATGCCTTACATAAATAGAAAACAGGGTTAATAACAGAAGTTATTTTTTTTGAATATTAATTATATAAAATTGTACAAGAAATTAGACACAAGATCTACTCTTTCAGGTGCTATTGACCGTTCATGGATAACGTTGGTAAGCCCCAAGAGAAAGGTTATGAAGAGTGCAGCGGCATGTTTTCCCCCAGAAAGAAACCAAGGTTAAATCGACTAGTAGGAGAAAGAAACCACCTCGGGAGGTTGATGCAGCTGATGTTGGCTTGGCGCACTACCAGTTCATAAGAAACATGGAACATACACAACACAATCAAATCACTTTGCCCCAACAAAGCAGTGAGGTTTCAATCTCATCGGTTTTGCTGAAAACAAAGAGGTTAAACGTATGGTGTGGAAAATGGTACTTGTTTGCAGTAGATGAAAAGAGAACAGTGATGGTAGTAGGAAAACAGTAGTAGCAGTATGAAAACAGTGATTGCGGTGGTTGTATTATCACTATGAGGAAAATGGACCGGGGTCAACAGTTCACTAGTGGTGTCTCTCCAAAATAGATAAATAGCATGCTGGGTAAACAAATTACAACTGGTCAATTGACATATATAAAGGCTGCACCGTAGTGCATATGCATGACATGATGATTACTATGTGATTCATGCTGGCATTGCAACAAGATACATAGACCGTCATCCAACTGCATCTATGACTAATAACCCACCCTCAGAATGTCATCCGAGGAAACCTTGGGTATTAAGTTGCAAGCAACAAATAATCGCATTAAGCAAAGTGTATAATGTAAACAATGTAAACATCATTGTTTTCTCCCCAATGGCAACAACACATACCCCATCCGTCACGTTTCTGTCACTCGAGCACATATGCAAAGGATGCATGAACCCACTATCGAGCATAAATACTCCGTCTTTCAGTTACTAGAATCTACTTGACCAGAGCATCTACTAACAACGGAGAGCATGCAAGATCATAAATAACATACACATAAATAAAACATGATAGATTCATAATCATTGGACATAGCATTAAATATTCATCGGATCCCAGCGAACACAACATGTAGCATTACAATAAGATGATCTTGATCATGTAGGGAAGATCACAAGATCTAAACATGAGGCATAAAGAAGACAGAACAACTATCTAGCCACTGCTATGGACCCGTAGTCCAAGGATGAACTACTCACGCATCATTCCGGAGGCGGGAATGGTTGTGTAGATCCCTCTGGTGATGAATTCCCCTCCCGACAGGGTGCCGGGGAGAGCTCCAGAACCCTCTCGAACTAGGATTGACGATGGCGGTGGCGGTGGATGTTTTTGGTGGAAAAGGCCTCTGTATTTAGGGTTAACCATTCAAGGAGAATATATAGGCGCAAGCGCAACGTTGGTGGGCGGCCAGGGGGGCCACACCACCCCTGGGCGCTGCCAGGGGGCACCGCCCTATGGTGTGGGGCCCCTGTGGCCCCCCTCTGGGTCCCCTCCGGACTCCGTGTGCGCGACAGATTTCTAAGAGTTCCGAGATTTGAATCGTCCAATTCCGAGAATATTTCCAGAACAACTTTTCCGAAACTAAAAACAACAGAAAACATGAACTGGCTCTGTGGCATCTTGTCAATATGTTAGTCCCAGAAAATCGATAAAAATGGCATAAAGTGTATAAGAAACATGTAGCATATGGCATGAAAACAACATGGAACATCAGAAATTATGGATACATTTATGACGTATCAACATCCCCAAGCTTAGTTCCTACTCGTCCTCGAGTAGGTAAACGATAAAAACAAATAATTTCTGAGGTGACATGCTACCAACATAAACTTAATCATCTAAATTGTAAAAGCATATGTAAAGCTGAGATCATAATACTTTAAACACAAGCATGATAGATATAATTTTAACATTGAAACTTAGCTATCACTTTGCATCATGAAAAGTAACACAAATAAAAGATCATGAATAATAATGGACTTGAAAGTTATATGTTTGTTTCGAGCATAAAGAAAACATATCAAAGTGATATTTCGCTTGTCCTTAAGAGTGGGGCAAAACATAAACGTTAAGACACCTTCAAAGTTCAAGTCGATGACTAGAACAGATAGTTTGAGAGCAAGTAATAACACATAATGAATCAATTAATAATAGTCTTTGGGACCAATGCACATTAAACTCAGAATGGCGACTACGCTCTCTCAATGTGCATAGAGTTAGAAGATGGAGACTCAACATAAAAGTAAAAGAACGTCCCTTCACAGAGGGAAGAAGGGATTAACTCGCGTGCTAGAGCTTTTTATCTTTATTAAACAGAGGTATTGAGAACATTTTTTTAGGGAGGTGTATGCTTATGTGAACGAATGGTAAACAGACAATACAGTATGTCACAAGCCAACTATACTTCACAAGAGAGGCTCCCATTGAAGGACGCAACTGGGGTCGGAAGGTCATCCCTCTTTCTCTTTTGTTTACACAATTATGCTTTGACTGATAAATCTGGGGCAAAAATAGTGAAGAGAATTTTATAGTAACCAATTTTGGGGGTGGGCACCCCGCTGTCAGCTCTTCTATCATTTGGATAAGCGGATGAAGCCACTAGTCCAGGTTGTGAAATCCAATCAACAAGTGGGATAAAGATTCTCTATTTACGTCCTCATGAGCAATAACAGGAACACAAAACATGAGTAATTTTGAAAGTTCTAAAGGTAGCACATGAGCAATTTACTTGAAGTGGCGGTTAATGTAGAGGCCCCAGACCGGTAGGTCCAGAACCCCTCATATGCATTCATTCACGATCCCAGAAGAACCAGTCGTGAACAACATACGTAGTTGGCATACAGAATACATCATCCATTACACGAATATAGAGTCTTACATAAATGGTCACATGACCAAGTTCTTGATAACTGTCACGCAGGACAGACATTCAAAGTAAACACAGCGGAAGACGATAAGCATAGCGTAGTAGAACCCGAGTCACGCCTCATCCTACAGGCTGCTGACTGGGAGACGATCCTAACTCGCAGGGCCATCAGCGTAGAACTCCTCCTCATAGTACTCCTCCTGAGGTGGCTCCTCGTAGTCTGATAAGTAGATACCAGGGGCGAAACCAAATGAGTACATTTGAATGTACTCAACAAGACATCCTTTATTAGCTTACAATAATGCATACATGCTTATTTGGTGGAGTGGGTAGGCCATACATATGGTTCAACTACCCATGACAGATAAAAGACTCGCCATGGTTGATTCTTCAAGTTCACTTCTTTGTAAACAAAATCATTTAAAATAATGTAGTTTTGCTCTCGTAGATATCACATATCTTGGAGGTTTTATAATACTTTTGGAAAAGAAAGTTTTTCTTTTCAGAAACTTTGTGTAGTAGTTTCTTTCTCATCGGTATCTCGCAGATACCAAGTCATTCCTCCATAGTACCTCTCAGGTACAAAAGCCTTCCTTCAAAACCTCTTTTGAAAAGTTGACACAATACTAGCTACATGGCCATTCAACCGTCCATATCCGAGGACGCGGCTATCTCGAAATAGTTTTACTCTGCAGAGGTGCACACATTTCCACCAGATCCAGAGTCTGCCATGAAACAACCATGGACTGTTCCCAACCTATGAGAACATCAGATAACTGGTCTTGACTATCCACTCTGTACAAGCTAGTACATGACTATCTCTTCAATTGGGGTTTCCCTCCCTGGCAAGCCATGTCACACACCGCTCAAACAGGAGACCCAATTGCTGCATCCGGAGGGAAAATTAATCCCACACTTTAGATGTCCCGTATACTCACTCCTAGCGACATTTCGGTTCGGAGGATCCAATCCCCTATAGCCTTTGAGATAGCACATATACTAACCCTAACAAGTTTTTATTCAAGCCCCTACCCATATTGGGGTAAAGTGGCAGTACGATAATGGTTGTCCAGCGAAGACTAGGTTATGTGTCTTTTGTAAACATTTCTCATAAAAATTTCCCATCATAACAATCCTTCCGGCAGACAGGGTCTCACCCTTTCTCCGGGTTTTCCTTCAATAAGGCATTTGTTTACAAAAAACACATTTTATTTAGTTCATTTAAGAACTCAAGTTTTAAGTAGGTGTATGGTATTTATATACCATTTAGTGTCTAAGGGCTTGGTAATACCAAGTTGACTATGATTATGAGTCCTTATACTAGTAGTATTAATAGTAGTAGTAGGATTCACACAAAAATAGTTTTTGAAGGTATAGTTTTTGTAAAAAACTTCAGAAGTGAAAAGCATGCATGATAGATAATGATAAGTAGTGATACAGCAAGCATTAGGATGGCTTGCCTTGGTACAAGTGATGGTCCTGATCCTGAAAGTAACAGGAGTTGCAATACCCTTCTTCAGCAATTCCTTCCTCCTCGTTTTCTAACGTCGTAAAAAGAAATAAAGACACACTTTCAGAACCAAGCAAGGCAAGCAATGCTACAAGCAATACATACAGCAAGCAATCAAAAAGTACCACCCATAGTTCTCAATTTTTCCCTAAAGAAAAATTGGCATAAAAACTATAGTTGGAAAATCTGCTTTTTCCTAGTGCTTATGTGTGGCCAAAACAATGATTCTTAGTTAAGAACATTGTGGACCAGTGGGATATAGCACATGCTACTGGACAGTAGGGTGTCCCATAAAACACATTTTGATGCCTAAAAATCCCCACAACAATTCCTATGGCTAGCACACATAATTTGCTAAATTACTCAAGTAGTGAAAATAAGCTCATGACAACAAGTCAACCTATTTTCCACTATGAGGCAAACATACCAGTGGGTGTTCCACTAGTAAATATGCTCACCAAGAGGTTAATAAGCCTCTGGTCACTTTTATAAAAGTGCTAAAAACAACAAGCAAACACCCAAAAATTCCTACTCATACTAGTAGAAAATTTAGGAAACTACTAGACTAGTTTAGACTATACTAGCTAATGTTATGCACAAGTGTGCAAGATTTCAGAGGCAAAATACACCTCTAACCAGTACCATATATGCTACTGGATCTCACAAAAATAACATAAAAACATAGCTAGGAAACAAGGATAGATATGCTTAAAAAGCTACACATGTGAGGAGATTTATTTCTAGTCACCCAAGTGCTACTCATACTTTTGTGCTATTGAAAGGAAATCTATCAGAGGTGAAAACCCTAAGGAAAATATTGCCACAAGTACTTTTCATCCTCTGGTTTCAATACCAAAAAGTCCTATTTTTCCCTAGTGGAAAACAAGACACAAAAACATTCATGAATCTCCTAGTGTGCAATCTAGTCCTTAAGCATTCCTATTTTAAACCTATTTCAAAAACAAACACCAAGCATTCAGAGGTGCTATAAACTAATTAACAGTACCTAAGTGGTACTGGTTCCATGAAAAACAATTTAGCAACTAGCCTAAAAATACCATTAAAGAACTACTCAAAACATACATAAAAATCTAGCTATTAGCAAGACACAAGCATGGAAAACTAGTTCTAAAATGCTACCATTCAAACCATTTATTCTAACATGCTCATATAACTTGTATACATCATAACCACAATGGAAAACAACATAACAAGCAAGATCACATCATTTGCAACTCACAAAAGTAACATATAAGGCAAGATCTAGAATTAAAATTTAGGCAGAAAATAGCCAAAACTTGTTCTGTCTCTCTAAATTTTTCTGTTGCTCTAAAAAGCAAATCCTTCTAGGATGTGATAGTCCTTATCACTACAAAGCTTCTCCAACTTGCCTCACTCAAAAATAATATCCCAAACTCCCTCTAAAAATCATGGAATAGCCCACTGATGTTTTACCAAAATGGATGGCATTTCCAAATGGTAACTCACCTTGATACAAACTAAAATTCTACTGATAGGTATTGGAAAGGGCTTTCCAAAACAGTTGAGTTTGCTCAAAAATGTTTTGTATTTTTGAAGTTCTATTCATTTCAATTTTTAGGGTACTGTCTGGCATATGATTTTTAGAAAAATCATAAAAACTCAAAACAAGTTTCTGCCAGTGGGATATGGTTGCAATTTTGTAAGGCTAGTAGTACAAAAATTAGCAAGGTAAAATAAATTAATATGCTACCTTTTCTAAGCCTAAAGCTAGGATCTAGTTAATCTGCCAGAAAAAAAAAACTACTGGGACTCTTAACAGAAACAAGCTAGATGGGCTGGATCTGGCAGCGCGCGGCCCAGCAAACGCGTGGCGCAGCCCGCTAGCACGCGCGCGCGCGCGAAGCGGTAGGTTCAAAGGGGACCGTCGATTTTTAGATCGACGGCTCCCGTGCCTTCTTCCTCCCCGCGCGCCTCTCTCCTCTCTCTCTCTCTCGGCCCGCGGACGAACACGTTATGGGCGCGCACGGCACGGGCAAGTGGCTCACCTAGGGGGGCCGTGGAGCGGTGGGCGACGGCGGTGGTGTTGTGAGGTGCCGGTGGCGCGGCGGCGGCGAGGATGGAGCTCTCCACGTCTGCCTCCTCTCTGCGACGGCGAAGCGGGCACGGCGACGACGGCGCGGGGCAATCTGCAAACGAGGGAGGGCAGGGGGATGTCAGGGAGATGCGCACGAGTGCGGGGGTCACTGTGGAAGAGAAAGGAGGGCGGGAGGTGCGGTGATCGCGGCGCCACCTCGAGCTCGATCCGTTCGGGTCCGAAAATGGGCGCGGCTCGCCTCGCCCACAGAGGGTGATCGAGCAGGCGATGCTCGATGGGGTGAGTGAGAGGGGTGAGTGGAGCTCTGTGGCGAGAGGGATAGGCCTCTAGGGCTTTGTAGACACGAGTCAAAGGGGGAGGGCTCGGGTTGGCATGGCATGGGCATGCCCTTGCCCCTTGGGGTTTCTCCAGGGTTGGCCACGGTTCCAATTGGTCCTAAGGGGTCAAGCCAGTACCAAAATGATGAGCAAGGCCACAGCAAAGGCCAAGTGATGGGCAAAAGGAAGAATAAACACTATTTCAACCACTATTGTGACATCACCTATTAGTCAAATGCCACCTCAGTTTTCTCCCCTCCTATCCAGCCAACATGGGATCCAATGTCACCTTCTAGAAGCTCAATAACATTGTTTTCGAATTGGCAAAGTGGCAAGGCTTGGATCAGTGCACAAAAGCTAAAAACATTAAGCCCAAAAGTGTATTCACTGTTCTGTCAGAAAAATTCAGTTAGGCAGTGTTTCTGAATTTTTCTAAGTGCTGGAAAAACAGACAGAGATAGCAAAAGTTGGGTTTGTTTTCACCAAGCAAACCAGCTCTAAAATGAGTGATTTAAAATGCTCAACAAAGAACAACTATCCAAGTTTCAGATCCAACCATTTGATTTGAAAAAAAATGGGTTTATGGCTCTGAAAATAAATGGCAAAGTAGTTACAATCTCTGTTTTTAAAATGCTCAAAATTCTGTCTTATCAAGATGGCTCAAAAACCATCTTGGCATTGTGTGTTAATTTTCTTTGTAGGTTTTTCCAAGAGTGTAGTTTTGTTGTACTCATATCAGAGAGTAGTTTTGATCAAAGAAAATCCCTAATTGGATAATCCTTGTGGTGGAAAACAAGGGTTGAAAACAGCTACTTGGCTGTTTTTCAGGGCAAAATTTATAATGGAAAAGCTAATGGAATCTTTTCCAATTAATTTTATTTCAAGTTCAAGATGATTCCTAAACATGAATAACACATTTTCAAGTTGAAACAAAAGGTCACCTCAAGTCTTGAAAAATAATCTCATAAGAACCTTAGTGGAAAACATGGGAAAACAATAATAAAGCAATGTGTTTCTTAGGAGAAAAACTCCTCAAGTGAGTGAAAAGAAACACACCACTAATATTGCATAGATAAACATCAGTACACAACATGTTGTCCACTTAATTGCATTACAAAGGTCATAAGAGACATGCTAAAATACTATTATACAAGTGCTTAAAAACAGGGATGTGACAAATCTCCCCCCCTTAAAAGAATCTCGTCCCGAGATTCGCGGGTCTAGGCTTTAAGAAAATCAGGGAACTCCTTCCTGATATCATCCTCACGCTCCCAGGTAGCTTCTTCCTCAGAGTGATTGGTCCACTGAATCTTAAGGAATTTTATAGCCCGCCTCCTGGTAGCACGCACAATTTCCTCGAGAACCCGCAGGGGTCTATCACGATAAGTCAAATCATCATTTATGTCAATGGTCCTGAAATCCACGTCTTGATACGAGAGATCTTTCTCCGGTACTTGCAGACATTTCCGGAGCAATGACACATGGAAAACATTGTGAAAAGCAGATAGCTCCTCAGGTAATTCTAACTGATAAGAAACTTCGCCACGACGTGCCAAGATCTTAAAAGGGCCAATATACCTGGGGGCCAGCTTTCCTTTGACATGGAAACGCTGCATCCCTTTGAGTGGCGTAACACGAAGGTACACGAAATCTCCAATGCTGAAAGAGACATCACGACGCTTCGTATCAGCATAACTCTTCTGACGAGATTGAGCTGTCTTTAAACGTTCCCGAATAAGTTGGACCTGCTCCTCTGCAGCCTTCAAAGTGTCCACACCAAAAACCTGACTGTCTCCAGTCTCAGTCCAATTTAAAGGTGTACGGCATTTACGTCCATACAGAGCTTCAAAAGGGGCCATTTGCAAGCTAGACTGATAACTGTTGTTGTAAGAAAACTCTGCGAAGGGCAGACAGTCTTCCCATTTAATTCCATAGGACAACACACAAGCACGGAGCATGTCCTCCAGGATTTGGTTCACACGCTCTGTTTGTCCATCAGTCTGCGGGTGATATGCTGTGCTAAAAGCTAGTTTGGTTCCCAAACTCTCGTGCAACTTCTTCCAAAATCTAGATGTGAACTGTGTACCTCGATCAGATACAATCCTGCTTGGGACTCCGTGTAGGCTGACAATCCGAGAAATGTAAAGATCCGCAAGCTGATCTCCACGATAGGTTGTCCGGACAGGAATAAAGTGAGCAACTTTTGTGAGCCTGTCCACGACAACCCATATAGAATCATTTCCTCGGCTGGACCTAGGAAGTCCAGTGATGAAGTCCATTCCCACTTCATCCCATTTCCAAACAGGCACTTGCAATGGTTGGAGCAATCCAGCGGGACGCTGGTGCCCGGCTTTTACTTGCTGGCAGACATGGCACTTGGCTACAAATGAAGCAATCTCTCGCTTCATTCCATGCCACCAGAATCTCTCTTTCAGGTCTTGATACATCTTTGTTCCTCCAGGATGGATAGAATACATGGTCTCATGAGCCTCGACCATGATGGTCTGCTTGAGATCAGATTCAGAGGGAACACAAATACGGCCTTCATACCATAATCCTCCATCAGCATCGATGGTAAACCCAGCAACCTTTTCCTTCTCCATGCGGGCTTTAATCCCATCAATACTTTTCTGGCCTTTCTGCGCTTCTTTGATTTGGTCAACCAGGGTTGGTTTAAGTTCTATGGCGTCCAACATGCCATAGCTGACCACTTCAATACCAAGCTGGTCCAGCTCTTTCCATAACTCGGGTTGCCTTACTAAAATCATAGCATTTAGAGAGGCCGGCTCTCGACTAAGAGCGTCTGCAACCACATTTGCCTTTCCCGGGTGATAATGAATACTCAGATCATAATCTTTAATGAGCTCAATCCAGCGGCGCTGCCTCATGTTGAGCTCACGTTGAGTAAAGATATACTTTAAACTCTTATGATCCGTGTAAATTTCCACTCTTCTTCCCATAAGAAAGTGCCGCCATGTCTTGAGAGCATGAACAACGGCAGCAAGCTCTAAGTCATGAGTGGGATAATTCAACTCGTGGGGTCTTAACTGGCGGGATATGAAAGATATCACCTTCCCTTCTTGCATAAGCACGCTTCCAAGACCAAGCTTAGAAGCGTCACAATATACGTCGAAATTCTTGGTGACATCTGGCATTATAAGGATTGGGGCAGACACCAGTCGGTGCTTCAACTCATTGAAACTCTCTTCACATTTGTCCGTCCATAGGAACTTGCTATCCTTCTTGAGCAACTGGGTGAGGGGTCTGGCTATACTCGAGAATCCCTGAACAAACTTGCGGTAATATCCTGCCAAACCCAGAAAGGATCTGACTTCAGTCTGGTTGGTCGGAGCAGCACGCTTCTCCACAGACTGAACTAGAGCAGGGTCAACGGATATTCCTCCCGCAGATACTACATGTCCAAGAAATCCGACTTCCGTCAACCAGAATTGACATTTACTAAACTTAGCATACAGTTGATGCTCACGAAGTGTTCCGAGCACAAGTCTCAGATGTTCTTCGTGTTCTTCCTCACTCCTCGAATATATAAGAATGTCGTCAATAAACACCACGACAAACTTGTCTAGAAAATCCATGAATACCTTATTCATGAGATTCATGAAATAGGCAGGGGCATTGGTTAGACCAAAGGACATTACGGTGTATTCATACAGCCCGTAACGAGTGGTGAAAGCAGTCTTTGGGATATCAGTATCACGGACTTTCAATTGATGATAACCAGTCCGAAGGTCAATCTTGGAGAAGATTACAGCCCCATTCAACTGGTCAAACAAGTCTTCAATTTTGGGCAACGGGTATTTGTTCTTGATGGTAACATCATTTAACTTGCGGTAGTCCACACATAAACGAGTGGTACCGTCCCGTTTTCCCACAAAAATGATCGGAGATCCCCAGGGCGATGCACTAGGGCGAATCAATCCCTTCCTTAACATGTCCTCCAGTTGAGTCTTCAACTCATCTAATTCCTTCGGGTTCATCCGATACGGCTTCTGTGCTATGGGTCCAGTTCCGGGCACTAACTCAATCACAAACTCGATATCCCGATCAGGGGGCATACCGGGTAATTCTTCAGGAAAAACATCCGGGTATTCACAAACTACCGGGACTTCCTCAAGGGCAGGTTGGGCTATACCAGTGTGGCAGTGAACTTGTGACGAGGGTCGGGTTGCAGTGTACGCAACCTTTTCCCCATCCTCTGAGATCATTTCAATAGATTTCTTAGTGCAATCGATAACTCCCTTATACTTAGCCATCCAGTTCATACCGAGTACCACTTCTATCCCTTTGGATCCCAGTACTATAAGATCAGCATGAAAAGTTTTCCCTTGAATTTCTACTGGTACCTCATTGCAAATTAGGTTGGCTTTAGTACTATCCCCAGGTATTTGTACTAACATAGGGTTGTGCATACGGGAATGCTTCATACCACTTTTCTCAGCAAACGGTTTAGTGACAAAGGAATGTGATGCACCAGAATCAAACAGTACTGCGGCTGGTACCGAGTTGACAGGAAACATACCCATCACCATGTCTGGTGCCTCCTGAGCTTCTGCAGCATTGATATGGTTCAGGTGTCCCTTCATCCTATTCTGCCGTCCAGTGGAAGGACCATGGTTCATCTTGGTTGCAGCAGGCTGGGCTGGAGCAGTAGCTTTGTTGGGGCAATCGCGAGCGAAGTGACCCTCCTTTCCACAGGCAAAGCAACCTCCAGAAGGCTTTGAGCTTGGGTTAGGTTTGGGAGCATTGTTGGTGTGGTTCCCATTTCCTCCAGTGTTACCTCCATAGCGGTTTCCATGATTATTCCCAGAGTGATTCCCATGGTTACCACCATAGCTGTTTCCTCCGTACCTTGGTGCATACGGTGCAGGGTGGTTGTAGTTGTTGGGCCTTGGTGCATAGTTGTGGTTGGGGCGGGGTGCATAAGCAGGCGCCTTGTGGGTTGGTGGCCTCGCATACGGAGTGTTGCGAGTCCTCTGAGCACTAGGTCCTCCATGAGCAGTCATTTTCCTCTTGCGGTTATCATCGGCAGATTTCCGCTTGTGCTCCAGCACCATAGCGGCATTAGCAAGAGTCTCCATGTCCTGGAATGGAACTACTACCAGAGAGCACTGGAGCTCATCATCCAGCCCATTTAAGAACCTCTCCTTCTTCTTAGCATCAGTATTAATATCATCCTGTGCATACCGGGACAGAGTAGTGAAATTCTCCCAGTATTCAGACACCGGCATACTTCCCTGCTTCAGATTTAGAAACTTCTCCCGCATAAGTGCCATCATCCCCTGGGGAATGTGATACTTGCGGAACCTTGCAGAGAATTCCTCCCAGGTGAACACGTGACCAGCAGCAACAGTCTCACGTGTAGTTTCCCACCAAGTCCTGGCAGGACCAGCGAGAAAATGGGAGGCCAACAGGACCTTATCATTTTCATCAACCGAAGCAACTTCCAGCTTGTTTGCAATGGTGCGGAGCCAGTCGTCAGCATCGAGAGGCTCCACAATCCTGGTGAAAACTGGGGGGTTGGTGTGCTGAAAGTCTCTCAGTCTCGAGCGAGCACCATTTCCATTGCCATTGCCATTATTGTTGGCGGCAGCAGCTAGCTGTTGCAGAGCGGTAATGGTGGCTGCACTCTCATCTCGGCTGGCCTGGCGATCTTCCATCAGCAGGGCCAACAGCGCCTCCACTGTGGGTGGTGGTGGCGGTGGGGGTTCGCGACGGGGTGCCATGCTGAAGTGAAACATGTGTAAGTCTAAGAAATAAATTCTTGTTTTTGAAAACCCAGTACCTTAATAATCAAACAAAAGGAATACTAGCGATATGTTTCAAAAACAAGAGCGGGGCAGTCGCAAACTTGAATGAAATGAACGCAAAGTAGTGACAATCAACAGAAAACCAAGCCTAACATTTCATTCATCACCATAATTAAACAGAGTTCCTTACATTACACACACACATCACAAGCCATAACATACAAGGAAGGCTTCATCGAGCTACAGGGGGTGCGATTGGTGGGGTCATCGCAAGGCTACTACTAGCAAACTATCTAGCAAAACGATCTAGCATACCTAACTAGTATCTAGACCAGCACCATGTGCTAAGGGTGAGAAGGCAGCGACTACACAGAGTCGTCGCTGTCCCCAACGTCGAAGATACGCTCCTCAGGGTCCTCCTCCTCCTCGTCAAACAGGTCATCATCATCCTGCTCGCTAGCCTCGCTCATATCCATCCCCTCTAAGTCGGAGGGAACATCCTCAACAGGCAGAAGATCCTCAATCTCCCTGTGGAGCTCTGCGGCCTCCTCCTCCAGCTCCTCTACGGCAGCGTCTCTCGTGGCTATGTCATCACGAGCTATCTGAAGCCTGCCGCGCAGAACGGCGTTAGCCCCCTCCAGGGCCGTCAGTCTAGTGGTGAGGCGTGCACGGCCAAGGCGGG
Organism: Alopecurus myosuroides; assembly: GCA_028641055.1. Taxonomy (NCBI): domain Eukaryota; kingdom Viridiplantae; phylum Streptophyta; class Magnoliopsida; order Poales; family Poaceae; genus Alopecurus; species Alopecurus myosuroides. Next base: position 118,109,602 of record CM054061.1, read on the forward strand.
TGGCTCTCAGCTGCCTCCGTAAGGCACGGTGCCTCGCGGTAGTAGCCTCCAACTGCTCCCTCGACTCGGACAACTGCTGAGCCAGAGCTCCACTCTCCTCCTGGCTGTCGTGAAGCTCAGCCCTCAGCTCGTCAGTCTCGGCTATCAGTGTCTGGTGCACCAATATGCCGTGGAGGGTGTCAAGACGCTGGTCGTCTAGCCTGGTCTGAGTGCGGTGTAACAGAATCTCCATCTCGTCCAAGTGTGGACCAACAGTGGTAAAGTCTGGCTCAACAGGAAGTGGTATGCCATCCTCATCACGTCTCCCAATCAGCTCGAACCGGGAACCGATGAACATATACTCCCCGATGTGCGCCAGACGTGCTACTGACTCCTGTATCACGCGCACCGCAGCCTCGTTCCAAGAACGATCAACAGCACGGTACACGTAGGCCTCCACTGTCGGGCTAGCCAGAGGTGCGCGGATAGTGACCTCCGCGTACCAGTCTCCCTCCAGAGGTGCCCCGACAACTAGTCCTCCTCGCAGCTCCGGAAGTGGCCGTCCCAACACAGTAGCCATAGATACTAGCCTCTCCTCGAAAAGGAAAGACTCGCCACGTGGACGTCCCAACTGAAAAGCCACGGTGATGTCCACGTCCATCTACACAAGATTTTAAGTAGCTTAAGTTAGATACATGTGTGCAAAGTTTTAGGTTCATGCAAGAAATAACTTTAATGCAAGTAGAGTCTAACCCAGAGAGGTGGTGGGATATAGGGAATAGTTTTATACTTAGTCATATATCCAATTTTTTTTGTATTAGTAACTTAGATTATCGGAGTATACACTAACGTCCATGCTAACTAAGGTCTCCTAGAGTCAGGATGGCTCTGATACCAACTTTGTAGAGGCCCCAGACCGGTAGGTCCAGAACCCCTCATATGCATTCATTCACGATCCCAGAAGAACCAGTCGTGAACAACATACGTAGTTGGCATACAGAATACATCATCCATTACACGAATATAGAGTCTTACATAAATGGTCACATGACCAAGTTCTTGATAACTGTCACGCAGGACAGACATTCAAAGTAAACACAGCGGAAGACGATAAGCATAGCGTAGTAGAACCCGAGTCACGCCTCATCCTACAGGCTGCTGACTGGGAGACGATCCTAACTCGCAGGGCCATCAGCGTAGAACTCCTCCTCATAGTACTCCTCCTGAGGTGGCTCCTCGTAGTCTGATAAGTAGATACCAGGGGCGAAACCAAATGAGTACATTTGAATGTACTCAACAAGACATCCTTTATTAGCTTACAATAATGCATACATGCTTATTTGGTGGAGTGGGTAGGCCATACATATGGTTCAACTACCCATGACAGATAAAAGACTCGCCATGGTTGATTCTTCAAGTTCACTTCTTTGTAAACAAAATCATTTAAAATAATGTAGTTTTGCTCTCGTAGATATCACATATCTTGGAGGTTTTATAATACTTTTGGAAAAGAAAGTTTTTCTTTTCAGAAACTTTGTGTAGTAGTTTCTTTCTCATCGGTATCTCGCAGATACCAAGTCATTCCTCCATAGTACCTCTCAGGTACAAAAGCCTTCCTTCAAAACCTCTTTTGAAAAGTTGACACAATACTAGCTACATGGCCATTCAACCGTCCATATCCGAGGACGCGGCTATCTCGAAATAGTTTTACTCTGCAGAGGTGTACACATTTCCACCAGATCCAGAGTCTGCCATGAAACAACCATGGACTGTTCCCAACCTATGAGAACATCAGATAACTGGTCTTGACTATCCACTCTGTACAAGCTAGTACATGACTATCTCTTCAATTGGGGTTTCCCTCCCTGGCAAGCCATGTCACACACCGCTCAAACAGGAGACCCAATTGCTGCATCCGGAGGGAAAATTAATCCCACACTTTAGATGTCCCGTATACTCACTCCTAGCGACATTTCGGTTCGGAGGATCCAATCCCCTATAGCCTTTGAGATAGCACATATACTAACCCTAACAAGTTTTTATTCAAGCCCCTACCCATATTGGGGTAAAGTGGCAGTACGATAATGGTTGTCCAGCGAAGACTAGGTTATGTGTCTTTTGTAAACATTTCTCATAAAAATTTCCCATCATAACAATCCTTCCGGCAGACAGGGTCTCACCCTTTCTCCGGGTTTTCCTTCAATAAGGCATTTGTTTACAAAAAACACATTTTATTTAGTTCATTTAAGAACTCAAGTTTTAAGTAGGTGTATGGTATTTATATACCATTTAGTGTCTAAGGGCTTGGTAATACCAAGTTGACTATGATTATGAGTCCTTATACTAGTAGTATTAATAGTAGTAGTAGGATTCACACAAAAATAGTTTTTGAAGGTATAGTTTTTGTAAAAAACTTCAGAAGTGAAAAGCATGCATGATAGATAATGATAAGTAGTGATACAGCAAGCATTAGGATGGCTTGCCTTGGTACAAGTGATGGTCCTGATCCTGAAAGTAACAGGAGTTGCAATACCCTTCTTCAGCAATTCCTTCCTCCTCGTTTTCTAACGTCGTAAAAAGAAATAAAGACACACTTTCAGAACCAAGCAAGGCAAGCAATGCTACAAGCAATACATACAGCAAGCAATCAAAAAGTACCACCCATAGTTCTCAATTTTTCCCTAAAGAAAAATTGGCATAAAAACTATAGTTGGAAAATCTGCTTTTTCCTAGTGCTTATGTGTGGCCAAAACAATGATTCTTAGTTAAGAACATTGTGGACCAGTGGGATATAGCACATGCTACTGGACAGTAGGGTGTCCCATAAAACACATTTTGATGCCTAAAAATCCCCACAACAATTCCTATGGCTAGCACACATAATTTGCTAAATTACTCAAGTAGTGAAAATAAGCTCATGACAACAAGTCAACCTATTTTCCACTATGAGGCAAACATACCAGTGGGTGTTCCACTAGTAAATATGCTCACCAAGAGGTTAATAAGCCTCTGGTCACTTTTATAAAAGTGCTAAAAACAACAAGCAAACACCCAAAAATTCCTACTCATACTAGTAGAAAATTTAGGAAACTACTAGACTAGTTTAGACTATACTAGCTAATGTTATGCACAAGTGTGCAAGATTTCAGAGGCAAAATACACCTCTAACCAGTACCATATATGCTACTGGATCTCACAAAAATAACATAAAAACATAGCTAGGAAACAAGGATAGATATGCTTAAAAAGCTACACATGTGAGGAGATTTATTTCTAGTCACCCAAGTGCTACTCATACTTTTGTGCTATTGAAAGGAAATCTATCAGAGGTGAAAACCCTAAGGAAAATATTGCCACAAGTACTTTTCATCCTCTGGTTTCAATACCAAAAAGTCCTATTTTTCCCTAGTGGAAAACAAGACACAAAAACATTCATGAATCTCCTAGTGTGCAATCTAGTCCTTAAGCATTCCTATTTTAAACCTATTTCAAAAACAAACACCAAGCATTCAGAGGTGCTATAAACTAATTAACAGTACCTAAGTGGTACTGGTTCCATGAAAAACAATTTAGCAACTAGCCTAAAAATACCATTAAAGAACTACTCAAAACATACATAAAAATCTAGCTATTAGCAAGACACAAGCATGGAAAACTAGTTCTAAAATGCTACCATTCAAACCATTTATTCTAACATGCTCATATAACTTGTATACATCATAACCACAATGGAAAACAACATAACAAGCAAGATCACATCATTTGCAACTCACAAAAGTAACATATAAGGCAAGATCTAGAATTAAAATTTAGGCAGAAAATAGCCAAAACTTGTTCTGTCTCTCTAAATTTTTCTGTTGCTCTAAAAAGCAAATCCTTCTAGGATGTGATAGTCCTTATCACTACAAAGCTTCTCCAACTTTCCTCACTCAAAAATAATATCCCAAACTCCCTCTAAAAATCATGGAATAGCCCACTGATGTTTTACCAAAATGGATGGCATTTCCAAATGGTAACTCACCTTGATGCAAACTAAAATTCTACTGATAGGTATTGGAAAGGGCTTTCCAAAACAGTTGAGTTTGCTCAAAAATGTTTTGTATTTTTGAAGTTCTATTCATTTCAATTTTTAGGGTACTGTCTGGCATATGATTTTTAGAAAAATCATAAAAACTCAAAACAAGTTTCTGCCAGTGGGATATGGTTGCAATTTTGTAAGGCTAGTAGTACAAAAATTAGCAAGGTAAAATAAATTAATATGCTACCTTTTTTAAGCCTAAAGCTAGGATCTAGTTAATCTGCCAGAAAAAAAAAAACTACTGGGACTCTTAACAGAAACAAGCTAGATGGGCTGGATCTGGCAGCGCGCGGCCCAGCAAACGCGTGGCGCAGCCCGCTAGCACGCGCGCGCGCGCGAAGCGGTAGGTTCAAAGGGGACCGTCGATTTTTAGATCGACGGCTCCCGTGCCTTCTTCCTCCCCGCGCGCCTCTCTCCTCTCTCTCTCTCTCGGCCCGCGGACGAACACGTTATGGGTGCGCACGGCACGGGCAAGTGGCTCACCTAGGGGGGCCGTGGAGCGGTGGGCGACGGCGGTGGTGTTGTGAGGTGCCGGTGGCGCGGCGGCGGCGAGGATGGAGCTCTCCACGTCTGCCTCCTCTCTGCGACGGCGAAGCGGGCACGGCGACGACGGCGCGGGGCAATCTGCAAACGAGGGAGGGCAGGGGGATGTCAGGGAGATGCGCACGAGTGCGGGGGTCACTGTGGAAGAGAAAGGAGGGCGGGAGGTGCGGTGATCGCGGCGCCACCTCGAGCTCGATCCGTTCGGGTCCGAAAATGGGCGCGGCTCGCCTCGCCCACAGAGGGTGATCGAGCAGGCGATGCTCGATGGGGTGAGTGAGAGGGGTGAGTGGAGCTCTGTGGCGAGAGGGATAGGCCTCTAGGGCTTTGTAGACACGAGTCAAAGGGGGAGGGCTCGGGTTGGCATGGCATGGGCATGCCCTTGCCCCTTGGGGTTTCTCCAGGGTTGGCCACGGTTCCAATTGGTCCTAAGGGGTCAAGCCAGTACCAAAATGATGAGCAAGGCCACAGCAAAGGCCAAGTGATGGGCAAAAGGAAGAATAAACACTATTTCAACCACTATTGTGACATCACCTATTAGTCAAATGCCACCTCAGTTTTCTCCCCTCCTATCCAGCCAACATGGGATCCAATGTCACCTTCTAGAAGCTCAATAACATTGTTTTCGAATTGGCAAAGTGGCAAGGCTTGGATCAGTGCACAAAAGCTAAAAACATTAAGCCCAAAAGTGTATTCACTGTTCTGTCAGAAAAATTCAGTTAGGCAGTGTTTCTGAATTTTTCTAAGTGCTGGAAAAACAGACAGAGATAGCAAAAGTTGGGTTTGTTTTCACCAAGCAAACCAGCTCTAAAATGAGTGATTTAAAATGCTCAACAAAGAACAACTATCCAAGTTTCAGATCCAACCATTTGATTTTAAAAAAAATGGGTTTATGGCTCTGAAAATAAATGGCAAAGTAGTTACAATCTCTGTTTTTAAAATGCTCAAAATTCTGTCTTATCAAGATGGCTCAAAAACCATCTTGGCATTGTGTGTTAATTTTCTTTGTAGGTTTTTCCAAGAGTGTAGTTTTGTTGTACTCATATCAGAGAGTAGTTTTGATCAAAGAAAATCCCTAATTGGATAATCCTTGTGGTGGAAAACAAGGGTTGAAAACAGCTACTTGGCTGTTTTTCAGGGCAAAATTTATAATGGAAAAGCTAATGGAATCTTTTCCAATTAATTTTATTTCAAGTTCAAGATGATTCCTAAACATGAATAACACATTTTCAAGTTGAAACAAAAGGTCACCTCAAGTCTTGAAAAATAATCTCATAAGAACCTTAGTGGAAAACATGGGAAAACAATAATAAAGCAATGCGTTTCTTAGGAGAAAAACTCCTCAAGTGAGTGAAAAGAAACACACCACTAATATTGCATAGATAAACATCAGTACACAACATGTTGTCCACTTAATTGCATTACAAAGGTCATAAGAGACATGCTAAAATACTATTATACAAGTGCTTAAAAACAGGGATGTGACAGTTAATTACCACATGTAGGTAGGTATGGTGGACACATTTGGCATAGTTTGGTTTTTGGGAGTTAGATTGCACTAGTAGAGATCATACTCAGTACTGGTGGAGGCTAGCAAAAGACTGGGAGCGACGAATCAAGAGAGAAATAATGGCCATAATCATGCATAGCGACATAAACATCATTAATCAAAGCATAAGGGGTAGCAAAAGTTCAAAAACTGAATGATCATGGAGGCTATTATTGACTGGTTCGTAGTCATAAACATGGTGTGAGAATGCGCCAAGTCAACCAAATAAAATATTCAAAGGAGAACACCACAAATTTATGCTTCAATGTGATAAAAACAACAACTCATGATTCTTTCAATGGCACATTAAACACTCTCAGATATTTGAGACAAGTCATGCTACAATAACAACTACTAAGCATAGAATTAAAATAACATCTAGCATGACATGAAAAATTCTAGCCACAGTCTATACAAGCTTCTATTTGCACCGCTATAAGCACGAAAATTGTACTACCGCTTTCCAACACCAATAATTTTATATAAACAAAAACTCTCCAAGAGATATAGCAATGAAACAAGAGATTACTAACATAACTCCATTAGAACTAATAGCTCTGAATAAGAGATGCGTGAAAAACAGGAGCTAAAAGGGATTGCAACAGCTAGAAGAAAAACTAAGAATACGAGCATAACGAGTATTCATATGAAAAAGCGTAGCGTGTCCCTCTCCCACACAAGAATGCTAGGTTCCAACAATATTTATTGCAGCAAGGAAAACGAAAGAAAACAAAAATAAAAACAAACATACGCTCCAAGTAAAATTCATATGATGTGACCGAATAAAAATATAGTTTCACTAGAAGTGACCTGCTAAATTGTTGATGAAGAAGGGGATTCCTTGGGCATCCCCAAGCTTAGATGCCTGAGTCTTCTTAGAATTTTTTGGGATGAACCGTGGGGGCATCCCCAAGCATTGGCCTTTCACTCTTCTTGATCACATTATATCACCCTCTTCTCTTGACCCTTGAAAACTTCCTTCACACCACACTCAATGTAATTCGCATTAGAGGGTTAGTGCACAATAAAAAATTCACACGTTCTGCATCTACACAAGTGTTACTAATGCTTTTAAACATTAGCTACAGCCACTGATATTTCACGAAGAAAACAAATCCACTCGACATATTAAAAGAGAGAATGCAAGTAAAAAAGCAGAATCTGTCAAAACCAGAAAAGTCCGTAAAGATGAATATTTTGGGGCCTTAAGTTGCTTAAATAAAAAAACGTAAAGAACGGAAAAGTTTTGGAATTAGCTGAGGAATAAGTACAAATATTTACAGGTCATTCTGATCTTTCTGTGAATTATACGATTTTATACGATGGACATCAGAAATATGTTTCCCGCGGGGAAATCCAAAACTAACACCAACTTTCGCTAGAAACTTTACTTGGCACAACTAATACACTAAAATGAAGATACAAAGCAGTTTCTACAGAAGTATACAACGCCTTGACTAAAAAAAACAGAGAAAAACAAAGCAAAAATAAAACCATGGGTTATCTCCCAAGAAGTGCTTTTCTTTAACGCCTTTCAGCTAGGCATAAGAAGAGAAAATCAAGTGTTTTCAAGTGAAGAAACATCCAGATCAAAAATTTCCTCTAAGACACAACATGTAGCAATTGGTAATTTAGATCCCCTGAAGATGATGCAATATTTAAGTTACTTGTAGTCTCACTAAAAGTCTTATCAGTTTTAGGCATATTGTGGGGTTTTGGTTTAGACACTTTGGGGACATATATGAATTTTTGCTGTTTTCCCATACAAGATATCTCCCTTGTAAACTTAAGATAAGAAAAGGTTAAACTTAAGTTTTCCATAGATTGCTCTAGTTTACCAATCCTGATGTTTTGATTATCATAGGTATTGCTAGTCTCTAAAACAGTAATTCTCTTATTGATACTTACTATTGATTCATTAACTTTGCCAGCATTAACAAGGAAATTTGGCAATTTTTTCTCCATAGAGTTCAGCTTCTTTGTAAAATCATCTAAAGTGTTCTCAGTTTTAACAACTTTAGTATGTGGTGTTCCAACTAACCTTTCAATTAAATTACAGGCTTCCAAAGCAGGAGTTCCCAGAAAATTACCACCTGTAAGAGTGTCTAGAACATACCTATACCATATAGTAATACTAACATAAAAATTCCTAATAAGGATTAAAGTGGAATATTTTTTAGTACATCTTTGATGGGAATCACTTATTCTATACCAAGCATCTTTCAAACTTTCTCCTCCTTGTTGCTTAAAACAACGAACCTCAACTTCAGGAATACTCATTTTAGCAAGATTAAAAACATGATAAAAATAACAACTAGAATAAGAACTATTTTTTGTGTGTGTTTTCAATATAGAGAAGAAAACAAGACAAAATAAACTAAACTAAGCAAAACTAAAACAAAGTAAAGAGATTGGAAGTGTGAGACTCCCCTTGCAGAAATCCTCTTTCTCCCCGACAACAGCGCCAAAAAACTATGAAGAGTGCAGCGGCAAGTTTTCCCTCAGAAAGAAACCAAGGTTGAATCGACCAATGGGATAAAGAAATCACTTCCGAAGGTTGATGCAGCTAATGTTGGCGGGGCGCACTACCGGATCAGAAGCAACGTGGAATCTACACAACACAGTCAAATCACTTTGCCCCAAAACAGATAGATAGCATGTTGGGTAAACAAATTACAGCTGGCCAATTGAAAGATATAAAGGATGCACCGTAGTGCATATGCATGACATGATGATTACTATGTGATTCATGCGAGCATTATAACAAGATACATAGACCGTCATCCAACTGCATCTATGACCAATAATCCACCCTCAGAATGTCATCCGAGGAAACCTTGGGTATTAAGTTGGAAGCAACAGATAATCGCATTAAACAAAGTGTGTAATGTAAACAATGTAAACATCGTTGTTTTGTACCTAATGGCAACATCACATCCCCCATCCGTCACGTTTCTCTCACTCGAGCACGGATGCAAAGGAGGCATGAACCCACTATCGAGCATAAATACTCCCTCTTAGAGTTACTAGCATCTAATTGACCAGAGCATCTACTAACAACGGAGAGCATGCAAGATCATAAATAACATACACATGAATAAAACATGATAGATTCATAAACATTGGACATAGCATTCAATATTCATAGGATCCTAGTAAACACAACATGTAGCATTACAATAAGATGATCTTGATCATGCAGGGTAGCTCACAAGATCTAAACATGAGGCATAAAGAGGAGAGAACAACCATCTAGCTACTGCTATGGACCCGTAGTCCAGGGCTGAATTACTCACGCATCATTACGGATGCGGGCATGGTGGTATATATAACCCTCCGGTGATGAATTCCCCTCCCGACAGGATGCCGGGAGAGCTCAAGAATCCTCCTAAACTAGGATTGACGATGACAGCGGCTGCGAATGTTTTTGGTGGAAAAGGCCTCTGTATTTAGGGTTAACCCTTCGAAGGGAATATATAGGCGCGAGGGCAACATCGGTGGGCGGCCAGGGGGGCCACACCACCCCTGGGCGCGGCCAAGGGGGCGCCGCCCTATGGTGTGGGGCCCATGTGGCCCCCCTCCGAATTCCATGTGCGCGACATATTTCTAAGATTTCTGGGCTTCGAATCGTCCAATTCCGAGAATATTTCCAGAACAACTTTTATGAAACTAAAGACAACATAAAATAGGAATTGGCTCTGTGGCATCTTGTCAATAGGTTAGTCCCATAAAATCGATAAAAATGACATAAAGTGTATAAGAAACATGTAGCATATGGCATGAAAACAATATGGAACATCAGAAATTATGGATACATTTATGACGTATCAACCGTATTTTTAAATATAGTGAGAAAATGGTATAGATGTGGTAAAGTATACAATGACGGAAATGATATGTGGTTAACTAGATTACGTTAAAAATAATACCTCGTTAAATGGTTTTAAATATATAGAGATACTGATATGTTAGAGGGGACTCCTTGGCATCTTATTTCATGTCTAAGCCTAGTGGTACAAGAAGAAGATTTAAGATAACTTCTCTACATCAAGATGATGATGTGGTCGAAGGAGATGATAATATTTTGAAGCATGCTAATAATTTCTATATGTGGTTATTTGATTAAATAGAGAATAATACTCACGTTCTTTTATAAATTCCTGTAGATATGGCCATGGATGATTTTAGACTGATTTAGCTTAGAAAAGGAGTTATCTTCAGAAAAATAAAGATAGTTGTATTTCAAATGAAACGTAACAAGGCATCTAATCTAGATGTTTCCTAATTTAATTTCACCCACAAATTTTTATACCTTTTTTATGACTTGTCATTTATTTTCTACGAGTTTTTCCATGGTAGATTGGATATCACAGGACTTAACTATGTTAATTAACTTTGATGCCTAAATGTGTCAGGACTAATAGAATACATTCCAAATGCCTTTTTACTTATTGAATGCCCCCTCTTTTTTACTTAAGACATTACTAATAGAGACATTTTTAGTTGTTGAGAAAATATATATTGCATGAGCTTAGGGAAGGATAGATAGATGATGTGTTGTTTAAATTCAATTTGAGAAGGCTTATGACAAAATAAACTATTTTTGTTTTAATAATGAAAGGATGTGCTTCTAAATATATATACATTTGTTTTACAAAACTATTAATGGCGGTGAACTTGCATTTTCACAAATCGATAAGATAGACGATTTTACATTTTCTACTAAGAAATGTTTGAGACTGGGGGCACGTATCATCTATCCTCGTCAATGTTGTTGCATATATGCCACTATTGATTACGAGTGTTGGAGCTTGGACTGAACGGATTTGGGGGGGCTTCAAATGGGCCTAATTTTTACCCAAAAGTTTATTAGGCTAGAAACTATACACAGCTCCACCACTTGTAGTCTTAATGATTTGCACATGAGTGGTTCAACTGGATCATGCAGTTTGTTCAGGGGGGAAGCATGGACATCCGGGTAAATGATGACATTGGTCATTATTTCCAAACTAGGAAAGGGTTGCTTCATGGTGGCCCATTATCTTCAATTCTCTTTAATGTAGTTTCTGATATGTTAGCAATTCTTATCGATCGAACTAAGGAGGATGAGAAGATTGATGGTCTTATTCATAATTTAGTTGAGGGAGGACGATCAATTCTTCAGTATGCTGATGACACTATATTGTTCATGCATCATAATCTTGAGAAAGCGATCAATATTAAATTAATTTTGTGTATCTTTGAGCATTTATCGGGTTTCAAAATTAATTTTCATAGGAGTGAGATATTATTCTTTCGTAAGGCAAAAGAGATGGAGGATCAGTACAAACAAATATTCGATTGCGAGTCTGGTTCTCTGCCTTTTAAATACCTTGGGGGTACTAATCCGCTTAAGAAAGCTTCGGAATGCCGAATGGTATCCGGTCGAGAGCCGTTTTGAAGGGAAGCTCGGGTTAACAAGTCTTGTTTTAAAAAATTCGGTGTTAACAAGTTTTCCAATGTTTATGTTGTCCTTTCTTGAAATACCTAAAGGGGTAAGAAAAGACTGGACTTCTATAGCTCTCGTTTTTTCTAGCAGAGTGATACGTGCATTTTATATCATCATTTATACCCTCCATATAGGCATTATTGGGATGTTTAATCAATGTTATGTCATTGTTTTGCATGTTTTAGATGATTTTATGGGACTTTCCTACAAAGTCCCTATTTTTGGTATTTAATTTCTGGGTGTCACAAAACACCTGTTTTCATGTTTTTGATGTTTCAGGAGCTACAGGTATCCAAATTGCGAAAGGAAAGAAACCCTGTCAGTTTTTCTTTGGGAGAAACGCCGTGGGCACAAGACACAAAGGAGGAGGGCCAGGAGGCCCAAAAGGGGGTAGCCCACGCGGCCAGATTCCCTGGCCGCGTGTGGGGCCCCCAAATGGGCCCACAACACCTCCTCCCAGAGGTCTGTTTGACTGACGACTCCGTCTTCCCTGAAAACCAACACCCTAATTTTCCCAAGACGAGACGGAGCCGCCAGGGCGGCGAAACTCTCGAAACTCTCCGTGGGGGAGACAGATCCTGCAGCTCCGGAGCTCCGGAGAAGGGGGAAATGATCCCCATCTCCTCCTTGGCGTGGGAGGAGGCATCTCCATCACCATCCTCACCAGCACCTGAATCTCCACCATCACCATCACCGTGATCCACTCTGTTCCCCTCATAGTTTGATCATTGCTACACCCTAGATACGTGTTATTGTACTCCGTTGCATGTTTGGGATTGAGTACTTGTCATTATTTGGTGGTGGATCCATTGTTTCAGATTGTGTTGTACCACATATGTCACCATACATGATCATGTTTGCACGTTGTGAGTAGTTCCCGCATGTTCCTGAGGGCATAGGATGAATTGGCAATGATTTGTTACATAAGATGAGTTGTTATTTGGTCTAGTATTTATCTTTTATGTGATTCTATGATGGTGTTGTACGAACGTCGACTGTACAACACTTCACCTATATGGGCTCATAGGAGAACACCGTAGTGTAGTGACGTGATGATGTCTTTAGGTGACAGGAACTTGAGACAGAGTCGTTGAATTGCATTATGAGGGTACTTGTATCGGGGACATTAGAGCATAAGGCTATGGTGGGACATCATGTCTTAATAATGCTCGTGCTGTCATTTAATTGGCCACGTGTCGCACCCGGACTTCTAGGAGATACTCACAGTCCGTTAAACAGTAGATAAATGGCTTACAGGGCATACCGGCACCCGCATCTCAATATGAGCAGGCCAACACGTAAACGTGTGACAACCATTATCTTACTATTCATCGTCTGCGCAAACCATCCCATAGAAATCCAGATACTTCCATTGACGTACTTCAAAACATACACACATTGTACGTCAACGGCATTGGAACAAGTGATATCACAACAGATCTCTACGGCACAAAAGATTGAAATAAGTTGCAAATAGCTCTCACTAGAGCAGATATAGCAAATACAATCATCCAGAGGACACATGTCCCAACATATCATCATTACATCGCAGCGGAAACATCCAAAGTGTCTGAGTACAGACAAGATCCAAATAGGCTTAAGAAGCCGGAAACGAAAAGACGGAGCCCATCCACGAAGTCTCGGATCCTGCCCGGGTCCGCTATCTACTCGTCAGCAGTCTCGTCATACTCCACGTAGTAGCCACCATGGGGATCCTCGGAAACGTAGTCTGCGGAAACCACAGCCCCAAAGGGGTCAGTACATAAACGTACTGGCAAGCAAGACTCACAGTTCGCCAAAGTGTAACCCGTCAACACCAAGCACAGATGCTTTGGGTTCAACGGAAGAAAGGGGATATAAAAGGTGCGGCAACTGGCTGCTGTAACCAACTACAGAGCATACTACAACTTCCGGCTAACAGAAAGGAGATAAGATAGCGTATCATAACCAACTATAGCTAACTCCAAACAAACCCATCCTAGATCTCGCCCCTTATCCAAAGAAGAAATCCGAGGATAACTCACACAGTTGGATTAGTGAGGGTTCAGATTGTGTGTCATTAAGCCTATTACTAGTCAGATTGTTAATCATTAGGTTTAAGTTGTCCTGAGTACTTGTTAGCCAGTACTTTCACCAAGTAGTCCATAACCGCGGAAAACACGGCTTCTCGAGAAGATTTATCCCTGCAGGGGTGCACCAATTTGGCCGTACACGTAAGAATAACCCGCCAGATGGAATGCCTTCCACCAAGCGGGGCACTCAACACAACTCAACTCTTCTCCGCATCAAGCCCAAAGAACCCCGTGCAGTGAGCGCACGGCTAATCGAGCCCCACGAAGAAAAGGGGACCCTCATAGCACTCTAAGAACGTGTCTCCCTAAATGCCGACTACAAAAGTTTCCACCCTGGCCTGGGCTCGCAAAAACATTCATGCGGCAAATGGAACACCCGAACTAAATGAGGCGATTTGGACGAGATGCGAATCGAATCAAATTGAGGGGGGGCGCCCATACACGCTTCCCACATGCGGTTAGTGCGCTCATCATGGATCAGCGGACAAGACCCTTTTCCTAATTAGGGTCGACACTAGCAGGCCTCAAAACCACGCAGGGCCTCCTGCCGGTGCCTTATCATCAAGTTATTATTTATCCATAACATTAGCATGATTCATTGTTTAACCTCGAGCCCCAGAACATAATGAAATAGGAACAGAAAGTAACGGGTAACAGACTCGAGCCAAACAACCCTAAGCATGCTAGTAAGACACGGGCAACAAGCAAAAGGTTATAGGTATGGAGGTGAGGCAATATCAGTGTTAAAGGATACATGTGATAGGTTCGTAACAGAAGCAACTATTCATAGGGCTAGCAGAATAGACAACGGAAAGTACCGGTAACCAATGTTGAGAGGAACACAGTGGTTCATGTGAGTGAATACTTGCCTGCAAACTCAGCAGCCTGGTACTGAGCTAGATCCTTAGAAGGGGTGTCGTAAGTATCGTCGGTCTCAACGTCGTCGTTTATCCGAGAAGAAGCAAACAAACAACGCAGAGAGATAAACAATCAATATCATGGCATAGTGCACAAACATGGGATGATGCATGACCATTTAATTGATGCATAGAAATAAACTAGTTGACAAGATAACATAACATGATTAAATGGACCCACATGCAATTGGATTGCATATGGAAAGCCCATGAATTAAGGTTGAAATAATTGTTTTACAAGTTACCAACAGGTGAAAGTGGTTTAGTATGATGCATGGATGAGAAAACAGCAAAATAACAACAATAGAACAAGTAGAAATAAGGTTTACCAAGTTGGGAAATTTGTTTATTAAGTTTTGGAATTTTGGTTCCTTAAAGGTGTCACACAAGCATTTGTTGTTTTCACCACTTTTATTTGTTCAAAATAGATAACAAACTTCATATTTGAAAAGAACACACAATTTTGGGTGGATTACATGTTTCACTTGTTGAAAAAGGATTTAGGATGAATTAGTTATGAATTAAACAAGTTTAAACAAGATTTAAATGAATTTAATTCAAGTTTGAATTTAATTGGATTTTTATTTGTTCAAAGCATTAAACCAAATTCATATTTCAAGAGGTTATACTTTTATGGTTTGAAAACATATTTGATAAGTTCAGAAATAATTTAATTTGAGCAAGTTATGAATTTAACAATATTAAATGATTTAAACAAGGTTTAAATTGTTTAGCCAATTTTAAATATTCAAAACATGAAACAAAATTTATATTTGGAAAGAGGGTTTAATTTAGCATGGAAAACATATTTCATTTGTTGAAATTGGATTTAAAATGAGCAAGTTATTATTTTGGCAATTTTAAATGCATTAAATAAGAAACAGTTGTTTTCAGCAATTTAAATTATTCAAAACAGCAAACAAAATTGATATTTGGAAAGTACATGAAAAATTGAATGTAAAACATGTTTAGTTTGTTGAATTTGGAATTATTATGCCCAAGTTATGATTTTTGCAAAATTAAGTGAATTAAACAAGTTTTCAAATATTGCACCAATTTAAGATATTCAAAACAGTAAACAAATTGCATTGAAAAGGTTGAAAACATGTAGCAAATGTTTCACTGAACAGTTTGAGCTATTAAACATAATTTTTGGGTTATTATTGAATTTATTATGCAATTTTCCATAATCATTCTTATTCTGCCATTTTTAGTAAACAGAGGGAAACATGCTCAAAATTAATTCAATTGTGACCAAATAAAATACCAATGTGTAGAGTTTGTTAAGACAAATTTTTAGAGCCCAAGTTTGCTTAAATTGGATGGACCAAACTCAAGTTATGAAATTCCAAAGTTTCCAATTTTTATTGCATTTTCAGTAATTAATTATTTAGTGCAAAAATTATTACAGAAACATGTTGCAATTTTGTTACTAATGGAAAGGGCACAAAATTTTGAAATTACAGGAATTTGAATCATTCAAATTGGAGCAATATTCAATTTTATATTGATTTTAGAATTAATGCCTCAGATCTGAGTTTCTGAAATTCGGGCAGAAAAAGGAAAAACAGAAAATAAAAGGGGTGGCTTTGGGGGATCGAACCCAGCACCTGGGCGTGCGCACAAGGGTTGCTACCACTGGGGTGTGTTCTGTGTGGTGACAGTAAGGGGTTGCGGGGTGGATATAGTTCAGTTTCGAGCGTTAACTGAACTTTGGCAGTTCAGTCTGCGCCTCGACAGAGAAAGGCATCTATCCCGGCGGCTGCTGTTCGCCGGAGGGGGGGCATGGATGTGTGCAGGTGGGGCGTGGGCTGCGTGCGGTGTGCTGACCGAGAGGGAGGAGGGAAAGGAGGAAGGGGATCGAGGGGCGAGGGAGCTCACCTCGAGCGGGAGGGAGCAGAGCTCGGGGCGGCGCAGGGAGGTTGGCCGGCGGCTTGTTGAGGACGGCGGCGGCGCCTCGGGCCGTCCCCGTCCGCGTGGTGAGGCCGGTGAGGAAGAGGTAGGCCAGGGGATTCCATTCCCGGCCTCGCCCTGGCCGGGGGGTGGCGCCATCGGCGGCGATCGCCGGGGAAAGAGAGGGATTTTCGGTGGGTTCAGGTACAGAGATACAGAGAGAAAAGAGCAGAGGGAGAGGAGGAAGAAAGAAGAGAATGGAGGCGGGGGAGAGAAGAGGAGGGGGAAGAAGGGCACTAGGGCAGAGGGAGAGGGAACCCTAGGGTTAAGAGGAGGAGGGGGAGGAGCTCGGGACCGTTCGCTGTTCTTCTCTGTCACGTGGGCATCGTGGATGCTCCTCCGTACAGAGGAAGAAGAAAGGTGGAAGGGGTATGGGCCTGAGGGGGAATTTGGGCTGGGCCTGCCCCTATCTCTCTCTCTTGTTTTATTCTTTTTGTTCCATTTTTTTTTTGCTGAATAGAAATAGGAAGAGAAAGAGGGTTTTTGGGTGAGAAATTTTAGGGGATAATTTTTGTAGATTGTTTATTTATTGCAGCAGCACAAAGTGCACTTTTGTTTGTTCAAAAAGATTTGAATTTAGGTGCTGTTTGAAATTTGTTTAAAATTTGAATGAGATTGATATTAATTGAAAATAATTGACATGATGCCATTAATTTAAAATTCAAGTTTCTTGGAAGCAAGTGGATGAATTACTTTGTAATGTTCATAATTCCAAATTGGGTTGCTGTTTGGAAACTTATTTGAATTTGAAAGCAATTTGAATTGATTGAATTATTAAAAGCCAATTTTAAATAGTTTGAACCTTATGGTTTAAGGAAGCAAATGGTTGTTTTATTTGAACTTTTATTTGGAAGAATTGTAACATAACAAGTATGAACAATTATTTGGATGTTGGTTTGGAATTTCAAATGTTTTTGGTATTAGATGAATTTTTGTTAGAAACAAATCAACAGTTTTGGAATCACAACTTTAATGGAAACAAATGATTGTTTTGATTTGAAATATCATTTTGGAAATTTTAACATCACAAGTATGAAACAAAAGGTTTAAAATTTGGTTTGAAATTCAAATAGAAAACAAAGGAAAACAAAGGAAAACAGTTGGAAAACAAAGCAAAACAGAGGAAAACAAATGGAAAACAAGCAAAACAAATGCAATGAGCATGATGTCATGATGCAAAACATAAAATAACAGAGAGCAAACATTCTAATTGCTATTTTTCATACTTGGGATGTTATAAAACGCCCCCCTTGAAGGAATCGCGCCCCGAGATTCCTACTGAGAAGAGAAAAGGTCCGGATACTTCTTGGGAAGATCCTCTTGAGCTGTGACACGTGAAACACATCGTGCACCTTGGATAGTTTTTCTGGAATTTCAAGATGATAGGCATTCCTGGCAACTCTTCTGGAAAGATGTCAGGGAATTCGCAAACCACCGGAACATTTTTGAGTAAAGGTAGAGGTTTTGTATCGAGGGTGTATAGCTGAATAGAATTTGATTCATTTGGAGAATAGATTATCTGGCCAGAAGGGTGTAACATAGTTATTGATTAGACGCCGGTAAAGAACTGAAGTGGAAAGCAACAACAAGGTTTCAACGGACGAAAAGGATGTTGAGAAGAACAGGATAACGAAGCAACATCGGGAAACATGAGATCAAAACACTCCTGAGGTACTACGGAAAAACCCATCCGGGTTCTAAAGGATCAATATCTACTGCTTAAGGAATAGAGGATTTGCTTCCGGGGCTTACACGCCTCCGTTCTCAATCATGAGTAGGCAACATGATAAATTATGTCACAACCACCTCCATTCCTATGGGCTAGTAGATATAACTATCCTAGAGAAACCAGGATACGTGAAATCCTAACTTGAAAGTTTAGATGAGAAGGGAAAACAACGTTGCACTTCCTTACCAGAAAAGGGAGGGTGGGTGGGGAAAGAAGAAAAAGAACAGAATTCCTACTCTCACGTTTCATTTTTCCTATATAGCTACAAAATAGTTTCTAGACTCAACTGCGACCAGTAAAAGGGATCCTACAGGCAGACAGGCTCTGATACCATTTGTCGCACCCGGACTTCTAGGGGATACTCACAGTCCGTTAAACAGTAGATAAATGGCTTACGGGGCATACCGGCACCCGCATCTCAATATGAGCAGGCCAACACGTAAACGTGTGACAACCATTATCTTACTATTCATCGTCTGCGCAAACCATCCCATAGAAATCCAGATACTTCCATTGACGTACTTCTAAACATACACACATTGTACGTCAACGACATTGGAACAAGTGATATCACCACAGATCTCTACGACACAAAAGATTGAAATAAGTTGCAAATAGCTCTCACTAGAGCAGATATAGCAAATACAATCATCCAGAGGACACATGTCCCAACATATCATCATTACATCGCAGCGGAAACATCCAAAGTGTCTGAGTACAGACAAGATCCAAATAGGCTTAAGAAGCCGGAAACGAAAAGACGGAGCCCATCCATGAAGTCTCGGATCCTGCCCGGGTCCGCTATCTACTCGTCAGCAGTCTCGTCATACTCCACGTAGTAGCCACCATGGGGATCCTCGGAAACGTAGTCTGCGGAAACCACAGCCCCAAAGGGGTCAGTACATAAACGTACTGGCAAGCAAGACTCACAGTTCACCAAAGTGTAACCCGTCAACACCAAGCACAGATGCTTTGGGTTCAACGGAAGAAAGGGGATATAAAAGGTGCGGCAACTGGCTGCTGTAACCAACTACAGAGCATACTACAACTTCCGGCTAACAGAAAGGAGATAAGATAGCGTATCGTAACCAACTATAGCTAACTCCAAACAAACCCATCCTGGATCTCGCCCCTTATCCAAAGAAGCAATCCGAGGATAACTCACACAGTTGGATTAGTGAGGGTTCAGATTGTGTGTCATTAAGCCTATTACTAGTCAGATTGTTAATCATTAGGTTTAAGTTGTCCTGAGTACTTGTTAGCCAGTACTTTCACCAAGTAGTCCATAACCGCGGAAAACACGGCTTCTCGAGAAGATTTATCCCTGCAGGGGTGCACCAATTTGGCCGTACACGTAAGAATAACCCGCCAGATGGAATGCCTTCCACCAAGCGGGGCACTCAACACAACTCAACTCTTCTCCGCATCAAGCCCAAAGAACCCCGTGCAGTGAGCGCACGGCTAATCGAGCCCCACGAAGAAAAGGGGACCCTCATAGCACTCTAAGAACGTGTCTCCCTAAATGCCGACTACAAAAGTTTCCACCCTGGCCTGGGCTCGCAAAAACATGCATGCGGCAAATGGAACACCCGAACTAAATGAGGCGATTTGGACGAGATGCGAATCGAATCAAATTGAGGGGGGCGCCCATACACGCTTCCCACATGTGGTTAGTGCGCTCATCATGGATCAACAGACAAGACCCTTTTCCTAATTAGGGTCGACACTAGTAGGCCTCAAAACCACGCAGGGCCTCCTGCCGGTGCCTTATCATCAAGTTATTATTTATCCATAACATTAGCATGATTCATTGTTTAACCTCGAGCCCCAGAACATAATGAAATAGTAACAGAAAGTAACGGGTAACAGACTCGAACCAAACAACCCTAAGCATGCTAGTAAGACACGGGCAACAAGCAAAAGGTTATAGGTATGGAGGTGAGGCAATATCAGGGTTAAAGGATACATGTGATAGGTTCGTAACAGAAGCAACTATTCATAGGGCTAGCAGAATAGACAACGGAAAGTACCGGTAACCAATGTTGAGAGGAACACAGTGGTTCATGTGAGTGAATACTTGCCTGCAAACTCAGCAGCCTGGTACTGAGCTAGATCCTTAGAAGGGGTGTCGTAAGTATCGTCGGTCTCAACGTCGTCGTTTATCCGAGAAGAAGCAAACAAACAACGCAGAGAGATAAACAATCAATATCATGGCATAGTGCACAAACATGGGATGATGCATGACCATTTAATTGATGCATAGAAATAAACTAGTT
Organism: Alopecurus myosuroides; assembly: GCA_028641055.1. NCBI lineage: Eukaryota > Viridiplantae > Streptophyta > Magnoliopsida > Poales > Poaceae > Alopecurus > Alopecurus myosuroides. The sequence goes on from CM054061.1 coordinate 118,130,183, forward strand.
GACAAGATAACATAACATGATTAAATGGACCCACATGCAATTGGATTGCATATGGAAAGCCCATGAATTAAGGTTGAAATAATTGTTTTACAAGTTACCAACAGGTGAAAGTGGTTTAGTATGATGCATGGATGAGAAAACAGAAAAATAACAACAATAGAACAAGTAGAAATAAGGTTTACCAAGTTGGGAAATTTGTTTATTAAGTTTTGGAATTTTGGTTCCTTAAAGGTGTCACACAAGCATTTGTTGTTTTCACCACTTTTATTTGTTCAAAATAGATAACAAACTTCATATTTGAAAAGAACACACAATTTTGGGTGGATTACATGTTTCACTTGTTGAAAAAGGATTTAGGATGAATTAGTTATGAATTAAACAAGTTTAAACAAGATTTAAATGAATTTAATTCAAGTTTGAATTTAATTGGATTTTTATTTGTTCAAAGCATTAAACCAAATTCATATTTCAAGAGGTTATACTTTTATGGTTTGAAAACATATTTGATAAGTTCAGAAATAATTTAATTTGAGCAAGTTATGAATTTAACAATATTAAATGATTTAAACAAGGTTTAAATTGTTTAACCAATTTTAATTATTCAAAACATGAAACAAAATTTATATTTGGAAAGAGGGTTTAATTTAGCATGGAAAACATATTTCATTTGTTGAAATTGGATTTAAAATGAGCAAGTTATTATTTTGGCAATTTTAAATGCATTAAATAAGAAACAGTTGTTTTCAGCAATTTAAATTATTCAAAACAGCAAACAAAATTGATATTTGGAAAGTACATGAAAAATTGAATGGAAAACATGTTTAGTTTGTTGAATTTGGAATTTTTATGCCCAAGTTATGATTTTTGCAAAATTAAGTGAATTAAACAAGTTTTCAAATATTGCACCAATTTAAGATATTCAAAACAGTAAACAAATTGCATTGAAAAGGTTGAAAACATGTAGCAAATATTTCACTGAACAGTTTGAGCTATTAAACATAATTTTTGGGTTATTATTGAATTTATTATGCAATTTTCCATAATCATTCTTATTCTGCCATTTTTAGTAAACAGAGGGAAACATGCTCAAAATTATTTCAATTGTGACCAAATAAAATACCAATGTGTAGAGTTTGTTAAGACAAATTTTTAGAGCCCAAGTTTGCTTAAATTGGATGGACCAAACTCAAGTTATGAAATTCCAAAGTTTCCAAATTTTATTGCATTTTCAGTAATTAATTATTTAGTGCAAAAAGTATTACAGAAACATGTTGCAATTTTGTTACTAATGGAAAGGGCACAAAATTTTGAATCCACAGGAATTTGAATCATTCAAATTGGAGCAATATTCAATTTTATATTGATTTTAGAATTAATGCCTCAGATCTGAGTTTCTGAAATTCGGGCAGAAAAAGGAAAAACAGAAAATAAAAGGGTGGCTTTGGGGGATCGAACCCAGCACCTGGGCGTGCGCACAAGGGTTGCTACCACTGGGGTGTGTTCTGTGTGGTGACAGTAAGGGGCTGCGGGGTGGATATAGTTCAGTTTCGAGCGTTAACTGAACTTTGGCAGTTCAGTCTGCGCCTCGACAGAGAAAGGCATCGATCCCGGCGGCTGCTGTTCGCGGGAGGGGGGACATGGATGTGTGCAGGTGGGGCGTGGGCTGCATGCGGTGTGCTGACCGAGAGGGAGGAGGGAAAGGAGGAAGGGGATCGAGGGGCGAGGGAGCTCACCTCGAGCGGGAGGGAGCAGAGCTCGGGGCGGCGCAGGGAGGTTGGCCGGCGGCTTGTTGAGGACGGCGGCGGTGCCTCGGGCCGTCCCCGTCCGCGTGGTGAGGCCGGTGAGGAAGAGGGCGGCCAGGGGATTCCATTCCCGGCCTCGCCCTGGCCGGGGGGTGGCGCCATCGGCGGCGATCGCCGGGGAAAGAGAGGGATTTTTGGTGGGTTCAGGTATAGAGATACAGAGAGAAAAGAGCAGAGGGAGAGGAGGAAGAAAGAAGAGAATGGATGCGGGGGAGAGAAGAGGAGGGGGAAGAAGGGCACTAGGGCAGAGGGAGAGGGAACCCTAGGGTTAAGAGGAGGAGGGGGAGGAGCTCGGGACCGTTCGCTGTTCTTCTCTGTCACGTGGACATCGTGGATGCTCCTCCGTACAGAGGAAGAAGAAAGGTGGAAGGGGTATGGGCCTGAGGGGGAATTTGGGCTGGGCCTGCCCCTATCTCTCTCTCTTGTTTTATTCTTTTTGTTCCATTTTTTTTGCTGAATAGAAATAGGAAGAGAAAGAGGGTTTTTGGGTGAGAAATTTTAGGGGATAATTTTTGTAGATTGTTTATTTATTGCAGCAGCACAAAGTGCACTTTTGTTTGTTCAAAAAGATTTGAATTTAGGTGCTGTTTGAAATTTGTTTAAAATTTGAATGAGATTGATATTAATTGAAAATAATTGACATGATGCCATTAATTTAAAATTCAAGTTTCTTGTAAGCAAATGGTTGTTTTATTTGAACTTTTATTTGGAAGAATTGTAACATAACAAGTATGAACAATTATTTGGATGTTGGTTTGGAATTTCAAATGTTTTTGGTATTAGATGAATTTTTGTTAGAAACAAATCAACAGTTTTGGAATCACAAGTTTAATGGAAACAAATGATTGTTTTGATTTGAAATATCATTTTGGTAATTGTAACATCACAAGTATGAAACAAAAGGTTTAAAATTTGGTTTGAAATTCAAATAGAAAACAAAGGAAAACAGTTGGAAAACAAAGCAAAACAGAGGAAAACAAATGGAAAACAAGCAAAACAAATGCAATGAGCATGATGTCATGATGCAAAACATAAAATAACAGAGAGCAAACATTCTAATGGCTATTTTTCATACTTGGGATGTTACACCACGTGATCCATCATAAGGGGTGATAGTTTATTTATTTAGCTATTCCTATTTGTGGCTCCGTCCGAAGAAGATTAAAACTAGACAAGATATACAAACATGTTATGCAATGAATCACTATGCCAGCTAAATCCGTGCAGCCCTCAGGAACGTTTTCCACATATAAGACACAAACACACACTTGAGCTTGTCCTCTTGCGCATTATAGGATTGGGCTTTATCTCTCATTGAGACCTACTAATTGCTGCAATTTACTTTCCGCATTTTACTTTACTTGCACTACACAATTAAAACACAAAAACACCTGTTGCTTTTATTATTCCTTTGCTATTCTACTTACCAGTTCCTTCTGCTCCTCGTGGGTTCGACAACCTTTCTAATTCGAAAAGTACTACAATTGATCTCCTGCACTTGGGAGCCATCAAGACACTTTTCTGGCTCCGTTGCCGGGGAGCGTAGCGCTATTGGTAAGAAGTTTGGTAAGGAAACTTGAAAGCTAAATTTTACTTGCTGTTGCATCCTGTTATTATTATGGCTTTTATGAGAGATGCTTCGCTGAAACTTGCTTTATATGAGAGTGCTTATGCTATTAAACCTAAAGTTGTTGAAAAAGCACCTCATGATGATGGTTATATTATTCCCCTTGAATTTGTTAAAGCTGTTAGGAATGAGTATTTTGCAGGGGATGGAACAAAGGCTGCAAGTGATCACATACGGGCTATTGAGGACATATGTGGGCTAATTAGGCTCAAGGCTATTTCTGAGGAGGAGGTAAAATGCAAGTTATTGTGCCAGTCCTTAACTGGTGATGCTCGAAAATGGTATATGTCCCTGGATGAAGAAATTACTCATAATTGGGATACTTTTATGAAGGTTTTCTTTCTTAAATATTTTACTCCTAAAGAGGCTTATGAGAACCGTTGCTTTATATTTAATTTTTGGCCACACCTTGGAGAGAGTATTACTCAAGCTTGGGGGAGGCTTAAGGACCTCATTCGTAAGAATCCTTGTCATGATCTCACAAATAAACTTATATTGATAAACTTTTATGTGAGACTACCTGATAGGCTAAAGCAATATTTGGATGGTTCATCTGGTGGAAGCTTTACAAATAATACTGCAGAAGAAGCTTGGAATTTATTGGAAATTATTTCGAAGAACTCTGAATATTGGAACCTAGACAAAGTTAATGAAGCTTATTTTGATTATGGATATTCATGTGTAGAAAGTTTCTCTAGTTCTATTTTGTTCAAGAATATTATTAAAGATTTTGGTCTTGATCCATATGTTGCAATTGAAATAGCTAAGAAATTTGCTGAGCACATTCGAATTCCTAAAAGTGGCTTTGATTATTATGTTGAACCTGTTAAATCTTCTATTGTTGTCCCTAAATTTATTAAAGAAACACCAGTGTCATCTGTAGTAATAGAAGAATATATTGAACCACCTCCCTATCCTGAAAAAGTTAAAGAGAATTTGCTTATTGCTGCTGCTGACAAAAGTAGAAAGAGATGTTCTCAACCTAAAGAACAGGTGGAAGTCAAGAACCAAGTCTCTATTATTAAGCAATTAAATGAAGAAGATCCTGTTGATGTTTATTTATGTGAAGATGCTACCAAAGTTATTAAAGGGAATTCATCCAAAGTTGGTAAGCCAATTATATCATGCTCTATTGGGACTTCTTGTTATCATGGTTTATGTGATATTGGAGCAAGCATTAGTGTCATTCCATATTCTCTCTATCAAGAAATTAAGCCTGATATTGATCCTATCACCATGGAAGAAACAAGTATGACCATTCAGCTTGCTAATAAAGATTATATTAGTCCCTTTGGAATTGTTAGAGATGTTGAAGTATTGGTAGGGAAAATAAAATATCCTACTGATTTTATTGTGCTTGGTTGTCCACAAGATTCTTTCCGTCCTATTATATTTGGTAGACCTTTCTTACATACTGTTGGTGCTGAAATTGATTTGGCTAGAGAAAGGGTGTTTATTGAATGTGCTGGAGAGAAACTTGAATTTAATTTTTCTAAATTTGCTGATAAACCTGCTAATAAAGAACCAAAATCTAAAGATATAATTGAAACTCTTGCTCATATAGCTGTAGCTTCATCAGACGTGGTGGAACGTTATATGCTTAATCAGGAAGAGCCATTTAATGATGCAGAAAAAGAAGCTTTAGAACAAATATTATGGCACCAACCTCCACAATTACAATTGCATATCCCACCTGATAATCTAGGAGTACTCCCACCTCCTAAAGGAGATCCTAGTTTTGAATTAAAGCCTTTGCCTGAAAATCTGAAATATGCATACTTGGATAAGAAAAATATATATCCTGTTATTATTAGTGCTAACCTTTCAGCTGAGGAAGAAGAGAAATTACTTGATGTGCTTAAAGCTCACCGTAAGGCTATTGGTTATTCTCTTGATGATCTTAAGGGCATAAGTCCAGCTCTATGTATGCATAAAATTAATTTGGAAGAAGATGCTAAACCTGTTGTTGATTTCCAACGCCGTCTACATCCAAAAATGAAGGAAGTGGTAAGAAAGGAATTTAAAGTAGGTGATCAAGTCCTATTGTACAACTCTCGTTTTAAGTTTTCTGCAGGGAAATTAGCTTCAAAATGGCAGGGTCCATTGGTAGTACAGGAGGTATACCGTTCGGGGGCCATCCGTCTTCACGGTGATATGAAAGGTAAACCTCATGTGCTCAATGGACAACGCCTAAAACATTATATTGCAGGAAAGAGCTTCATAGGAACCATCGAGGAGATAAAGTTAATGACACCGGAGGAGGTAATTGTAAGGGACCCTGTAGTTTCAGAAACCCAAATTCAATAATTTACAATTATTGTGTTTGGAAGTTTCTCGGAATTGCGTGAAAACTTACGGAACTCATTTTTTATGGAAATTAACGTGTGGGACAAGAAAATTGAAAGGAATTGGACCTCGAGGGGAAAAAAGAGGACCCCACACGCGGCCAGATTCCTTGGCCGCGTGGAGGTACCCCTTTTCCACCTCGGAGTCCCGTTCCGTCTCGTTTTCGACTCCGACACTTCGTCTTACCCTAAAACCCGTCAATATATACCCCCTTTTGTCGATCTAATCCCGCACCGAGAGTTCTCGCGCGATCTTTGTTTCTGCTGTTTCTGTCTGCCAGGGTTTAGCCATGTCAAGCTCCGGATCCAACCTAGGGGGGGGGGAAGATCCACCCAAGGGAGGCATTGTGAACCATTACCTCAACTCCGTGATGACCCCGATGAAAACCCTGACCTTGAAGGATGGTGTGTTGCTCATGGAGGAGGTGAAGGCTCCCAAGACTGAAGGCACGCTGGAGGAGAGGCTGGAGGCTCTGGAACAAACAGTTTTCAGGTATAACTCTATTGTTGAACGTAGCCTTGATGCCCACCACTTCATGAATCTGGAGCTAGAGAAGAAGATAGAGGAGTACGAGGAGAGGATCAAGGACCTGGGGACTAGGTATGTGCGTGTCATATCAGAGATGGATAGGTACCAAGCTCTGATGTGGGACATGGAGAACCAGAACTGTGAGTATGAAGAACGTTTCAAGAAGATTGCAGAAGCTGCCACTCTCAGGTACAATGATCCACCCATGTCCTTCCATACTGGAAGGCCTTTTCCATGGAAGCAGGAAGAGTGGAAGGAAGATTACGACAAGAAGAAGAAAGAGTGGTGGGCTGAGTACGAGAAGAAGGGAGAATGAAGAAATTACCGCAACCATCTAAGCTTGGGGGAGTTTCACCTATCCCCCGTCTTTTATCAGCTTTATCATGTCTATCTAGTTTTGGTGTGTCTTGATTTCATTATCTAGTTATCGTTTTCGTTTAGGCTTGAGTGAGCTCATTGAGCATTATCATGCATCCCCGTCTTATGGTTTATCAATGAACAATAAAGTATGGTGTCATCCATGATTCCCTTGTTTTGGGGATTTATGGGTAACACTCATGCAAATGAGCATGGCATATTTAGAGGTTTCAATCACATCTTGCCTTGAAATTAATTAACTTGAGTGTGTTGGACAATTGTAGAATTATCTCAATATGACATAAATCCACTATCTATCTATTAGCTTAATGGCTATTCCGAGCATGTTCACCATGTTATAGTTTCATTTATGCTCTAAATTAAGATGCTAATGTTATTAATTGGCATGGGCTGAATTTGGGATAAGACTCTCACGAACTTTTGAATGCACACATTTATTTCTATTGCACTTAACAAACATGACCCATTAATGGGAGCTAAAATTTTTGTGCTTGACAAGGATTTTGGTTGGGAGTTGGCTAACACGTGCATCACGTGAAAAGCTTTCAACATTCCACAAAGAAATTTTATATTTAGTTGATGTCATGTGCTTTTGTTTTTGGACTCCTGCCATGCCGAAATGAAATAGAGGAATAGTAAGTTTTGATGAGTAAGTATATATGACTAGAGAAATTGCATTGGGCCGCTAACCCAAGCCATGCTTGATCATGGTGGAAATTTACTTACAGCTAGAGTGGACTCTACAAACACATCCTACAATAAAATAAGAAGCTATGCATATAGTGAATGAAAAAAGGATGATGAGTCTACTCCGTTTGTTCATCTTGTTATTGTGACATGGGCTGGTTTCTATGTCATGGGGCAAGAGGTACCTCTTTGCAATTCTCTATGATGTCATTAATACTTATTATGATTGTACAAAGCTTATTAGGAATCTTAAGTTGAGTAATCATAGAGTAGGTTTTCACACTCACGGGGCATGAGACATTCAACCAACACCTTGCCAACCACATTACTTCAACATTCATAAATTAAGATGCTAATGATAAAGGGGCAATGAGAGTCTTAGCCCAATGGATGCCACATTACAATTAGTAATTTAAGCTGAATAGTTTGGAAACTAAATGAGACTTGATCATGTTTTACCTCTACTCATTTATCTTTCTCCAAATTAAAGAGTATAATTCGATTGTCCAACATACAATGGTTATTTGCTTTCAAAAGTATGGGGTGTTTGTTAGAGCTTCGAATATGTTATCCTTATGTGTATGATTTCTATTCATTCATCTTGCATTATAACTAAACATGATGATGATACAATGCCCGTATTTATTTATCAACCATAAGTCCATTGATGCATGTAATGATCTATGTCCTTATTTACTCGAGGACGAGCAAAGGTTTAAGCTTGGGGGAGTTGATACGTGCATTTTATATCCTCATTTATTCCCTCCATATAGGCATTATTGGGATGTTTTATCAATGTTATGTCATTGTTTTGCATGTTTTAGATGATTTTATGGGACTTTCCTACAAAGTCCCTATTTTTGGTATTTAATTTCCGGGTGTCAGAAAACACCTGTTTTCATGTTTTTGATGTTTCAGGAGCTACAGGTATCCAAATTGCGAAAGGAAAGAAACCCTGTCAGTTTTTCTTCGGGAGAAAGGCCGTGGGCACAAGACACAAAGGAGGAGGGCCAGGAGGCCCAAAAGGGGGTAGCCCACACGGCCAGATTCCCTGGCCGCGTGTGGGGCCCCCAAATGGGCCCACAGCACCTCCTCCGCGAGGTCTTTTTGACTGACGACTCTGTCTTCCTCGAAAACCAACACCCTAATTTTCCCGAGACGAGACGGAGCCGCCAGGACGGCGAAACTCTCGATACTCTCCGCGGGGGAGACAGATCCTGCTGCTCCGGAGCTCCGGAGAAGGGGGAAATCATCCCCATCTTCATCCCCATCTCCTCCTTGGCGTGGGAGGAGGCATCTCCATCACCATCCTCACCAGCACCTGCATCTCCACCATCACCATCACCGTGATCCACTCCGTTCCCCTCATAGTTTGATCATTGCTACACCCTAGATACGTGTTATTGTACTCCGTTGCATGTTTGGGATTGAGTACTTGTCATTATTTGGTGGTGGATCCATTGTTTCAGATTGTGTTGTACCACATATGTCACCATACATGATCATGTTTGCACGTTGTGAGTAGTTCCCGCATGTTCCCGAGGGCATAGGATGAATTGGCAATGATTTGTTACATAAGATGAGTTGTTATTTGGACTAGTATTTATCTTTTATGTGATTATATGATGGTGTTGTACGAACGTCGACTGTACAACACTTCACCTACATGGGCTCATAGGAGAACACCGTAGTGTAGTGACGTGATGATGTCTTTAGGTGACAGGAACTTGAGACAGAGTCGTTGAATTGCATTATGCGGGTACTTGTATCGGGGACCTTAGAGCATAAGGCTATGGTGGGACATCATGTCTTAATAATTCTCGTGCTGTCATTTAATTGGCCACGTGATCCATCATAAGGGGTGATAGTTTATTTATTTAGCTATTCCTATTTGTGGCTCCGTCCGAAGAAGATTAAAACTAGACAAGATATACAAACATGTTATGCAATGAATCACTATGCCAGCTAAATCCGTGCAGCCCTCGGAACGTTTTCCACATATAAGACACAAACACACACTTGAGCTTGTCCTCTTGCGCATTAGAGGATTGGGCTTTGTCTCTCATTGAGACCTACTACTTGCTGCAATTTACTTTCCGCATTTTACTTTACTTGCACTACACAATTAAAACACAAAAACACCTGTTGTTTTTATTATTCCTTTGCTATTCTACTTACCAGTTCCTTCTGCTCCTCGTGGGTTCGACAACCTTTCTAATTCGAAAAGTACTACAATTGATCTCATGCACTTGGGAGCCATCACAGAGTGACGAGAATAAGAGAAAATTCATGTTAACAAACACAGGTAGAAAAAAGGCCTTCCACACGCCCCCATCAGTCCCCAAACGTTGTGCACCGTGACTAATGAGTCTTTAGTCCCGGGTCGGGAGGAGACCCGCGACAGAAGGTCATGCGTCGCGGGTTGGGAAGCGCGTTGAGGCGCGTGGAGGGCATTAATTCCGGTTGGCCTGGCCGCCCGGGACTAATGGTCCTTTAGTCCCGGTTGGCGTGGCCAACCGGGACTAAAGATCAAACTGCTCGCCTCCCGCGCGGCGGTTTTTATTCCGCGAGCGAGGCAGAAGGGCGCCATTGCTACAGTGCGCGTCCGAGTCTCTGTTTCTTCCTCTCTTCTCTTCTCTTCCCTCTCTTCGATCTTCCTCCACCAAGCACACCATGGCTGAAGTTTGGGAGAGATTCCGTGGTCCCACACCATGTGGCAAGCGTCTCGACGTGTGCTACACCAACAGTTGCGAGAGGCTCCCCGGTGCTCTTGGGCATTTGACCAATCTCTATTTCTCCTCTCCCGATGAACACCGGTTCTTCGGGCTTGATCTGGAGTATACGGCGGATCACCGGGATGTTGCCGTCATCCAGATTGCGTTCAAGGAGGCCGTTTTGGTCTTCCAATGGTCAAGGTAACGCACACGTACAATCTTGCATCTTCGATTTGTTTGTTGCATCTGAAGAATATATGTGTTGCAACATATCTAACACGTATCAAATTTTTGTTGTTGCAGTAGTTCAAAGAATTCTCCGGCACTTGTTGATTTTCTTGTCAACAAGGGGTATGACTTTTGCAGCGTTGACATCAATCAAGACCGTCCGAAGTTGATGCGCTTGGGTATTGTGATACCTGAAGATCACTACATTGATCTTCAGGATCTTATCCATTTGAACGGGCCAAAGACCGGGATGGCTTGCATGGCAACTGCCTTCATCCACGAGGGCTACGAAACCATGAAGTCTGGTTTCCCCTCGAGGAATCACTGGTATTGGGAGAATACCCCACTGGACTTGACAAACGTCAAGTATGCAGCCATAGATGCATACGTCTCCTACGAGTTGTTCCGCATCTATTCGACGGAGCCATAGATGTATGCGTTCGATATATATGCATGTAATGGGTATCTTAGTATGTAATGGATATCTTAGTATTGTGAGACTTATGTTTGTGTTATGTGTGATCGTAAGACTCTATGTTATGAATGTGATATGATTGTGTTCTATTCATGATTGTGATGTCTCTACTCGTATTTTACTTGTGATTTAATTATCACTTGTCTTTTGTTGTTCATAAAACTATTTTTGTTTCCTAGTTTTACATGACTTGGAAAAATTTGCAAAGTGTTGCAAAGTGTAATGGATATTATTTCTATATTAATTCCTAGCTATACTATTTCTATATTATGTCAAACACACGTTTCAAAACAAGCAAAAACAAAAACACATCAAGAAAACAAACAAAAACACATCAAGAAAACAAAACAGAAAAACTACAGTTTCTATATATCTGTTCACCAAAAATTAATCTAAGCCAGGAAAACATATATCTAGTCAATACCAAACTCATCCAGTATTAAAATGAATTAGTATTATTTTCTTAATTTTTTGATATATTATTTGTATTTTCAAGATTTTAAAATGAATTAGTATTATTTTTCTTAATTTTTTGATATATTATTTGTATTTTTAAGATTTTAAAATGAATTAGTATTATTGTTCTTAATTTTTTGATATATTATTTGTATTTTTAAGATTTTAAAATGAATTAGTATTATTTTTCTTAATTTTTTGATATATTATTTGTATTTTTAAGATTTTAAAATGAATTAGTATTATTGTTCTTAATTTTTTGATATATTATTTGTATTTTTAAGATTTTAAAATGAATTAGTATTATTTTTCTTAATTTTTTGATATATTATTTTTATTTTTAAGATTTTAAAATGAATTAGGATTATTGTTCTTAATTTTTTGATATATTATTTGTATTTTTAATATTTTAAAATGAATTAGTATTATTGTTCTTAATTTTTTGATATATTATTTGTATTTTTTAAGATTTAAAAATGAATTAGTTTTATTCAAAATTATTAATTACATCATTACTTTTGTTTATTAAAAGATTTATTTGAAATTCAAACAATAAAGAAATGTGGCATCGACCAACATGTTAATAAGATTGATATGATACTACTATCACATACATGCGTGCAAAACACTTGGATGCGGGACGGTATGGAACTCGGAAGTTAAGCGTGCTAGTGCTAGAGTAGTGGGAGGATGGGTGACCGAGCGGGAAGTTTGACCATGAGTAAGTAATTTGATTAGAGATAATTGTAGTTAAACACTAAGCAAATAATACAAATTCTGAAAAAAAAAGGAGTGAAAAAAGGGAGTGAAAAAAAGGGAGAGAAAAATTGGTGTGAAAAATAATTAGAAACCCAAATGAATTAAGGAAATAACGTAATAAAGTCTAGTCCCGGTTCAGGTGGCCAACCGGGACTAAAGGTCCTCCGCCCCCCGGCTCCGCCACCCGCCCACGTGGCCGGGCCTTTAGTACCGGTTCGTAATCGGCGCGACTATAGGGGGGGACTTTAGTCGCGCATAGCTAGTCCCGGTTGCTCGGTCGGGACTACTGGCCCTGGCGAACCGGGACTATAGGCCTATTTTCTACCAGTGAAAGTGGAATATTATTTGTATACCAAAAGATCAAGGTGGATTGGGTGTTGAGGTGCTTGAGTTGAATAATAAATGTTTGCTCAACAAGTGGTTGTGCAAACTTTTGAATGAAGAAGGGGTTTGGCAAGAATTATTGCAAAATAAATACGTTCATAGTAAAACTTTGGCTCGGGTTGAGGCACAACCAACTGACTCCCCTTTTTCGAAAGGACTCATGAGAGTAAAATATGAGTTTTTTCCTTAGAGGATATTTTAACGTCGGGAATGGGTAAGCTACTAGATTTTGGGAGAATACATGGTTAGGTAATTCCCGGTTGAAATCACAATATCCATCTTTATATAATATAGTGCAACACAAAAACGTATCGGTTAAGGATATGAGTAAGTGATTTGATTAGAGATAATTATAGTTAAACACTAAGCAAATAATACAAATTCTGAAAAAAAAAGGGAGTGAAAAAAGGGAGTGAAAAAAAGGGAGAGAAAAATTGGTGTGAAAAATAATTAGAAACCCAAATGAATTAAGGAAATAACGTAATAAAGTCTAGTCCCGGTTCAGGTGGCCAACCGGGACTAAAGGTCCTCCGCCCCCCGGCTCCGCCACCCGCCCACGTGGCCGGGCCTTTAGTCCCGGTTCGTAATCGGCGCGACTAAGGGGGGGGTCTTTAGTCGCGCATAGCTAGTCCCGGTTGCTCGGTCGGGACTACTGGCCCTGGCGAACCGGGACTATAGGCCTATTTTCTACCAGTGAAAGTGGAATATTATTTGTATACCAAAAGATCAAGGTGGATTGGGTGTTGAGGTGCTTGAGTTGAATAATAAATGTTTGCTCAACAAGTGTTTGTGCAAACTTTTGAATGAAGAAGGGGTTTGGCAAGAATTATTGCAAAATAAATACGTTCATAGTAAAACTTTGGCTCGGGTTGAGGCACAACCAACTGACTCCCCTTTTTCGAAAGGACTCATGAGAGTAAAATATGAGTTTTTTCCTTAGAGGATATTTTAACGTCGGGAATGGGTAAGCTACTAGATTTTGGGAGAATACCTGGTTAGGTAATTACCGGTTGAAATCACAATATCCATCTTTATATAATATAGTGCAACACAAAAACGTATCGGTTAAGGATATGAGTAAGTAATTTGATTAGAGATAATTGTAGTTAACCACTAAGCAAATAATACAAATTCTGAAAAAAAAAGGGAGTGAAAAAAGGGAGTGAAAAAAAGGGAGAGAAAAATTGGTGTGAAAAATAATTAGAAACCCAAATGAATTAAGGAAATAACGTAATAAAGTCTAGTCCCGGTTCAGGTGGCCAACCGGGACTAAAGGTCCTCCGCCCCCCGGCTCCGCCACCCGCCCACGTGGCCGGGCCTTTAGTACCGGTTCGTAATCGGCGCGACTATAGGGGGGGACTTTAGTCGCGCATAGCTAGTCCCGGTTGCTCGGTCGGGACTACTGGCCCTGGCGAACCGGGACTATAGGCCTATTTTCTACCAGTGAAAGTGGAATATTATTTGTATACCAAAAGATCAAGGTGGATTGGGTGTTGAGGTGCTTGAGTTGAATAATAAATGTTTGCTCAACAAGTGGTTGTGCAAACTTTTGAATGAAGAAGGGGTTTGGCAAGAATTATTGCAAAATAAATACGTTCATAGTAAAACTTTGGCTCGGGTTGAGGCACAACCAACTGACTCCCCTTTTTCGAAAGGACTCATGAGAGTAAAATATGAGTTTTTTCCTTAGAGGATATTTTAACTTCGGGAATGGGTAAGCTACTAGATTTTGGGAGAATACCTGGTTAGATAATTCCCGTTTGAAATCACAATATCCATCTTTATATAATATAGTGCAACACAAAAACGTATCGGTTAAGGATGTGTTTCACAATGCTCCTCCAGTAAACATAGGCTTTAGGAGGGCGAACAAATGGGACGCGTGGTCTCAGTTGTGTCTGAGATTAATGGATGTTACATGTCAAGCACCCTTGATCATTGTTTTTGGATTTTTAATGAAAATGGTATGTTTTCTGTAAAATCTATGTATGAAGATTTGATGAATGGTCATACGAGATTTTTGCGAACATACCTTTGGAAGATAAAGATTCCACTCAAGATAATTTTTTCATGTGGTTCCTAAATAGTAAAGTGTTGCTTACGAAAAATAATCTAGTAAAGAGGAATTGACATGGTGACACTCATTGTTCCTTTTGTGGGGATAATGAAACTATAGACCATCTGTTTATCTCCTTCCCCTTGTACTTATAACATTCCACCACCTACAAATGACAATTGTATATTTGGGAATTGGTTGAATGAGGTGGATAAAAAGACCAAGAATAGAATTCGTATTGGCGTTTCTGCTATTTGTTGGTCATTGTGGAATTGTAAGAACACCATTGTCTTTAACATGAAACATTATTTTCATGTCTTGTAGATTATTTATATGGCGGTGCATTGGATCCAGTTATGGGTTTTCTTGTTTTCTTCGGACCAGCGGGACCTTATGGTGGTTGGTTGCACGCGCCTAGAGACAGTGGCATGGGATTTTTTTTCTCCAGGCATATGTGGGAGCATACTAGGTGTATTGCGTAGTTAGGAGTTTTATTTTTTTCTGTCAGTTGAGACTTGTCTTATTTTCTTTGTGGTTTAATATGTGAAGCTTAAATAATACTTGTATTTATAATAAATGTTGTGTGTGCATCACTCGATGCAGAGGCTGGGGTTTTTCTCGTTTCGAAAAAAAACTAGTAGTTCTAATTCATGCGGTTAATTTCTAATCATGTAGAGAATGGTCTGCCAATTTTATAGTCCATCCAAATCCATAAGAAAGTAATCTAAGAACGTATAAGGAAGCAAACTCATGTACTCCATCCAAGCCAATAAAAAGGAAAACTGAGAGCATATAACCTAACTCATGTACAGAGAAAGAAACATGGAGTTCTCCAAATAGCACTGTGGTAACAAGCAAGAGTAATACTAGGACATATTCGACACCCAGAGCCGTGGCGTGGAGGCGCGGGACCCACGCTACCACGTTGGAGGCATTGAGAGGATGACAACAGGCTCCCTCATCCCCTTCATAAGAGCCACCGAGATGACGACGACATGCATCTCCCCTTGCTCCCCCTCTTCCTCCTCCATCCAATCTTGCACCTTCCCAGGTTGCGTCACGTTCACCGCAGATGGTGCACATAGTTCAACCACTGACGCACACAAATTGATCGCCAATGCTTAAAAATGCAATCTTTGGCATAGGCAGGGGGGAGGGAAGACGAGGAAGAAATCAGCAGTGTGTTAGCCATGGTGGGGTCGTGGTAGTGGAAATTGGCTGGAGGGGAAGAGAGCGACACTGACAACAGAGAGGGGAGCAATGAGAGGAAGTTAGGTTTGAGTTAGCGAGCGACGCGAGCGAGCAAGTCGTGTACACGACTATGCGAGCGATGGCAAAACAAATATCGTTACGTGAAGATTTGTATAGGCTTGGCTAAAACGACTTAGAAACATGAAAAGAGGAATTTCGATGGTACAAATTTCATGTTTAGTGATGATTTAGTAAGTGCCACAAATAGTTTCAAAAATAGTAAGTGCCACAAATGTTTACGTGTTTTAACGGTAACCCGAAACAGAAGTTAGAAGCAGGTTTTTTTTCCTAGGAAGAAGCAGAGATTTTAGGGCCCCTTGAAGTATCTTTAAAGAAATTTTAGAGTATAACAATCCATAGTATTCTTTTCTAAGGAATTACTTTGTATCAACTACAATTATGAATTGTATTCCTCTTTTAAAGGAATCGCAACATCCACTCTAACCTCATTTTTACACTCGTTTCCCTAGGATCGAGGCAACTTTCCGGTGGTTCCATCCAAATGACTGTTTACACAATTTCTCTGTTTTGTAATCCTATATTTTGCACCTATAGCTCTCTCAAATTGCTACATTTTCTGAGTTACTCTCTTTCGTAATCCTATGATCCTCGTAGACTTTAAAGTTGGATTTTCTGTCGTCTTCTGCCAAGGCTACGGGAGCCATTTCCTTCCTCTTGTCAGAGCTGGACCGTGTCCATGTGCACCAAACGCCCAAACCCCCTTTTCCCCACCACGGCACCACTGCTCGCTCACCTCCAGAATCACAAGCCGCAGGACAAAACCCTCCCCAAAATGCGCCCCCAGCTCCGACGCCTCGCCGGTGCCGTATCGGCGCCCCTCCGCCGCTCTGTCTGCACGGAGGCCTCGCGCCCTCCGTGGGCCATGGTCTACAGCAGGGCATCGCTGGACACATCAGGGGCGCCGTCGCCGGGCGCGCGCGCGTCGTCGGACCTCGAGGTAGCCCCATACGCCTCTCACATCTCCTTCCCTGCCCACCTCGCCGACGGCATGGAATTCGCCGCCGCAAGCGTCCGGGCCGCCAGCTCCAACGGCTTCTTCCTCCTCGACCTGGCTGAGACCTGCCACTTGCGTCCCGGCCCTCCGGGCGGCCGTGAGTCCTTGGACAGAACAATGCTACACCCAGTCCGACGGCTCCCGCGGCGCACCTGATCGATTCGTGGTCGCTCAACTCAGCTGCCAGGCAGGGGACAACCGCAAAGTCGTGCGCCGTTCTCTGTCCGATACAGCCACAGGGGAGTGGGACGAGCGACAGCTGTTCGTTCTGGCCACGATACCCGATTGGCGCGAATGCAGATAGGCACTAACCACGACATACTGGCGCTCGGCGACCGGCTGTGGTGGGTCGACCTCACCTGGGGCGCCTTCTCCGTCAATCCATTCAGCGACCGGCCGGAGCATATATTCATCGAGCTACCGCAGGGCAGCGTGTTGTCAGATAATCTAATGCTGGGTAGGCGCCGGTTCATAGGTGTCAGCGAGGGGAAGCTGTGGTATATCGAAGTTTCTACTGAAAAGGAGTTCGTGGTCAGCTCGTTTTCACTTGATGACGAGGGATTCTGCTGGAAGCTTACGCGCAAGACAACAGTTAACAGTCTTGCCCAACAAACGCAAACCACTGGAAGAGGACATGCCGTGGACTGCTGCCATAGATCCATTCGATGCCAACATTATTCTGTATTTCCAATGTGGGCACGCTATTATTGGCATGGACATGGCCATGGGTGAGGTGATTGGGAAGATACCCCTTTTCCAGGTAGCATCACACCTTTAAGCCTTTACAACACTGCCTTCTTTGTGCAGTGTGTGCTCCCAACATGGCTTGAATCAAGCTATCTTCCTTGTGCAGGTATAAGCTTCTTGAACAATGCTTGTTTTAATACACTGCATATCAAAGTACTTGTTAGATTGCACAGTGTTCGTTTACCATTTTCTCAAATCATGTGCTCGGGAAAGGTTAATGCACTATAATTATTTTGTTGATAGAAACCAACTGTAATTGTATTGAAGTTTCTGTAGGCAAAGATGCAAATTGGTTTGTTTATCATCAGCGATAGCTTAAATGTTGTCTATTTAATCACTGCAAATAGGCTTAGCCATTATTGTCTGCGCTTGTTAAAATATATAGAAGGCAGAATTTGGTATATCACTAGAAAATCTGATGTAATTTTTGTTGACTACATCGATTATTGGACTATCTATCATGTAAAAATTGTCCGCTTCTATAATTATTGTTTGTGTATCAGCACAAGTATCTTGTTAAGTGCCGAAACCATGGTTCCGAATTCAGTTCTTGCCATAATTAAGAAACATAGACTTCTTAGTCCTGCGCCATTTAACTTAATGTATGTATAAACATTATTGAAGGAACCCTTTCAAGCAAGAATACCAGTTACGAAAGGAAGACTTTGGCTGACATGTTGGTTCGTTCAGACACTGACTAGAAAAGTTGAACTGCTCCAGCTAACTTATTTGTGGTACTTTCTCTTAACTATTTCTTGTTAGAGTACACCTTGTTTCGTTCTCGTCTCATAATTCTGCGTTTCTCTTGCACTGCTCATACGATATGTTACTTGCAGAATCAAGTAGTTTTAGACTTTTGGTCATCTTTGTGTGTCACTATGTCGATCATGTTTACAAATCACTATGTTGAATTCATTATCTTACTTATTTAATATTTATACTACAATACTATTTTTGTCCTTAATTCCAAATCGTTTTGTTCGTGTTGAGTTACATATGGCAGTGACCTGGGAAAGCAAGAATAGCGTATTTATTAAATTGTGTAGCAATGGTGTAAAATTCTTAGTAAAGTGGTACTCACATATGTCTACACTCATGTCCCTGTATAGGTAGCACTTCCGATCATGAAAACAGTTGATTTAGCTGTTCTGCAGTAGTGTAACTCATGTCACATACACACTCTTTAATGGAAAAAAATGTGGAACTGATTTATAAGAATATTAATCTAAATATATGTAAAATATCCAAGCTTCGTTTGTGTGCTGATAAAATTAGACAATAGGATTGAAGAAATTCGCAACTGAAATCTGAGAATTATACGAGTAGGTCATTTGCAAGACAAAACTACCAACTGAATGCCAATATCGTTATCGCCTTGCCCATTTATCTTGCAATACTATACCTGCCCCCTGCCAAATTCTGTTGAGGAACACTTTTCTGATTTACCAGGCATGTCTTATTATTACAAAGTTAAATTTGGACTGTGAAAAATCATAAGGGTTATGGATCTTAGCAGAGCATTTTCGTTATGATGCGCCACTATTTTTTATCATTGATAAGTACTATCACGTACTGATCTTTCCTAAACTGAACTATGCTTTTTGCTCTTTCTACTTTGTCACGGGACCATGTCGTAAGGCTTACTTCAACAACAAATAAAAATAGCATGTCGCAGCGTGCAGGTGACATCTCATTTTTGTAACTGCTCCAAAGCAATATGAATGGGAATCTGCCTGTGCTGTTGCGAATATCTCTTGTTTATGTTTGGTGTTTTCAACTTACCATTGCTCAGATATCTCTAGTGTCCATTTCTTTTTTCGGAATCATAACAAACATATCGGTGAGACTCATGTTTACATTTTGGTCTACAGGTTACTTCAATTGTCAGATAAAAAGTATGTTTTGGAGGACTAGATAATTGATGGCGATAGTTTCCTGAATTCTCGTTTTGGGGGAACTTTCGTGAGAAGTTTGGGTTCATTAGGCTCTGCTGATGCACTTCCTCAACCTCAGTTTGGGCAAAAGTCTGGCAAAAAAGCTTGTTGCCCTATTCAATTTCAGTAGAATGGCATATGGATTTCAGCATGGAACGACAGTCAACAGCAATATGACACAACGATATGTTCTCTTACTTTGAATGGATCAACATCCTCTTGCAGTGCTGGGCCGCTGAGTGCCGAGGGAGAGCCCCGTCAGCGACAGAATATCTTGCACGGCAGCAGGTACTTGGTCCATCTCGGAGGAATGCATGTCATTTCCCCTTGGGACACCGTGAGCAGCGGGGAGATAAAAGCATCACCACCCCAGAACTGTCAGAAATTGGTAGCGCGGATTTTAACTCATTCAAGTGGCATCGTTTGTTCTCATCGGATTGAGCACAAAAGTAAGACCTGAACCAACCATGAGCAGATCATGATCGATGGAGGGAGTAGAGGATAGATCAACGATGGACATTTAGCAGTAAGAATATGTTCTTTAAAGGCTTAAAGATCAACGATGGGTTCTGGTTTTCCTCTTGAGCGTCTGCAGTGCTCCAAACTACAAAGACAGCAGTCTGACAAGCTTGCAACGCAGCCACATTATTACTCTCATGAACCATGCTGCATCCACACCATAGCAGTCTTCGTTGGTTCAGGGGAGTGGGAGTGGGACGAGCGGCAGCTGGATCCGCCCGCACCGGGGCAGCCGCGCAAGGAGAGGGAGCAATGCCACCGGGCGTGCTGGGGCTGCGCAGAGGGAGAGGCTCGCCGGGGAAGGGAAAGGGCTCGGGCCGGACGGGCCGGGCCAACAAAGAACCCGCAAGCCCACCTAGTGCCCAAAGCCCCGCACGGCGATGGCGTGTCAGGCACCTTGAAATACTCTGCCTTGGCGCCCGAAGGTAACCGCCTCAACCAACTTCGCTCGGCTCGCCTCGCCTGGCCTCTCCTCTTCCACCCCTCGCGGAGCATCCCCACCTCCCCCTCCAGCAGCGCCGGCAGCGACCGATGGACCAGTTCCACGACAGGAGCCACGTGTGGCTGCGGAGCCTCGTGCACGGCACCTACCTCCACGCCGACGAGGACGGCCATGGCGTCTCCCTCAGGCTTCGTCGGGCGTCCATGAACGCCGCGTGGGCGGTGCACCGCAACCCCGGGGACGACCAGCACGTGCTCCTCCACAGCGCCGCCTACGGCCGCTACCTCGCCGCCACCGCCGCCTCGGCGCCGCGCGGCTGCCGCGGCTTCCGCGTCGAGCAGCGGAACTGCGACGACCTCGAGGAAGAGGCCATCAGGTGGCAGGCCGTCAAGGCCGGGCCCGGGGACGGCATCCTGCTCCGCCACGCCGTTGGCGAGAGCTACGGCTACCTCCGCGCCAACGGGAGGTACATCCCCTGGAAGGAGAAGGTCGTCAGCGTCGACATATTCGACAGCGTCAGCACCATGTTGCACTGGGTGGTCGAGCCCATCCCCAGCAGGGAGACCGTGCCTCGCCTTCCGCGTCCGAATATGGTGAGTTCGCCATGTCCGCTTCTGGATTCTTCTAGAATTGCTCTCGCGATTCGGCGGGACCGGTCGATTTAGCGAATTGGGTTCTTGAATGCCGTTAATCTGCATCGGAATTCAGCCGCGGGGATTGCAAGTTGTGTTAGTTTCATTCGCCTGGGATGGGACTGGGAGCAATCCTTGGCATTTTGCAAGCTTCGCGCTTCTAGGGAGCACTTCTTGGTTTCCGCCCCTGTTCCTTAACTTCCTGCGCCTCCGTATTTGTGTTTTCGATCATGAAATTCAGTGCAGTACCCTGCTTCTTTTATCTCCTGAATATAACCATGGTTCTTTGCAAATCGCAACTCAACCCGCAGTTCCTCCACCTGGCTGGAAGCCTCGCCGTCGTGCTGCCGTCGCGGGTGGTGCAGTTCATGGGGAACAGCGAAGGGGTCTACCCCTACAGCCTCGCGTTCATTTTCTGGGGATGGTCTGTGTTCCGCCTGAGGAACGAGCTGGCCAGCCGTCTGCACATCAACAGGGACGTCTACGACAACCTCGTCATGTATGTCCGGGCGGGCAGATACGGGAGGTTTACCCCACTCGTCGTCGACCTACCCCGCATCAGACAGACCTTCGTAATCGCGCTCGAGCCGCCAGGTGAGAGACCCTGATATGTACCGGAACTGGCAGATAGAACTACTTTCTGCATAGCCATGATCTTTTGGGGTTTGTTTTAATGGAGTGCTCCGAAAAATTATACTGAAACCATTGTAGTACAGTATCTGATTATTCGAAATGGCACTAGTATCAATAAACTGTTGTAGTCATTGATAGAGAGAACTGTTGTAGTCTGAAAAAACAGTTTACTGAAACTGTCGCTAATTTGCTTCAGTTAGGACTTGGAATTGTCTGAACTGTTCTGGTCTTGTAGATATAAGTAGAGTAGCTGAATGGAAACAATAGATATTTACATTGCGCATGTTGGATTTATCAGTCTCTATACAGATGCTAGAAAGTTGTCTAAATCTAGTTAGTTGTTGGGGAAATCGTTTCACGAGTCACTTCTTCATACTCAACCTTGACATGGAAATTATTGATTCTGAAACAACTGTCCTTGGTTCAGATGACACAGTTCTTCAATTTAATATCATCCTCAGCCAGTGAAAAACTTTGGAACTTGAAAACCCAAATTAGTCCACTTATCTCAGTTCACTTCTCAAAGTAGCTTATCGTAATTGTTTTAAATGAATGTGAGCAAAATTCAGGTTCTACCGTGCAGCACTACATGAAAGCTAGTGTCTGCACATTACATTACTTGACTTTCAGGTTTTATACATCAGCTGTCTTCTTTATCTTGCTGTTGACTTGTTTTAGCAATGTGGGATTATTGATCTGCTGCAACGGTTACAGTTCCCGTTTCACTGTTTTCTGCTAATACCGCTTCACTGTTTCTGCTAATTCAGCTAACGTCGCGCTGCCATGCCCGGATGTCGATTCAGCATGAAGAAAGACCAGAGCAGGGTGTCCTGACTGTTGCCTTACAGTTCACCTCTTCAGAAGTGTCGCTGCCTCGGACATGAGAATTCTTAATTTTTGCATAGAGATATAGGCCGAGAGAAACTCCATGGATCTTGTCTTGCTAGCTAAACTTGATTTGTTATCGTGACATTGCTTTGACCTCGCGGTTCTAAAATTTCAGAACCTGCTTGAACAATTTGGTAGCGACGTTGGTTTGTAATGGCCGCGTTGTTATTCTGGCAAATACTTCATCGCTGTTAGCTGCATTTATCACTATGCTGTTTCAAGTTTCAGTCCAACAAAAGGGGTCACCTTTTCTAATATTGTTTGTCGGGTATGTGCAACAACAGAAACCCAAACTTACCATTTTTTTGTTGGCCTGGTTAAATATTGTGATGAGTACTTGTCTAAACTACTAATAAAAGAGCAAACTTCGTAGATACATTAAATCCTAACCGTCAAATTACACGGATCCTACGAACAAGATTGATCCAATGTTGAGCTACTCGACATAGGTTGAAATTACGAGAACCTGCCACCCCACAAATATTTCACGTCAATGTGGAGGGCGGAGTCGTACTCTCCCCCTCCTCGATGAAATTCGTGTCCGTGTCAAAGTCTATGTGTGTCTTACTTTCTACTCCATCCTAGCACGAGCAGGCGACTAAATATTCCTACCCGAGCATGTACGCATGTACGCTTAAGCTAATCGCGCGCGTCTGGCTCCTGCCACGGCGTGATCTCACGCTCGACCGGGCGTGCATGCAACGCGAGCATAGGTACTAGCGTTTGTAAGTCGATCACCCTCCGGCCCGTGCACTTAATCTCCAGGTGCTTTCGAGTTGAGCAGCATCATTTGGAATTATTAGCACTCTCCATAGGTAGTATAGTACGTATGTACAATTATTGTCAAAGTAGTCCACAAATGCCGATGCCAGCGTACAAGCTCATCGTACCATCGGCGCGTGTCAGCGTACAACTGTACAAGCTCTGCTAATGCCGATAAAGGAAATAGGTTGCATGCATGTGTCCAAGTAGAGGGCACACGCGTGAGCAGGCGACGGCAGATGTAGGCACATGCATGGAGTCTGGGCTTGGAATTTGCTTCGAGACTATTCTACCACTTCAGTTTATTTCTTTGCCACTTCTTTTGGGCTTATATCTTTAAGATTTTATTAGTGAGAAGAATCTCCTCGTTATCCTATTATTTTTGTCTTATGGAACATGAGCTTATTTTGTAGGTTAAGTTGTGCAATGTCTAATATATCCCCGAACTTTACAAATTACTACATGTGCTGGTAGGGAGAGAGGCATGTCAGATGGGTACCAACCGTTTTTTTTCTGTGTACCGGTTCAACTCCGCTTCAGGTCACTTTAGCGGTGGCAAGTTCTGTAATTTGAATATGCTTTGAACAACTCAACACTGGAGCAGTACGTAGTTCACCGTTGAGATAGATTTTACAAATATACATAAATTGTTAAGATTTTTTGTTTGATGAAGACGTGCATGGCACGTGTACGTCAACTAGTGGCTTTAAAATTCCGAAGTGGAAAAGATTCTCTGAAATCCAGATAATTTATGCATCCTTTTGTGATGAGTGCTGCAGTTTTTTTTCTTTCCTTTTGAAACTGAAGACAACAGCAACCCATACTTACCATTTTGTGTTGGCCTGGTTAAATGTTGTGATGAGTACTGGGGTGGGGGTCGTCTAGTTAGTACACAGTTATACACGCCAGGACACAGCTCTGTCTAACCTCCAAACCGAGTTACAGAGGATGACTGGACGTCAAGGAAAAGAAAACGGCTATTGTCTTTACATTTTGCCTGGTCAACCCTTTTCCTTTACCTTTACATTTTGTGAAAACTTGTTACCGCTACTCTCTATGTTTCCTCTAAACTTGCTAGATCTTGTATTGTGTGGTTGCATGTGAGTGAGAGGTTCTGCTTGCGCAGTTAAAGAACAGTAGATTACAAACATGGTCACCATGTAATGTTTGATTTCACAATACGGTAATAATTTTTTTACATTCTCTATCTTCCACCTAAGTTACAGTTCATTGATGAGGATGCTGAAGAACATTCTCCATCTTCCACCTAAGTTACAGTTCATTGATGAGGATGCTGAAGAACACCGGTCCAGCTCAGAGGGCGATGATGATGATTCAGCATGAGCACGAGAAAGTGAAGGCAGTGAACTAAAGCAAATCCGTCCATTTCCTTCCATAGCCTAATTAGAGCAAGCTAAGTCTGACAGCAAATTCGCCATAGCTGCAGGTACGGACAAACATCACCAACAGGCGGAGGCGCGAAAATGCTAGACCTACGAGCAAACAACTTACAGAAACAGACTACAGACGTACGTGTCCAATCCTAATTAGCCAACACCCCCGCTCGACCTAAACTCGCTTCTGGGTCATTTGTGGTCTGCATCTAGGGTTCCTCCTTCGGTGAGAGAGGTCCACGGTTCCTTTGGGTGGTGGAGGGGAAAAGTTGCTGGGGATCCTAGTTCGTATTCTCAAGTTGTCTGAATGTCTCCTCTCCGATTCGGGCTGCTCCTTCGCCCGGGCCACGCTCGTTGTCGAGATCGATGGGAGACCACGGTGGTAGCCGGTTCCAGCATGGTCGCGGTCCGAATCGAGGTCAAGGGAAGGCTGACCAGGGCCGCGACAATGTTTGGTACCGGAATCGTGAACACCCGCCGCAGGGATCATCCAATACCGTCACGGGTTCGGGATCTGGATATGAAAGGTGGGATGTTGCAGCCAATGCTGGGAAGCAGCGTAAGGCATCATCAAGCCTGCGCCTGGAGCTGCGGGGCAGGCGCAGAAGCAGCAGAAACCTCCCATCGCTGTGGGTAACCAGGTTCAGTGTCTGAACTGTAACTTGCCTGGTCATTTTGCTGCTAAGTGCCCTACGATTCGATGTGAGAGGTGTAGAAAGTTGGAACATATTTCTTCTCTTTGTCAAGTGGTGTTCCCGTGGGAGTGCGTGGCTCCGATGTGCGGTTTTCAGAAACCTAGGCAGGGGTTTTTCTTCCTTCCTGATAATAGTGCGGCCAAGCAGATCAAGGAGAGAGCTAGTAGTGTGGTGATTACTGTTGTGGAGGGTGTGATCACCGCTAGGGAAATTAAGGTGCAGTTCAATGCCTTTTTGGAGGTGCACTTCTCGATCAATTGGCCCAAACCAATACACTATGCGATTACCTAGTTCCAAAGAGGTGGAACCTGCTGTGTATTATGGAGGACGAATGAAGATGAAAACTAAAGATGTTACGCTGCAGCTGTCTGCTTGGACTGCATCTGTTGGGGCTAAGGCCGCTCTCCAGAAGGCGTGGGTGAAAATAAGTAATATTACTTTGGACAAGATAACTGAGAGCAATGTGTTCTTTGTGGGGTCCTTCGCTGGGGTGTCTTTGGAGCTTGATGGGAGTACACTGCACAATCCTGAATTTGTGCGAGTTCTGATTGGATGCAGGAACCTGGATGATATGGTTGTGTCTGCGGAGGGATGTTTGGGCGATAACTTCTATGACTTCTTTTATGAAATTGACAAAGTGGTGGTGGGTGGCCCTCCTAAGCAATAAAAAACTATTGCTGTTGAACATCCACTGGCTCTCCTTCCCCTAAGAGGCAAAGAAATTATACTTTGTCCTCGGTCGCTGAGGATACTTCAGAAGATCAAGCTATTGGTAGTCAATCTGACTCTGTTAGGAATACCAAGAAATACATGGTAGAGAATACTGTGGTGTCTGAGGAGGAAGATTCTGCGGAGGACAGTGTTGATGATCCTACACTATTGATTGATAAACTGGCTCGAGAAAATGAGTGTGCTAGAGTTCAGGAAACTAGTCCTATGAACAAGTGGTTGGTTCCATGTACTATACTGCAAGAATCGAATGGGATTGGGCAGAGTGTCACATCCTCATTTAAGAACAATGTTGTAAGGGGGAAAACTCAAAATTTAGGACCAACAAAAACTTTTATGTTGATCCTTATGTTTCCTGGATTTTATAATCCATATGTAAACCCTAATGTTGATCAAATGAGAAATGTGTGAAATGTTGTTTTCTTTGTTTGCTTGTATTTTAAATCATCTAATATATCTTGTCTTTTGGTTTTCTCAACCTTGAAACAAAATCCATATAAAACCCTAAAGAAAAACACTAAGTTTTTCTCTCCTGTTTCTGCTTGTTTTCTTCCTTTTTAGCTCCCCAAATAATTATGAATCCAATCTCAAATTCTTGTTTTTCTTAATTTCATCCATCCTTGGGATATGGTCTCACTCACCATACTCAAAGAATCAATTTTGGAATTGCAAAAACCTTATTTTCTGAATTTTCTGAATTTGAAACATGTTTGACAGAAAACAAACTGGTTCAAATTCATGTTTCCTTTTGTAATCTTGATGCACAACCTTGCCAATTGTGTTCGCCACACATCCAACTCCACACCTGTGCCCTTGCTTTGATCTAGAAGACACCAGAGAGGAAGAACAGCAAGATGCCAAAGAGGGGAGATGTAGGCCCGAGGTGTCATCCACTCGGGGGTAATCACCACCCACCTGTGCCCGTTTTCCACGGCTTTGGCCATTGGCTGCTTGCTCCATGGTGCCACCAAGCTCACCTCGTTGATCCACGTGTTGCTTGCCCTCTAGAATGAGCACGCGAGCTCGGGATGAACTTTCCATTTTGCCCCGAGGCCACCCGTGTGTGTGCACTCGTGAGTCTTCGGTATAAAGCCATCACCCGCCTCTCCACACCACTCCCCACACTTCACTCACTCACCTCAAGCATGCCCAGTTCATATCTCTCTTTGTGAGAGCGAGGAGAGCAACGCTCTCGGCTCTGCCCGAGAAGAAAGATCCGAAGACCAACTGCCCTCGTCTCTCCCTCATCTCACTCCATTTTCGCTTCCTCGTCATGCCCTTGCCCTGGCCATTGCGCCTAACATTGTGTCGTCACCAATTGCATGCAGGAACGGCGCTGCTGAGCTCGACATCGCTGGATCTGCCTCGGTGCATCCACAATCCGGTGGAGGTTGCTGCTACAACAGTTGCTTCCCTGACCCTGCCTCGACCTCCAGCATCTTCCTCGACTACGTTCCACTCGCTCGTGCACGCCCTAGGTGAGCCCCTGTGCGAGATCGCCGTAGCTAGGCTTGCCGGCGTCTCTGGCCTGTGTCGAGAGGAAGGAGATGAACCAGCGCCGTTCATCCCTTGATCTGTGGTTCTGTTTGAATATCCTCGTGATTTGTTCTGGATCGCTGGATCGAGATCGAACGAAGACTTACCATTTCGCTCGCGCGCGAACGCGCACTAGGCCAGTGATACGTCATAAACGTATCCTTAATCTCTGATGTTCCATGGTGTTTTCATGTTGTTTCCCACATGTTTTCCTTACACTTTATGTCATTTTTATCGATTTCCCGGGACTAACCTACTGACAAGATGCCACAGAGCGAGTTCCTATTTTCTGCTGTTTTTAGTTTCAGAAAAGTTGTTCTGCAAATATTCTCGGAATTGGACGATTCGAAAGCCAGAAGTCTTAGAAGTCCCGAAGAGCCCCGGAGGGGGGGCCAGAGGGTGGCCACACCATGGGGTGGCGCGGGTCCCCCCGGCCGCTCCATCTAGGGGTGTGGGCCCCCTGGCCACCTCCCGGCATCGCCCTTTCGCCCATATATACTCCCCGAGGCATAAACCCTAGGAGAATCGACCTTTTCCACAAAATACATCCGTAGCTCCGCCGCCGCCTCCGACAAGTTTCGGGCGACAGATCTCTGTTCTGGCACCCTGCCGGGACGGGGAAGTGGCCCCGGAAGCCATCTCCATCGACTCCACCGCCATCTCCATCGCCGTTGCTGTCTCCTATGATGAGGAGGGAGTAGTTATCCCCTGAGGCTGAGGGCTCTACAGGTAGCTATATGTTTCATCTCTCTCTCCCATGGTGTGATCTATATGTGATCGTGAGCTTTGTAATCTAGTTGGATTCGTAGATATTATTCTTCATCTATTATGCTACTCAAGTGGTTTGGTTATGAGGTCTCCGTAAACACTTTGATCACGGTGTAAAGGTGACAGTGTGTGCACCGTGTGGTTTAGCATTATATTTATATTTTGTGTTGGATAACCCTATGAAATTGTGGTGTTTGCGTGGAACCATCTGGGTCCCATGGTGATAGCGTGGGGGTTACTTAGTTGGGAAAGTGCTTACTCTGAGGAGTGCTGTTACAGCCCTACGCAATGATTTGTGTTTGTTATTCGACCGGAGAGTGGTTCGGAGTAGCATAGTGAAGAAATGACATTTATGAATTCAATTATGTTTTCATTGTTGAGAGTGTCCACTAGTGAAAGTAGGAGCCCTAGGCCTTATTTCCAAGCATTGAAACACCGTTTTCCGCCTGTTCTGCTACATGTTTGCTTGCTGCCATTTTTATTTCAGATTGTTGTTATCACTTATTATCATCCATATTACTTGCATTTTACTCTCTCTTCGCCGAACTAGTGCACCTATATAGCTGACAAGTATATTGGGTGTGTTGGGACACAAGAGACTTCTTGTATCTTGATTGCAGGGTTGCTTGAGAGGGATATCTTTGACCTCTACCTCCCTTAGTTCGATAAACCTTGGGTGATCCACTTAAGGGAAACTTGCTGATGTTCTAAAAACCTATGCACTTGGAGGCCCAACACTGTCTACAAGAATAGAAGCGTGCGTAGACATCAAGCTCTTTTCTGGCGCCGTTGCCGGGGAGGTAAGGTAAAAGGTACTCACATCCTCGGGTGTGAGTGATCGAAGTTATTTCCTTTAGATTCTGCAATTATATCTTTTTGTTTCTTGATTTCACTAGTTAGACTTATTTTTACTTATTCCTTGTTTTTATATTTACTAGTTAGACTTAATGGAAAACAAAAAAAAATGAGAGAGCTTTATAATATTTATCTTGAGTTAGGACATGAAGTGTTTGAAGAGAAAATAAAAAAAACCTATGGAGCTTTATTTGCATGCTAATAGCAATGTTATTAGTATGAATTCTTTGAACACCATTATTGCTAATGCTATGGAAAAGTATAAGCTTGGATAAGCTAGTTTATATGAAAATGATCTTTTTAGTTCCCCAAGCACGGAGGAGAAAATTTGCTTTGATGATGAGCCTATGCCTATTACATATAGTAGTGATCATGATTGGGAAAAGAACACTACTTTTGATATTGAAAATGATGATATAGAAAGCTCTAAACTTGTGGATGATGTGTTTGAAAATCCTTTTGCTACTGATGATTATATGCTTAGTAAAAATGATGATATGTTTACAAATGACACATTTTGGAGGATAACTATTCTATTGCTTATGATTATATTATTCTTCCTATATATGATGATTACAATGATGAATATGATATTTTCAGTCCACCTACTATTGAGGAGAAAATTTATTTTGATGATACTATGCCTCCTATATTTTATGATTATGGCGATGAGAATGATAATGATAGCTATTTTGTTGAATTTGCTCCCACTGCTATTAATGAGAATGACTATGCTTTTGTGGAGAGTATTAATTCCTTTATGCATGTGGCTCGTGATAAGAATGTTTTATGTGATAGTTGTATTGTTAATTTTATTCATGATGCTTCTGAAAGTTATTATGAGAGAGGAAAACATGGTTTTATGCATCTCAACAATATGAAGTTTCCCCTCTTTATGTTGAAATTTTTATGTTGCACTTATTTTGTCTTCCTATGCTAGTCACTTTGTGCTTCGTTGACTTTTTTTTCTACAAGATTCTTTTTCATAGGAAGTAGGTTAGACTTAAATGTGGTTTATATTTGCTTTTTTATGCTCTCTTATTGTGCTTCAACTTTTATTCTTATGTGAGCATCTTTTAAAAATCATTGTGCCTAGCTGAAAGGCGATATAGAAAAGCGCTACCGGGAGACAACCCGTTTTATTTCTCCGTTTTCAACCCGTTTTCTGTCGTTTTCTTTTGTTTTCTTTGCACCTGGGTGTTTTCTATTTTCTTATCAACTCCGCTGTATCTTTTCTTTTGTATTTTTGTTGAGCCAAGTAAAGCCTCTAGTGGAAAGTTGAGACTATATTTCGGATTTCTGCGCAGGAAACAGATTTCCGCTGTCCACTGTTAAAATCGTATAAAATCACAAAAAATTCAAAATGACCTGAGTTTTTTTTGTGCGTAATCCTGGGTTATATACGCAACTTTTATTAGTTTATCACTTTTTGATTTGAGCAACAGAAGAGTTTCGAAAAAAAATCATCTTTACCCGATGTTCTGTTTTGAAAGATTTCTGCTAATAATTGCATTTGCCTCTTAATCTCTTTCTTTTGGTGTTCTTTTGAGAAAAAGAGTTTTAAAAGAAGTTGTGATAGTAGCTAATGTGTTTATGAGTGTTAGACTTGTGTTGAAACTGAACCATGTGAATTTATTATTTCGATTGCACTAACGTTGCTAATGAAGATTGTGAGAAGTTTGGTGTGAAGGAAGTTTTCAAGGGTCAAGAGAAGAGGATGATATGACGTGATCAAGAAGAGTGAAGAGCCTAAGCTTGGGTATTCCCTGGAGGTACATCCCAGCAAATTCCAAGAAGAATCAAGCGTCTAATCTTGGGGATGCCCAAGGCATTCCCTTCTTCATCGACAAATTATTAGGTCACTTCTAGTGAAACTATATTTTTATTCGGTCACATCTTATGTGCTTTACGTTGAGCGTCTTTTTTTTTAGTTTGTTTAGTTTTATTTGCTATAGTTTATGGTTGGATATTATAATACTTTTGTGGGAGAGAGACACGCTCCATTTTCATTGCTTAGAACACTCTAGTTTTCATTCTTATTGTTCTGTGAGTGTTCACTTTTTGCTAGTACTGCGTTTAGCCTTTGTTTTCATGCACCTCTTATTCAGAGCTGTTAGTTTTAGTAGTGTTATGTCAGTACTATCATGTTTGCTTGATGTATCATGTAGAGTAT
This sequence comes from Alopecurus myosuroides, assembly GCA_028641055.1. Lineage (NCBI taxonomy): Eukaryota > Viridiplantae > Streptophyta > Magnoliopsida > Poales > Poaceae > Alopecurus > Alopecurus myosuroides. The sequence continues at coordinate 118,161,596 of CM054061.1, forward strand.
TTTTGTTAAAACATATCTTGTATGGTGCTTGTTGGGAAAAGAAACTGCTGCTTGAAGTAGAATTTTTAATGGTGCAAGTAGAAGCTTGTATAGACTGTGGCTAGAACTTTTTCATATCATGCTAGATGTTATTTTATTTTTAAAGCCTTGTGGTTATTGAGTAGCATGATTAGCCTCAAATAGCTCAGAGTGTTTAATGTGCCATTGAAAGAATCATGAGTTGTTCTTGTCATATTGAAGCATTAATTTGCGGTATTCTCCTTTGAATGTTTTATTTGGTTGACTTGGCGCATGCTCACACCATGTTTATGACTATGAACCAGTCACTAATAGCCTCTATGATAATTTAGTTTTTGAACTTGTGGTACCACTTATGCTTTGATTAATGATGTTTATGTCGCTATGCATGATTTTGGCTCTTATGCTCTCTTGATTTGTCGCTCCCAGTCTTTTGCTAGCCTCCACCTGTACTTAGTATGGAATTCTACTCGTGCATCCAAATCCCTAAAACCAAGTTTTCCCATTGTATCCACCATACCTACCTATATGTGGTATTTAACTTCCACTCCAAGTAAATTGCTCATGTGTTACCTTTAAAACCTTCAAAATTACTCCTGCTTTGTGTTCCTGTTTTTGCTCACGAGGATGTAAATAGAGAATCTTTATCTCACTTGTTGATTGGATTTCACACCCTGGACTAGTGGCTTCATCCGCTTATCCAAATGATAGAAGGGCTGGCAGCGGGGTGCCCAGCCCCAAATTAATACAAACAAATTCTCTTCACTATTTTTGCCCCTGATTTATCAGTCAAAGCATAATTGTGTAAACAAAAGAGAAAGAGGGATGACCTTCTACACCAGTTGCGTCCTTCACCATGGGATCCGCTCTTGTGAATCTAGTTGGCTTGTGACGTACTGTATTTTATGTTTACCATTCGTTGACATTAGCATACATCTCCCAAAATATAGACACTCCTCCACGGTATGTGATTGTTGGCAGGCACCCGAGGATTCGGTTAGCCATGGTTTATGAAAGATGGATGGGAGGAGTGTCAAACTTTGAATACCTTTGTTTAATAAAATAAAAATCGCTAGCACATGAGTTGATCTCTGCTTCCCTCTGCGAAGGGCCTTTCTTTTACTTTTATGTTCAGGCTCCATCTTCTAACTTTATGCACAGTTGAGAGAGCATTTTTGCCATTCTGAGTTATATGTGCATTTGTCCCATAAACATCAATAATTACTTCATGATGTGATATTATTTGTTCTTAAATTATTTGCTCTAGTCTTCCTCATGAACTTTCAAGGTGTCATGGCATTTACATTTTGCCCCACTCTTAAGGACTAGCGAAATATCACTTTGCCATGCTTTCTCTATACCTGAAACAGACGTTTATCTTTCTTTGCATTATTACTCATGATCCTTTATTTGAGATACTCTTCACGATGAAAAGTAATTGCTGTGCTTTATTATTAAAGTTCTATTTATCATGTTTGTGTTTGAAGTTCTATGATCTCAGCTTGCATATGCCTTTACATTATTATGATCAAGATTATGTTAGTAGCATCTCACCTCAGAAATTATTGTTTTATCGTTTACCTACTCGAGGACGAGTAGGAACTAAGCTTGGGGATGCTTGATACGTCATAAACGTATCCTTAATTTATGTTGTTCCATGTTGTTTTCATGTTGTTTCCCACATGTTTTCCTTACACTTTATGTCATTTTTATCGATTTCCTGGGACTAACCTATTGACAAGATGCCACAGAGCCAGTTCCTGTTTTCTGCTGTTTTTAGTTTTAGAAAAGTTGTTCTGCAAATATTCTCGGAATTGGACGATTCGAAAGCCAGAAGTCTTAGAAGTCCCGGAAGCATCCAGAAGTCCCAAAGATCCCCGGAGAGGGGCCACAGGGTAGCCTGCACCATGGGGTGGCGCGGGTCCCCCTGGTCGCGCCACCTAGGGGTGTGGGCCCCCTGGCCACCTCCCGGCATCGCTCTTTCCCCATATATACTCCCCGAGGAATAAACCCTAGGAGAATCGACCTTTTCCGCAAAATACATCCGTAGCTCCGCCACCACCGACAAGTTTCGAGGGAGAGATCTCTATTCTGGAACCCTGCCGGGACAGGGAAGTGCCCCCGGAAGCCATCTCCATCGCTGTTGCTGTCTCCTATGATGAGGAGGGAGTAGTTCTCCCCCGAGGCTGAGGGCTCTACCGGTAGCTATGTGTTTTATCTCTCTCTCCCATGGTGTGATCTACATGTGATCGTGAGCTTTGTAATCTAGTTGGATTCGTAGATATTATTCTTCATCTATTATGCTACTAAAGTGGTTTGGTTATGAGATCTCGTAAACACTTTGATCACGGTGTAAAGGTGACTGTGTGTGCACCGTGTTGTTTAGCATTATATTTATATTTTGTGTTGGACAACCCTTTGAAATTGTGGTGTTTGCGTGGAACCATCTGGGTCCCATGGTGATAGAGTGGGGGTTACTTAGTTGGGAAAGTGCTTACTCTGAGGAGTGATGTTACAGCCCTATGCAATGATTGGTGTTTGTTATTCGACCGGAGAGTGGTTTGGACTAGCATAGTGAAGAAATGATATTTATGAATTCAATTGTGTTTTCATTGTTGAGAGTGTCCACTAGTGAAAGTAGGAGCCCTAGGCCTTATTTCCAAGCATTGAAACATTGTTTTCCGCCTGTTCTGCTACATGTTTTCTCACTGCCATTTTTATTTCAGATTGTTGTTATCACTTATTTCATCCATATTACTTGCATTTTACTCTCTCTTCGCCGAACTAGTGCACCTATATACCTGACAAGTATATTGGGTGTGTTGGGGACACAAGAGACTTCTTGTATCTTGATTGCAGGGTTTCTTGAGAGGGGTATCTTTGACCTCTACCTCGCTGAGTTCGATAAACCTTGGGTGCTCCACTTAAGGGAAACTTGCTGTTGTTCTACAAACCTCTGCACTTGGAGGCCCAACACTGTCTACAAGAATAGAAGCGTGCGTAGACATCAGCCAGCAGCGCAGCGCGACGTAGTCACTAGCCACCCACGACCCGTGGAGTGTTTCTCTGTGCTTTTAACCATTTCTAAAATTCCAGAAACATGTCGCATCACTTTTAATCGAAATAAAATGCTTAAACATCAAATTTCACCACACCCATTTTTGCTGTGGTACATGCATGTTTTCCAAACTACATGCGAGTGGTGGATCTATGTTTTCACCACTGGTTCATCTTGGAAAAATCCCCAAACTCAACCTATCTGAAAGTGAAAACAGGAATAACTTTTGTCATAGGGATCCAAATTATGCGATGCTAATTTCTATGGATAGATCTATTTGATACCCAACTAGAGAGGTTGTCCTCAAATGCACTTGAGTTTCCTAATGACATGCAGAATGGTAAATTACCAGAGAGAGCCATTAAATGAATTTTAATAATTTTCTAAAATGATTTTTGAGTTAAATCATTTTGGATGTGCTTATGTATGTTTAATTCTATCATATCCTAGATTTTTATGGTTGTTTGAGCTGTAGATTATTTTTCGCATGCAATACTAGATCTAGTAGTTTTCTGCCATGTAGGAATATTGTTTGTTCTTTATTTGATAATTACTTAGGTTGTTGTTTTGATCTTACTAGCATGATTAGATGTCGTTTTTACTGTCATATGGATGTTATCTTGTAGATCTACCCTGTTAGAAAAGATCTTGTTCAAAGAACTAGTGTTGATTTGCATGCATGTTGGTCTATATGCTTGTTTTCTTGTTCTAGTTTTCGTAGCTTTATTATTCCATGATTATCTTCATGCCTTGAATGTTTACATGAAATGTTTAGTATGGATATGCTTCTGTTATTAGGTTGCTTGGTGAAAGGACATTGTTCCTAAATCTTGTTTTCGGTGTTTGATCACAACATGTCGAAGGTCTAATGTTTTCCCTAAGTTTACTCAGAGCCTATCATGGATAAAATGCAATCATATATCTCCTTGGACACTCATACAATTGATAGAAAAATGGAGAAAAGATTGAAGGAAAGGAGGAAAAGAAACAAGGAGAGAAGAAGAGAAAACAGGGGAGGCCGACCTCCCTGGCCGGGCTGGTCGGGCGGTGCCCCGGCCCCAGCCCCCCTCCACGCCGGACCCCAGGCCGCGCGGCTCGGGCGGGTCCCCGGCCCCATCCTACCTTCCACGCCGGCCTGGCCGGGCTCCCAGGCCGGGCTAGCGCCGCCCCGGCCTCCCCTCACCGCCCACGCAGGCCCCAGGCCGGGGTGGGAAGGCTCTCCGGCCCGTCCGCTGTCCACGTCGGCCCCAGGCCGGGCCTCTAGGCCGGGGTGGGATTTGCCCCTGCCCTGGTCGCCCCAGGCCGGCCTGGCCAGCCCCCTAGGCCGGGGTGGGCTGTAGAGTGAAGGACCCCCCCTCCAACGACCGTTTTATAGTCCCCCGTATAAAAGGAGGGGTTCTTCCTCCTTTAGAACTTGTCAATCACACTCACTCTCTCTACACCATTGATTGACCAAGCTCAAGCTCAAGCAACTCCTCAAATACCCAACCAAAGCTCGTGATACTTTGGGATTTGAAGGAGACACCACCGATCTACAACTCCACCAAGTCGATTAGAAATCCACCAACTCATCCCTTAGGGATCTTGTCATTCTTAGTTCATCGGAGGCAAGAATCTTGTTGCTCTTAGCTCATCGGAGCTCGGATCCTTGTTGATATCCCCAGAGCTCTTGTTCTCGTGGATCTTGTTTCTCGGAGTCTTGGTGGCTCTCGGGATTCGGTGAGGACCCTCCAATTTTGTGGAGTGTGCCTCATCCTTGTAAAGGTTCTAGTTGTCAACCTCAACGGCAACATAGTGATTCGAGCCTATCCACATCGGTGGAAGGACTCGAAGGAGATACGGTGTGCCATTTGAGGGCTACCAGGTGTTCCACTTTGGTGGCACCGCACCGCTCCAACGGAGATTAGCTTCCATTGGGAAGTGAACTTCGCGATAAATCTCCGCGTCATTATGTTCGGTTATTCCTCAACTTACCTTTACTAGTTACTACTAGCTTAGTCATATATTCACTTTGTTCTAGTTGTACTTGCTCAACATATAGGATTGCTCACCTAGTTGCATAATCTAGATAATCTATATTTGAGCATTACCTTGTTAACTTGAAAAAGAAGTTAAAATTTGTAGTTAACCTATTCACCCCCCTCTAGTTAACCTCTCGATCATTCAATTGGTATCAGAGCCTCGTCTCTTTATATAGGGCTTTACCGCCTAAAGAGGAGGAAAGGATGGCTAATGATCCCGTCACCATGGAGGGGATTCAAAAGCTAATCCAAGATATGATTGATAGTTCCAAGAAAAAGATGGAGGGACTAATAATAGAATTGAAAACACCATGTAATAAATCTAGAGAGAATGTTACCTTAGATGAACATGGAAACCCCATTCCAACTAAGGAAGGAACCGCAACATCTTCACCTTTAAATGGTAGTGGTGGAAATTCCTTTGGCTATGCTTATAACAATGCTCCTAATGTTCAACATCCACATGTTAATAATCTTGGTCCACCTCCTATGGTGGATCGACATCGTTTTACTAATTGGAAAGCTTCCATGAAGTCTTACATGTGCAGCTCTTCAATGCAAATATGGAGGATTGTTGAAAAAGGATATGAGCCAAAGGATCCCGCGAACTTAAGCTCAAGTGACGTCATAGATGAGCAACTCAACGCTCATGCTTTGCACATGTTGGAGAGGGCAATGGAAAAGGAAGGAGTTGAGCACATCCGGTCCTTCACAAGTGCAAAGAAAGATTATGATTGCCTTGTTGATATGTTTGACGGCAACGTCAACCTCCAACGATCCAAGAAGTCAATCATTCAAAGACAAGTTGAACACTTTCACTTGAGTGATGGAGAGAACATAGAAGACATGTTTAGAAGACTCAAGGCTCTCGTAAATGATATGAGAGATTGTGGATTCACGGATTGTACAGAGAATTGGGTCAAGGAGAAAATTCTACTCACCTTGATGCCATACAATGAAAACGTGGTGATGAATGTACAAGCAAGGGACGATTACTTGGACCTATCCCCCAATGATGTTTTGGGTATCTTTATCACCCTAAAAGTCATGAAGAAAACCTCCGATGATGTCACAGCCCGTGTAAACGGTATGAAGAGACCCTCTCTTGCCTTGAAGGCCAAGGCCATTCCCCATGAAGAAAATGACTCAAGTGATGATGGTGGATCTACTCATGAGGTCTCCGAGAAAGAGATGAAAACATCACATGAAGAATGCTTGGCTCTTGCTCAACAAAAGTGGTGGAATAAGGGAGACTTTAGATCCAATGCCACCAAGAATAAAGGGAAGGAAGTCTCAAGCATAAAGAAGGCAAGAACTTGCTTCAATTGTGGAGATTCTGAGCACTTTGTTGTCGAGTGCCCCTTCAAGAGTAGAATTGAAAATAGTGGAAGACTCATCAAGAAATACACCTTCATTCCCAAGTACAAGAACTTCATCAAGAGAGGCCCTCCTAGGGCATTTATTGCAAAAGAAGTTGAGTACACATCGGGTGGTGAAGAGAGCGACGGTGAAGGCGAACAAGTAGGTATGGCGGCCATGACTAGGGGCATCGTACCTCCTAACTTAAGCTCTCTCTTCTCCAACCCAAATGACAACAAGGGTCCTTCGAGTCACAAGTGCTTCATGGCCAAGGGTATATCCCCAAAGGTGACTCCTACACTCAAACTTGCAAACTCTTCAACTCCTTCACTATTAAATTGTGTCGAGGAAGACCCCTTGGTAAATTTGTTGAAAAACTAGAAGGAGAAACTAAATCTATCTTTGTCTCTATCATGGATCAATTAAGTGAGGCACGTGGCCTCATTGATTAACATGAGGAGAGAATAACGTTACTTGAAAAGTTTGCTCGTGATGATGCTAGTAAAATTGAGGAGCTTGAGAAAGCTCTAGATGAATCACATTGCTTTAGAGAAAGCATAGAGGAAACCTTTGCAATTGACATAGCTAAAGTAAAACTTGATTGTGAACATGCTTTTGCTAAGGTAACGACATTCATGGCCTTAAATGATGCAACTAACCAAGGTTACAATGAACTCATTAAGGATTTTGATAAGCTTAAAATTGATTATCGAACAATTTCAAATGAGCTCAAGACCTTAAAAGGGGTAAAAATTTTGAATGAAAACTCTTGTGTTACTAACCCTTTGTGTGTCAAGGCAACTCTCATTGAGGAGAACAATAGGTTGAAGGCACAACTCAAAAAATTTCTTGCCACACGCATTCAAGGGCAAAAGAACCTTAATGATATTTTGAGTAATCATAAGAGAGTTATTAGCAAGGAAGGCCTTGGTTTCGGTTCCACTTCCAAGGTGGCTTACAAGAAGAAGTCAACTCCCTCCACTAACTCTATTGTTTTTGTGAAGGATGGGGAGTTGGCTAATGATTAAGATGAGTTTGATATTATTGCTAAGAGTATTGTTCCTAGGAACACTACTACTCAAAACAACTTTCCAGGAAAGTATAACCCATCTTATGTGCTTCTTAAATCTATTGATGGTCATGTTTATGCAAAATATGTTGGCACCTCATATGGTGATGATTACAAGCATTCTATTTGGGTTCCTAAGACCCTTGTGACTAACAGAAAAAGGACCCATCCAAAAATTGGTACCTAAGACAAGAAGTTGATTCATTGTAGGGTTGTATTTCCGGTGGAACATCATGGATGATTGTAGTGGTTGTTCCGCACACATGACCGGAAGCAAGGAAGTGTTAGATGATTTGAAACTCCAACTTCTTAAATTTGCTCATGTAACTATTGGTGATCGCTCACAACATAAGGTATTGGGACATGGCAAGGTGGTCATTTCTCCGGATTCATCCATTGAGAAAGTCCTCCTTGTTGAGTCCCTTGGCTATAATCTTCTTTCCGTCTTGCAACTTTGTGAATGCAATTTTACATGTGTATTTGGGCGTCATCACGTGCTTGTCCTTCACACTATTTCTCTTAAGGTAGCCTTTGTTGGATTTGTGGAAAACGGTATGTATATAGTGGATTTCTCGAAAGAAACTACACATATCGCCACATGTCTAATGGCTAAATCCGACGTGGGGTGGCTTTGGCATCGCCGCTTAGGCCACGTCGGTATGAGAAATCTACAAACTATTGTGAAGGGTGAGCATGTGGTAGGACTAACAAGTGTGAATTTTTCCAAGGATCGTCCTTGTAGCTCTTGTATTGCCGGAAAGATGCATGAGAAGATTCACCCCAAGAAATCAATCATATCCACAACAAGGCCCTTTGAGCTTATTCACTTGGATCTATTTGGGCCTCCAACATATGATAGTATTGGGGTCAAAAAGTATTGTTTGGTGATTGTTGATGATTATAAAAGATACAGTTGGGTTTTCTATATCAAGAAGAAGAGTGGGACTCAAGAAAGATTCATAACTTGGGCCACCAAAGTGCAACGCCAATATGACACCAAGATCTTGTCTATTAGGAGTGACAATGGGTCCGAGTTCAAGAACTACACCATGGATGAATTCTTGAGTGATGAGGGGATAAGACATCAATATTCCGCTGCGTACACCCCTCAACAAAATGGTGTAGCGGAGAGGAGGAATCAGACACTTATTGATATGGAAAGAACTATGATGGTCGAGTTCAAATCCCCATATAACTTTTGGGCCGAAGCCATCAACACCGCTTGTCATCTATCTAACCGACTCTTCCTTCATCCGATGATTGGCATGACTCCATATGAGCTCCTAACCGGTAACAAACCCAACCTCAAATATCTTCGAGTTTTTGTGCAAATTCCAAGTCTATATAAAGGGAACTAGATTGTCTAAGTTTGATTCTAGAACTTTTGAAGGCATTTTTGTTGGTTACGCCACGAACTCCCACACTTATAGAGTCTACAACATATCCACCGGGTGTGTTGAAGAATCTATGAATGTGGAATTTCATGAGGATAATGGCTCCTAAGTGGAGCAAATTGATTGTGATGATGTAGGTGATGAACTGTCCTCCATAGCCATAGGCAGAATGGGTATAGGTCCACTTATACCCATTGAGGGACACCTTGTGGCAAATTAGGATGGGACTAGCTCTACGCAAGTGGAGCCCTCTACATCAACCAAAAATCAAATGGTAGACCAAGAACAAGAACAAGACTTTCAAGTGGATACCACTCATCAAGAAAGTGATCAAGGTCCACCCAATAATAATAGTGGAAATGACCTTGGTGATTCGTCACCAAGAACTCCACTCCGGATGGACAATGGTCTTGATGAAGGAAATGATGAGGATATTCCCCCCAATGAGAACCCCGATGATGCACTAGTTCGTATCACAGCTCGTCAAGCATCAAGATTGCAACAAAAGTCACTTTACCAAAAGAATATTATTGGTGGCTTGGGAAGAAGTGTCTCCACTCGTGGAAAAGTACTCAAGTTTTGTGGTATTCATTCATATGTCTCTCATGTTGAACCTATCAAAGTGTATGATGCTCTTGAAGATGAAGATTGTGTTCAAGCCATGCATGAAGAGCTCCATAATTTTGAGAGAAACAAAGTATGGTCACTAGTGGAAAGACCCAAGGATCATAATATCATTGGAACTAAATGGGTGCTAAAAAATAAGCAAGATTCTCATGGGCAAGTGATTCGCAACAAGGCTCGATTGGTTTCTCAAGGCTACTCTCAAGTCGAAGGACTTGACTACGGTGAAACTTTTGCTCCCGTAGCTAGACTTGAATCCATTCATATATTACTTGCATTTTCCACTAGTCATAACTTCATCTTGCATCAAATGGACGTTAAAAGTGCTTTTCTAAATGGTCCTCTAAATGAAATGGTATATGTTAAACAACCTCCGGGGTTCGAGGATCCCAAGTATCCTAACCATGTCTACTTCCTCCATAAGGCTTTGTATGGCCTCAAACAAGCCCCACGTGCTTGGTATGATCATTTAAAGGAGTTCTTAGTGGATCGTGGTTTCGTACTTGGGGTAATTGATCCCACACTCTTTACCAAAAGTGTAGATGGACATTTCTTTGTATGTCAAGTATATGTTGATGATATTATATTTGTATCTTCTAACGTGAGTTTTGTAGACCAATTTTCCAAACAAATGACAAGTGAATTTGAGATGTCTATGATGGGAGAATTTAAGTTCTTTCTAGGTTTTGAGATCAAGCAATATCATGAAGGGACTTCTATTTGTCAAGCAAAATATATTCAAGACATGCTCAAGAAATTTGATATGAACAATGCCAAACCATTACCTTATCCAATGCCAACAATCGTGAATCTTACTATAGATCATGAAGGTATACCGGTAGATCCAAAACTTTATCGTTCTATCATTGGATCTTTGCTTTACCTTTGTGCATATAGACCGGATATTATGTTTAGTGTGGGTTTGTGTGCAAGATTTCAATCTAACCCCAAGGAAGCCATATGATTGCGATCAAAAGGATTCTTAGATATTTGGTTGACACTCCTACACATGGTCTTTGGTATTCATCAAACACAACTTTTGATCTTGTGGGATATTCGGATGCGGATTGGGGAGGTGACAAAGTGGATAGAAAATCAACCTCGGGTGCTTGCCAATTCCTTGGTAGGTCACTCGTATGTTGGTCTTCCAAGAAACAAAATTGTATTTCCACCTCCTCTACGGAAACAGAGTATATTTCCGCCGCTAGTTGTTGCTCTCAACTCTTATGGATGAGGCAATGTCTTAAGGATTTTGTAATTGAGATTAAGACAATGCCTCTTTTATGTGACAATGAGAGTGCTATAAAGATTGGTAACAATCCAGTACTTCATGGAAAGACCAAGCATATTGAGATTCGGTATCATTTTATTCGGGATCATGTGGCAAATGGAGATATCTCACTTTCCTATGTCAACACCAAAGATCAACTTGCCGACATCCTTACAAAGCCTCTAGATGTGAAGAGATTCAAGGAATTGAGGAGTGAGATCAATGTCGTATGTGCAAGCAACTTTAGTTGATTGAAAATCTTGCATACACACCCCTACTAGACTCTTACTTGGATTCTAGATGTACGCATAGACATAGGGGGAGTGTAGCTCAATCAATGAGCCAACACTACCTCTATAATGCATAGATAAACTAATCATGCATAATGGTCATTTCATATGACATAATGTGCTTCAATGATGAGTCTCGACGATGCACCCAAAATATATCTTCGCGGTGTCATATCGAACATACTCATACATGGTGGCTAAGGCCACCGCCCACAATTTGGTTGGTTTTCATATTGATAAGACATTTTGTGCTTCACTCATATGCATTTACGTTCTTCACATTTCATTTTGCATCCAATGTTGCTTAATTCATCTTTTACCTTTCTCCATTGGATGCAAATGAAAATCATCATACTCATTTTATTTGTGCACATGGTCAAGTAAAACTTGCTACATCAAAGTATGGTGTGCTAGAAACAAGCATATGAAAATTTATTGTTATAACACTAGTCTAAAAAAATTATTCAAAAAAAAGGGGGAAAACAAAAAAATTCGAAAACCGGCCAGCCCGGCCGGCTGCCCTTCCCTACGCCCGGCCTCGCTCCACACCCGCGTCGGCCCCAGGCCGGGGCCCAGGCCGGCCTGCTCGGCCACATGCCCGGCCTCCCCTACCGCCGCGCCGGCCCGAGGCCGGGGGTCAGGCCGGCCCTCTCGGCCACCCGCCCGACCCCGCCCCTCCCCCACGCCGGCCTGGCCGGCTCCCCAGGCCGGGGCGCGCGATGCACACACGCCACGCTGATGCATGTAAAATGCATACATGAACTTTGCATGTTATTACTTGTTTTTCCTACACATTAGCAACTTATATTCATGTTTTATAATGATTTTGGGGATTTTCTAAACAATCCCCCTTCTTTTGGTTCTAACCCTGTTTTTCCAGAAAACGTATTTTTTAGTGTTTCAGACTTTCCGGGAGCTTCGGGACTACAAAAAGGGCAAGGCCAAAGAGCACGGTTCAGAATTTTCGAGACGAAGACCATGGGCCAAAGTAGAGCGCCAAAAGGCCAACCAGGTGGCAAAGAGGACCCTCCACGCGGCCAGATTCCTTGGCCGCGTGAGAGGCCCCCTTTTTGCCCCCATGGCTCCGATGCCGTCGATCTTTCTTCTCCCGAGTGTCTCGTGACCTAAAAACGACTATATAAAGGGTCCCCTGGCCTTTTCGAGGAAGAGGCGGCGCCGAGAGACGAAACCATGAAACAGAGAGACAGAAGGCTGCCGCCGGAGAAGATCGGAGGGGGGGAACGCCGCCGGGATCACCCCGGAGGGCTCCACCCCCCTCCGGCGTGTTCATCATCAACATCTATAGCAAGATCAGCTCCATCTCTCCACTGTAATCTCTTGGCAAACACGATGTATGATGCAATACTATATTCCCTTGATGTATTGTGTCTCCCCGTCTATGTTTGAGTAGTGAATTGTTCTTGGCAATGGTGAAATAGTTCGTTGATTGGTTGCATACAAGTTTGTTATCTTCTATGATTGTCTTTATGTACAATATATGAGTGCACGCATATGTTGGGGAATGCATGTAAGGTGATCACCGGTATCATAATGGAGTGGTGGTGACTTGGGAGTGACAGTAACCTGAGACCGAGCCACAAAGTTAAGTTATTGGGGGATATATATAGGGGACCTTAGAACGTAAGGCTATGGTGGGACTTTATGTCTTAATCAATCTTGTGCAGTCATTTACTTGGCCACATGATCCATCATAAGGGGTTGTAGATAATTTACTTGACTATATATACCTATTCATGGCTCCTTCCTAGAAGAAACAACTAAGACTAAAACATGTGCTTCACTAATTGTGACAACCACACGAACGAAACACCTATTGCTAGAACACTTGCTCCCTTGAGATACTTGAGATATTTGCTGCTTGCTACTTGTGAAACTTGCTTAGAAACTTGCATTTTAAACTTGCTTCACTAGTTACTAGACAAACCACACTCCACGTCACTTTCCTTTAATTAGTTAGTTCCTTTTAGTCAAACTTATTGCTTTGCATAAACAGCCATATAAGAGGGTTATAGGGCTTTAGATAATAGATAGATTACCTTCAGCTCCTCGTGGGTTCGACACTCAAATACTTATCGAAAGGTACTACAATTGATCTCCTGCACTTGGGAGTCATCAAGCACTTTTCTGGCGCCGTTGCCGGGGAGCGTTGTGCTAAGCTTTTATTCTTGTTTGCATTGCATACTAACATATAAACCTAAAACACCAAAAAAATTATAAAATGGAAAACAACCAAAAAAATTTAGAACTGTATAATATCTACCTTGATTTAGGACATGAAGTGTTTGAGGAGAAATTGAAAAATTATTTGCACAACAATCATATTTGTGGTAGTACTAATTCTTTGAACACCTTTATTGCTAAGGAAAACCTTGAGCTTGTGGAATTTTGTCTTGATGAATATGATATTTTTAGTCCCCCCTACTATTGAGGATAAAAATTATATACTTGCTGATTCTATGGAAAGTTTTAAGCTTGGGGAAGTTGGTTTTGATGAGCATGATATTTCTAGTTCCCCAAGCTTGGAGGAGAAAATTCACTTTGATGATACTATGCCTCCTATATATGATGATTGCAATGAAAATTATGAATGTTTAACTCCCACTATCACTAATGAGGATTTTACTTATGTGGAGAGTAGTGATTCTTTTATGCATGTAGCTCATGATAAGAATGTTTTATGTGATATTCATATTGTTGAATCTATTCATGATGCTACTGAACATTATTATGAGAGAGGGAAACATGGTTACACATATTTCAACAATATTAAGTTTCCCCTCTTTATGCTGAAAGTATTGAAGTTACACTTGATCTATCTTTCTATGCTTGCTATTATGTGATTCTTTTATTTGTTTCATTACAAAATGCCAATGCATAGGAAATGGGTTAGACTTAAAAATAAATTGTTTAATATTTTTTGGTGTGTTCCTTATGCTTTAATTTCCTATTCGGTTTGAGCACACATTTATGTCTTTACAACATGTAAAATGCCTTTAACTACTGTTATGTATCATTTAGTTTAAGATTTTCATTTTATAAAAAAATTGGGAAAGTAAATGAGAAGGATGAGTAATGGAGAAGTTGGGGTCGACCTTGAACATGTGTTGTTCATGCCAATGAAACCATTGCAAAGTCTCTATCATTAAAACTTTTTACAAAGCTAAAAACAATAAAAATATTAGTTCACTACTGTAACATCACATTTCTGTCTTATTTCTCATCTTAAATGGCAAGAATAATCTTATATGAGAGATAGGATTAAACAATAGTAATTAGCTGTCAAGAAAACAGATTCCTGAACTTCACTGCGAAAAATGTTTAAAATCACAGAAGTGGAATTTTGACCTGGTAATTTACGACAGCAATATTTAGTTATCACTACATATTTCATTAGTTTTAAGTTTTCTGATTTGAGCAACTTAAGTGCCTCTAAAAATTCACTCTTTACGGGTTGTTCAGTTTTTGGCAGATTATGTTTTTATTTTGCATTGCTCTCATTACTTGTGTTTCGTGTGGTTCTTTTAATCAAGGAGCAATGCACAACTTTAGTAACAGTAGTTAATATTTAGAATCAACTCATGATGTGTCTTTGCTGTACCGATGTGGATTTTATTTATGGAGGCAGTAAACCCTCTAATCAAGTTTTATGTTGAGATTTGTGTAAGAAGAATTTTTCAGGAGGAAGAGTTGAGTGAGATGAACAAAGATCAAGAGGGACAACCAATCAAGCTTGGGGATGTACCCCTGGGCTCACCCTACATGTATCAAATAAGTACAAGAATCCAAGCTTGGGGATGCCGAGCCACCTCACTCTAACCATCATGATTTTAAGTAAGTAAAGCCTAGCTATATGGCTATAAAAAAGCGCTTTACGGGAGGCAACCCGGTTGTTTTTGTTTGGATTTTCTTAGTGTCCTCTTTCTGTCTCAAGAGATTAGTTTTTTTTTTTAATTCTGGAGTTTTCAATAAAGAGTCAAGTCAAACCCATTTGGACTTATAAGTTGCTATCCTAGTGCATGAAATTTCTATTTTAGCACGAGTCTCCTCACCGTATGATTTTACGTTTTTTATTGGTATGTCGGATTGAGCTAATTTTTTAGTATGTTCTGCAAATTTTCGTGCTCTGTAAGCACAAAAATTGGCTTAATTTTTTGACGAGTCTAGATTAGGTAAAAACGTTCGTTTTTCTGCTGCTGCTTTTCTGGACAGATTCTGCCTTCTTTTGTTTTATGCACTCTTTGGGCTTGGGAATCGAATTTCCATGATTCTTTCAAGCAAGAGAGTGAACATACAACATAATGAACCTTATTTTCTATCTACTGGAGCATTTGATTTGGAATTTTGCACAGCAAGCATGTGATTTGTTTGTCCTTGCTAATCTCACCCCACAGAAAAAGAATGGGAGAAACATGTTTTGTGAAGTTTTTTCACAGGGAATAGAGGAGCTGCGCCTCAAGACATCCAAGAATTGTGAAAGCCATAAGCTTGGGGATGTGATGAACACCCCACTGGAGCTACACTCTTTTGGTTAGCACACGTCTACTTTCTGTTTTTCTAAGCAAAGCATTTATCGTAGAGACTTGAAGCGTCTAGTTTTTATTTTTATTTTTGTTTTGATAAGACCACACCCATCATTTTATATGAGATTGAGCTACTGGAGTTTGGGGTTGGAATGTATTGGATGCTAGTATTATGACTTGGAATAGGGATGCCATGGTTGATTTGAAGAGCTACATATGTTTGCATGATTTATAGGCTTTTTATGTGTAGAAATTTGCAATAATGTTGTCTTGAGCTATCTCTTATTCATGTCCTTGATGTTAATTTCTGGTTTATTTAGTTTGTCATGAAATGAGTAGTTCTATGGACATATTCATGCATAGTATCTGGTCAACTATCTCCCTCTTGCTAGCCAAAAATTTAAAAATCCCAACAAGTAAAAACTTGTTTCCAACACTCCTTAGCCAAGTATTTCCAGTGAGTCCACCATATCTTCCCATTAGCTTCATTGCTATTACAAGTATGTTCACCATGTTATTGTGTTATTTATGTTCTAAATTAAGATATTCACTTTATTAATTGTCATGGGTTGAACTTGGGATAGGACTCTCACGAACTTTTGAAGGCACACTTTAATTTTTATGCATCTAATAAACATGACCCAATAATGGGAGCCACAAGTTTTGCGTTTGACAAGTGTGTGGCTGGGAGCTAGCTATAAACGTGTATCACCAGAAAACTTTCAACATTGCACAAAAATTTACATTTGGTTGATATCATGTACTTTTGTTTTTGGACTCCTGCCATGCCGAAATGAAATAGAGGAATAGTAAGTTTTGATGAGTAAGTATCTATATGACTAGAGAAACGCATTGGGCCGCTAACCCAAGCCATGCTTTATCATGGTGGAAATTTACTTACAGCTTGAGTGACTCTACAACACATCCTACAATAAAATAAGAAGCTATGCATAATAGTGAATGAAAATAAAAAGGATGATGAGTCTACTCCGTTTGTTTGTCTTGTCATTGTAACATGGGCTTGTTTCCATGTCATGGGGCAAGAGGTACCTCTTTGCGGTTCTCTATGATGTCATTAACACTTATTATGATTGTACAAAGCTCATTAGGAATCTTAAGTTGAGTAATCATGGAGTAGGTTTTCACACTCATGGGGCATGAGGCTTTCAACCACCTTGTCATTCACATTACTTCAACATTCACCATTTAAGATGCTAGTGATAAAGGGGCGATGAGAGTCCTAGATCAATGGATACCACATTTCAATTAGTTATTTTGGTTGAATAATTTAGAGGCTAAATAAGACTTGATCATGTTTTACCTCTACTAAATTTTCTCCAAAGTGTCCACCATATTTTCTATTTTCCATTATGCTATTCTTTGACCAATATAGGATTTTATTTTTCATTTTGTGTATGCATTTGGTCCATAGTGCTTTTATTTCATCATACACTTTGTGAACTTTCATGAAGCATCTTTGCTTGCATATTTGATATTTCTTACAACATGAATTGTATATTGCTACTCATTTATAGTATTAATCATTTGATTATATGTAGCATGAATAATCCTCCTTGATATCCCATGATTGTTTCAATATGCAAAGTCCATGTTAGTTTTATCACCTTCATACTCGAGGACGAGCATGGGTTAAGCTTGGGGATGTTGATGCATGTAAAATGCATACATGAACTTTGCATGTTATTACTTGTTTTTCCTACATATTAGCAACTTATATTCATGTTTTATAATGATTTGGGGGATTTTCTAAACAATCCCCCTTCTTTTGGTTCTAACCCTGTTTTTCCAGAAAACGTACTTTTTAGTGTTTCAGACTTTCCGGGAGCTTCGGGACTCCAAAAAGGGCAAGGCCAAAGAGCAGGTTCAGAATTTTCGAGACGAAGACCATGGGCCAAAGTAGAGGGCCAAAAGGCCAACCATGTGGCAAAGAGGACCCTCCACGCGGCCAAATTCCTTGGCCGCGTGAGAGGCCCCCTTTTTGCCCCCGTGGCTCTGATGCCGTCGATCTTTCTTCTCCCGAGTGTCTCGTGACCTAAAAACGACTATATAAAGGGTCCTCTGGCCTTTTCGAGGAAGAGGCGGCGCCGAGAGACGAAACCACGAAACAGAGAGACAGAAGGCTGCCACCGGAGAAGATCGGAGGGGGGAAACGCCGCTGGGATCACCCCGGAGGGCTCCACCCCCTCCGGCGTGTTCATCATCAACATCTACAGCAAGATCAGCTCCATCTCTCCACTGTAATCTCTTGGCAAACACGATGTATGATGCAATACTATGTTCCCTTGATGTATTGTGTCTCCCCGTCTATGTTTGAGTAGTGAATTGTTCTTGGCAATGGTGAAATAGTTCGTTGATTGGTTGCATACAAGTTTGTTAGCTTCTATGATTATCTTTATGTACAATATATGAGTGCACTCATATGTTGGGGAATGCATGTAAGGTGATCACCGGTAGCATAATGGAGTGGTGGTGACTTGGGAGTGACAGTAACCTGAGACCGAGCCACAAAGTTAAGTTATTGGGGGATATATATAGGGGACCTTAGAACGTAAGGCTATGGTGGGACTTTATGTCTTAATCAATCTTGTGCAGTCATTTACTTGGCCACATGATCCATCATAAGGGGTTTTAGATCATTTACTTGACTATACCTATTCATGGATCCTTCCTAGAAGAAACAACTAAGACTAAAACATGTGCTTCACTAATTGTGACAACCACACGAACGAAACACCTATTGCTAGAACACTTGCTCCCTTGAGATACTTGAGATATTTGCTGCTTGCTACTTGTGAAACTTGCATTTTAAACTTGCTTCACTAGTTACTAGACAAACCACACTCCACGTCACTTGCTTTTAATTAGTTAGTTCCTTTTAGTCAAACTTATTGCTTTGCATAAACAGCCATATAAGAGGGTTATAGGGCTTTAGAGAATAGATAGCTTACCTTCAGCTCCTCGTGGGTTCGACACTCAAATACTTATCGAAAGGTACTACAATTGATCTCCTGCACTTGGGAGTCATCACACGCACACCACGCACACACAACCGCACCCCCATCCCCCACACAAACCCAACCCCACTTCCCCTTCTTCCTCCCACCAACCACCACCATTGGAGACCCTCTTGGAGCTCTCCTTCCCCCCTCCCCCCACACCCTAGCCCACCCCTTCCACTCAAATTCACAGATCCGAAAGCCCTCGTCCTTCTCCACACTCTCCTCCCCACGGATTTATCTTTGGTGCACTATTGGGGGAGATCGGTCCACTTTATTTTGTGTGAATTTTTTTGTGTGGAAGATGGCCACCAACTCAGGTAATCTCTTGGGCCTCTACTATCTACCGTGTTTATGTGCTTACTCTCTATCGGTCTACTAGTGTGGTTCATTAATTTAGGGTGTAAATTCTTCTCGTAGCGTTCATGCTAGATCTCACATTGTTCATATGCCACTAGCCATACGCTAGATCCTTTACTATGCCATGATCTTTCTCCTTAGTGTGCTCCTACCGATGTAGTCTCGTGGTACATTTTTTTACTATGCCATGATATTGTGCTCCCTTGCCATGCTATGCCATAGTTCACAATTGACCACTCTCCTAGTATCATGCCAAAAAAAAATATAATATCTATCATAATAAAAAAACAAACAAACACATCATCCAACCATTCTCTTCACCTTACACCATGCTATGATGTAGTTATGTTGTACTCACTAGTCGTTTTTTTGCTTTCCAACAGTGTCTCTATCACTCATATTCATGGAATAATTTTTTTAATAACGACCATGTGCACTCATTATCCTTGTCCATATCCATGCATCATCTCTCTCTCAGGTGATTCCGATGCACTCCGTAATCTTCGTCCTCGCAATAAAAGTGTTGTCGTTGTCACAGGATCTACTCCTCAACAGGGTTCTTCCATTCCTGTCAATCCAGATGAGCCCGTGGTCAAGAATTGGGGTGGTCTGAGTACCACGGATTTTGAGGCGGCCGGTTGAAGTTCAACCCATATGCGTTTGGTCAGAGTACTTGTGCTGACCCACGGTTTTTCTGCAAGATGCATCAGGTCATGTATGAGTTCATCCTTGGCAAACTCCAGAACATCTATGTGGATCATCACTTCTTTGATGTGGATGCTGCCCGCATGCATTGGTCCGGGGTCATGGAGCTTATGGATTTTCACAGTCTCACTCCTCTCATGGGTGCTAACAATGCTCATCCATTTGCCCCTGAGTTGCTGAAGGAGTTCTATGCCACTGTTTTCTTCTCCACTACGGGTCCTCATACTTTGACTTGGATGAGTGGTGGTGTTCTGTGTACTGCTACCATGGAGGAGTTTGGTACTCTTATTGGTGTTCCACCAATCATCTTTACTCATCATAGCCACATTCGCAATCATGGTGATCCAAAGAATATTATGAAGGCTAAGGATGGTCTGCGTCACTGCTACCCAGAAGGTACCGGATCTCAGCACTATCCCAAGGTCAAGTATTTCTCTGAGTTTTGGTACATTGTCCACACAATTCTCCGGAACACTATCAATGTCAAGTTTGGTGAGAAGGGTGAGGTCCGCAAGTGGTTGATCAATCTTTTCTTTCACATCGGCACTTCTATGAGTAACAACAAGAAATTGGACATTTTGGATTTCATGTGGCATGAGATGAGTACCATGGTTCGTGACAAGAGGGTACCCATCTATGGCTCCTACCTTCAGATCCTCATTGAGTCCAAGATCCCAGTTGGTCTTGTCAACAACTATGCCAAGGTGACTCCTAAGCTGTCTGTTCTTATCTCGGAGGCTAAGGATGAGTTAGCTGCTGCTCAATGCCCTAAGCGTACCCGCACACTGTCCTCAGCGCCTAGTACCTCTCAGGGTGTCCACCGTTCATCTTCTCTAGCTCCTACTGGCCCTGCTCCTGACACTTTCAGCATTAAGAGGGCACTCCAGAAGATGAACTACTTCTTCATTGACAAGCAGCAGCAGGATTATCATGACTATCGCAAGGGCAAGGCCTCTCGTCGCAATCAGCGGGCCATCATGACAGCTCTTCAGCTCCCACTCAGCTCTTCTAGCTCAGATGAGATTCCAGAGGACCGGTGGAAGTCCCAGCACACCTACTGGCTTGGCGATGACGCTAGCTCTCTTGGCTCCTTTGCGGCCACCTACACTTCTACTGCTAGCTCCAGTCAGGCTCCTCACGAGGATGTTCCCGCGGCGGATGATGAGATGGAAGATGACGAGTGATTGGACTTGCATTGTTTTCTCCTATTTCGTGTCTGATGCCAAGGGGGAGAAATACTCACGCATTGCATTGCATTTCATGCATCCATTTTTGTTTTATCCTCGCTATTATTTTCTTTGATCTTAGTTGATGCTACTATTTGTGTGGTTTGGTGAACCTTGGTACTATTGTAAGACTATGTCTCTATTTACTCATCGTACTATCTTTCTATCTATTATGCTACGTGATATTTGAAGTGTTGAAGATCATAGCAAGGCTATTATATTATCTATCTACTCACTAATTGATGTGATGAAGCCATAATGAGGTTATTCTTTATCCATCTACCACTATGAGAAGAATGCTATGGTGAGATCTATCTTGTGTACAATACAATCACTCATCTATAGATAACATTATGTCTACACATGAATACTCAATTTTAGTTCAAAGTTGTTTTCAAACAAACACTTTGTCTATACATATGCATCTATAGTGCTAAATCATGTTCGGATAATCCTCACACTTCACATAGGTATATCATGATAACATCACATGCCATATTGTCCTATAAAACATAGTGTGAAAAGAGAATTATGTTCGTTGCACTCCATATGATTATCAAATATATATGTCTCATGTTTGGGCACACAAATAGGGGGGTACCACTATAATTTTTGTCTCCTTGCAAATATCCATGATAAATTGTCCTTTATGCAAATCCGTATGTTGTCATCAAACATCAAAAAACGGGGAGATTGAAATGACATTGTTCCTAAATCTTGTTTTCGGTGTTTGATCACAACATGTGGAAGGTCTAATGTTTTCCCTAAGTTAACTCAGAGACTATCATGGATAAAATGCAATCATATATCTCCTTGGACACTCATACGATGGATAGCAAAAATGGAGAAAAGATTAAAGGAAAGGAGGAAAAGAAACAAGGAGAGAAGAAGAGAAAACAGGGGAGGCCGGCCTCCCTGGCCGGCCTGGCCGGGCTCCTAGGCCGGGCTGGTCGGGCGGTGCCCTGGCCCCAGCCCCCCTCCACGCCGGCCCCAGGCCGGGTGGCTCGGGCGGGTCCCTGGCCCCAGCCTCCCTTCCACGTCGGCCTGGCCGGGCTCCCAGGCCGGGCTAGCGCCGCCCTGGCCTCCCCTCACCGCCCACGCCGGCCCCAGGCCGGGCTATCCCAGGCCGGGTGGGAAGGCTCTCCGACCCGTCCGCTGTCCACGCCGGCCCCAGGCCGGGCCTCTAGGCCGGGGTGGGATTTTCCCCTGCCCTGGTTGCCCCAGGCCGGCCTGGCCGACTCCTAGGCTGGGGTGGGCTGCAGAGTGAAGGATCCCCCTCCAACGACCGTTTTATCGTCCCCCGTATAAAAGGAGGGGTTCTTCCTCCTTTAGAACTTGTCAATCACACTCACTCTCTCTCCACCATTGATGGACCAAGCTCAAGCTCAAGCAACTCCTCAAATCCCCAACCAAAGCTCGTGATACTTTGGGATTTGAAGGAGACACCACCGATCTACAACTCCACCAAGTCGATTAGAAATCCACCCACTCATCCCTTAGGGATATTGTCATTCTTAGTTCATCGGATCCAAGAATCTTGTTGCTCTTAGATCATCGGAGCTTGGAGCCTTGTTGATACCCCCAGAGCTCTTGTGCTCGTGGATCTTGTTTCTCGGAGTCTTGGTGGCTCTCGGGATTCGGTGAGGACCCTCCAATCTTGTGGAGTGTGACTCATCCTTGTAAAGGTTCTAGTTGTCAACCTCAACGACAACATAGTGATTCGAGCCTAGCCACGAGTCGAAGGAGATACGGTGTGCCATTTGAGGGCTACTCGGTGTTCCACTTTGGTGGCACCGCACCGCTCCAACGGAGATTAGCTTCCATTGGGAAGTGAACTTCGGGATAAATATCCGCGTAATTATGCTCGGTTATTCCTCAACTTACCTTTACTAGTTACTACTAGCTTAGTCATATATTCACCTTGTGCTAGTTGTACTTGCTCAACATATAGGATTGCTCACCTAGTTGCATAATCTAGATAATCTATATTTTAGCATTACCTTGTTAACTTGAAAAAGAAGTTAAAATTTGTAGTTAACCTATTCACCCCCCTCTAGTTAACCTCTCGATCATTTACTTGGCCACTGGTTATTTTATCCTTCCATGTATAGAAGTGCATGAGTTGCCATATGCATATAGTAGTGCTTGTTTCTATTTCTACATGCCTGTGTAGTTGTTTCTATTTTGTTTTCATGTTATTTTGCTCATCCACATGAATGACCATAGAATCATTTTACTCTTTATGACCTTTGTATGATAGTGGTACACCCACTCGACTCATGCCATGTTGGTTGTGGATTCATATTATCAAACCTAGAGTGATGTTTGTGTATTGTCCATGCATGTTTGATGGATGTTATGTATCCCAGTGTTTGGGAAGTTATAAGGATCTAAATTTAATATGTGCATTTGCAAAGCATGCATCTAAAAGTACGGGAAATTTTGGCGCGAAAGTTTAAACAAACCAAAGTGACCAATGTTTCACTTGACTTGATGAAATAGGTCTAGATCATCTAGTCAAGAGTGCAATTGGAGTGATCTTTATAAGAAGTATCTTAAGAAATCAAATCATCTGGTTACACAAACCATAATTGGTTGTGACCAACACTAACTCTCAACAAGCCTAACCTCAAGTCTATAAGTGACTTGAGAGAAATCAACTAGGTATTTAGAACTCGAAGAGGGGTGAGTAGCCAAATCACACAATTTATGATCTTACTTCTGCAAGTTAGTCATGTATAACTGGATGATCTTATCAGTCCTGAAGGATGAACCTGAACGAGGAAACAAACCTTCTTAAACCAATACTAAACCCTGATCACTGTCTGTGATCTTTTCAAAACTCTTGTCTACGTATCTGCATGACCAAGGCTACAAGAGAAGCAAACCATGAGGGAGCCAAGATCAGGAGACATCAACTGAAGGGGGTGAAATCCTGGTGTTTGGTGTCATACCAGAATAATTTGAGTACAGGACCTGATCAATCTTGTAAGCAGATTATTTCTGAGGGCATTAAACACTTGAGTTTCATTAGTTTAAATTATACTGGAACAAACTGGTAAATGACTCTAGGACATCATCAGACAAGAAGTGGCAACTGGAGACTTATTCGCAAATACTATACCCTGGAGTGATCGAGGTTCCATCGATATTCTAATTCAGAGAGAGAGAGATAAGAAGGTGGAAATTTGACATGACCTCTAGACTATATTGGAGTTGAGGGGATCAAATTTGAAGTATTTCAACTTAGGGATGTTTGAATTTGTTTGAGTTTGAATTTGAATTTGAATTCAAATTGAATAATCAAGAAAATACAATTACCATAATCAAATGGAAACAATTAAGAGATAACAAATATTGGACATTTCCAATTTCATTGGAATAAGAAAAAGAAGACAATTAACTTTATTAATATATAACCATAATACAAAGTTTTTACAATAATTCAATAAATAGAAAAGACAAGTAAAATTACAGATGAATATTACAATTGAACAATTACAAAAAGAAATTCCTAATCTAAATCTTGTAAATTTCCAAGTCTTCTATTAATCTTCTGATCCTGCAAAATAAACAAGATAAACAAAGAAAAATAAAAAGGTAAGATTAGTGGGGGTTAGTACTCTCAGCCAGGTAGTGAGATGCACTACTAATCGCATCATCGAGTTTAAGCTTAGACAAGTTTAGTATCTGTTCAAATCAGAGAAATAGCCTCGATATAATCTCATTGGCTAGCCATAAGGTAATACAAGTGTCAATCCCAAAATAAAGCCATACCAGGATAATACCAAACCCAACCGAGTACATCAGCTCAGGCAAAATATCTTCTCAGCCAGCACACAAGCAAACAGCACACTCACCAGCACACTTTGGTGCTGTCAAGCCCACTGTTACTGTATAAATACCCCATCAGCCGCAAGGGGAGGGGATCACATCGCACTTTTCCCTGTTCACAGCTCGAGCTGCACAGCTCCAGCAAGAACAACCATCACCCAATAAGTCACCACAAATCATTCCATCACTAGAAGCCTGTGAGGTTACAGATCCAGGTAGATTTCAACAAGACCAAGCAAGGAGAGTAGGAGCAGGCCTGAAGAAGATAACAGAACCAACAAGATCTTCACAAGGCCAAGCTACAAGTGGAGGAGCAGACCTGAAGCATAACAACAACAAGACCACAAGCAGAACATGGAAGTAGCTCAGGGGAAATGGATCAAGAAGTCAAGATCCATCAGGAAATCACAGCCACAACATTAACACCCCGAGGTGATCTCTACACACATCCTAGCAAGGGATCTTGCTAAAATATGCACATAAAGTTGGCTGGGATTTATTTCCCTCAGTCGAGCATAGTGTTGCTATGCTAATCACATCACAGGGAATTAAAAGGTAGCATAGTATCTGTTCCTATCTATAAGATTTCCTCAGAACAACATCACTGGATTTGGGATAATTAAAACAAGCATAGATCTGTTCTTATCAGTTAAATGGCAAAGAGGGGACAAATTTACAAGCCCTAGATCATACCACAGCAATACTCATTTTGTGCATGACCAAAATCTGGGCACATCCTAAAGGAGCACCTCAAGATGTAGTCAAGCAAACCATTGAGCACTTGGGCACAAACTAGGAAATGGTTAAACAAGATGTGTTAAGTCCCAAATAACCATACACATGAGTAAAGGCCTCAGGCTATGCATCATTGGCTTAGGGGCAAAGAAAGCAAGAGCAAGCAATCTGTTCTTATCAAGTAATTTTAGAGAAGTAAAACCATCAGATGGAATAATCTGTTCTTATTATTGATGCAAAGAAGCATCAGATCCACTCGACATAAGGGTTTTAGCACAAGGATCTTGAGTTAAATCACTAGACAAGGCTCACTGTATTATGCCACACACACATGGTTGCTGGGCACCATATCCAAGGATCTGATACCCCAGAACCAATGAATCATGACCTAAAAAACAGTAAATTGGAAACAAGGGTTGAGGGCATATTCTCTGAATGATATTCAGAGTAACACCTCTCAACAAGTTAGCACCCCATAGAACATTGGGAATCCTATACATGTTACTAGGATTTGTTGTCAGATAGTCAGCAACAAGGATCTATCTCTGGGAGCAACCCAAAAGGGTGTTCTCTTATAAGAATAGCATTAGGAGTACATTCCAACTGAATTCCCACTAACAACACAAGCCCATTAATCAGCAATATATCACTGTACCTAGCAATATAGATAACCTAGGTGCACAATAAAATTCCTTTCTCATCACAGAGCATAGCATGCTCTCTGTATCTCCCAAATCAATTAAATCATGTGGTAATTCCAACCCAATCAACCATCGCTTCACTGAGAAAGCCACAGAGAGGCAGAGTATGAGCTAGCTCGATGGCTAGGCTCCAGAGCAAGGGGAAGATAGGAGTCAGAGAGAGAGAGAGGTGAGGGGGCACAGAGAGAGGAGGGAGGCACTTACGGGTGGTCACCATCGTGATGACCACATCCAGTCGGTGAAGGGAGCACGGCGGCGAGCCGCGGTTGCCCAGGAGGCCGTCCCGGCGGCGACGTATCCGCAACCTAACCACCCAAGCAGCAGCAGCAGCACCTCAACCTCCTGGAGCCTCCAGGAACCACCTCGAGGATCCTAGGTCACCGGAGAGGTGGTGGAGCACCCGGGTACCCGAACCCTAGGGTTAGGGCAGGGGTTGTCCACGAGGAACACCGAGGGGGAAAACCAGATCGAAGAAGGAGGCGCAGAAGAGGGCAGGGAGGAGAAGCGGTGGCGCTAGTTCACGGTGGAGGAGTTGGACGGAGGGGGGTGGAGTAATCGCCGGAGAGGGGGCGATGGGAGTCGCCTCTGTGTCGCCCGCGAGGAAGGAGGAGGAGCCGAGGGGAGCCATCGGGGGGTGTGTGTCTGGTCTGGTCCGGCTCGACCAGAACAGCGGGTTAGGTTTAACCCTAACCCATGGACCCATCTGTCAGCCCTAGGGGCAGAAGAGTAATTGCCTAAATCTTTAATAAAAGAGTTATAAAATAATATAAAAATAATAAATTAAATTCTACAAACTTCAAACATCTACAATATAACTAATCTGGTAAAATAGTTGTATTTTAAAAGTTAAGAAAAATAATCCAATAATACTAATAGTCTTAAAATTATAATTTTAAAATAATAATTTCATAATACAAACTTGATTTAGAATAACCAACCAAATACAATTATATCTTCTCAAAACTTAATTCAATACTTGATGATTTCAAAACATTCCATAATCTATGTTTTCTGAGAAACCAATAAGTACTTACTAGATAAATAAAATAAAGAAATAATAGTACTAATAATAATAATCAGTAACTCTGAAAATAATAAATAATTCATAAAATCAGAAAAATACAAGTTATATACCAAAATGTTCCAAATGCCTTATGCAACTCATCTATGATGTTTTCAAAGCCATTTGACTAAGTTCTCATGTGTTCAATATTGGCCTAGTCATTTAATTCATTTAAAATCAATAAATTAATAGTTTGTGCAAATCTTTTCAGAAGCATTGAATGATATATCAAATTAAAAAGAAAAGCATTTCCAATTAAAATATGTTAAACATAAAACATTTTCTTCAACTTATAGAATTGTTTTAAGGGGTATAATGGAATTCTGTAATATTCCATTATAACCATAAACAACTACCACAAACATTATTTTCCTTATTAATAAAACCCATGTTTTCGCACCTACTAAACCTATCATCACTAGTCATTAACAAGTTGTGTGATGATAGAGTAGTTTTATTAGCTCATCGTTTTCAACTAAACTCATTATCATCAGCTCTACACTTTCGAACATAAAATAAAATGTGTCTATTATCTATTCAATAATTATTGTCCATATGTTGTTGTTTTGTTATCCAATCAAGTTATAAACACTTCTACTTAAACATAATAACAATTGTTTGCCTAGTAAAAATGAAACCCATGTAACTCTAAAACAAGTAATAGCAACATCACTACAAGAACTAAATAACAACAACTCAAAGTCAAGAAAACCTAATAAAATCTAAATAGCGCAAAACGTAGCTTGATCATTCAAGCTTGGGTATTTTCGGGGTAAATCATGATGCATTCCACTACTATGCATATATCATCCTTGCCAGTGTTTTCTGTAGTCCTTATCGGGACTACTTTGCTTTCTTTCAGATATCGGGATTTCCTACGAGACCCTTGGCCCGAAGACATGGATTATTATGGTTATCTCAATCCCAGGCAAGTTCATCACTTGCTCATATCCTTTGCAGTACTTCATAACAAACTAATTGCAAAAACCCTATCGTCTTGTCACCTAGTCTCAAAATCATGCATGATCCTATTTTTTATAATAATATGACTAATTGAATGACTACCCGAGTGGTAGTGTTCTGTTTGGTGGGCGGATGGAACCATGGTAAGATGAATAGGTCAAAGGAAGGTTCCATCTGCACGGGAACGTATTACCTAGGATTAACCACAACTGCCGTCAGGATTCTTGCGTCGTAAATTCGCGTTGACCATGGATCTTCTATGGGGGGAGTAAGTCAGCCGTGATACTTTTCTCGTTCGCATGTCAACGGGCTGCCAGAGACGTACGCTGTAGGTTCTGCGGGACTACATGCACATGGGTGGGATCCCTTAATTCCCACGGACTCTGCGGGTCTATGATGGTCTGCCAGGGGCGCGTAGATATCCATCGTGAGGGGTGGAATCAGGCGTTCAACCTGCTGGCAGAAATGGGTGGGCATGCATTGTGCGGAGAAGCACGGTTTGGCTTGGACCAACAACCGGGCCCCACACCTAAGTGGGAGTGGACAGGAACGTACGCCTGGTCTTGCAACATGGTCTTGGTCGTCCATGGGTAAAGTAACGCACCTCTGCAAAGTGTAAAAGGATGTGGCATGTTACCCCTTGTTCCGGGAAGGAGCTGCGCACGCCGCAGGAAAGGCAACTCCATGAAAGTTCTAATCCTGTGAAGATCTGGCGGGCATAGTTTTCAGAATTAAAAGCAACCTCTTGAAGAAAGTTTCACAAAACCTTGCATTAGCTTATGACTCTTTTGAGTCTAAAGCTGTGGATAGTGCATCCAACTACCCACTATATATCATGAACTTGCTGAGTAACGCTCGTTACTCATTCGTTCCCGTTTGACCCCCTGCTTAGAGTTGAAGCCCTATGGAAGTCGTCATAAAGAAGCCATCGCTACCTCGTGAAGCTAGGTGGAGTGATCTACTACTTAGTCAGTAAAGCATCGACATCAACAACGCTGGTGAAGGAGAAGCTATCAAGATGTAGGTAGAGACCATTCTTAGACTTAGCATTTGCAAGCCATAGATTAGGGCTGACATCAGCCGTAGTGGATTAGTTCTGAGCTAGAGTTCTTCTCCAGCTTGGATCTTCGAATTGCTTCTTCTGATGTTTCATTTGTAAGAGATCTTCTTGATTCATCAAGGAGATTCTCAAGATTTTGTAATGAGGTTTTTATCCTATAGCTTTGCTTGGCCCCGCTATGTTTCTGTTGTACCACTCTGAGAGATGTAATATTCACGGATAAGTCCTTCTGTGAGTATTATGTCACCGACTTGCGCACTACACATGCAGTGGTGTGCTGGGTCACCACAGATGGTATCAGAGCGAAGCGATCTTAGGTCTGAAACCTTTTAGGAGATCTGTAGGTTGATAAAGATTATAGGAAGCCATCTTATCTAAACCACATTTCCTACAACTATGATGATCATCCACTTGAGAATGATGCAATCATACTTATATAGAATTTCCTTACTCAACTTGAGTAAATCTACTTATCTATTTTTTTTATATACCTAGGTATGAATAGTTATAAGTTTAGTAAGTACTAGTTCCATTGAGAAAAAGAATTCTGACATAGTCAGAGATGAATAAGTCAAAGTAATGATTACCCCATTCTATGAATGCATAGGATGGAGTAGAAATGATATTGAGTTAATATAGGAGTCATCAAGAATGGACGCTGAGAATCATTAAGAGTGATTAAAACTTTGGTAACTATGGGGTATATACCATATCCTCAGTTATCAAGTCTAGAGGTGAAGCATCATCGTATAGTATAGAATTAGGAGAAGGCATAAGCATTGATGGAAGCTACATTACTACTCCTAAGGTGATCAACAGCATGAAGGATCAACAGATGCCATGAGAAGTTTATCATAACCAAAATGAAGTAATTCAATTTACATGGTACTTAGTCCTATATGGAACCAAGTTAGACAACAACTACGATAGGATTATTTTGTCTTGGTTTATTCCATTGCAGTAAGGCATGCAATTGGAGTAATTACCTGGGCAAAGAGTGGTTGTGTAGACTAGGATAACAATGTAATATATACCTACTTGTAGTGTATAGCCTTTAAGAGCCTTGGTACTTGAGATGTTTTACTCTAAGTACTTCTATTTCACAGGCTTTTGATGCATGAGTGATAAATGCATTTGGGATTTATTGGATTTTATTTGGATCTTTGATTGACTAGATCTGTGCATGAAGTTGGAACTTGATGTGCATATGCATGTGCAAACATTGAGTTCTATCTTGATGTTACTGGTCTAGAGGGTATAGGATTAGTATGAGAGCGGTCTGCAATCTCAGCTGATTGAAGTAACTATCAAAGCTCTGGAAGTCCTTGAAGTCAAGAAGGCTGAAATCAACAAAGCAGTGATGGGAATGGACCACATTCCACATTTTTCTTGGAGTTGGTGACATACTTCATCAACACATGGAGATATACCACAAGTGATGTCAAGAAAATCACATGAGTAGCCATATCCAAGAAGGAAATATGAAGAAGTTAGATAAGAAATTTATAGAGTTGTTCCGTAGAAGTTGAAACCCAATGATATTGAAGGACCATAGGAAGTATCCAGTGGAATAGGTTATAGTCTACTTTAGGGAAGAGTTAAAACTCGAGGAAACTCGAAGATATTTTCACTAAATAGATGAGTTCAAATCAATGTACAATATGGTGTACAAGCTTCTTTGAGCAGTATTCCTCTTGAGACTATTACATTGAACCAAATGGGGTCCTAAATATAGACAATATCTAGTATACCGGAAGAATTATATTGGTTATTCATCACCTGGTGGATAGACCAAATGTTCTTCAAAAAGTTGTGAGAGATAGGAAACCATACCTATTCACCGGAGAACAAAACTTGGTACCCATTATATGGTGGAAATACCACGTGTTCTTCGTGAAATCATTAGGAAGGCCTAGTAACAAAACAGAGTTGTCATAACAACTGGCATAGTATTAGATCATCTTGCAAGACAACTGAAGGTGAACACTCAAGACACTCTAAATTCTTGATTGTTATTTAATTATCATTATCTATCATGCATGTTTTACTTTTGAAATTTTACAAAAGTTGTATGAAAAACTATTTCCTTAAGTGGGCTATACCACTATCTATACTATGTATCTAATATGCTATAGACACTATATAATTTTGGTGTTACCAAGACCTTTAGTTGTTATAATCACATCAATTAATCTACTTAAGTACATTAGTGGACATTTTAACTTGATATTTTTGAAAAAAAAGCTTTGAAAAAACCCCGAGTAAAGGTGGGACCTTGTCCGCGGGAGGTATGTGAAGGAGGAATGTTTTCAACTTGTTTTCCATAATGAAACATAACCTAGTCTTCGCCGGACAACCAATATTTGCTGCCACATTACCTCAATATGGGCATGGGGTCTAACTAAAAGCGTGTCGATGTTAGTCCGTGTCTACCTCAAGGTGCTATAGGAGTTGAAGTCTCTGTTGCGAGTGAACACACGCTCGTTGAGAGACCCAAAGAGGAAGGCATGAAGAGTACAACAACAAGTTTGTTCCTCGGAAAGAAACCAAGGTTTAATCAGGCCAGTAGGAGAAAGAAATCGCTTCTGAAGATTGTTGAAAACTGATGTTGGCAGTGTGCACTACCAGGTTCAGCAGGAACATGGAATCTGCACACAACACAACCATGATACTTTGCCCCATGGTACGTCTCAAATGTATCCATAATTTCTGATGTTCCATGTTGTTTTCATGCCTTATGCTACATGTTTCTTATACACTTTATGTCATTTTTATGGATTTTCTGGGACTAACCTATTGACAAGATTCCACAGAGTCTGTCCCTGTTTTCTATTGGTTTTGGTTTCAGAAAAGTTGTTCTGGAAATATTTGCGGAATTGGACGAAACAAAATCATAGGGTCCTATTTTTCCGTAACATACATGGAGTCTGGAGGAGACCCGGAGGGGGGCCACCAGGCGGCCACACCATAGGGCGGCGCCTCCCTCTTGGCCACGCCACCATGTGGTGTGGGCCCCTGGGGCACCCACCGACATCGCCCTTTCGCCTATATATACTCTTCCTCGAGAAAACACTAGATACCCAAGCCTCCATCCATGAAAAGTTCGGTACTCGCCGTCATTGTCAACCCTAGTTCGAGAGGGTTAAGGAGCTCTCCTCGGCACCCTGCCGGGAGGGGAAATCATCACCGGAGGGCTCTACATCACTATGACTACCTCTGGAGTGATGCGTGAGTAGTTCATCCTTGGACTACGGGTCCATAGCAGTAGCTAGATGGTTGTCTTCTCCTCTTTATGCCACCATGTTTAGATCATGTGAGCTTCCTAACATGATCAAGATCATCTATCTGTAATGCTACATGTTCTGTTTGCTGGGATCCAATGAATACTGAATGCGATGTCAAGTTGATTATAGATCTATCATGTTTATGTTATTTGCGATCTTGCATGCTCTCCGTTACTAGTAGATGCTCTGGCCAAGTTGATGCTTGTAACTCCAAGAGGGAGTATTTATGCTCATAGTGGGTTCATGCCTCCCTTACATCTGTGCTCGAGTGACAGAAACGTGACGGATGAGTGATCTGCTGTTTCCATTAGGGAGAAAACAACAATGCTTTGTCTAAGGATAGTTCTATTGTTTACATTACACACTTTACTTATTGCATTAAGTAAAGTGCGTAATGTAAACAATATAATTTATCCTTAGACAAAATATTGTTGTTTTCTCCCTAATGATAACATCACATCCCCCATCTGTTATGTTTCTGTTACTCGGGCATAGATGAAAGGGAGTCATGAACCCACTATCGAGCATGAATACTCCCTCTTGAAGTTACAAGCATCAACTTGGCCAGAGCATCTACTAGTAGTGGAGAGCATTCAAGATCATAAATAACATAAACATGGTAGATTGATAATCAACTGGACATAGCATTCAATATTCATCGGATCCTAGCAAACACAACATGTAGCACTATAGATAGATGATCTTGATCACGTTAGGAACCTCACAAGATCTAAACATGGTGGCATAAAGAGGATAAGACAACCATCTTGCTACGGCCATGGACCCGTAGCACAAGGATGAACTACTCATGCATCACTCCGGAGGCAGGCATGGTGATGTAGAGCCCTCCGGTAATGATTTCCCCTCCCGGCAGGGTGCCGGGGAGAGCTTCAGAACCCTCCCAAACTAGGGTTTACGATGACGGTGGCTATGGAACTTTTCGTGGATGGAGGCTCGGGTGTTTAGGGATTTCCGAGAAGAAGTATAAATAGGCTAAAGGGCGATATCGGTGGGCGTCCGAGGGGCCCACACCACGTGGTGGCGCGACCAAGGGGAGCGGGCGCCGCCCTATGGTGCGGCCACTCTATGGACCTCCTCCGGGTCTTCTCCGAACCTCATGTACGTGATAGAAAAATAGGACCCTGGGTTTTCGTTTCGTCCAATTCCGAGAATATTTCCAGAACAACTTTTCTAAAACCAAAAACAACAGAACACGGGAACTAGCGTTGTGGCATCTTGTTAATAGGTTAGTCCCAGGAAATCCTTAAAAATGCTATAAAGTGTATAGAAAACATGTAGCAATTGGCATGAAAACATCATGGAACATCAGAAATTATAGATAAGTTTGAGACGTATCATTATGCTCCTCGTCCCAACTTTCCATTTGCTCCGAAGCCTCGGAATCCTGGAAGTGCTTCTTATGCACCGCATCCTGGAGGTGGAAATACTGGGAATACCTTCACTCGTGCTGCTCCAACTGCCCCTAAACCATCGGGAACCTGTTTCTCATGTGGCAAAGGAGGGCACTTCTCTCGTGAATGTCCCAGCAAGAATCATGCTCCTGCTCACCCCAATTCTGCCAAGATGACACATGGACCTACTCAGAAGAAGCCTGGGAATGTTGTGAAGGGACATATGAATAATATCTATGCCGAAGAAGCCCAAGAGGCACCAGACATGGTGCATCACATTCATTTGCCACTAAGACGTGTTTCAAGAAGAATGGTTTGGAAGGCAGTCGTATGACCAATACTATGCTTGTACAAATACAAGGAGAAACAACCAAAGCCATCCATACTTGCAATAATGTGCCTGTTGAAATCAATGGGAAGACATTTCATGTTGATCTGGTAGTACTAGGCGCACAAGGGATTGAAGTTGTACTTGGTATGAATTGGATGACCAAGTACAAGGGATTTATAGACTGCACCACCAAAACCATATCATTGACCGGTAGTGATGGAGAGGAAATTAAGTACAAGGCGACAAAGCCTACCTCTAAGGTTCACTGCCATAAAAGCCTAGCCAACCCCTCACTTGAGCAAATTCATGTGGTATGTGAATATCCGGATGTTTTTCCGAGGAACTGCCCGGTATGCCCCCTAAACGGATTATCGAGTTAGTTCCTAGAACTGGACTAATAGCTCACAAGCCTTACCAGATGAACCCGAAGAGGCTCGAGGAGTTGAAGAAGCAACTTGATGGTATTCTTAAGAAGGGATTGATCCCCCAAGCGCTTCACCTTGGGAATCATCTGTCATCTTTGTGGACAAACGGGACGGTACCACTCGTCTATGTGTGGATTACTGGAAGTTGGATGATGTTACCATCAAGAACAAATACCCGTTGCCAAAAATTGAAGATCTCTTTGACTAGATGAATGTATCTTGTGTGTTCTCCAAGATCGATCTCCGCACTGGTTACCATCAACTGAAGGTGCGGGAATCTGATATTCCGAAGACCGCTTTCACCACCCGTTACGGATTGTTTGAATACACCGTAATGTATTTTGGTATGACCAATGCTCCAGATTATTTCATGAATCTCATGAATAAGGTATTCATGGATTATTTGGATAAGTTTGTCATGGTGTTCATCGACGATAATCTCATCTATTCCAAGAATGAAGCAGAACACGAAGAACATCTCAAAATGGTGCTCGGAACACTTCGAAAGCATCAATTGTATGCTAAGTTCAGCGAGTGCCAATTTTGTCTTAGATAAGTGGGTTTTCTTGGACATGTGGTATCTGAAGGTGGAATCTTTGTTGATCCTGCCTTGACTCGGTCTGTCTTGAAGCGTAATGCTCCAACCAGCCCAACCGAAGTAAGATCATTTCTTGGCTTGGCTGGGTATTACCGCAAGTTTGTTCAAGGATTCTCAAGCATCACCAGACCACTCACTCAATTTCTCAAGAAAGACAAGAAGTTTGAGTGGACTTAGAAGTGTGAAGAAAGTTTCCAAGAGTTGAGTAGAAGATTGGTGTCTGCTCCTGTTCTCACTATGCCGGACGTCACCAAAAGTTTTGATGTGTATTGTGATGCTTCAAAACTCGTACTAGGTAGTGTTCTCATGCAAGAAGGGAAGGTTATCTCTTATATCTCCCATCAGCTGAAACCTCATGAGCAAAATTATCGAACCCATGACCTTGAGCTTGTTGATGTTGTTCATGCTCTCAAAGCATGGCGACACTTCCTAATGGGAAATCGGTGTGAGACTTATACTGACCACAAGAGTTTGAAGTATATCTTCTCTCAGCGTGAACTCAATATGATGCAACACAGGTGGATTGAACTCATCAAAGATTATGATATGAGTATCCACTATCACCCCGGAAAGGCGAATGTTGTCATTGATGCACTTAGTCGAGAACCTACCTGTTTGAATGATATGATTAAGATCAGGCAACCGGAGTTGTGGAAAGAGCTTGACCAACTGGGTATTGAAGTAGTCAGCTATAGCATGCTGAACTCAATTGAAATAAAACCTACTCTTGTTGATCAAGTGAAGAAATATCAAAAAAGCCAGAAGAGTATTGAAGGGATCAAAGACCAGATGAAGAAGGAACTAGTACATGGCTTCTATGTTGATTCCGAGGGAATACTTTGGTATAAAGGTCACATTTGTGTTCCTTCCCAGTCTGAGCTAAAGCAGGTTATTCTATCTGAAGCTCATGACACTCCTTACTCGATTCATCCTAGAGGAACCAAGATGTATCAATACCTTAAAGAGAAATTTTGGTGCCATGGTATGAAGCGAGAGATCGATTTATATATAGCCAAGTGTGATATATGTTAGCGTGTGAAGGAAGAACATCATCGTCCAGCTGGATTGTTGCAACTACTTTAAGTACCCAAGTCAAGATGGCAACGGGGACGGGGATGGCCGGGTATGACTCCACCATCCCCGCCCCGATCCCCGCCAGTCCCCGTCCCCGCCAGTCCCCGTGAAGCTATCGGGGCTGAAACGGCCCCCATCCCCGTCACCGTCGGGTATCCGACACCCACCGGGTATCCATGGGGATATTCAGACCGGCGTCGAGGCGGCCAGATGCAGAGGATGGCGGCGACAAGCTGGGGCGGGATGAGCTGATGCAGGCGTGGAGATGGTAGAAGACGCCGGCGACGGGCTGATGCAGGAGGACGCCGGCGACGGGCTGATGCAGGAGGACGCCGGCGACGGGCTGATGCAGGAGGACGCCGGCGACGGGCTGATGCAGGAGGACGCCGGCGACGGGCTGATGCAGGAGGACGCCGGCGACGGGCTCCTCCGTGCGTCCGTTGAAGGCGCGTTGGCCGCTGACGTGGTGCAGGCGTGCAGCTGTGGGCCTGTGGCGTCGCTGCCTCGCTGGTGGGAGTCGGTAAACAGGGCCAAGGGGAGAGCGGCCAGATGGGGGATGCGCCGGTGACCGCGACCGCGAGGTTCCTCGCCCACGATTTGGGAACGAGAGTGGCGGCTGCAGTTGGGGACAGAGAGTTGGGGTGGGGCGGATTAGAGATCCTAGGGTTTTTTTTACGTATACTTGAGGTTTCCGGCTGACAGGTGGGGTCTCTCGGGTACCCATGGAGCCTCCACGGGTGGATTCTGCCCCCCATCCCCGCCCCGCCAGCTTATCGGGTACCCGCCCCGCTAGCCCCATGGGGGGAATTCACCCCCCACCACTGTCTCTTAGCGGGTAAATCCCCGCGGGTACCCGGCTCCACGGGGAAAACTGCCATTTTGATACCCAAGTGGAAATGGGATGAAGTTGGAATGGATTTTATCACTAGACTTCCAAGGTCTAACCAAGGACATGATGCCATATGGGTCATTGTGGACAGGTTCACTAAAGTTGCTCACTTTATTCCTATTTGAACTACTCATCGTGGAGACCAGCTTGCTGATCTCTACATTTCTCGGATTGGTAGTTTGCATGGAGTTCCATAAAGAATTGTTTCTGACCGAGGAACTCAGTTCACATTTCGATTCTGGAAGAAACTGCACGAAGCCCTTGGAACCAAGTTATCCTTCAGCACAGCTTATCACCCACATACCAGAGGACAAACTGAGCGTGTTAATCAAATTCTGGAAGACATGATCCGTGCTTGTGTTTTGTCTTATGGTGTGATGACTAACGTTGGTAGACCCCAAGTGCAAGGTGTGAAGAGTGCATCAACAAGTTTTCTCTCAGAAAAGAAACCAAGGTTGAATCGACCAGTAGGAGGACAAGCAATCTCTGAAGGTTGATGCAGCTGAGGTGGCAGGGCGCACTATCGATTCAGTAGCAACGTGGAAACTACACAACACAATCAAATCGCTTTGTCCCAACGTAGCAGCGAGGTTTTCAATCTCACCGGTTTTGCTGAACACAAAGAGGTTAAACGTATGGTGTGAAAAACATTAGTAACAGTATGAGAACAGTATGAAAGCAGTAGGTGTTTTATCAGTATGAGGAAAAAGGACCGGGGTCCACAGTTCAGTAGTGGTGTCTCTTCGTGAAAGATAAATAACATGTGTGGTGAACAAATTACAGCTGGGCAATTGACAGAAATGAAGGCTGCACCGTAGTGCATATGCAAGCCATAAAGAACACTATGTGATTCATGCGGGCATTACAACAAAATACATAGACCGTTATCCAACTGCATCTATGACTAAAAATCCAGCCTCCGAATATCATCCGAACAAACGTTGGGTATTAAGTTGCAATCAACAGATAATCGCAGTAAGCAAAGTGTGTAATGTAAACAATAACATCATCCTTAGAAAAAGCATTGTTATTTTCTCCCTAATGGCAACAACACATCCTCCATCCGTCACGTTTCTGTCACTCGAGCACAGATGAAAAGGAGGCATGAACCCACTATCGAGCATAAATACTCCCTCTTGGAGTTACTAGCATCTACTTGGCCAGAGCATCTACTAATAACCGAGAGCATGCAAGATCATAAATAACATATGCATGAAGATAACATGATAGATTGATAATCAGAAGACATAGCATTCAACATTCATCAGATCCCAACAAAAACAACATGTAGCATTACATAAAGATGATCTTGATCATGATAGGCAGCTCACAAGATCTAAACATGAGGTACAAAGTGGAGAGAACAACCATCTAGCTACTGCTATGGACCTAGTCTAGGTATGAACTACTCACGCATCACTTCGGAGGAGGGCATGGTGGTGTAGACCCCTCCGGTGATGATTTCTCCCTCCGGCAGGGTGCCGGGGAGAGCTCCAGAACCCTCCGATCTCGGGATGACGGTGACGGCGGCCTCGGATGTTTCTCAGGAAAAAGTGGGATCCTTATAGGGTTTATGTCTCGGGGGATTAAATAGGCGAA
Organism: Alopecurus myosuroides; assembly: GCA_028641055.1. NCBI lineage: Eukaryota > Viridiplantae > Streptophyta > Magnoliopsida > Poales > Poaceae > Alopecurus > Alopecurus myosuroides. The sequence goes on from CM054061.1 coordinate 118,200,516, forward strand.
AGGGCAGAGGCGGTGGAGCCCTGGGGGCCCCACAGCACCCCCCGACGCGGCCAAGGGGGGGGCGCCGCCCTATGGTGTGGGCCCCTTGAGGCCCCCCCTCCGGGTCTCTTCGGGACTCCGTGGAACCTTTGGGAATTCTAAGACTTTCGGGCTTCAAACTTTCCAATTCCGAGAATATTTCCAGAACAACTTTTCTGAAACTTAAAACACTAGAAAACAGGGAACTGGCTCTGTGGCATCTTGTCAATAGGTTAGTCCGTAAAATCGATAAAAATGACATAAAGTGTATAGAAAACATGTGGGAAACAATAAGAAAACAACATGGAACATCAGAAATTAAGGATACCTTTATGACGTATCAACATACCAAAGCTTAGTTCCTACTCGTCCTCGAGTAGGTAAACGATAAAAACACATAAATTCTGAGGTGACATTCTACCAACATAAACTTGATCATCAAAAATGTAAAAGCATAAGTAAGCTGAGATAATAGAACTTAAACACAAACATGATAAATAGAACTTTAATAATAAAGCATAGTAATCACTTTGCATCATGAGAAGTAACTTAAATAAAAGATCATGAATAACAATGCAAATAAAGATATACGTTTGTTTCAAGTATAAAGAGAACATGTCAAAGTGATATTTCGCTAGTCCATAAGAGTGGGGCAAAACATAAATGCCAGGACACCTTCAAAGTTCATGAGGAAGACTAGAACAAATAATTAGAGAACAAGCAATAACAGATCATGAATCAATTAATAATGTTTCTGGGACAAATGCACATAAAACTCAGAATGGCAAAAATTCTCTCTCAACTGTGCATAAAGTTAGAAGGTGGAGACTCAACATAAAAGTAAAAGAAAGGCCCTTCGCAGAGGGAAGCATGGATCACTCATGTGCTAGAGATTTTATTTTATTAAACAGAGGTATGAAAACTTGACACTCCTCCCAACCATCTTTCACAAACCATAGCTAACCGAATCCTCGGGTGCCTGCCAACAATCACATACCGTGGAGGAGTGTCTATATTTTAAGAGAGGTGTATGCTTATGTCAACGAATGGTAAACAGAAAATACAGTACGTCACAAGCCAACTAGGCTTCACAAGAGCGGCTCCCATAAAAGGACGCATCTGGGTAGAAGGTCATCCCTTTTTCTCTTTTGTTTACACAATTATGCTTTGACTGATAAATCAGGGTCAAAACTAGTGAAGAGAATTTGTGTTATTAATTCGGGGCTGGGCATCCCGCTGCCAGCTCTTCTATCATTGGATAAGCGGATGAAGCCATTAGTCCAGGGTGTGAAAGTCCAATCAACAAGTGAGATACAGATTCTCTATTTACGTCCTCATGAGCTGAAACGGGAGCACAAAACAGGAATAATTTTGAAAGTTTTAAAGGTAACACATGAGCAATTTGCTTTGGAGTGGCGGTTAAATACCACATGTAGGTAGGTATGGTGGACACAATGGTAAATCTTGGTTTTTGGGAGTTGGATGCACGAGTAGAGCTCATACTCAGTACAGGTGGAGGCTAGCAAAAGACTGGGAGCGACAAATCAAGAGAGCATAAGAGCCATAATCATGCATAGCGACATAAACATCATTAATCAAAGCATAAGTGGTACCACAAGTTCAAAAACTAAATGATCATGGAGGGTATTCGTGACTGGTTCATAGTCATAAACATGGTGTGAGCATGCGCCAAGTCAACCAAATAAAACATTCAAAGGAGAACACCACATATTTATGCTTCAATATGACAAGAACAACTCATGATTCTTTCAATGGAACATTAAACACTCTCAGATATTTGAGGCTAATCATTCTACTCAATAAAAACAAGGCTTTAAAACTAAAATAACATCTAGCATGATATGAAAAAGTCTAGCCACAGTCTATACAAGCTTCTACTTGCATCGTTAAAAATTCTACCTCAAGTACAGTTTCTTTTCCCAACAAGCACCATACAAAACATGCTTTAACAAAAACTCTCTAAATGCTACAACAATCAAACATGAGAGGACTCACATAACACTACTTAAACTAACAGCTCTTAATAAGAGATGCAATGAAAACGAGAGCTAAACAGGAATTTTTGTAGCAACTAGAAGAAAAACTAAGAATACTAGCATAGCAAGTATTCAAACGAAAAAGCGGAGCGTGTCTCTCTTCCAAACAAAGAATTCTAGGATCCAACTATATTATTGAAGCAAGGAAAACAAAAGAAAACAAAGCAAAACAAAATAAAAACAAACAGACGCTCCAAGTAAACTTCATATGATGTGACCGAATAAAAATATAGTTTCACGAGAAGTGACATGATAGATAGTTGATGGAGAAGGGGATGCCTTGGGAATCCCCAAGCTTAGATGCTTGAGTCTTCATAAAATATTCTTGGATGAACCACGGGGGCATCACCAAGCTTTGACCTTGCACTCTTCTTGATCACATATATCACCTCTTCTCTTGACCCTTGAAAAGTTCCTTCACAGCACACTCAAACAGTAATTCGCATTAGAGGGTTAGTGCAACAGTTAAAAATCCATTGGTTATGTATGACACAATTGCTATTGATACTTTTAATTATTAGCTATAGCCACTGATGTTTTGTGAAGAAAAGAAATCCACTTGACATCGCAAAAGAGCAAATGCAAGAAAAATGGCAGAATCTATCAAAACTAGAACTGTCTATAGATACAAATTTTTTCGAGTCACTTACTTTGCTCGGATCGAAAAACTTAAGGAATGAAAAAGTTGCGGAATTAGATGAGGAATAAGCACAAAAAATTTCAGATCATTCTGATCTTCCAGGATTTTATACGATTTTTTACGGTGGACAGCGGAAATCTGTTTCCTGCAAAGAAATCCGAAAACCAACTCCAACCTTCGTCAGAAACCTTACTTGGCACTACTAAAACATGAAAAGAAAGATATAAAGGAGTTTCTACAGAAGTATACAACCCCCTGAATCAAAGAATACAGAGAAAAACAAAGCAAAAATAAAACCATGGGTTATCTCCCAAGAAGTGTTTTTATTTAACGCCTTTTAGCTAGGCCCGGAAAAGTGGAATCAAGTATTTTCAAGTGAAGAAGCATCCAAATTGTTATGAGGCTTACATTTACCTTTCTTACCCTTATTCTTGTTTTTAGGGAACTGGTGGTCTGCACACGATTTTGGAGTAAAAGTCATGGTACCTTTCCCCATATCAATAGTTGCTCCTAAGAGCTTCAGCAGAGATCTTCCAAGGGTAATTTGTCCTCCTCCTACACATTCAATAACAAGATAATCAGTGGAGACCGTTTTTCCTAAGATTTGTGTAAATACTCCCTCAGCCGTCCCAATGGGAAATATAGTGGTGTTATTAAGGTGAGGAATTTCTTCCCCTCCCTCAACAAGTCCCCAAAGGTTCAAAGATTCATAAATCTCTTTAGGCATAAGACAAAATTCAGACATAATATCACAACGAGCATGAAAAGTTTCACCATTAATAGTAACCTTCACAATAGGGATTATATTTGAGGATTCAGAGTTTATTGGAACATGATCAAGGTGTTCACGAATCCGATTATGACCCTCACTTAAACAAGAAACATGTGTCTCAAGAGTGTTCAATCTAGCATAAATACTTACAAAGGCTTTATCAGAGCTACTAGGTGAGTTGAAAGTGACAATTAATTTTTTAATAGCATCATAAGCTTGATCTTCATCACAATGAAGAAAATCTCCTCCTACCACACTATCCAAAGCACATCTATAGTAAAGAACAAGACCCAAATAAAAGCTACGCAGAAACAGGCTTAGAGTCATTTTAGGTTCAGTTTTGCAATAGGAATAAAAAACTCTAGACCAAGCTTCCTTGAAACTCTCATCATTCCTTTGTTTGAAAGTGGAAATAATTTCCTCATGCGACAAGGTAATAGGAACAGGAGTATTCATTTTAGCAAAGCTAAAAATAGGAATAAAACTACAACTAGAATAAGAACTAACTTTTTTGTGTTTTTGATAAAGAGAAGCAAACAGGAAAAAATAAAATAAACTAAGCAAAACAAAAACAAAGTAAAGAGATTGAAAGTGAGAGACTCCCCTTGCAGAAATTATCTTCCTCCCGGGCAACAGCGCCAGAAAACTATGTCGATGACTAACGTTGGTAGACCCCAAGTGCAAGGCGTGAAGAGTGCTGCAGCAAGTTTTCCCAAAGAAAAGAAACCAAGGTTGAATCGACCAGTAGGAGGATAAAAAATCTCTGAAGGTTGATGCGGCTGAGGTGGCAGGGCGCACTACCGGTTTATCAGCAACGTGAAACCTACACAACACAATCAAATCGCTTTATCCCAACGTAGCAGTGAGGTTGTCAATCTCACCGGTTTTGATGAACACAAAGAGGTTAAACGTATGGTGTGGAAAACAGTAGGAAAACAGTAGTAACAGTATGAGAGCAGTATGAAAGCAGTAGGTGTTTTATCAGTATGAGGAAAAAGGACCGGGGTCCACAGTTCAGTAGTGGTGTCTCTCCGTGAAAGATAAATTACATGTGTGGTGAACAAATTACAGCTGGGTAACTGACAGAAATGAAGGTTGCACCGTAGTGCATATGCAAGACATAAAGATTACTATGCGATTCATGCGGGCATTACAACAAAATACATAGACCGTTATCCAACTGCATCTATGAATAAAAATCCACCCTCCAAATATCATCCGAACAAACGTTGGGTATTAAGTTGCAAGCAAAAGATAACCACAGTAAGCAAAGTGTGTAATGTAAACAATAACATCATCCTTAGACAACGCCTTGTTGTTTTCTCCCTAATGGCAACAACACATCCTCCATCCGTCACGTTTCTGTCACTCGAGCACAAATGAAAAGGAGGCATGAACCCACTATCGATCATAAATACTCCCTCTTGGAGTTACTAGCATCTACTTGGCCAGAGTATCTACTAATAACGAAGAGCATTCAAGATCATAAATAACATATGCATGAAGATAACATGATAGATTGATAATCAGAGAACATATCATTCAACATTCATCAGATCCCAATAAACACAACATGTAGCATTACATAAAGATGATCTTGAACATGATACGAAGCTCACAAGATCTAAACATGAGGTACAAAGTGGAGAGAAAAACCATCTAGCTACTTCTATGGACCCGTAGTCTAGGGATGAACTACTGACACATCACTTCGGAGGAGGGCATGGTGGTGTAGACCCCTCCGGTGATGATTTCCCCCTCCGTCAGGGTGCCGAGGAGAGCTCTAGAACCCTCCCGATCTCGGGATGATGGTGACAGCGGCCTCGGGTGTTTTTGGGGAAAAAGTGGGATCCTTATAGGGTTTATGCCTCAGGGGGATTAAATAGGCGAAAGGGCAGAGGCGGTGGAGCCCTTGAGGCACCACACCATCCCCCGGAGCGGCCAAGGGGGGCGGGCACGCCGCCCTATGGTGTGGGACCCCTGAGGCCCCCCTGCGGGTCTCTTTGGGACTCCGTGGAACCTTCGGGAATTCTAAGACTTCCGGGCTTCGAACTTTCCAATTCCGAGAATATTTCCAGAACAACTTTTCTGAAACTAAAAGCAGCAGAAAACATGGAACTAGCTCTATGGCATCTTGTCAATAGGTTAGTCCGGAAAATTGATAAAAATGACATAAAGTGTATAGCAAACATGTGGGAAACAATAAGAAAACAACATGGAACATCAGAAATTAAGGATACGTTTATGACATATCATGGTGCCAAGTGGAAAGATTTCCTACCATTTGCACATTTTTCTTATAACAATAGCTATTAAGCTAGTCTACAAATGGCGCCTTTTGAAGCCTTGTATGGACGAAAGTGTCGTACACCACTAAACTGGTCCGAGTCTGGTGACAGTCAAATATTTGGTGTGGACACTCTGCGTGCTGCGGAAGAACAAGTTCAACTTATCCGGGACCGTCTCAAGGCCGCTCAATCTCGCCAAAAGTGTTATTCTGACTCCAAGCAACACGAAGTCTCTTTTCGTGTGGGAGATTTTGTGTACCTTCAAGTCACACCTCTCAAAGGGATGCAATGTTTTCATGTTAAGGGAAAACTCGCACCCCGGTATATTGGCCCTTTCAAGATCTTAGCCCGTCGTGGAGAAGTCTCTTATCAGCTTGAATTACATGCTGATCTCTCAGAGTGCTGGCTCCGTAAATGTCTCCAAGTACCTGAGAAGAGTCTCTCTTATAAGGACATCAATTACCGGACCATCGACATCAATCATGATTTGACTTATCGGGACCGACCACACTGTGTTCTTGATAAGAATGTTTGTGTAATCAGGAGGTGTTCTATTAGATTCCTCAGGAAGAAGCTAGCCGGGAACGTGAGGATTATATCAAGAAGGAGTTTTCCGACTTCCACTATGACTAAACCCCCAAAACTTGGGACGAGATTCTTTTAAGGAGGGGTGGTCTGTCACATCCTCATTTGAGAACAATGTTGTAATGGGGAAAACTCAAAATTTAGGATAAACAAAAGCTTTTAGGTTGATCCTTATGTTTCCTGGATTTTATAATCTACATGTAAACCCTAATGTTGATCAAATGAGAAATGTGTGGAATGTTGTTTCCTTTGTTTCCTTGTCTTTTAAATCATCTAATTTATCTTGTCTTTTGGTTTTCTCAACCTTGAAACAAAATCCATATAAAACCATAAAGAAAAACACTAAGTTTTTCTCTCCTGTTTCTGCTTGTTTTCTTCATTTTTAGCTCCCCAAATAATTATGATTCCAATCTCAAATTCTTGTTTATTTTGAATTTCATCCATCCATGGGATATGGTATCACTCACCATACTCAAATAATCAATTTTGGAATGGAAAAAACCTTGTTTTCAGGTGTGTTTTCCTGCCTAGTTAATAAAACAGGAAATGGGAAAACAAAAAACGTGTGCTTTTTCTCTCTTGTTTTTAGTGCCAAATTTTTTATAAAAATAAATAAAAACGTGTTTATGAATCTAGAGATCATATTCTTAAATATTATTCTTTCAAAACTCAATTTGGAATTCATTTGGTAACTTTACCAATTCAAACTTTCCTCTGAAAATAACAGGATTCTAGACTTAGAATTTTCACTAAGTCCCTGTTTCTAAATTTTCTGAAATTGACACCTGTTTAACAGAAAACAAACTAGTTCAAATTCATGTTTCCTTTTTAAATTTTGATTCACAACTTTTCCAATTGTGTCCAGCACACATCCAACTCCACACCTGTGCCCTTGATTTGATCTAGAAGACACTAGAGAGGAAGAACAACAAGATGCCAAAGAGGGGAGATGTAGGCCCGAGGTGTCATCCACTCGGGGGTGATCACCACCCAACCTTGCCCGTTTTCCACGGTTTGGACACTCGCTGCTTGCTCCATGGTGCAACCAAGCTCACCTTGTCTGTCCACGTGTTGCTCGCCCTGTGGAATGAGCACACGAGCTCGGGACAAACTCTCCATTTTGCCCCGAGCCCACCCGTGTGTGTGCAGTCATGAATCTTCGGTATAAATCCATCCCCTGCCTCTCTGCCTCACCACACCACTCCCCACACTTCACTCGCTCACCTCAAGCATGCCCAGTTCACAACTCTCTCTGTGATAGCGAGGTGAGCAGAGCTCTCTGCTCTGCCCGAGAGGAAGGACCCGAAGACCAACTGCCCTCGTCTCTCTCTCATCTCACTCCATTTTCGCTTCCTCATCTTGCCCTTGCCCTGGCCATTGCGCCTGACATCGTGTCATCATCGATTGCATGCAGGAACGGTGCCGCTAAGCTCGACGTCGCTGGATCTGCCTTGGTGCATCCACAAGCTACTAGAGGTTGCTGCTGGTGCAGTTGCTTCTCCGACCCTGGCTCGACCTCCAACATCTTCCTCAACTACGTTCCACTCGCCCGTGCACTTCCTAGGTGAGCCCATGTGCGAGATCTCCGTAGCTAGGCTCGCCGACGTCTCTGGCCGTGTCGAGAGGAAGGAGATGAACCAACACTGTTAATCCATTGATCTGTGCTTCTGTCTGAATCTCCTCGTGATTTTTCCTGGATCGCTGGATCGAGATCGAACGGTAACTTACCGTTTCGCTCGCTCTCGAACGCGCACTATGCCGGCCCAGCACAGCGTGGCCCAGTCACTGGCCACCCACGGCCCGTGGAGTGTTTCTCTATGCTTTTAATCATTTCTAAAATTCCAGAAACATGCCCCATCACTTTTAATCGAAATAAAATGCTTAAACATCAAATTTCACCACACCCATTGTTCCCGTGATACATGCAAGTTTTATAAACCACATGCAAGTGGTGGATCTATGTTTTCACAACCTATCTGAAAGTGAAAACAAGGAATAACTTTTGTTATAGGGATAAATGATGTGAGGTTAATTTCTATGGATAGATCTATTTGATACCTAACTAGAGAAGTTGGCTTCACAAGCACTTGAGGTTCCTATTTAAAATGACATGCAGAATGGTAAATGACCAAAGAGAGCCATTAAATGAATTTTAATATTTTTTCTAAAATGATTTTTGAGTTAAATCCTTTTGGATGTCCTTTTGTATGTTTTGATCTATCATATCCTAGATTTGTATGGTTGTTTGAGTTGTACATTATTTTTCGCATGCAATACTAGATCTAGTAGTTTTCTGCCATTTAGGAATATTGTTTGTTCTTTATTTGATAATTACTCGGGTTGTTGTTTTGATCTTACTAGAATGAGTAGATGTTGTTTTCACTATCATATGGATGTATCTTGTAGATCTACCCTGTTAGAACAGATGTTGTTCAAAGAACTAGTGTTGATTTGCATGCATGTTGGTCTATATGCTTGTTTTCTAGTTCTAGTTTTAGTAGCTTTATTATTCCATGATTATCTTCATGCCTTGAATGTTTACATGATATGTTTAGTATGGATATGCTTCTTTTATTAGGTTTCGTAGCCACTGGTTATTTTATCCTTCCATGTATAGAAGTGCATGAGTTGCTATATGCTTATAGCAGTGCTTATTTCTATTTCTATATGCTTGTGTAGTTGTTTCTATTCTGTTTTCATGTTATTTTGCTCATCCACATGAATGACCAGAGAGTAATTTCACTCTTTATGTCCTTGTATGATAGTGGTACACACACTGGACTCATGGCATGTTGGTTGTGGATTCATAGTATCGAACTTAGAGTGATGTTTGTGTATTGTCTACGCATGTTTGATGGATGTTATGTATCTTAGTGCTAGTTTTTTGGGTGTTATTATTTGTGGAAATGCTTGATGTATGTGTACTCCATTAGCTCTTGCTTTCCTTTATTGTGTACTGATTGGGTGCTTTTATTTTTTACTTTTTACGACGTTAGATAACGAGGAGGGTATTAATCTCGAAGTGGTTTTCTGTAACTCTTGTTTATTTCAAGAGCAAGACCAAGACCAGTGCCAAGGCAAGCCACTCTAAATGCTTTCTTGTTATTTAATTATCATTATCTATCATTCATGTTTTACTTCCGATGTTTTACAAAAGTTGTATCAAAAACTATTTCCTTAAGTGGGCTATACACTATCTATACTATGTATCTAATATGCTATAGCCACTATATAATCTTGGTGTTACCAAGACCTTTATTCATTATAATCGCATCAATTAATCTACTTAAGTCCCTTAGTGGACATTTTAACTTGATGTTTTCGGAAAACAAAAGCTTTGAAAAAACCCCGAGGAAAGGTGGGACCTTGTCCGGGGGAGGTATGTGAAGGAGGAATGTTTTCAACTTGTTTTCCAAAATGACACATAACCTAGTCTTTGCCGGACAACCAATATGTGCTGCCACATTACCTCAATATGGGCATGGGGTCTAATTCAAAGCTTGTCGATGTTAGTCTGTGTCTACCTCAAGGTGCTATAGGGGTTAAAGTCACATGAAACAAATTGTCGCCAGGAGGGAGTAACGGGACATTCAAAGTGTGGGATTAACTTTGCCACCAGTTGCAACATTTGGGTCTCCTGTCATGGCGGTGTGTTGTCAGGGGACACCGGATCGATACGGCTGACTCACTCGGTGTCGGGGTGAACAAACCCAGTTGAAGAGGTAGTCATTTACTAGGCACCTACATAGTGTATAGTTAGGACCAGTTATCTGATGTTCGCATACTGTCGCAGATAGTCCGTGATTGTTCACGGCGGATGTACTAGATCTTGTATGATGTGTACACCTCTACAGAGTAAAACTATTCATAATAGTCTAGTCTCGGATATGGACAGCTGAATGGCCATGCAACTAGTATTGTGTCAATGTTTTCAAAAACTTTAAAAACAGTGTTGCTGGTGTTTTACTTGGGAGGTACTCGGAAAGGGAATGATCGTAACTTTGAGGTACTGGAGAATGATGGTCTTGAAGGTGTGATCTTTCAAGAAGTTTTGCAAAGAAAAACTTTATTTTATATAGAAATGTTTTATCAAAACCTTGTGGACATGCAATATCTACAAGAGAAACTAAATATCTTTTGAAGTATCTTCTTCAACAAAGGAAACTAAAACTTGAGCAATCATGATGAGTCTTCAATTCATCATGGCTAGATAAGCCCTAAGTATAGCCTTCCTACCAGTTATACTGCATACCTGCATAGTTAAGCTTTTATTTGGGGTGTCTTGCGAGTATAATCCAATGTACTCATATTGTCTTGGCCAGACTCTGAGGATCAGCCTCGGGAGGATATCTACGAGGAGGAGTTCTATGACAATCCCGCGAACTAGGCACGTCTCTCGGTCAGCAGCTTGTGGTGTTAAGGCGTTGATATGGGTTCTACTCTGTTGTGTTAGCTTCCGCTGAATAAATGTGTGCAAGTGTCTGTCGCCTGCCCTGCGTGGCAGTTGTCTCACACTTGGTCGAGGGAGCATTTGTGTAAAACTTTGTTATTCACGTAATGGATGTGAACTCTGATGTACCTTCTATAAATATGTTGCTCATGACTGTTGATCCGGGATCATGAGTGTATGCATATTGGCTGTCTCGGACGGTTAATCTGGGGTCCCCACACAGAGACAGGATACTGAAGCTAGGTAACTGATTGTCTTTGGTAACTTTCCTCCTCAAGTGTTGGACATGTCTGTTTGGCCTCCTCTGATCTCTGTTACTGATGTGTCCGCGGAAGGTGGCTCTCCTCTTGTGGGATCTCCTAATTACCTTGTGCAGTCGCCGGGCTCTCTTGACGAAGAAGTTTGTGAGCTAGGTGATGATTCTATATCTGAGGAATGGCGGCCAAGTCTAAGGACTAGATCTACGACGAATGTGAGTGTGCTGGACAAAGCTACAATTGCTTCTTGCAAACGCAATTTTGAAGGTAATTCTTATTCCCCACCCACATCTAATTCTTTTCCGGTGTTGTCCAATCTTGATATTATGGAGAGGGCCTCTAAAATGGGTGTGAACATTCCTGATAATGATTCTGTTGTGATTAATCTTGTTAGGGAAATGGAAACTGCTAGAAATAATTTAAGTGAGAAAATTGAAAAATCCTCTTCTTTTACTGCTCCTATGTTCATTGAGTCTAATTTAGGTGAATCAACTCCTTTGAAAATGGATTGGGTGGAACCTGCTGGTGGAATAGATGATTTCTTTGTTCTTGTGGAAAGTAGAAAAAACAAGAAATATGAGAGAAAGAAATCGTGGTGGTATCAAAACCTATTACTAGAAGTCAGAGCAAATTGAATGGGGATGATAGCATCTCTAATGTGCCTCCTAGTAAAGTTGCTAGAAACAGAAAAAACCTGATAAATATTCATGATAGGGTGCTTTATGAATATTAGAGGGGTGGGGAAGAAAGGGGCTCCTTTGTATGTGGCTAATATGCTCTTTGATCTTGCTCTTGATTTTATTGGAATTCAATAAACGATTAAAGAGACCTATACGCTTAATTTCCCTAGAAGGTTGGATCCTGGTGATAAGTTTTTTTGGAAGTGCACCCCTTCTGTTGGGAGGTCTGGGGGATCCTATGTGTTATCAGAAGTGAGTCTTTGGATGTTAGTACCTTCAAGTCTGGGAGATTTATGTTACAATTTATTCTATGGGATAAGAAGAAAAAGTGTAATTAGGGGCTTATTGTGGTTTATGGTGCATCTAATGATGATATGAAACTTGAGTTTTTGACCGAGTTATCAGAATTTTGTCATGGGATGCACATTCCTTACATTGTTGGGGGAGATTTTAATGTGTTGAGACATGGGGGGGGGGGGGGCGAGAAGAACACTCGCTTTATACCAAATCAATGGTCTGACCTATTCAATTCTATTATTCTTGTCTCGGGTTTGAGGGAAATGTTTATGCATGGGGGTCTTTATACCTGGTCTAATAATCATGTGTGTCCTACTATGGAAAAATTGGACAGGATGCTTATGTCCCTGGAGTGGGAGTCTTTTTTTCCTTTGGTTTCGGTTAAGAAGATGTCCAAAGAGATTTCGGACCATAATCCCTTACTGCTTGACTCGGGTGATAATGTTCCTTTAGAAAATGGTGCAAGAGAGTTTAGATTCGACTTATCTTGGTTAAAAACAAGGATTTCCTCCCTTTGGTTAAGACCATTTGGGATAAACCTGTGTGTAGCACTAATCCTATTGACATCCTCAATATCAAGTTAAAAACATTCAAAAAGTTCTTTAAAGGTTGGGGAAGTTTTGTTTGGAAACAATAAAAAAAAGAAAAAATGAACTCAAAGAGGAGTTGTTTCCCTGGAAAATTATGAAGAGGGAAATCTCTTGTCCCTTGAGATGTTTCTTCGAAAAAATGATATCCTTAAGGAGTCGTGTGCTTTATATGCAGATGAGGAATTGATGTGGTTTCAAAGATCTCATCAGAGGTGGCTTTTGGAGGGTGATTAGAACACTAACTACTTCCATAGAGTAGCTAATGGGAGAAAGCGCAGAAGTGTCGCTTAAGGATGGGGGAAACTAACATCGAGGGGACCGATAACCTGTTGGTACATGCTACCTCTTTCTATAAAAAAATGTTTGGGTCGGCCCCTCAGAATATTTGTTCCATTGGTGGTGATATGTGGGAGGATACCGAGAGATTAAACGATCAATATAATATTAGGTTGTGTAAGCATTTTTCGATTGAGGAAATTAAAAATGCTCTTTTTTCTATGGATGCTAACAGAGCCCTGGGTCTGATTAGATCCCTATCGAATTCTGTCGTTTTTTTGGGAGATTGTTAGTAGTGACGTGGTTCGTCTGTTTGATGACTTCTATTGCGGGGAGCTTGACATTCAGAGACTGAATTATGGGGTCATCACGATTTTACCTAAGGTGACTGCAGCTGATAGGATCACTTAGTTCAGACCCATTTGTCTCCTAAGATGCATTAAGATGGTTACTAAATTGCTTACGATTCGGCTGGAACCATTGTCAGATAAGTTGTTTAGTTTTCACCATACTGCTTTTATCAAAAAGAGGAACATCAATGATAGTATCCTCTCCCTTCATGAGTTAATTCACTATTTCCATGTTAAGAAACAGGTGGGGGTGGTGTTAAAATTAGATTTCGAGAAAGCTTACGATAAAGTCGATTGGGATTTCTTATTGGCTGTCACAAGGCTAAAGGTTTTTGCGACAAATGGTGTGGGTGTACTAAACAAATTCTTTTTGATGGGACGGTTTCAGTTATGATCAACAATAAACTTGGGCCTTATTTCAAAAGCTTTAAGGGGGTGAGACATGGGGACCCCCTTTCCCCGATTTTATTCAATCTGACTGCTGAATGTCTGACAAAAATGATATGTAATGCTCAGAAAATGGCTTTATAGTGGGTATGGTTCCTGACTTGATTAATCGATGTGTTGCAGTGTTACAGTATGTTGACGATACTGTTATTTTCCTTGATCATAGTGGTGAAAGTGCCTTGAATATGAAACTGCTTTTATATATATTTGAGGTTATGTCAGGTCTTAAAATTAACTATTCTAAAAGTGAGATCTTCCTGGTGGGTGGGGATAACAATATAGCCGAGTTTTATGCGGAAACCTTTGGTTGCAAAATTGGTTGCTTGCCTTTGCAGTATCTTGGTATGCCTGAGCTTTAGGGCCTTAAAAAATTCCGACTGAGATTTTTATTGAGTCTCGGTTTATAAATAAAATTGATGCATGGCAGGGTAACTCCTCTTCCTCGAGGGGGGTGGGGAGGCTTATTCTAGTTTATTCTAGCTTATCTGGGATTCCATCGTATCATATGTCGATGGCTTTATTAAGTAAGTCTTTCATGCAAAAAATTGACAGGCATAGAAGAAGTTTTTTTTGGCACGACAGTAAAGGGAGGAAAGGTTATAAGATGGTGAAATGGGACAGGGTCTGTAGATCTAAGGGCAAGGGTGACCTAGGGATTAAGAACTCGAGGAGACAAAATATAAGCATGCTTTGTAAGTGGCTTTGGAAACTTGAGGTCAAATCTGGTATTTGGCAAAACATTGTGAAAACCCGATACTTGAAAGGTAAGCCTATCAGGGACATCAAAATTCGTTGCGATGACTCCCCCTGTTAGAAAGCTATTATGAAAATTAGAGACATTTATCTTTTGGGAAGAAAAGTTGTTGTGCAAAATGGTAGTATTTGTAGGCTCTGGAAGGACAAATTTGGGTCCAATACCTTGCCTTTGTGTACCCTGAGTTATTTGATATATCTCAATTTTAGGATTGTACCATTAAATATGTGAGTGCTCTGGATTTCAATGTCCCCTTTCGAAGGATATTGCATGGGGTGCTTGCATCTCAACGGAATGAAATTGTTACTTTAATTAAGTCCTTGAATCTGGGGGATCTAGTGATAGTATTTCTTGGTCTTTAAATTTGAATGGTGTCTTCTCTACCAATATGTTTACAAGCTTTTGGAGAGAAGTGTCTCGGGGGCTAACTATAGCTGGATTTGGGGGGCGAAACTCCCGTTGAAAATCAAAATTTTCATGTGGCAGTTGTTTCAAAATGGGTTTTCACAAGGGACAATATGAAAAGAGAAAAATGTCATGGGTCTCCTGTGTGTTCTTTTTTCCCTCAAGATGAATCTGCAAATCATTTGTTCTTTTGTTGTTCAGTGGCTCGTGTTGTGTGGGGCGCTGTGGGTAGCATCCTGGGAACTACATGTTGCCCCAACAATACTTGGCAGGCTTTGATTTGGTTTCATTCTTTTCTTCCTAATGGCGACAGGTTGTATATGGTTGGAATGACAACGGTATGCTGGGCCATTTGGAAAGCAAGAAATAGAGCCACGTTCGAGGAGCATAAGATCAGAACGTCTTGTGAAGTTATATATCATGCATCTGCTTTGATCTCTTACTGGTCAGGTTTGCACAAGGAGGGCGACAAGGCGCTGCTGGAGTTGGGGGCTGGTAAGATGCTGGAAGCCGCGTCGTCCCTTCTTCAACCATGAAGCAATTACCAGGCTGACTTTGTTACCAGGCACGGGGGCATTCCTACTGGCAGCTGAATGTGAAGCTGCGGGGAGCTCTCGTTGGATGCTTGTTTCTGGATCTTCTGTTGGTCCTTTCTTAGTCTGTCTCTCCTGTCGAGCCCGTGGAGTAGTTTAGCTGTGGTACTGTTGTTGGTTTATGTGTTCTATTTGACTCTAGAGTTTACCCGTGGTACAGATTTTCGCCCCATAGGTAGTGCTCGGTGTGTTTTCTAGTAACTGCGCCGGCTCGCTTCCTTATTCCCTTTGTCCCACTTTTTTTTGTCTGTCCGTTTATTAATGGAAAGGGGTGGAAGTCCGGTTGGAAAATTATTAGGCCTAATTGGGCCTTTTCTCTTTTCCTCAGCGCCATGCGTGCATGGTCTCCAATAGCGCAAGGCCGCAAAGGCTGCTCTGGGCCGCTGAGCCTTTAGCCCTTACAGCTCTCCCTTGACACGGCGGAGCAAACCGGCGGCCGGCAACCAATCCCCGCCCCCACCCACCCACCCACAGCCCCACGCCACGGCAGGGCAGCCGACCGCACCACCAACACCACCTCGCGCCGCCCGAATGGCGGAAACCCCACCCGGGCAACCCCCGCAACTCCCGCGCTGCCATCCGCTCTCACCACCGGCCGCCCGCGTCGCTCGCGGCGACCGCACAAAACCAAGCCCCTCCCCCTTGTCCTATTTCGCCATGCCATTCCCCACCACCGACCCACCTCCCCTCTCCTATCCTCCTCCGGCTTCCGGCGGATACGACCCCCGCTGCACGGGCGCACCACAAACCGCATCGCGCTATCGCCGCCACCCTCCCTTCGCGGCGCAGCAGCACACGCCCCCGCGGCACGGAGGGCGCGCGTCGGACGACGCGGAGAAGGAAAAAGGGGTAGCGAGAGAGACGGCCGCGGCGCGGCGTGACCCCGTTCGGCCATGCTGCAGCGCGCGGCGAGCAATGCCTACTCCTGGTGGTGGGCGTCCCACATCCGCACCAGCCAGTCCAAGTGGCTCGACGCCACCCTCCACGGTACGCACCGCACGCCATTCATTCACCGTCTCCTGGTGTAGCAAACTGCGCATTGCAATTGCTGTCTTGTGATTTTATCGTGGCTGTGACAATGGCCTACCTGCCTCTCGTGCGTGCGTGCAGAGATGGAGGACAGGGTGAAGCTCATGATCAAGCTCATCGGGGCGGACGCAGACTCCTTCGGCAAGAAGGCGGAGCTCTACTTCAGGAGCCGGCCGGAGCTCATCAGCAACGTCGAGGAGATGTTTAAGTCCTACCAGGCGCTCGCCGACCGGTATGACAGGATATCCAGTGAGCTGCACAAGGCCAACCACACCATTGCCACCGTTTTCCCGGACCATGTCCAGTTCGCCATGCAAGAGGGTGACAGCGAAGGACTCCCTAAGGCAATCACCAGTATCGATCTCATCAACTACAAATTCCCCGCGCTGGAAGGCTTGCCCATGGGCTCACGGGTCACGAGCCGGGGATCAAGCCCGGTTCCGAAGAGGACCCAGACGCATCGCAGAGTCGCCTCCCACATGAACAAGGACAGGGCCATGGAAGAGATCGACAAGCTGCAGAAGCAAATCCTGGTGCTGCAGACCGAGAAGGAGTTCTTGAAAACCTCTTATGACAGTGCACTGGGCAAGTATCTAGACATCGAGAGGCATGTGGCTGAGTTGCAAGATGAAGTTTGCTCCTTGCAAGATACTTTTAGCACAGGCTCAGACATTGAAGATAACGAAGCCCGGGCACTGATGGCTGCACGAGCCATTCTGTCTTGTGAGCAGACATTGGTTAACTTGCAGGACCAACAAAAGAGATCATCTGAAGAGGCGAAGACTGAATTTCAAAGATTCAGCGAGGCAAAGGAGAAACTGAAAACATTTAAGGATGAGTGCGGGCAGCCTCAGTCACAAACTGAAGGGCCTGATCACCTTGTACTGCCGCCTGTGGATGGTGATGCTTCTGTTCAGAATGAGGCTAAGCTTGATCTGCAGGAAATATGTCAAAAAGTTAAAGAACTAATTATTTTGCACCCAGAGGCATCAGTGGCAGAAATTGCAGAAAAGGTTGATGCACTTGTGGAGAAGGTAATCAACCTGGAGCTTGCTAGTACTTCTCAGAATGCTCAGATCGATAGAATGAAGTCTGAGATAGACGACTTTCACAAGCGCCTGCATGCCTTAGAGGAAGAAAAGGCTGCTTTGGTTGCGGATTCAAGTAAGTTAGCAGACAGATTGAAGCAAGTTGAAGGGGTGCTGCGAACTGTCCAACAAATTGGTAGGTCCATACAAAATGGTACAGCGAATATTTCGAAAGAAATGACTGAAGCCTGCCGTGAACTTGCTGAGTTCGTAGAAACATTGCATCATCCTGAGCGTGTCGGGGATTCATCCAAAAAGGGCCCAGAGGATCCTGTGGTTAGGGAAGGTGAGGATAATATTTTATCAGAAGATTACGCATCTGTCCTTCAGAGCTACAAAGATACAGAGCAACAACTTTCAGAAATTGAAAAACAAAATCAGAAGTATCATATTGAGGCAATGTCAGAGCTGAATGAACTGAGGAGCGCCAATACAACGAAAGATGAGGAGATTAACTCTCTTCGGCGCATGCTAAGTTCTTTGCAGAGAAAGACGAATGCTCCTGTTCCTGAGAGCATGGAGAAGTCTGAAGAAACGTCTAAAATAAGCACCACTCCTTCAACTGAAGACAAAGAGATAGATGAATACATTAAGCAATGCCAAGTTGAAGAACCACTTGCGTATTCAGTTGGGGAGGAAAAATTTAGAGCAGAGATCGACAAGGTGTTGGAGCAGAACATGGACTTCTGGTTGAGGTTTAGCACATCGTACCATCAAATACGGCATTTCCAAACAGCATTTGACAGGCTAAAAGCCGAGATGGTTAAATTGACTGATGCACAAGCACAGGGGGTTACAGATGGTATTCCTACTAATCATCAGGTAGCAAAGCTGGAGTCAGCTGTTTTAGAAAAGAAATTTCGGGATTTGAATACAGATCTTCAAGTTTGGATGGAAAAGAATGTGCTATTAAAAGGAGAGGTAGAGAACAGGTTCTCTTCACTGTGTAGCATACAGGAGGATATATCAAGGATCACAATTCTGGATAAATGTGGTGATGATCACTTCACCCTTTTCCAAGCTGCGAAATTCCAAGGAGAGGTGCTTAATATGAAACAAGAGAATAATAAAGTTGCTAAAGAGCTAGAAGCTGGGCTCGACCATGTAAGGGGTCTACAAGTGGAGGTTGGGAGGGTGCTTTTGCAGCTCCGGGAAAATCTTGAGCTATCTATAGCAAGAAGCAACCGAGCTCAACAGAACTTCCGAGCCTTGTCAACAAAAGCTGGAGTCCCCCTTAGAACTTTCCTGTTTGGCGCGAAGCCAAAGAAACCCTCACTCTTCTCATGCATGGGTCCGGGGATGTATAAGCACTATGGTGGCTCGAAGCCTGGTCGTAGATGAGAATGGTTGGATTATCTGCTATCTGTTTCTTCTAGCTCCCAGTGTGCTATCTGTGTTTTTTCTTAGGTCTTAAATGTAAATGGACCCTGCGTCACTTCAGTCAAGTTTGGTTTATATATTTTATTTACTTCTGTACGGACCTTACTGCCAGAACCAAATTTAGTGGAAAATATGATCTCAGATTTGTTCAAAATACTAGTGTCCTATTACTAAAAGAATCTGTCCTTGCCTTCTAATTGCCACATTGAGGTCAAGTTGGCGATCTGCATCGTATCTGTCTTTCGAGTTGACCTACTGGCGGAAACTTAAACCTGTAACTGTGTCATATCCTATATTTTTTACCTTCTGGGCATCGTTCACAAGGCTGTTGCGAGAAATCTATAACCTCTTAAATTAATCTGAGCAAAGCCTATTTTTTTTTCGAATTTCTCATGTGCACAATATCCCTTTATTCTTCTGATGTTCTGTTCATCAGTCATTGAATTGCCTGTCTCCAATCATATGTCAATGTCTTTCTTCTATGCATGGTGTCAATAGAATGGCAACTTGCCAGACACAAATGCGTGTGGTTCATTTCCACATTCAAAGTTTATCTGCATATGTTATGATCTATTAACATCGAGAAAAACATAAAGAAGGCTAAGTTACTTGTAAAACTAAAAGTTGTACTACTTTCTTCCGTCTCCCTTTTTTAAGGTGGTGGTGCTGTTGACTACAGTTGTTTGTTATATTGCATGCTTTATCCTGTTATAATAGTTTAGCGTAAGTTCGAGGACTCTGCTATTTCCTTAGCACGGAAGATAAGTGAGTGTTGGTTTGGTTGAATCATGAGAGGGAGGTGTCAGAAACTTTCCCCGGATGGAGTAAATCAGGTATGTTTCGTATGAGCGTTTTAGACGGCACACTACGTAAAGTTAATAATGCTACCTTGTCCATTCTTTTATGTTTAAACATTTTAATATTTTTGTAGAAAACAAAAAATGGGCTGCGAAGTGTGAATTATCAGATATGACTAGCCCTATTCTATCCATCATGTACTCACTGTTTTCAGTTTTATGCATAGTTTACTTTATGATGAAACTGTGCAGTTCTTTCCTAGTCAGTTCACAGGCTTCCTCAAAGTTTTTCTGTTTGCCGAAGCGGTGGGTTCTCATTGCCTACTATTTTGTAGTCAAACTCAAAACAAGGATATCTCTGTGCATAGTTTTTATGATACAGTTGTGCGAATGTTCATGAAGTATTAACAGGTTATCTAATACAAGCACCATTTTTTAATCTGTCATCGGTTACTGCTATGCTTGCTAGTTGCTACAGCATTGTACATAATCGAAGATAAGGCACACCTGGCAACCTCTAGACTCTAGGCTAATGATTAAAGCTCTTGAAGTAGGGAAAGAAGGGCTTGAGTTTCGTTCTATCAAGCATCACATCAGTTATCCAGCATTCCAGCTACAGTTTGTTTTATCTTCTACACCATTCTGTTCCTGCTCCAAATGCTAGTCAATATGTTGATTTTGTTACGGTTATAGATGTGAGCTATACGTTCGCTTTTTCTACTCCACTTCTAGTCAGTGGTCTAATTGCATTTGTAAATTAGCTTCCTTGCCAAACAAGAAAAAAAAAATCAGAACTGCAAAGGAGAAGATAGTTCATGTCTCTAATGTTTTCACTTGTATTATGATCTTGTAGCAGCTTTCTTTAAATAAAATTATCACCGGTCAGGTGCAAATTTTGTGTGTTCTTGATGCATAATGGTCAACGGAATCAATCTCCTCGTGTTTATTAATGCATTTATGACTGATTGGAGCATATTCCTTACTAACGAGTCTGACACCTGTTCATCTCCTGAACTCTCATGCTCAGCATACTTTTTATCTTCGACCAAATGAAGGCAGATTTTGAACTTCTTTTCCTTCAATGGTAAAGAATCTGATTTCCAATGGCTTCGTTGGAGGGGAAAGGGGCCCAACTTTGTAGGGGCTGTTTGCCTCGTCACACAGCTCATCAGTATGATATTATCCTTCCCTGACATGCTTACTGTTGCCTGCAGTGACCATACTGAGCTTGGTTTATCAATTAGGAATTGTCTGCCTTCTTAGAGGTAGTGGCCTAGCCGCCCTACTAACTTTGGTGTATAGTATACACTATGCACAGCAAACGGCCTCTTTTTATACCAAACCCCTTCACCTGCACTTAGCGCCAAGCACATCAAAGGGATTCATACCCAAGAACCATGTTCAACTCTTCTTCCTCGCCCGTGCCCACCTACAGTGACCTCTCCATGCACACCGCAGTGAACTTCTCCAGTGATCTGCACACAGCTCCGACTGAAATACCTCGTGGCAACGACAATGGTGGTTTGTTTTCTCCTTTCGGTGTTGCTGCTTCAGCGCCACCTCCCTACAACTCTTCGCTCCATTCCTACCATATGATGTCACGGTGGGCATAAAACCCGACACCCGAATCCCGAACCCGAAAAACCCGAACCCGAACCCGTATTGCCCGAACCCGAAAAACCCGAGCATCTGTTCGGGTGTCAAATATAGAAACCCGAATTATATAGGGAAAGTTCGGGTTTGTACTCCAGGATCCCGAATAGCCCGAATTACCCGAAGTTAGATATAATACCTAAGCCTAAGTAGAAAAATAAACTACCATGTAGCCCAACAGCCCAAAAGCACATCCCAACACCGCACATCAACCTACTTCCTGACACCTGAATTGGTCAACGCTAACTATAGTACACGAACAAGGACCAAAGACACCAATCTGGTCGCCGCATGTGATGCAGTTGGATGTATCCCATGGATCTCGTCGCCTCCACCCCCGCCTGGAGAGTGGCAAGGAGCAGCACCGGCTTGGACTGTTGGCCGCCTCCGTTGATGGGTAGTATGGTGCAGCGCAACGTCTCACCGGCGTCGTCCCACGTCGGCGTGTGGTGGTGCAGCGGCGCATCGTGTCGCGTTGGCAGCCTCCCTCGACGGCGTTTGGCGGTGCAGCGCCGCGTCATGCTGACCGTGTTCCTTGACTCCATAGGCTGGTGCATCACCATGCCGATCCATCCTCATAGCTATTCCTCCTGTATCATGTACTAGCTACGAATCCACCACATGGAAAAGATTTTTTTCATCAAGTGATCCTCCCTATTCGGGTGGAACGGGAAAACCCGAACCCGAACCCGAATTATCGGGTACCCGAATTTTCGGGTTCTTATTATTTTGACTAAATTTCGGGTGTCAGTTTTCAGAACCCGAATTTTGAAAAACCCGAAATTCCCGACCCGAATTATTCGGGTAACCCGAACGCCCAGCCTGTTATGATGAACAGGAGCAGCAGCTCACACTCCTTCCCTCTCCATGTGCAATTTCCTGAACCCCTCAAGAGTAATGGTGCCTTCTCTTGCCCGTCTCTTTCGGCATTCCAGTTGCCCTTCCCCCCTGTTTCTTCCTCCCCTTCCTCATCCTGCGGTGACTTGTTGGAATTCAGCAGCTCCGGTACCATGCGGCGTGTCCTCAGCACCGGTGACCTGCAGGTAGTGCAACAATCCTCAGGTCGTCACTGCAGTTCATACAACTGCAACAACTGCTAACCATTTTTCACATGTGTTGATGAAAAACAGGGGAACAATGTTCCGTTACCACCGCCGATGCCGCCACGATTTCCAGGCGACAGCTGCAGCCAGGAATCGGGCGAGCCATTTTCGGAGAAGGTGGGGCGTTACAGCGCCGAAGAACGGAAGGAGAGGATCGAGAGGTACCGCAGCAAGCGCCAGCAGAGGAACTTCCACAAGAAGATTACTGTATGTATTGACCCCCCTCCCAACACAGCCTTCCAAATGCATTCCGTTTCTCTCGGCATATTCCAGTTTGTCATTCCAGTACGCATGCAGGAAGACGCTGGCAGACAGCAGGCCGAGGGTGCAGGGCCGGTTCGCGAGGAACGTCGAGACGGAGGGCGACGCTGCCACCGACATGGAGATCGAGGCCTCTGACATCAGCCACGAGCACAGCTCTTACAACGACCTCAGTGGCGGCAACTGCTATGACGGCCAGAGCCAGCTCAGGGAAACCGGCGGCGATAGCATGGTGTTTGACGACAACAAGTGGTGGTGGTGGGCAACGCCGCTGACGCAGCAGCTTGGTTTCGATGTCGTCGACGACGAAGAGCAGCTGTGGGCCAGCCTCGCGGACATGTGCTCCGGCACCTGACCCAGTTGCCTCTGGTTGGTGCCGTGTGGTGCGCGGAGCACCGAGACGGCGGCTGCCGTGCAGCGGTCAGAGCGGCGTCGCTGACCTTCTTCTTACGCCCGTAGTGCAGCTTCATTGGCCTTTAGTAGAAGGAAAAAAACGAGAAGGAAGAGGACCCTCTCACTTTCTCAGCTTGTTCTACGCGTGTTCCGAGTTAGACAGTTACTACTGGTAGTAGTGTTGCTACTTTCCGTTCCTGTTCCCCCCACAAAGCTTGGGCCGTGCTGTTTGTTGCTTTCCACGTACCTGAAAAATCGAAAACAAAACCCTTCTTGCTGTAGCTTTCGCGTGCCCCAGTTTTTTGTCTCGTGTGTGTTTTCCGCTCTGGCTTTGCGAACGTTTTAGTGCTGCTGCATTTGCATACAATTTTTGGCCACTGACTGGCATGCTGATCTAGGATGCCACCGAGATCTGGGTGAAGGAGTGTGCTAGCCCGAAGGTTCCGTTGCTTGGTGCAGTCTACCAGTTCGCAAATTGGCAAATGGTGATGGTCTCATTGGTACTGCAAAAATGGTGCGAGTCACTCTCTGGCCAGTACCCCTCACCTCGGCTTTCCTGGCTGATGTGCGGATTTTGCACTATGATTTACTAGCGGTTCCTGGAAAGATGCACCATAAGTGGCTGCGCACGGCTGTTCCGGCTTTGGTAAGCGTGATGCTTACATTGTCTGAGCAAACATCTTTTGGGTGGTGCTCATTGGACAGGGGAAGAGATGCAGGCTATTTCTGTCGTGAGTGTCAAGGAATCAGAACATTAGCTTTCCGCCTTGGTGTGATTGGCAATCAGAATAGTACTCACTCCGTTCCATTTTAGATGACTCTCAAATAGATGTATCTAGTACTAAAATATGTCTAGATACATCTATGTGAAAGCCATCTAATATGGAACGGAGGGAGTAGTACTCCCTCCGTCCACTTTTATAAGGCCCACTTCTTAGTATTGAAATGCTAAGAAGTGGGCCTTATAAAAGTGGACGGAGGGAGTACCTATTTCTGTCGTCAGAGTACAGGTCATGAGAACCATTTTCTGTCATGGAATCGGTATACCGCTTTCTCGAACATGACTGCTAGCTAGCCTGTTTATAAACACCACAACGGTACCAAATATCTATTTCTTCCTGAAAAGGAATTCATGCATGTGCTTCGATCATCCTCTTTTAGAGGATCTTGATGAGCTTGCCTTGCCATTCTCCGAGCGGGAAATCGTGAACTCGCTTGCGGACAAGCCTCTTGACAAGGCTTCGGCCATGATGCATGGCTTCTCGGTCATAAGGAGGATCTCACGCAGATCATTAATGCTTTCTCCGAGCTTGTGGTGCCTGACTTCAACATCATCAATACAGAAAATATTGTCCTTTTACCCGAGAAGGGGCCAACTCCATCTTCGACTTTCTGCCTTAGCCTGATTCACATAATCCATAAGATCATCGCCGAGGCTATGGCACCTGGTCTTTTCCCCAAGATGAACGTCCTAATCTTCTGCAACTAAAGTGTATTTGTCAAATTTGGCAGCATTCATGACAACTTGATTTCGGCTTTCGTGTTTCGGCTTATAAGGCATGAAAGCATCTAGAAAAGTGCTTTTAATTTTGGCTTTTCGCTTATACCAGTGTGTAATAATATCCCGTCATAAACCAAAAATAAAATCACCTATTTAAGGTCTCTCCGGCCTTTCCCTACCTCGTCAAAGGTTTTCTCGTTGGCGATGTCAGATCTGTTGGTCTCCGGTGGATCTTGGCAGTTGGTGTGCGGTTCAAGGGAAGTTGTTCGCTGCTCTATGGTGGGACATCTTCCATCTCTTTGTACGTTTGGGTCTGCGGTAAGATTCGATCTCTCCAACCCTCTTGACCAGCGCGCGGTGGAGGATTGCAAGCTTGTGTTGTTTGGGGTGTGTCCCCAGCCGATGTTCCATTTGCGTCTATTCGATCTCGTCGTTCATGATGACTTTCTATTGCGGCCTTCAAAGCCTCTGTTGGCGAGTACATGCAGGTGGTGTAGGGGCGCGTAGAGATAAACAAAACTTTTCCATGTGGAACTACCAACATCTACCCGAGGTAGAAGGCCACGAGAATTACCACTAGACGCGCAGGTGTGGATTATCGATGAAGCACATCGATGCAGTGTAGTCCCACGATCCAATCTAACCGATCCAATCCCGCGATCGTCGAAGTGCTGAACGTATAACACCTCTGCCGGTATCCAGACATACGAGGAGGAGCTTCGACGACGGACTGCTAGGTCCGGTGCGGCGGCCGGACCGAGTGGGGCTAGGGTTCACAACACATGGGAGTGGCGAAAAAACTTGTGCCCATTGGGCAACCTGCGCCCCCCATTATATAGCGAGTGCAAGTTGGCTGCACAACGCTTTTGGCCCTTTCACTCTGTGAGTCTAGTCCATTTCTGGTTCGGATCCAATCCGACCAATATACTTGCTCCCGCTTTTAAGTGTGTGAGACCCAGGCTCATGGCGACTTGGACATGATTGGAGTCCGACTCCCAATCGATCAATCGGTAGCGGCTCCTAGCAGAACGTGTCGACTCCCAGGTGCCATAGAGTCATGACGACATAACTTCCAATGTGAGTTTCATCTGAATCCCTTTTGCCTCACGATATACCTTGTCAAACTATTAGCGAATTATCGTCGAGTCCCTTAAATAGCTTAACTCTTTTCTATGTCAGTGATATATGATTGATCCGACTAACTCGTAGTCAATCGACACGGTTAACACTTAACCAAATCGCGCATGGTCATGCTTCCAGAATCATATCACTCGAGAGGGCCCAGAGAATATCTCTCTAGTAGGAGGGGCAAAATCTCATCTTGATTATCCACATCATGCAGCTTGATTCTCATTCGACCCGAATTTTGCCTTTATGACTGCCTTGTCACGAAACCACGTTTGACAGAACCTAAATCGGTGATCCACAACTCGGATTGGGCACAACCTCAGGTCTAAGGATTACATTTATTGAGACATGCCAATGAAGACTTACTCGTTGCATCTCAATATGGGTCAGTCCGACTCGCTAAACTCTTTAGCCGGGTCTGAGTAAGTCGAAATGGCATCGTCATGCCCATGACAAGTGGAACCGAGTCATCAGCCAACCTTCACATTAGTCTAGTTTGTGTGTCCGGTACAAACTCAATGACCGAGGACAATTTAGTATGAACATCATAAATACATAGTTCCACAACCAAATGACATATTCAATGATATATATCAGATGTTCAAAACAAGGACAACTTAATAACTTTATGAATACATTGGGAATTACATCGTACATGATTGCATCTAGGGCATATTCCCAACAGGTGGCACAATCTTTTTTTATTTGTTCAATGCATAATTCAAGATCCGACAGCCATTGATCGCTCGGAGGAAGAAAACGACTAGTATGAGTTCTAATATGTTTTTATTTTATACTAGGTGTGTTACGTCGAGTTGTGTCTCCTTGTACCGGTTGGTTTTCTTGATAAATATCAGATTGAAAAGGGATTATTACTCCCGTGCCCCTGATTTCTTAGTCTTGCTCACTTTACCCACGCTCTAAACTTGTGTTTACTTTTCCCCATTCTCTTAGCTGAAACTCTCACAATTGTTTAAAACAGGCGTTTGCCGTCTAGTCAATATATTGACCGTCAACTGATGAGTTTGCGCTGACGAGTGGGGCCGAGTCCTCCTCTAACTGCTGCGTGCCTAGTGGGACCGCAAGTAGACATGTAAGATTACCTTGTCTGAACCAGATAGACACCGCCGCATTGCGTAGCCTCGTCCCCTCCGCTGCCGCCCCATCCCCTCCTCCGCCTTTGTGCCGCGTTCGCCGCCGCCCCATCCCCTCTGACGCCGTTGTGCCGTGTTCTCCGCCACATCTACCCCACCTAACCATCTGGGATTGCGAAGCAATGTTGATCCAGGACTCCCGAAATGCCCTCGGTCGTGGAGAGGATTGTGTCAAATCAACGGCAGATACTTCATGGATGAGACCCGGGTAAGCAACAAATCCCCTCTAATTGGTGTTCTACCTAGTAAGTAAGGCCGTATTTGACATTTTTTAGCTTGAATCGTTCCAATTTAGCTCCCATGTCTAGTGCCTAACTGCATCTGTATGTTTGAACTAAATAGGATTGATCCTGCGTTGGCTTTCCGGCTGGCGGTTAGAATGGCAACTAGTGTGCTGCGTGGTACTAAACCGCATCTTCTTACTTCTTTTTTCTATCCGGTTGTGGTAGAAACAAACATTTGCTTCAGAGATTCCCTCACTACCCTTCGTTCATCCTATCCGTGGAGCGATGCCGATTCTATTGAATTGAGTTACTTCAGCAGTAACGAGCAAAGATTTCTCCCACTAACTTGCAACGAGCATCTCAGGTTGATTTTTACTCTGAATGCTCGCAGACGTTTCGGTAAACTTCATATCGATGTGCTTCAGCCACGCGCATAACCAGTCAAGGGGAAGGGTGTTAGGAAATCATCTGTCTCTGCTAATAGCCAGCACCCCGGGACTCCTTGTAGGTCGAGACCAAGTAAAGCGAATGGGCCGTGGAGCCTCAACATGTCTGCTGCTGAATCTGCTGCCGATAGTGCTGCTGTTTCTCCTATACCTTCTACGGTCGATGTAGAAGAAGATGCAGAACCTGATGAGGAAGTGCCTCAAAAATATTATGAAGACGAGATGATGTACCCTGAACTGGAAGATAGAGCCAATCAACAAGCAGTGGATGATGAATATCCGGAGGTGCCCATGATCCTAGCTAGGTTTGATGACACTGACGATGAAGAAGATGCGGAGAACAATGAAAACTTAATTTTAGATAAATATGATAGTGATGACGTGCCAACAATTGAGTGGAACATGGAGAATCCGAAGCTTACTGAAGGCACCATATTCCAATCGATGGTGGACTATCGGAATGAAATAACTACATATTGCATTCTTACTGAAAATACCTATAAGGTTAAAAAGAGTGATCCAAGAAGGTTCACAGTTCATTGTCCATATGATAGGTGTAGGTGGAGGTTGCATACACCCGGTATGCTAAAGAGCAAGCTGATTTAGGTACTCCAAGTTAATTGAGTATTTTATTTCAGATCATTGAGTAATGCTTCTTATCCCTTCTTTTTACCCTTTTTATTTTGTTTCAGATAAAGAAAAACCCACACAAGAACACGTGTCCACCTGGAGGGGGAGGGGGGAAGGCAAAATCCAAACTAGCAAAAACTCGGTGGGTGGTAGATGCAATATTGATTTGGATGAGGTAAAAAACTGATCTTGGTCCAACAACATTCCAAGGGAAGCTTTTTGAGAAGTATAAGATTCTAACTACTTACATGAGGATTTTCACTGCTAAAGAAATGGCTCTTGACATGATTAATGGTCAATGGAATGAAAGTTTTTAGTTGTTTTACACATTCAAAGCTGAAGTGGAAATGGCTAGTCCAGGTAGTGTTGTAGAAATTGAGAAGCATACAGTTCCATTCAAAATAAAAGGAAAGTCATTTAAGAACAAGTGCTCCAGAAGGGCTTTGTATGTTTCGAGGCTTGCTGGCAGGGGTTTCTTGATGGATGCAAGCCTTATTTGGCTGTAGATGCTAACCATTTGACTGGAAGAAGGAGATGACGGCTAGTAGCAGCTTCTGCAGTTGATGGACACAACTGGCTATTCCTAGTTGCATTTGGTTTTTTGGAGGCAGAGTTCGAGGAAAGTTGGGTCTGATTTCTGCAGCAGTTGTACAACATTATAGGCACGCCCCCAGGTTTATCTATACATACAGATGCTTGCAAAGGTCTAGAGAGTGCAATAGAAATTTTATTCCCTGGAGTGGAGCATAGGGAATGTATGCGACACCTAGCGCAAAATTTTGAAAAGAAGTTCAAAGGAAAAGTTTTTGACGAGAACTTATGGCCAACATCATACACATGAAGTGAAAGGAAGAATGAACAACATTTAAGAGTGTTGTATGCTCAAAAGCATCCAGAGGTGAAGGAGTATATGGATGCACATCATGGAAAGGTGTGGTCAAGAAGAAAATTCAACACCATATGCAAAGTAGACTATGCGAGCAAAAATCTTGCAGAATGCTTCAATGCAAAGTTCAAATCAGTGAAGGGTTATTTGGTTTGGAAAGCATTTGACAAGATGAGGCAGATGATCATGATAAAGATGGCTCATTGCAAAAGAATTGCTAAAACACAATATGTTGACCATGTTATACTCCCATCACTGATTAAGGCATTGCATCACAATGCAAGAGGACTGAAGATGAAATCCATTCGATCATCGACATACGAGGGTGAGGTAGCATACACTGACAGTAAAAATAGGGAATGGAGGTATCCAGTGAACCTAGCCACTAGGGAATGCAGTTTTAAGCAATGGCAGATTCGTGGGAAGCCATGCATACATGATCTACATCTGATGACTCTGATTGGGGGTGAAGATGGTGAAGTTGATCAGTATTGCTCTGAGTATTTCTTTGTTGCTAAATTTAAGACTGCTTATCCTCACAATGTGTCTACACTCGTGGGAAAATACCAATGAAACATAGCAGATCCAGGGTTCAAACTCCACCCTCCTTTACCGACTAGACCACCAGGAATACCAAGAAAAAATAGGTACATAGCAGGTGAAGAAGGTCGTGTAGCAAAAAAGAGGGCGTGCAAAAAATATGGAATTCTGGGGAACATTGCTAGGCTTTGTTCCAATCCAGTGGATGCATCATTTGGAGAATAGGACCGATGGACAACAACAAATGCAGAGGAGAATACAACAACAATGGAGATTGAAGATGGAGGGGACCATGCAGCAGCAATTGAGTCTAAAGATGCACTCCTCGTTGAAGCAGCACCTTTGAAAAGTATGCTTTTAGCTGAAAATCACCAAAACACACGTTTGAAATACGAAAATGAAAAAGTAAGTTTTGATTTTTTTTAATTAGTTATGGTCATTTGAACCTGATTTTGATGTCTCACTTTTGAAAATGATTTTTCTTGAAAATGTCCATATAGCATGTTTATATATTAGTAACTATATCTTATATGCTGACAAACTATGTTCCGTTTCCCTTTTTTTTTTTGACTTTTTTGAATTAGTTATGGTCATTTGAAGTTTTGTCATAACCCAATAACCCCAAAAACGTTAAACCCCGATAACCTCGTAACCTCAAAACCCTAGCGCCGAACGTCAGCCATCCGATCATACCCTACCGCCAATGCCAGCCGTAAGATCTGACCTTCTAGAAGGAATTCTGGGGACATGCCCGCGCGCCATCTCCGCGCCGTTGGATGGCGTCGAAGGTTAAGATCAGAGTTCAGTCTTCTAAAAGGGAGGGTGATCCGCAGGAAGCTGGTTCTGCATCCTGATTGGCCACGCCGTTGT
Organism: Alopecurus myosuroides; assembly: GCA_028641055.1. Lineage (NCBI taxonomy): Eukaryota > Viridiplantae > Streptophyta > Magnoliopsida > Poales > Poaceae > Alopecurus > Alopecurus myosuroides. The sequence continues at coordinate 118,231,058 of CM054061.1, forward strand.
ATTCCACTGACGCATCGACACAATCACACAGCAGCTCGTTCCCTCCTCCATCCATCGACACAGTCACACAACAGCCCCTTTGGACCTTGGCGACAGAGCAGTCTTCTTCCTCTCCGGCGAGATGTCAACCTCCACTTTATCCTCCTGCCCCATGTGGCCTATGTATGGTTCAGTGCCGATGCAGTGGTGTCCGGACTGCCGACGCACCGCGCCACTGAAGCGGTGGACTTGAAGGAGGAGAAAATGGAAACTTTGGACGCGAGTTCGTCAGATGCGAGAACAGGACAGAGGGGCAGGTAGATCTTGGTTCCTCTCGCATCCTTTGCACTGATTTTTTCGTTTCCAGATCTGCGTTCTCTTCTTGCATCCACGGAGTTGGGATTTATGCTTCATTATTTCATTTTCAGACCGCGAAAAAATGCAATCATGTTGAGTGGATGGATGAGTATGCGGAGAGGCTTTAAAGGGAGGGCTTGATTGATTTTAAGGGGGCTCCAACCCTCGAGCTCAATTTGCCTCCATCCGTGAAGAACATGGGAAATCCAGAGTTGAAGGGTGCTTTGACAGTGGGGGATGCAGATCTGAAGGGTGAATTGAAGAAGATGAACAAGAACTTGAAGCAGATGATTCAAGTGATGCAACAAGCAAATATGATAGCTTTAGGCTTTTATTTTTACATTGTTGTTGTAGAATTTTTTTATCTGCTGGTCAACCCTCGTTAGAGATATTGTGTACTGTTAACAGTCTATTAAGTACATGTCATGAAACCTTAATACGATGGATTTCAATGTGTATCTCTCGAGATAATCTCACTTTGTTTGTTACCTAGTTTTTTAGTTGACCAGATGATAGTCGGCACTACTTGCGCATCACAAATACATTGAGATCATCTCTTCTTCAGAGGAACACTTTCTTCAGTTCAGTTTAGCTTCAGTTTGGTTACACCGAATGGTAGGAAAAATCATCCAAAAAATATTGTTTGGCTTTGTTGGATGGCTTTCATCGGGCCTTCTTTTTTCCTTGATCCCACAAACACGCAATGCTCTGATTTTTTCTTTCAACGATTCAAAAAAATTCATTTATTTGAGATTTGATTGTCCATCCTATTCTATTTGCTAGAGGTGATAGTAAAATAAAAAGTGTTCACAAAATGCAAAAGGTTTTAAGAATGCCAAAAAAGAAGGGAAATAATATTATTTTTGTTTTTTTCCACAAGCTAGTTATCATGCATGTGCAAAAAAATATGTTATTTTTTTTACTAGTTTGATACTTAACATTATTTATTTCACAAATATGTTTTGCTTTTCTGTCCTTATCTGAGCATACACATACCTACTTTATATTTTTTTTGCTTACGTTTGTAGTTTGGTTTCTTTTCTTTTTCACAAACTAGTGAACTACTAGTTTATAAATTTGCTTCGTAATGTACAACGCTAGCCTCTTGTAGACATGCATAGGAAAAAAAGATCTTATCGCCTCGGACTCGGACTGGAAACTAGTGTAACTTACCGGATTTTAATTCTACAGTTTACTCTAAAATGCTGCGTTGTACGAGTTCTTAGTCGTGCCTAAACTTGGGGCAAACCACTTAGAAATAACATGAATACAAATAAAAAAAACACATCACACACCAACGATAAATAACTTAGATAATATAGACATATGGGATTCTTAGACCCCTACATAGTACGGTATATAGTACGGGGAGCACATGATTAAAATACATAAAACCCTAGCATACTAGCTAGGGCCGACAACACTACGTGCGTGCAACACCAACACCATCTGGAATTCACCGTCGTCGTCTTCACTCCTTCTCGCCGCTGTCCTCTTCATCTTCACTCCTCCTCGAGGCCGTCATCGCCGAGATACTAGGAGAGGGTGTGCATGCGGTCTTCCGCGAGGAAGATTCCATAGAATTCGGTGTAGATGTTGTAGGTGGTGAATGCGATGAACTCGCGTCCACACAAGAACACGCGACCGAGTAGGTAGTACGCATCAAACCTGTTTGTGAAGTAGGCGACGAGGCCTATCACTGTATCAGTGTCATGGGGCGCTGTTCCTCCATACGGAACATGACTGGCGACCCCGCCGGGAGGTGGTTAAAGCCCGCGCGGAGGAAGCCACGGGACAACTCTGTATTGTCCCTCGAGCGTGAGAACGCCCAGACGCGCTGCGCGGCCTCCAAGACCCTGCCGGGGGGGGGGGGAGGGTGTGTGTAGCGCATCTTCGTCACGGTGGACGGGAAGCTGATGGTGGGCGCGTTGAACTACATCTTCACGTACGTCGAGTCGTCGGTTGTGCTTTGACTCTGGTTAGAGAGAAGAGAATGGGGAGGAGGCGAAGATTGAAGTGTGGATGAGGAGGTTACGAGACGTGGTTTAAGCAACCAAGTGAGAGGAGGGGGTAGATGGAACCGCCGTTTTTTCACACTACATCGAGGCGTCGCGGTACTTTTTTGCATATTTTCACATCACTCAGTCCGGCCGTGCCCCGAGGCGTGGCTTGACGCGTGAAACGACGCGAAAAAATAATCGAGCGTGCGAGATGCGACTGAATGGAGCGTGCGTGGCTAGGTGGTGACCGAATCACACGAGCGTGCATGGCTAGTGGCTGCATGCATGGCAGGGTTGCCGCTGAATCGCAGCCGTGCATGGCTTAGGTGGCGGCTGAATCACAACCTTTTAAGTATGCAAACTTGTCAACGCTGCGCTCATCAATGCCAACATATGGCGCATGGATAGCAGGCTCAAGCGCTGGCATGCATAAAAGGCTGATCGCCCGCGTGGATATTAGCAGGCTGAATTTAATTAAAAAACAGACTTTGCCCGTTCTACGACGTACGAAGTATACAACGGCCCAACAGACAATGTCACAGAAACGCAACCACACTTGTCCCACTTGTCAGGTCCAACGAGCGAAACGGTCCCACACGGCCCCACTAGTTAGAGTTAACGGAAGACACAACAACGTCAGGTGTGAGCATTCGTGAGAGTTTCACCTAAAGGGATGAGGAAAAGTGAGCAAAACTTTCAAACGTGGGAAAAAATGAGCAGAACTAAGAAATCAGGAGCACAAGAGTAATAATCCCGATTTAAAATGGCTTACAAATGTTTTTTTTGTGGCTTATAAGAGAGAAATCCCAACCAAACACCCTCTTATTTTTGTTAGTTGGGTGACGAAGTTGTGGCGCTCGAGCTCACATGCTCCTGGTTGAGTAAGAAAATCGAAAAATAGTAAAACCGTTTAAAAAAATTATGAAAACAATGGTGATGGAAACACACAAATATTTCTAAATACATGCCAAGTTTTATAAAAAAAATGACATGCACGGTGCTCTATGCAGAAAAAATTAGTACTCTAAAAAGTATTTTTTTAGATCTTATTTTAGCCACTAATTTGTTTTTTTACAAAAAGTGCCACGAATATTATTTCACCACGAAATTTGACAGGTATGTAGAAAAGTTATATATTTTCATCACCAACTTTTTTTTAGATTTTTTATTTATTTCAACCAGGCGCATGTGAGCTTGGGAGTGATTTGGCTCCCGGGTGCATATTCACCCTTTGTAAAATACATTTAAAAATGTCAAAAAAAACCGTAAAACAATATTCGCGCATAGATCTTAACGTCCTATGTCCGTAAAGGCGTTTAAAAAATCGATATTTTTTATGCAAAAAGGATAAAATTGGAGGTTAGAACAAGGCTTTTGACAAGATATTTTTTTGTCTTGTTTACACAGGTCACAAAACTCATCAGTTTTTTACGACTTTGGGAGCACAATGTTAAGATGTATCCGAAATTTTTTACTTCAGAATTGTTCTGTATTTTAAAATATGCACCCAGAAGCAAAAATGGATTTCACTATAGGTTTCCTACCTATATTGCCTTCACGAACTTTTATAGAAAGGGGCCACCCAAGCAAAACTGTCAAACTTAAGCCGGCACTAAACTAGAGTGCAAACTTCTCGGCTGATCTCTTCGCAGGCACAACCCACGAAGCCAGTGTATTCCTTAGTGCCCAAATACAGCTAATCTGCAGTTCCCCTTTTTGAGTCTTGACCAACTAAACCGGCAAATGAGTATCATCAAGAATAAATTAAAGAAGCACTAATTGCCCTAGAAACGTAGCCCGACACAGATACGCAAAGGGGCATTTGAAACACCCAATTAGCGAGAGCTTACCGGCAGACTGTTCTCTTCTCTATACATTTGTGCGAACTGGGAATCATCATCAACGATGTAAAGGACGAACACAAACTACCCTCTGATTCCAAAATGTTAGCAATGCCAGGAGTGCATGAAGCACCAGAGACGGCCAGGAGGTCGGTCAAGGGGGAATCAGAGAACTGGGCCCCAAGCTTGTTGCATGTTCTCATGCTTAGGAGTTAATTAGGAGCTAATATGCTTCTGCGATGCATAGGACCAGTCCTAAGTCCTATATATATATCTCCTCTTAGGATCCCTCTTGGAGCCCATTGTGGATGCCTTATGTCACTAGCCGTGTGTTTCCTTGACTTGCAAAGTAGATTTTTTGTGACCACCGCTTCACGTACGACGAAATCATGTACGATTTTGTTACTTTTTTGCAAAGGGGAATATACTAATATCAAAATAATTTTGAATACAACCAAACCACTGTAACAACACAATGATAAAAGCAAATCAAGACACGGAGGATGCACACGACCAAAAGGAAGAAAAAAACAAGTCTAAGCGATCGGCCTATCGAGATCATCATCGATGACAACACCCAATCTATAAGAAGACTCTGCAAAGGAGACGCCTCCCAGAAGGTTACGATGCAAGAGCGCCGCCATCGCCACATCTAACCATCAAGGCTATGACAAGGGTTTTCACTCTTAGACAGCAAGTCTGAGCAATCTCTGATCACTTCAACAAAGGAATGACACGTAAACATCTACATTGCTAGATACAACGAACAAAGATCAGAATCAAAAATTTCACCCTGAACCTAAAATGTCGGTTCTCATGAAGTCATCATGTGTTGCCGCCCGATCAATTGTGGCTTATGGCTCCGGAGACAATTGCTTTTGCGTTAACTAACGTAGCACATCATCTGTTGATCACACCTCTTTCGCTTTATAATCACCATCCATTGAGCTACTCTACTAATACTGTACCTTATTTCATCGTATGTGAGGTAATTCCGATTTTTTTATCATTATATAAATTTTACCCTCATATTCGGGAAACAGAGTTTTGGTTTGCATAGTTCAAAGAAGGCGAACACCAAAGCGAAGAGGGTATGTACTTCCTATCAACCACTTAAACATATCGATTTGCTAAATATAAGAGCATGTGCAGCGTGAGAAGAGTCTAAGAAAATTACTGGACATAGGTCTAGAAGAGAGAAATATGGTCCAGCGTTTGGACCTAGGTCTAACACTTTGTGGACCCCATTGGATCAGAAAAAGTATGCAAATTGTAGTTGCATGTTCTAACTTGTGGGCTCCTTTGCTCACTTTATTCTCTTAGACACTACGTCTAGAGCTAGACTCGAGTCCAGAATCTTTTTTCTTAGACTCACCTTTCCTACCGTTTAGACATAGGTCTAAGAGCTAAAAGGCCTTCTTAGCCACCTCTTTTTCTATACGCTGCACACGCCCTAAGTTGCCTATGGTTTATTTATGTCTTAGTTGAGCGTGACTAGTTGTCGACAAAAGCTCTTCATATTTCTCTTGCGAAGCACTAGTAGAAAAAAGGCCTTCGGTACGCCAGCATCAGTCCCCAAACGTCGCGCACCGTGACTAATGAGTCTTTAGTCCCGGGTCGGGAGGAGACCCGCGACAGAAGGTCATACGTCGCGGGTTGGGAAGCGCGTTGCGGCGCGTGGAGGGAATTAATTCCGGTTGACCTGGCCGCCCGGGACTATTGGTCCTTTATTCCCCGTTCCCGTGGCCAACCGGGACTATTGGTCCTTTATTCCCCGTTCCCGTGGCCAACCGGGACTAAAGATCAAACTTCTCGCCTCCCCCGCGGCGGTTTTTATTTCGCGAGCGAGGCAGAAGGGCGCCATTCTCCACTCGCTCTCTGTTTCTTCCTCTCGCTCTCTGTACTGTACTCTCTTCTTCCTCCTCATCTCTTCTCGATCCACCAAGCACACACACGCAATGGCTGAAGTTTGGCAGCAATACGAAGGTCCCACACCATGCGGCAAGGTTCTGGACGTGCTCTACACCAACAGTTCCGAGAGGCTGCCCTTGGCTCTTGGTTATTTGACCGAGCTCTATCATGCATCTCCCGATGAACACCGGTTCTTTGGGCTCGATCTGGAGTACACGGCGAATCAGAGGGATGTTGCCGTCATCCAGATTGCGTTCAAGCAGTCCATGTTGATCTTCCAATGGTCAAGGTAAAGCACCCGTACAATCTTGCATAATTCGGTTTTTTTGTTGCATGTGAAGAATACATGTGTTGCAACATATCTAACACATATCCTATTTTTGTTGTTGCAGTAGTTCAAAGCATTGTCCGGCCCTTGTTGATTTTCTTGTCAACATGGGGTTTGACTTTTGCAGCGTTGACATCACGCAAGACCGTGTGAAGTTGATGCGCATTGGTATTATGATTCCTGAAGATCACTACATTGATCTTCAGAATCTTATCCAGTTGAACGGGCCAAAGACCGGGATGGCTGTCATGGCAACTACCTTCATCCACCAGGGCTACGACAGGATGAAGACTGATTCCCCTCGAAGAATCACCGTTATTGGGAGAAGACCCCACTGGACTTGACGAACGTCAAGTATGCATATATGCGTTCGATATATATGCATATGTCTCGTACGAGTTGTTCCGCATCTACTCGGCGGAGCCATATATATGTATATATGCGTTCGATATATATGCGCGCATGTAATGGGTATCTTAGTATATATATGTAATGGGTATCTTTTGTGAGAGTTATGTTTGTGTTATATGATCGACTCTATGTTATGAATGTGATCGACTCTATGTTTGTGTTATGTGTGATCGACTCTATGTTTGTGTTATGTGTGATCGACTCTATGCATGTAATGAATATTATTTGTATTATTGTTCTTCATTTTTGATATATTTTTTCATTTTAAGATTTTAAAATGAATTAGTATTATTTTTCTTCATTTTTTGATATATTATTTGTATTTTTAAGATTTTAAAATGAATTAGTATTATTTTTCTTCATTTTTGATATATTTTTTTCATTTTAAGATTTTAAAATGAATTAGTATTATTGTTCTTCATTTTTTGATATATTATTTTCATTTTTAAGATTTTAAAATGAATTAGTATTATTGTTATTATTTGTATTTTTAAGATTTTAAAATGAATTAGTATTATTGTTCTTCATTTTTGATATATTATTTGTATTTTTAAGATTTTAAAATGAATTAGTATTATTGTTCTTCATTTTTGATATATTATTTGTATTTTAAGATTTTAAAATGAATTAGTATTATTGTTCTTCATTTTTGATATATTATTTGTATTTTTAAGATTTTAAAATGAATTAGTTCTATTTTTCTTATTTTTTTATATATTATTTGTATTTATTCAAAATTATTAATTACATCATTACTTTTGTTTATTAAAAGATTTATTTGAAATTCAAACAATAAAGAAATGTGGCATCGACCAACATGTTAATAAGATTGATATGATACTACTATCACATACATGCGTGAGAAACACTTGAATTCTGGACGGGATGGAACTCGGAAGTTAAGCGTGCTAGTGCTAGAGTAGTGGGAGGATGGGTGACCGAGCGGGAAGTTTGACCATGAGTAAGTAATTTGACTAGAGATAATCTTAGTTAGACCAAATGAATTAAAGGGAGTGAAAAAAAGGGAGTGAGTGAGTGAAAAAAAGGAGTGAAAAAAAGGGAGTGAAAAAATGTGAGAAAAATAATTAGAAACCAAATGAATTAAAAAAATTACGAAATAAATCTAGTCCCGGTTCATGTGGCCAACCGGGACTAAATGTCCTCCGCCACCCGCCCACGTGGACGGGCCTTTAGTCTCAGTCCGTAAGTGGCGGGACTATAGGCGGGGGCCTTTAGTCGCGCGTAGCTAGTTCCGGTTGCCCGGACGGGATTAATGGGCCTGGCGAACCGGGACTGTAGGCCTTTTTTCTACTAGTGAAGGTAGTTAGCTAACTTGAAGCCATCTCTCATTATCGGCTGTTCAGCGGGGCCAAGGCCGGCCTCATGCAGCCGTCATGAGAATCACGGTGTTTGTGTACTCTGGCGAAGTTAGAGTCTCCAGATTGGAGGCGATGCGTGACAACGGTGATGCTTATCGGCGACAATTGTTTTACTCTCTGTTGTGTGTGTGAGTTTTCTTTGGTAGCTTGGATAGCTTTGGGCTTGTTGTAATCTCCGATTTCACCCGGTTTCTACCTAATTAACGAGGAAGTTTTCTTATTCTTAGTTCATGAAATTTTTGATTATTTTGCCTATGGTAGGATAGGAATGGTCCAGGTCGACCTGTCAGGTCCCTGACCTGAGAAAAAAAAAATCCATCAGCCTCGTAAAGGAACATGGTAGAATTGGATCAAGCCTATTATACACGAACTGGAATTGGATTTTGGCCTCACCAAATCCATCTATCTTAGTATGATAATTAGCCATTGGCTAACTTATATACACTACGAGTTGCAGCGGGAATCTATATAAAAGAATTGTAACTGAAATGGGTATAAGACACACAGAAGTATTCAATTAATTGTCAAGATTCCATTGATCAAAATTACGATTGCAACATGTAATATTATTAATTATTTGTTAGTGGAGATGACATGGACAATTAGTTTGCTAAAATAGTGGGTGATATGAATAACTTGCATGTTAAGATAGAAAACTCATAAATACATTATTTTATCTTACAAGAGACATATATTAGCCAACCCATCAACTAGGTAACACTAGTCAGCTACACGTGCTTTGCACGTTAATAACCGTCATTATAAGTTTATAACGGATAAGCATCAAGTGATGAAAACTTGTCGTGTGCAGAAATGTACTTTCACATGCGCTCGGATATATATATATATATATATATACTGGTTCAATTTTGAACGTTTTATTGCTGGCTACCTGCAAAAGCTCTCATCTAATTCATTAGATTTCTCTTCCCATACGTATTCACTGTCCGTGGATATTGTGCAAGCGAGCTGCTCGCCACACGCGGCTAAACACGCACATGCATACGACTCATTTGTTTTTTTGTGTGTGAACTGCACTGTTTGGGCTCTTACTACAATTTTTTTTAGAAACACAATACAAACGCAAACGCTCACATACACGTGCATACACTCACTCCTACGATCAGAGAACATACACATACTACCTGTGATGTGTTGCCCTCTGTCAAGCGATTTATATGGAGAGCACATGCCCAACCAGCGCTTGCACACGGGACATAAGTTTGTTGCGACTGAGCAACAGGGACGTCTCTGGCGGAGGGAGCCAGCTGGAGTAATCTCATGGATGTTTCTGGAATGATGTAGGCAAAGGTCGACGCTGCTGTAACTGTGAATCCCAGCATTCTAGGTCGTCAGATGGTGTCCAATCAACGGTAGAATTACATTATAACGATTGGATTCAAACTTTCAAAACTGGCACACTATACAGGAGTATAGAGATTTGTACACGTATCGGAGTAGATTAAATCAATCTTCCTTTACAAACCGGGCGTGAAAAGAGCTGAAATTGGATATTATAGTTCATTTGTAAACTTATGCTTATTTCAGTAATTCATGCTTAGACGATAATTTTGTTGTACTGTTATAATAATATTTTAGAGAATATTCTATGTACGAACATAACTGAATAATGTATAAAGCTATAATTTGGGCCGATCTGGGCCGATGAGGCCAGTGACTTCTCTCAAATTGGCCTTGAGTCCAACAGGGCGGGTCCAAGGTCAGGTCCAGGTCGGTTCATTCAAATCCTAGCTTTGCCTTGCTCCAAAAAAACAAAACGGCGCCTAAGGGCATCTCCAGTCGTTCGGCCCCCCCAGGTTTCAGATCGGCGCTTTTTAGCGATAGCGCCGGGTCGCACCAAAACCTGGGGGGGGGGGGGGGGGGATTTCACCAGCCGTTCGGCGGCCCAGAAAAGAAACCGGCGATATCATTTGAAAGTTCATCTTCCCGCCCCAAAAAATAGAGCCCTAATTCGGCGATCAGCAGCCATGGTTTCGGGCGATCATATTACAAAAAATGCCACAGGTGGGCGATCAAATATAGTCCAGATCGAATCACACAGACGGGCGCGCGCGGCGTGGGCAAACGTAGGCGATCAGGCAGAAGCGTCGGCCGGCGTCGGAGCAGGCGGCGAGCTCGACCCAGCATCCTCCAGGTCGATGACGGCGTCGGAGTGGACGGCCGGCGCGGCATCCTTGTCGACGACGGGCGCGTCATTCTCCAGGTCGACGACGGGCTCGGCATCCTTGTCGACGATGGTCGCGGCATCCTGCAGGTCGGCGTGCGGGCTTGTCGGCGCGGTGGTGTAGCTGGCAGGATGAGGTTGCACTGCGCCAGGAACCAAGCTCTCACCTCGGGGGTCATCGCGGCCGGGTCGCCGCCCGTGAGGAAGGCGAGGTCATTGTTCCTCTTCTTCGCCGCGGTGCCAGTCTTGAGGAGGTCGATCTTGACCTGCGAGTTGGCCATGAGCGCCGCCCATCGCTGTTTGGAGACCTCCTCCCTCTTGACGGCCTGGGCCTGGGCGTCGGCGATGCAGGTCTCGATCGACGCCTGGAGCTTTGCCGCTGCCGGCGCGCCGTCCCTTGCCAACTTGGCTTTCTTGTGGCCCATCCGCGGACGCCCTTCGGACGCACCTGCAACCACCGCGTCGGGAACGTACTCCTTGCCCTTGCCGATCGACCGCCGCACCTCCGCCCACTTCTCGCACTTCTCGATGGAGGACGAAGACGTGGAGGAACTTGAAGTCGGAGCCCTCGTCGTTCTTGTACGCCTCCAGCATCCGGACGATCTCCATCTCGCGGTTGGCGCCGCTCTGCGGCCTCATCGAGATCTCCTCCTGGATGCCGTGCCATTTGTTGCAGGACGCCTGGATGTTCGCCCGATGGTTCGCCATGGCCTTCTGGCCGTGGTAGGTGATGCAACAGGCGTAGTAGGGGTCGATCGTGCGGCGCTCGTCGTACGCCGTTTTCACCCGCTTCCAGTAGTTGTCGACGTGCTGGTTCGCGCCGACGATCGGGTCCAAGCTGATCGTCTTCCACGCCTCGGCGAGGAGGGCGTCCTCCCTGTTCAGCCACTTGATGCGAGGCTCGGCGGGGGGCAGGGGCACCTTGGGTTCCTTGCGGGGACGGCCAGGACCCCGGCGCTTTCGGCCATCGCCGGCCTGATCTGTCCCCTCTGGCACCACCGGCGTCTCGTCCACCTCGTCGTCTTCGCCCTGCTCCTCCGTCGCCTGCGTGCCGGAGCCACCTTCGACGTAGTCGCCACCGCCCTGCGCGAAGAACTCCCCGCTGTGCTCGAGGAAGCCCGGGCTCGCCGCCGCCGCCATCGATCCGGACGCGATGATCTCCTCCATGTAGCTGTCCTGGGGCTGAAGCCCGGCGAGAATCACACGGCGGTGGGACGGGGAAGCTGCGTAGCCCGGCGCGGCGCCATACATCATCGGCGGGTGGTAGGGGAAGGTGAGGTTGGGGTTGAAGCCTCCCAGGGAATCGCCTTCGACGAACCACGCAGGCGGCGGGTGCGGTGACATGCGTGGCGACGGCGACGGCGACTACTTCCAGCCGGCGAACATGGGGCCGAAAGGGCTCTTCTTCTTGGCGAGCGGCGCCGTGGCTGCGACCGGCGTAGGTGGTTCGTCCGGCGCGGCCTCCTCCTCCTCGTCCTCCAGCTCGGCTTCCTCGGCGGCGGCCTGCTCCTCCGCCTGCAGTTGCGCCATCAGCTGCCTCTGCCGCTGCGCCGCCTCCCTCCCCCGGCGCTTGATGTTGGCCGTTTCCAGACGCGACCTCTCGGTGATCCACTCCTTGTTCGACATGCCGGGCGGCCGCTCCTTCGGCGCTCTCGTCTTGCGCGGTTTGTTGGCCGGTTCGGAGGCCGCGGGAACGGATACGGCGGTGGCGGCGGCGCGGGGTCCTGTAAATCGGGCGGGAGCCATGGCGTCTAGATCTCGGGGGCGGGGGAAAATGGCGGGAATGGACCGGGGGGAGGGGTACATGTGGGGGGAAAGTGGAGGGAAGCGCCGAAAAAAGGGAGGGAAATCGTATTCCATCGCCGACAGGCGTGGCCCACGCGCGTATTTCGCCCCCCAAGCCGAACCCAGCGCGCTGGGTTCGGCCTGGGTTCGGCGGCGCCAAACGGCGCGAAAAACGGCGGAAAGCGGCGCTAAATCGGTTCCTGAGGGGGGGGCGACTGGTGCGAAACGCCGCGAAAAACGCCGCTTGGGGGGGCTCTGGGGGGGACGGCTGGAGATGCCCTAAGTCGTCTAATATCTCTGTGCTCCATAGTGAGATTCACGTGAAGGTGAGAAATATCAAGATTAGATGAGAAGGCTAGTGCTGCTTATACATAAGAAAATCTAAGTCGACTAAACATGCCACGAGCCACCTAAATATGTCACAAAATGCATCATAGGTTACTTAAACCTGTTGGGATGCATCATTTTATATGTGGAGTCAAATTAAAAGTGACAAGAAGCTGCAATACGGCCACTGGTAGAAAATAGGCCTTCCATACGCCCCCATTAGTCCCCAAAAGTTTTGACCCGCGACTATAGGGGTCTCTAGTCGCGGTTCGGGAGGACACCCGCGACCAACAGTCTGGGCCCAGCGCGCTCGGTCCACAGCTGGCGGACGGGAGGGGCTTTAGTCCCGGTTGGCCAGGCCAACCGGGACTAATAGGTCCCCAAGGCCTTTAGTCGCGGTTGTCCAGGCCAACCGGGACTAAAGGCCCATCCCTATATATAGGGCTCAGGTGGCTGCACTTGGCCACATTTGGTGTCACTTCTACTCACAATATTCACAAGGGGTGGTGGGTTTGCTTTTTGTTCCTCCTATGCACACAAGGTGTTTGATGAAATGCCCGAGAGCATGAAACACACATGATATGAAGTGTCCGAGCCGCACTTGAGCGTTTTCATTTATTTTACCTCCGCGATCGCGGTTAGCAATTTGAACCTTTCATGATTGTATTATTTCCAGCTAGTTAGTTTAACAAATGCATGATGGTTAATTAATTATATACTTTATATAATAATAATGCAGATGAATCGGCAATGGATGTACGGTAACCGACTCTCCGGCGAGTTCACTACAGGTTTGAAAGATTTCCTCGTAGTGGCAAATGCGAACAAGCAGTGAGGTTTTATTATCTGTCCATGTGCTGAATGTAAGAATGAGAAGGGTCACTCCTCCTCAAAAGTCGTTCACATGCACCTGCTTCGGCACGGTTTCATGCGAAGCTATAATTGTTGGACCAAGCATGAAGAAAAAGGGGTTAGAATGGAAGAAGATGAAGAAGAGGATGATATCGATTTCAACTATCATGACGCTTTCGGTGATACTTTCATGGAGGATGATGCTGAAGGTGGGGAAGGGTTTGGTGAAGGTGAAGAAGAGGCACATGATGAGCCCGCTGATGATCTTGGTCGGACCATTGCTGATGCACGGAGACGCTGCGAAACTGACAAGGAGAGGGAGAATTTGGATCGCATGTTAGAAGATCACACGAAGTCGCTGTACCCAGGATGCGACAATAGTCTGAAAAATCTGGGCTGCACACTGGATTTGCTGAAATGGAAGGCACGGGAAGGTGTAGCTGACTCATCATTTGAAAATTTGCTGAAAATGTTGAAGAATATGTTTCCGAAGAATAACGAGTTGCCCGCCAGTACGTACGAAGCAAAGAAGGTTGTCTGCCCTCTAGGTTTAGAGGTTCTGAAGATACATGGATGCATTAACGACTGCATCCTCTACCGCGGTGCATACGAGAATTTGGATGAATGCCCTGTATGCACTGCATTGCGTTATAAGATCAGAGGCGATGACCCTGGTGACGATGTTGAGGGCGAGAAACCCAGGAAGAGGGTTCCCGCCAAGGTGATGTGGTATGCTCCTATAATACCTCGGCTGAAACGCCTGTTCATGAACAAAGAGCATGCCAAGTTGTTGCGATGGCACAAAGAGGACCGTAAGTCCGACGGGGAGTTGAGACACCCCGCTGATGGAACGCAATGGAGAAAGATCGACAGAGAGTTCAAAGATTTTGCAGCTGACGCAAGGAACATAAAATTTGGTCTAAGTACTGATGGCATGAATCCTTTTGGCGAGCAGAGCTCCAGCCATAGCACCTGGCCCATGACTCTATGCATCTACAACCTTCCTCCTTGGTTGTGCATGAAGCGGAAGTTCATTATGATGTCAGTGCTCATCCAAGGTCCGAAGCAACCCGGCAACGACATCGATGTGTACCTAAGGCCATTAGTTGATGAACTTTTACAGTTGTGGGGCAGATCTGGTGTACCTGTGTGGGATGAGCTTAAACAAGAGGAATTTAACCTACGAGCGTTGCTTTTTGTAACCATCAACGATTGGCCTGCTCTCAGTAACCTTTCGGGACAGTCAAATAAGGGATACAAAGCATGCACGCACTGCTTACATGAGACTGAAAATGTATTTTTGGATAATTGTAGGAAGAACGTGTACCTGGGTCATCGTCGATTTCTTCCCCGAAATCATAACGTAAGAAAGAAAGGCAAGCATTTCAACTGCAAGGCAGATCACCGGGCGAAGCCTGCGGAACGTACTGGAGCTGAGATATTTGATATGGTCAAGGATTTGAAAGTCATCTTTGGAAAGGGTCCTGGTGGGCAATCAGTTCCGCTGGGAGTTGACGGGCACGTACCCATGTGGAAAAAGAAATCGATATTTTGGGAGCTACAGTATTGGAAAGTCCTAGATGTCCGCTCTGCAATCGACGTGATGCATGTTACGAAGAATATTTGCGTGAACCTGCTAAGCTTCTTGGGCGTGTATGGGAAGACAAATGATACAAAGGAAGCACGACAGGACCAGCAACTTTTGAAAGACCCAGATGACCGGCATCCGGAATGGTTTCAAGGTCGTGCCAGCTACGCTCTTACCAAAGAAGAGAAGGTCATCTTTTTTGAATGCCTGAGCAGTATGAAGGTCCCGTCTGGCTTCTCGTCGAATATAAAGGGAATAATAAACATGGCGGACAAAAAGTTCCAAAACCTGAAGTCTCACGACTGCCACGTGATTATGATGCAATTGCTTCCGATTGCTTTGAGGGGGCTCCTACCGGAAAATGTTCGAGTAGCCATTGTGAAGCTATGTGCATTCCTCAATGCAATCTCTCAGAAGGTAATCAGTCCAGAAGATCTACCACGGTTACAGAACGATGTGGTCCAATGTCTTGTCAGTTTCGAGTTGGTGTTTCCACCATCCTTCTTCAATATCATGACGCACCTCCTGGTCCACCTAGTCGAAGAGATTTCCATTCTCGGTCCTGTATTTCTACACAATATGTTCCCCTTTGAGAAGTTTATAGGAGTATTAAAGAAATATGTTCGTAACCGTGCTAGGCCAGAAGGAAGCATCGTAAAGGGCTATGGAAATGAGGAGGTAATTGAGTTCTGCATTGACTATGTTCCTGACCTTAAGCCGATTGGTATTCCTCAATCGCGGCACGAGGGGAGACTAAGTGGAAAAGGCACGATCGGAAGGAAATCAACGATATGTATGGACGGTCATTCTATGACTGAAGCACACCACACAGTTCTGCAAAATTCGAGCTTGGTGGCTCCGTACTTCGAGCAACACAAGAATATTTTACGCTCGGACAACCCGGGGAAGCCTGAATCATGGATTAGAAAGGCCCACATGGAGACTTTCGGCAGTTGGTTGCGAACACATTTAATGAATGACAATGATGTTGGAGATCAGCTGTACATGTTGGCCAAGACACCATCTTCGACTATAACGACTTACCAAGGGTACGAGATTAATGGGAATACATTTTACACGATCTCCCAAGATAAAAAGAGCACCAACCAAAACAGTGGTGTCCGCTTTGATGCAGCAACCGAGATTGGGCAAAAGATCACATATTATGGTTACATAGAGGAGATATGGGAACTTGACTATGGACCCTCCTTTAAGGTCCCTTTGTTCCGGTGCAAATGGTTCAAGCTAACAGGAGGTGGGGTAAAGGTGGACGAGCAATACGGAATGACAATGGTGGATTTCGACAATCTTGGTTACCTTGACGAACCATTCGTCCTAGCCAAAGATGTCGCTCAGGTTTTCTATTTGAAGGACATGAGTAGCAAACCGAGGAAACGGAAAGATAAGAAAACGATCAGTACATCATGCGATGATCCAAAGCGCCACATTGTTCTTTCAGGGAAAAGAAACATCGTGGGAGTGGAGGACAAGACAGACATGTCAGAAGATTATAATATGTTTGGTGAAATTCCTCCCTTCAAAGTCAACACTGACCCAAGCATTAAGTTAAATGATGAGGATGCTCCATGGATACGGCCAAATCGTAAGAAAGCAGGGACACAAGGGAAGAATTGATGTGTAATAATTTATTGTGTACCAAACTTTTTTGAATGGATCATGTGAATTATATTATCTCTGATGTGTTTAAGACTAACTCCTTTGTAAAATATTTGGGAAAACGAGTGGAAAGCATGGAAAACAGAAGGTTACTTAAATGTCTCAAAACCTTGTGAGATAAAATATCTTATTTCATAACTTTTATTAAAAACAGAAAACATACGAACACTACTCCTCGTCGTCGTCATCGGGGAACTCGTCGGTGACCTCCTCCGGGTCATCGTCGTCGGCGAACTCGTCGGTGACCTCCTCGTCATCGTCGGAGGTGCATGATGGTATGTCCGAGATAGGCCCCCACCTCGGATCGTCGGAGGCCCAGACTTCACCGGCGCGGTCGGTCCGACGAAGCTCTTGCAGCGCCCTCGTCCTCGCCTCCCGAGCGGCATCTAACGCGAGGTGGCGTTCGAGGCGGCGCTCCGCCCGCTCAGCCGCGCGGGTCTGCCAGAGCTCCTCGTCGGCGCTCTCCTCCCCCGGGTTGTTTCGGTAATACTCGCGGACGACGCGTTCTTCCCTGGCGTCGACTAGGCCCTAAAACGCGCGGTGACGGAGGTGGAGGTGGTCGGCGGCAGTGACGATCTGCGGCTTCGGCGCCCTGGCCTCCGTTTCCCAGACGGTGTGGCAGTCGTTGAAGTTCATCAGCGACCGCGGGCGGTTGAGGCGCCAGGCCGCCGCGTCCCAGGCGCGGGCGGCCTTCGCCGCCGTCGCAAAGGAGCCGAGGGGGATGCCGTCGTCCCCCCAGCGGATATCTGCGCTGAACATTCCGTTCTGCCGTGCTCGGACGCCGCGGAAGCCGGTGGTGCTGTTTCTCCTCGGAGGCATGGTGGAAGCGCGACGGTGCGTGGAGAGGAGAAGACGCGCTCGAGGCTCGACAGTTTATACCGCGCCCTCCTGGCCACGCGTCACAACTCCCGCGCCACGCGTCGCAACTCCCGCGCCACGCGCCACCCTAACACAACCAAGCAAATAGTTGCACATTACTACCCGAGCTCAAAGTGAACACTGAACCAAGCATGGATGGATGTGTTAAAGGGGGGGTGTAGAACAAAACAATCGGTATCGCCATCATACAGCCCTACCGTGGCTACTCGGTGCAATATGCATACCAAATGCACGGTAGGACGTATGATGGCGAATCCGGATGTTTTGTATTTGCTCGATAAACTGAATATATGATGTATCAAACCTTAAAGGGGGATGTAGAACAAAACAATCGGTATCGCCATCATACAGCCCCACCGTGGCTACTGGGTGCAATATGCATACCAAATGCACGGCGGGACGTATGATGGCGAATCCGGATGTTTTATATTTTCTCGATGAACTGACCGGTGTATGAAGGTGGGCTATATATAGGGTCCTCTGGCTCACAAAGTGTTGTGCTAGGGTTTTGATCCAACGGTTAAGAAACCACCTCATCCAACGGCTCACAACAGCTCGAAAGAAACACACCGTAGCCCTGATCGAACGGCTCACAACAGCTCGAAAGAAACACACCCCGGATCCAACGACTCACAAGCGCTTTAAAGAAACACACGATCCGTGTGATTCTATCTGATTGGTCCAAACGAAACCCTAACCCATTTAGTCCCGGTTGGTGTCCCCAACCGGGACTAAAGGGATGTTTTCTTCTCGCTATATATATGTATGCATTGCCACACTATTGGCATAAACACATACAAACTCACCACTCTCTCATGGCTTCTACCGTACCCACTCTAACATTCATCCAGGCGGAGGCACTTTCCGCCTCGAACTACCCCTGCCCGTGCGGCTACAACGTTCCCGCCGGTTGGATGCTGAGCGCCGGAGGAGTGCCGGTCCCTACTCTTCCTCAAGGTGTGGCGCGTCGGGCGGCCATCACGAACCACTACTATCACGAGCTCACGCCGGAGCAGCGGAGGAATCCCAGTTGGCATCCCGATAACCAGCATACTTGGGATGCCTTCTTCATCAATCGGCGTGAGAGGGCGCTCGCCAGGTATGAGGAGGACGGCCTGCCTCCTAGGAACTTTCACGAGGCCGGTCGTCGGCTATGGTGGTCCGGCCGGACTCTACAGAGCGTCATGGACTACATCAGGGCCGGCGATATCCCCCGCCTGCGCTACCCTCAGGCCCAGTCCTGGAGTCGTGATCCTCCGAGGGAGTGCAGAGCACCGTCAGTCTATAGTGACGACGACGGCGGCGGCGACTACGACGACTACGAGTACATGTACTATAGGCCTAGGCAGGAGTATGACTAGCAGATATCAGATCATGCATCTATGCTCTCCGTTTAGGTTTAGATCCACTCTAGCCATTATGTACTGCCTTTTTTATCTATATATATATATTCAAGATGTGTGTGAATCTTTCTGATTGGATGGAAGAAAACCATAACCATTTCGTCTCGGTTGGTAAAACATGCCGGGACTAAAGGGTTTTTTTTCTTCTCAATTTTCTGATATATTATTTGTATTTTTAAGATTTTAAAAAGAATTAGTTTTATTTTTCTGAATTTTTTGATATATTATTTGTATTTTTAAGATTTTAAAAAGAATTAGTTTTATTTTTCTGAATTTTCTGATATATTATTTGTATTTTTAAGATTTTATAAAGAATTAGTTTTATTTTTCTGAATTTTCTGATATATTATTTGTATTTTTAGGATTGGAAAAAGAATTAGTTCTTTTTTCTGAATTTTTTGATATATTATTTGTATTTTTAAGATTTTAAAAAGAATTAGTTTTATTTTTCTGAATTTTCTGATATATTATTTGTATTTTTAGGATTGGAAAAAGAATTAGTTTTTTTTTCTGATTTTTTTGATATATTATTTGTATTTTTAAGATTTTAAAAAGAATTAGTTTTATTTTTCTGAATTTTCTGATATATTATTTGTATTTTTAAGATTGTGAAAAGAAAAGTATTTGAAAAGGCACCTTTAGTCGTGGTTCGTGTCACGAAAAAACCTTTAGTCCCGGTTTGTGACACCAACCGCGACTAAAGGCTCTTTCCGCGCGAGAACGGAACCGCCGCGAAAAAACCCCTTTAGTCGCGGTTGGTGTCACAAACATGGACTAAAGGCTTGCCCTATATAAAGTTTCGTGCGCCGCCCTCCTCTTCCTGACACCAAACGCATCGAGGAACAGATCGAGCTTGTCTTCTCCGCGCGCGCCGCCGTCGTCTTCTCCGCGCCGCCCTCGTCTCCGGTAGGTGCCCGCCGCCGCGTGCGCCCGATTTCGCCCTCGATTCGGTTGGTCCCGCCGCCGCGTGCGCCCGGTTTCACAGCTCGATCGACAGCGCCCTTTCTTCTCCCGTGCACGCCCTCGTTTCTTCACGGGGTAGCCGACGACGGCGGTTACCGGCGATGGGAGATGAGAAGCGAAGAGGGGCACGACGGCTTGCCTCCCTTATCCTCTACGAGGAGGCACACAAGAGCGGTGGCCATGGAGGTGCTGCATGCGCGCCACGGTCTCTGGCAGAGGAAGAAGAAAGGAGAAAAGAAACAAAATTTTGATACCCCCTGATTGTTTTGAGAATTACAACTAAGTCCCTCTGCTATACAAAATAGAGAATAAAACGATGTTTTAAGAATTATAACTCCAAAAATCATTAAAAAAATGTGCAAAATGTTCAGAATAATATGAGCCAACTGTTTATACCATTTTAATCCATGTTTGACAAAGTTCAAAATGAGGCCATATTTGGAGTTTGAATTAAATTCATTAAAATAATGAAAATAAGTTTTAATTCAATAAATTCAGAATATTAAGTGTAATATACCAAAAAGACCAGGAAAACAAATGCAACCTAGCTATGGGGTTCTCCAAGTCATTTGAGCAACTAATCTTGGACACACCTCTAAAGTATGGTTTTCCCCCTCCGGTGGTCATCGTCCACCCAAAACCCTAGCAATCTGTTTTCCCTCCTTCTACAACAATATTTGCTAAGTCTCCTATATACTTAATTAATTTTTACTACATGCATCTCTACAGGAGTGACATATGGCGGACAATAGAGACCTGACGGCGGAACAGGAGGCTGAAGGTTATATATATGAAATTATAGGCGGAGAACATGATGTAATCTCTTCTTATCTGAACCTTGAGGATCAAGAAGGTGAAGGAACGGACATTGTCGATGATTAAGGAGGTGAAGAAGGAACAGACATTGTGGATGATCAAGGAGGTGAAGGAATGGACATTGATGACGGAGGTCAACCGTCGACAAACGACGATCTCCAATTGCAAAGAACAACCACCTCCGGCGAGGTATATATATATATATATACATTGAGCCTCTCGTGATACAAACTTACTGAAATGTGAATACATATGCACTAACGCGCGCGACTCTCTTTCTTATTTTAGCCCTCGGCCGGATCGAGTACGACAACGCGTGGCAAATCCAAGGCGATGAAAGATTCCGAAATATATACCATCGAATCAGTCGGTGTAACCGGCAAGCCCCTACAGCACACCAAAAAGTTTATCAACCAATGCGGAGTCATTGTTAGAGACACTGTCCCGATCACTGTCCAGGAATGGAAGGAGCCAAAGAAAGCACGTCTTGGTTTCAGTTATGTCCACAAGAGAACGAAAAAGGAGATGTTCAGAAAGCTTATGGTACATTTCATTCTACCTCCGGAATACCACAAAAAAGATGAATTCGGTGAGGAGGTTCCGGGTGGACGTCAGAGGAGGAGGCTAGTCAAAGAGTTCGCTCTTCAGAAGATGGCCGAAGCATTCCGGAACTTCAAGAAAAAATTGTTCCGTGAATATGTCAGCAAGGGCAAGACTCCGCTTTTCACTGGACAACATTAGAAACTGAGAGATGATTGGACAGAATTGTGAGGCAGAAGAAATCGGAGCATTTCAAGGAAATGTCAAAAAAAAAATAAGCTAATGCGGATAAGAAACAGTACCATCATGTTATGGGGCCAGGAGGATACCGCGTTTCGGCGCCTAAGTGGCAGGCGATGGAGGACGGCCTGAGGGCAAGAGGAATCCCTCTAGGTACAGAGGGATGGGACGAAAGAGCCAAAATGTGGTGGTACGGGCATGGGGGATCGCTAGACCCGGAGACAGGGGCGTGTGTTCATCGGCAGAAAACGTTTGCTCCCACAAAAGACCTTGTTGACGCAATGACCAAAGCTCAACAGGGCTGGATCACGTTCAACAGAGAGAGAGACCAACTGACCCATGCCCTCGGGAATCCTGAACACGGAGGACATATACGAGGCAAAGGCAGATTGCCACGGAAAGTAGGGTTTTCCCAGGAGGGTGACCCGTACTGTTACAGAAGCCGTAAGAGAAATATGGACCGGGCTGCTGTCGAAGCTGCAGTTCTTCTGTCGAAGCTTGCAACGGAAGTTAGTGAGTTGAAGCAGACCGTGGCGGGAATAGTTGAGAAAGAAACAGCGGCGGCTGCAGGGCCGCATGAAGAACATGCAGCGGATCAGCGGAGAAGCAGCGTGGCTTCCACGGAGGCCCCGCCTGCAGGTGCTAATGCACCGATGACCGAGAGTCGTGGACCGGAGCCTCACTACCCCGTGGATGATGTAAAGGAAATGAAAGAATGTGATCTGCATTATCCCGTGGGGAACATTTCCATGAAGGTAGCTACAGGCAGTGCTTTACCCTATACACCTGGAGCACTCCATCACAACAACCCCATTCCATATGGCTATGCTCGTGTCACGGTGGAAGACATAGTCCAAGGGTTTGAGGACCTGGAGATTGACATAGCTACACCCGAAGGGGAGAGAAGACTTGGAGATGTCAAGCGCCAGTTCATTCTATGGAAAAAAAGTACATAGTGTTTCCAGGCGAGACGCCAAGGCTAACAAGTCCACCCCCCTCCGATGGTGCAGGTGCTGGTGGTGGTGCTGGTGCTGGTGCTGGTTCACCTACGCCTACTTCACGCCATTCGACGCCGTCCCCCGATCCACAATCTCCGGCGGGTAAGCAGCCGTCGGCCCCCATTCCTCCTCCGGCGGTTAAGCAGCCGTCGCCCCCCATTCCTCCTCCGGAGGATAAGCAGTCGTCTCCCCCCATTCCTCCTCCGGAGGATAAGCAGACGTCGCCCCCCATTCCTCCTCCAGCGAAGAAACAGAAGCAGGCGGACAGCAAGGGAACCTGCTCTTGGACTATTAACCGGGAGCCTTATGTACCTAAGACCACACGGGTACCGGAGCCATCACTGAAGCCTATCCCCCCAAGGCCTTGGGAACTTAGTGATGCTGAAACCAAATTGGCCGTGAAGGCTGACGTTGAGAAATGGAAGGCCCGTCAGAAGGCGCTAAAGGAGCCTGAGCCCAAGGAAGTATTCCCTCCGAGTGTAGACAAGTGGGCTACGGGTTTTTTGTCGACACCGTCCCAAGCCGAGAAGAATTTGCCTAAAGACTATGATATTGAACTTCGTAAGCAAGCAAAAATATTGGAGGAGGAGAAAGCAAAAAGAAAAAAAAGCGGGAAACAAGTTGACCAGCTCGGGATGCAGAGTAAACAATCGATCCCCCCTCTCATAGTGAAAGCCGGTCCGGAACAGGACCCCGAGGTCATAAGAGCTGTGGCAGCAATGGGATTGACTGTAGCTACTGCCATGGAAAATGCGTCCGAGGCCGGTATGTCTCTTCGTCTCTTTTTAGGCCTGGACGATGCGCCAATGGCTGAGGTAGCATTACAATATCAGAAGAAAGGGCCTCTCGTCGAGCCTACGCAGGAAAATGATCTACCACCACTAATGCAAAGTCTGCTACGCTGGTACAAACAATTCATATCATGGACCGACAAAGAATTTGTGTATGTGGATGTTACAGAGGAGCATCACACCAAAAAGTACTCTGTACAAGTTGAGATGAGTGAATTGTTCCAGCTGTTCAATCTGCGCGAGCTCGACAAATCTATCCTGAGTTGCTACGTTCTGTAAGTGATTTATTTCTACCTCATCTCGTTCTTCATTGCCTACACTATATATATATATATATATATATATATATATATATATATATATATATATATATATATATATATTGTTCTAACTATATTGTTGCGTACGCTATTATGCAGATTGAAGATTTGGGAATGCAAAATAAGACTCATCCATGATGTTGGGTTCATTGACCCACAAATCATTAATGGAACTATGTTAGAGCATCACCCCAAAGATGTGGAGAAAGACTTGTACAATTTTCTTAAAAAGCATGAATTCAAAAGTCAGATTCTATTTCCTTACCATTTTGGGTGAGTGTTTCTCTCTTGTGCTCATTCTCTTTTGTTTACTCCATGCATGGTATGTCTAATCGATAAGTTATGCCTGTGCATGTAACGTGTCCGCAGGTTCCACTAGATTCTGCTAAAAAATTGAACTTGACAGCTCCACAGTTTTTATCATCGACTCTATGAATTCAGATACAAATCTTTGGATCGACATGAGAAAAATGATGCAAAGGTAATTATTTTCAATCATTTGCACTCTATATCGATCGGTCTCTTTTGTTCATTTCCTAATAACTCCCTTGTTCATTTTATTTTATTTGCAATGTAGAGTTTGGAGACGGTTCTCACATGAACATGTCGGTGGATTCAAACATCAGCTAGAATTTAAAAATGTGGTCAAATGTGTCGATAAGCAGCCA
Organism: Alopecurus myosuroides; assembly: GCA_028641055.1. Lineage (NCBI taxonomy): Eukaryota > Viridiplantae > Streptophyta > Magnoliopsida > Poales > Poaceae > Alopecurus > Alopecurus myosuroides. Next base: position 118,255,296 of record CM054061.1, read on the forward strand.
CCGGGGACCGGTCTATGTGGATACTATGTCTGTGAGAACATACGGAAAGAAATCTCTGAGAGGAAGAAGGACGAGACCACGCGGAGGAATCTCAATAACTTGCGGAGGGCGCTTACTCCAGAAGCTCGCTTCCGACCAATTCAAGAGGAAATAGCAGGATTTTTTCTTAGGCATGTCATCGATTCCAAAGGAGAACACAATGCGTCCACCGACGATGACTATTATACGCATCAGCCCCGAGTACTTTGAAACTTGTTCGAATTTGTGTATGGTCATCCATCTTAATTGTGTCATATGGAAATTTGTTCGAGGTTGTATATGGTCACCCGATATTGAATATATATTATATATTCCTATTGAATTCTCCTTGTTTGAAATTTCATATATATATATATGCATGTATATAGTAGCGTAAAATATATATATGTGTGTACTGAAACTTTATCAAAATTAAAATAAAACACAAAATAAAATATAAAAGAAATAAAACAAAAAAAATTAAAAAGAAACCAGATTTAGGGGGCCTAAAACCCTAAACCTGCGCCGGTTTTCAGTCCCGGTTAGCCACAAGAACCGGGACTAAAGGTCCTCCGCCGCGACGGACTACTGGCGCCCACGTGGATGAGCCTTTTGTCCCGGTTCGTAAGCAGCGCGACTATAGGGGGGTCTTTAGTCGCGCTTAGCTAGTCCCGGTTGCGCGGCCGGGACTACTGGCCCTGGCGAACCGGGACTATAGACTTATTTTCTACCAGTGGGCATAAAAAGAAAGTTTATTCAAATTCGCCAATATTGTAGGATTCCAATTTAGCATATAGTAGAAATTAGCAAACAGATTAGCATAATATGGCTGTGCCGTACTTCTCTTACTTTAGAGTAATCAGGAGGGTTAGTGGCAAGGTAATTAGAACAAGTGTATCATCTGTGCCTCTTTGGAACCTTCACGCAAAAAGCCTATGCGTGCGTTGAATTGCAGAGGGAGTGAAGGGACACGCTTTGACTGTCCCTCCCCTCCCATAGAGGGCTGCCGGATTCCCTGTCGGCCGCTAATGCCAAGCACCAACACTGATAACTTTGTTAATTTTTCACTATGATTGCAAACCGAGCTAGTACTAGGTAGTAATGTTTGGTCCAAATTTTTCTGCAGAAAAAGAGTATACAATTGTGAATTCTTTTGTCAAATGCTTAGTACCGTTGTTGCAGTGAAGTACGAGCTACTACACGAATTCTAGGGTCTCTTTTTTGTTTCACAAAAACTGTCTAGCTAACATCTTTTATCAGTGAGAATTAATGCAGTGCTCCTGTCGGTTTCTTGAATAAAAAACTTACATGATGGTCAACATGGATTTCAAATTAGAGGAACCAATAAACAGCTTTTGCCAAGTGGAGGGAGCAGACTAAGAATCAGGTGAGGTGTTTCATTCACATCTCATCGTGTTTCTTATAAAGAATTGAAAAAAAAAGGATCAAAATGATGTCCATGCCCTTATTGGGCGAATCGACAGCAAGGAGATTTAGGACAGAAGAACACTTGGCATGAACAAAAGTGCACCCCTGGATGCTAATGTTGACCCAGGTGAGATAATGAGAAGGTGCCCACTTACAACCCTTCACCAATTACACCAAACGAAACTGAGTATCATATATTGGTATCATGCATATGGTACTAGTGTATGATACTATCCCTATAATGCATGGTATCATATACACATGTCATTTATTGTTTTGTAGAATCCCAATATAAATATGTGTTCAAGATTTAGTTGTTATTAAAATATCTTGTTTTATGCGCTATGATACCGTAACATAGGTAGATACCACTACTATCTCTTTCTTCATTAATTGATGTGCCACATCATATTTTACCAACATGGAATGCATGATACTACCTATGATACCCCCACTATGGCTAGTCTAATTCAACCGAGGGATCTCCAAGGATGAATTGGTCATTTCGTTGGTCTAATCAAAGCTTTAATGATGGTGAAGGACGACATTAAACCTATGAATTAGGTAAAAAAAGTGCTGGAGAATCCAATGAAAGGTGGGGAGACCACATGTAAAAAAGTTCATTTGGTAATGTTGCATATGGTGATGTGCACGGTGACAACGCAAAAAATCATGCGAGAGCCAATGAGCAAAATGTAAATCATGCCAGTTTGTCTATGATAATACTTAAGGGACAAGGGGCTTTATTATGACATATGCAATGAGCTTCAGACGTAGACATCCGGTCTAAAAGCTTCCCAAGCCATGGGCGAAGCTGTTTGGTTTTGCAGAGAACGTGTTTGGTTTCCACAAAATTGCCCTTTCTAATCTCAAATGACTGTGAGTTGAGTCGCGATCGTCTCCATCTCGGGTGGACGGAGGTTTAACAGTTTGCGGGGACACCGACTAAGTGGAAGTGGAAAGCAAACACTCATGGGGAGGATGCTTCTTCGTGACATTCTTGTCAAGAAAGTATCCTATGAAAACCGCATTTCAGCGAAAATTGGAAACCAAGTTATGTACAGTTTGTTAAAATATAAATATATTGCATATCCCTTTTCACCAGTTCGGACTTTTGGTCTATATGGTTAGTGCAACAATTCTATATGGTATCAGAGTCAAGAGGTCTCAAGTTCAAGACTCTGCTCGCGCAGTAAAAAAAAAGATCTCGCGACCCGCACCGATCCCACGCTAAGAACTAAAATAGTCTAGACGTGAGGGGGAGTGTTAGAATATAAATATACTGCATAGCCATTTCCATCAGTTCTGACTTTTGGTCTATATGGTTGGTGCAGCAAGGTTTTTCCAGGGCATGGCAGCGGCGCTGCAGTGGCGACCAACGAGCAGCACCAGCACTGAGACATCACTTGATCCATAGGTGTGGTGGAGGACGGAGACAGGGAATGCTCGGGCAGCCAGCCCCAAAGACGATGGCTGCAGTGATGGCCGGAATTGCTCCCACCCTCTACCATTGGTGGTTTTGACAAAGGTGTGACATCGACTGAAGTGGGGTGGAGGGACCCAGTGTCGAAGGACCCAAAAAAAACCAAGGTCAGGCGAGCTCTAAAGTATGAAAAAAATTGGTTGATAAAGGTCACTAGTTCTGCCCTTGCTGCCGGTAGCGTCAACATGCCTGCCTCGCTTCGCTAGATATAGATATAGATTAAAAATGATAACAGGACATATTCGATTCAATTATGTGGTATATTATAAGTGGGAGTATACCTCAGGTATACATAACCAATTTTCTTCTTATATTATATTTATATAGTTTTATAATTTTCAATATTTTCTATAACATTTTGTTGCGGGTGAAATTTTATAGTACAATATTAATCAAAATTGATCGACTCACTTTTTAGAAAAAAAATATGCCATGCCCATATGATATCATAAGCTTCCAAATCTTGATAAAATACACAAATTTTAAATGCGATAAGAAGAATAAACTGAAGGGATAATTATTGTCATGACGACAAAGTAGGGAGTTAAAAGGATGAACTTCTCTACAGGAATCGTGTTGAGACTCGACTCAAACATTCATAGAGCTTTCTGAAACTTTATTCACCGTTTGAGTATTTTCATTCATATGTGTCGTGGTTGTCATCATCACCACTTCAACGTTCAGGAGGCGGTGGCGGCAACCCATGGATCGTCACATGTCGGTCTTAGCAAAGAAAAAAGGAAGAAAAAACAGAGGCGGGGAGCCCGGTGCATGTGAGAAAATTAACTCATTACAAGCCGACCGAAGAGCTCTGAGTTGGCGCGTGGTCGTCCACTCGCACGTCCTTCTTCCTCCTTCGTCTCACCTCCATTGCGCGTGGACCCACGAATGATGAGCGTGGCAGCTGACTTCTCCGGGTTAGGGAACAAGCTTAATTAGTTTCGATCCATGCACACGTACATGCGGCGTGTAATCTATATGGGCGTGTTTGGTATCCTGGGAAAATACCAAAAATAAGTAGATCGGTTTTTTATTCATTCTTCAAGAACTGCATATCTTGCCGAGATCTTCATCCCTAAAGGTACTTGACAAAGCAATCCGTGAGAATAGCAGACCCTTATCTCTGAAAAAAAAGAAAATAGATAGGTATAGGTCCACGAGTTGGGTCGATGCTAAAACTAAAACCGTCCCCCAGAGGGGGGCCTGGGTTGAAAGAGCGAGCTACAACCCCTTAAATGAATTTCCCTAATAAAGTAGGGGATGATACATGAATTAATCTAACCATAAACTAAAAAAACTCCTAGATGAAAACCCACACCCGCGGAGATGATCCGTACATCGAACGCCAGTTTTGAGAAGAGGGCAAGGATGGTATGTAAAAAATAGAAAATAGAATAATGGATAATCCTGTATAAAAGAAGGGAAGAAGTCCATGCGAACGCCAGTTTTCGAGTCGAGCGCTTTGTTTGGTAGGCTGTATGGTGGTTGGTAGGTTCGTACACATGCATGACACATTGTTTGGTTTGGCGGCTTCCCGCATGGGCTATGAGAGAGACATGCAACCTACACTGAAAACGAGATCATCTTTCTCCTCACCTTTTCCCTACGCGGTCTGGCCCGATAGAAACTGCTGATTCGTCCGTTCCTAAAATTCTGCATGAGTTGTGCTTTGAGAAGCGGTTAAGCCACAACGTGAGGCCCGCATTATTTGGTTCGGTGCAAATGGGCTCGAAAAAGTGAAAGATGCTCTTGTTTTCAGTGTCTATGCGAGCCTACCTAATTCGGCAACCAAACACGCCCTACATCGAGAGTGTGCGCGGATGGTCTGATGTTTGCGATAATCGCACGTAGCAGATCAGAAGTCGGTCCTCAGCAGCTGGATAGCTTTTGCTTGGTGATGCATTCACATGCCAACTGTCACTTGATATTCTACCAATTCATCTCGGATGCAAAGAGTTAAGTCAACGGGATGTGCTTACTTCTGTAGCACTGACAGTTCTGTTCACACTTCAGAGCAACCTAGACTATGTTTTTTCTTAATAGCCTTTTTCGAAAGGAAGAAAATCTGAGTCCATCCGTTTTTATATGCAAGGCCATTATAAAAAATATATTTTACAATAAATACAAGGCCACTAACTCTTCCCGAGAAGAACTGACTTTGTTTCTTCCTCGCATACTAGTGTTTATTAATGTGAATGTTTCATGCTAAGCCTCGTTACAATTGGAGTAACTTAGATAGAACATGGATGTCACATAGGCAAAAAAGATGACGTGACAAGTAATTAATAAAAGGAGAGACAAATGAAGTAACTTAACTAGTTATCATCATATCTCACTTCCCAATTTAATATGGATTACTATTCCAAGTTATTCCTTATTCTGACCAGCATAAACAAAGTGACGCCCAATACAACATGTTTAATTAGCCCGAGCCACGATGAATTCGCCAAGCAATTAATCACCCCCTCTATTAGTATATTTTGCTTTCAAATCACATTTTTTATGAATGGATTTTATTGCCTACTACTTTTATTCCGAAAAATAAGGCGTATTTTGTTTCATTTGACCGAGGCTTTGACCAAGGATTATGCAATTAATATGTGACACGTCTGATAAAACTCATAATCATAGTGAAGTACTTTTGAATAGGAATATAATGATATTAATTATATGTCAAAAGAATTATATATAAATAATTTAATTATTGGTCAAAGCATTGGTCAATGCAAATAAAATACGTCTTCTTTTACGGAACGGAGGTAGTAAGAGTATCAAGCATTACATCTAGCCTATGGATAATTAGGATGCACACAACCGCAACCACACCGTCACGAAAATTTAAGATACACAGATGGAGTAAACTGGTGCATCGGTAGATTACATGCATGGGGGAATAATTTTTATCTTTAAAAATCTTTCCATTTATACATAGCCAAAGCGACCATAATACAAGTAACGCTTCCATCTTTATCGTTAAAAATACTTACAGTGGATCATGATGGATACATGTTACGAGCTATTTGGATGGCTGGCTAAATAGAATGGACACGCATACGTTGGAAGTATAAGTGTTTGATTGTTTCCTCATGTGGACAAAAACACACTTTGTACTTACATGTCAATTACATTTTACAAGGTCGTCTTTGGTTAAAATCACATCTTTACAAATCTACCATACAAAGATCTTAACCTTTAGTGGTGTCTTTATTTTCCATTTTTTTTATCATCAACCGGCATATCGGAGTGAAACGGAACTCTATACTGAAGACATGGTGGCCTTGTATACATAGACAAAGGAGTATCGGGACCAAATATTCAACAACAAACTATTATATACCACTTTTGAGTTTTTACCTACTTATAGCCTTGTAGTTTGAGAAATAAGATTAACATGTTTAGCCTGCAGAGACGACAACAACATGCTTGACGGCCATAACAGTGGCCACATAATAACGTAAGCATAAAATATCCTAGTGATTTCGCAGTCACCAGGAAATATGTGCATCATGAATTGGTAAGTAAATATATCCCATACTTGATTTGTGTAAGAGATGAAATATGAGAGTCAAAAGAACCATACAATGGAAACTATTTAAATGAAAGGGATGCACTCCAAAATGAATAATATTTCATGATAAGGAACAACTTAAGTCAAGGAGAACCACACAATAATCGAAGTAATGGACGTCCTATAAAGCTCGCGGACAGGAGGAATTTTGTTTTCATGCACTCACCCATGAGGGGTAGGGGTTTTTATGGATTAGCCCCGAAACAAATTTTCATGTTTCATATGCGTTGACTTAAAGCACTTGAAGGCTCCAAAAAATGCAAAAGTCATTTTGACTTGGCTCGAAGGGATGAAACAATACTATTTAGACATCCCAAACTTGTCAAGGGCCATCGTGATTTGTCCTCGAAGGGACCCGATGAAATCAGCTTGGTGTCCATTAAGTGTAGGATTATTAGGCTGGTCACAATGGGTAGTAACATCAGTGCTACGTAGGCAAAAAATCTGATGTGGCAAGTATTTAATGAGGAGAGAGGAGGTTGTGGTAACATAGCTAGTTACCCTAACACCACATTTCCCAAGATAATATGAGTCTACAACCTCATAAATACACCTTTGCATGACACCACATTTTTGTTACTACCCACTATAGAGGTAACAACATAGTCTAAAAAAGTGTGTATGTTAATAGTGCATGTTACTCCCCATTATGACTAGCCTTAAAGGATTACTCCCTCCGTCCGCGAATAAGTGTGCATTTTCCTTTTTTGGCAGTCAAATTTACTGAACTTTGACCAACTTTATTGGGAAAATCACTAGCATTTATGGCACCAAATTAGTATCAATAGATTTGTCTTGATATGAAGTTTCAAAATATATCATTTTGATTTCACATATGTTGGTAATATTTTCTATAAAGTTGGTCAAATTTTAAAAAGTTTGACTAGTATAGAAGCTACATGTACACTTATTCGTGGACGGAGGGAGTAGCTCTGAAACAAGTTTCTATGTTTCAGAGATATTGAGTTAAAGCACTTGAAGGATTTGAACAATGCACAAAGTCCGTTTGAATTAGCTCGGGATGAAACAATACCATTTAGATTGCCCAAACTTGTCTAGGCCCAGAATAACATATCCTCAGAGGGACCGGTAAAATTTGCTCCATGGCCATAAACCAAGTAGTGGGAACCTTAGATAGATGAACTTATTGTGCCTAGAGACAATGGCCATATTGCACACAATCTTATGACGGCATCACATGTTTTGAAATAACCCTTTCATTTCTCAAATTTTGTACCTAGGTCCCTACAAGTGTAGGCACCGGGCTGAACATACATATACATACGCCTGCCTGTAAGACATATTCTCATACCAATGCTTTGTCACAATAGAGAGAAAAAAAAACATTTTAGCTATTTTCATATTAGAACTTTGATCTTTATATTGCACCGTAATAGTTTCTGGAATACAAGTCATGGCTCCTCCACCTTGTACGGACAATTCGATCGGAGGCAGGATAGGGATAAGGTGACATGCCCATGACATGGCACGCTGTAACATGCCCCATCTCAGCCATCCAATTATCATCCAAGGGACAACAACCATCCAAATTTGAATTAAAAAATCTAACATTTTAGAAAAAAATGAAAAAAATCTAGTAAGGCGGAAACGGTCCATTTTGTAATTTGATAAAGTTTTGCTTCATTTGGATAATTGGTTTGTCATTAAATAGTTTTTTATAATTTGATCTTAAAAAGCCACTAACTCCTAAACTAGTGATCCAAATGACTTAATTTTTTCATAGAATGCACAAAGCACAATATTAAACTTACGACAATTTTTTTGAAAATATTTGAGTTTCGAGTTCAAATTTTGGATCACTGCTATCCCTTGGATGGTGATCGGACGACAGATACGATGTGGCATGTTAGAGCGTGACGCATGTGCCAGCCAATGGTCCCTGTCAAGTTTAGATCATGGGGCTTTCCTATTTTGAATAACGTGGATCTTATTATGATGCCTCCAGTTAGTAGATATATAAGATAAGATAGTTTATTAACTCATTTGCATAACATCAATCATTTGTATTTCTAAACCTTCGCATTTAAATACACAACCATTCCACATCGATTAAATTTAGCTTCTTGATTATTATGGTCAACTCAACATTCATGTTGGGGGGGGGGGGGGGGGGGGGGGGAGGGGGGCATTGCCCCTCCCATGACCCTAGTTAGAAGATGACTAGGGTTTGGACTATTTCTCCTCATGGTAAAATTTTCCCGGTTTTTCTCCTGCCATGGCGGAGCCTGACACGTGGGCCATCAAGTGGGGATGAAAAAGCTTACGATTTTTCTGCCCTAGAACAGTGATCCCCCTGGGCTGGGCTGGGCCTGTCATCATCGTCACATGTCGATCCGAGAAAAAGAGCACAAAAAGTAGAAGCAAAAGAATAAAGCAGAGGCACGGAGCGTGGCGCATGTGAGAAAAATAACTCACCGGCCGGCGGGAGCCATCCTCCGGAGGTGGCGCGGTGAATTCATCTTCCTCCTTTTCAATTAATGCATCCGAGATCGAGAGGCTCCTCTCCACTGCCCAAACACCCACAAATTTAATCCACTGATCGATACATTCTAGCTTCCTCCGTTTCCTCTACTTGTTCCTTCGTGCATGCATGGTGGACGGCGCGTGATCGATCGAGAGCCAGCCGCATGCATGCGTCCGTCGTGAGTTTTGCCAAAGCTAGATCGCCGTCTACGTGCTCCCTGTGATCATGGAAAAACAGGTGCGTGCGTGCGTACATGCATCCATCCATCATCATGCATGGGAGTATATCTTAGCCTATTTGCTCCTTGTGATCTACCAAGTTTTGATGTTTGCGATGTGTGCTCGCAGCAGGGAAACCACCAGCTGGATAGCTTTGCTCACCTGGACGGGGGAGCGCCGGAGGAGCTGCAGGTGGGCGGCGGCGGCGCGGGAGCGGAGATGGTCGACTACATGCTGGGCCAGACGCCGCCGCCGCCTCCGGGAGGCCCGCACGGCCAGGCGTCCCTCGACAAGCTCAGCTTCTCCGACGTGCTCCAGTTCGCCGACTTCGGCCCCAGGCTTGCGCTCAACCAGCCTTCCGTCGACCACCACGGTGACGCCGCCCGTGACGATGACGACGACGACGACGACAGCTATTTCTTCAGGTTCCAGTCCCACGAGCTCCCGTCTGCGGACGACTCTGATCCCCGCGGGGGCGCAAGTGTCCACCAGGCCACGGAGCAGGATGGCGGCAGCAACACGGTTGACGGATCAGGAGGCCTCCCGCACGATCATGGCGGCGCCGTCTCGGAGAGCACGACGCTCGTGCAGCAGTCTGACGGCGGCGGCAGGGCCGGAGGGGCCGGCCAGAAGGCTGGCGGGGAGCAGGTGGGGAAGAGCGGGCGTCGCAAGCGGCCTCGCTCCACCAAGACGAGCGAGGAGGTGGAGAGCCAGCGGATGACGCACATCGCCGTCGAGCGCAACCGGCGCCGGCAGATGAACGATTACCTCAGGGTCCTTAGATCCCTCATGCCAGGATCATACGTCCAAAGGGTATGTGCCCAACATATGTGCCCTACATGCATATTGTGTAACACACATCGTGACATACTTGATACTTGCACTTGCTGTGCAGGGAGACCAAGCATCCATCATAGGCGGCGCCATAGAGTTCATACGGGAGCTAGAGCAGCTGATCCAGTGCCTTGAGTCACAGAAGCGGCGGCGGCTGTACGGCGACACGCCACGGCCGGTCGCCGATGGCTCCGCCGGGACGGTTCCGCCCACATCCATGCACGAGCCACCACCGCAAGGGCACGAGGCTTCGCCGTTCTACGTCTCCCCGAACCTCCCGTTCCCTGCCGCGCCGACGAGTGACGGCGGGGCCGCTGGCAAGGTGATGGTCGACCTGGACACGTGCGATGGCGGGCTCAGGGAGGAGGTGGCCGAGAACAAGTCGAGCCTGGCGGACATCGAGGTGCGCGTGCTGGGCGAGGACGCGGTGATCAAGGTCCTGTCCCGCCGCCGGCCCGAGCAGCTGATCAAGACCATCGCCGTGCTGGAGGAGATGCAAATGACCATCCTCCACACCAACATCACCACCATCGAGCAGACCGTCCTCTACTCCTTCAACGTCAAGGTACGGTACGGTGTCGTGCACCCATGCCTGTATATACAGATTGAACGCAAATCATCGATCATGCATGCATATCTAAGCACATATAAGTAAGAAACTGACCGAATGATGGAATTGCTGCTTCTGATAGATCACCGGCGAGCCAAGATTCACGGCGGAGGACATTGTTGGTGCCGTCCACCAGATCCTCACCTTCATCGACGTCAACTACACGTTATGATCGATCCATGTACTCCAAGATTGCGATTGTGTTTGATGATGACGAGCCGGTTAATTTCGAATTCTATATTTCAGCGTGTGCACAATTACATATTTTTCTTCCTACTTCTTAATTAATCTTGTCACAATTATGGATGTTCCCTTCACTTTGCATGTGTGTAAGCTGATTAGAGCAGCCCGAAACACTATACCACTACGTTTGTTCATTCACTGTATATGTGTATTGGGGAGGACTAAAAATTTATTAACTTTCTAAGTAAAGGGGAACTCACTCTTGCTTTTATCTTTATTCCCATGCCTATATATGTATGAAATACAGGTGTGGCTAATTCTCATTCGGTTAAGAAATAGCTTAATTCTCACTCTAAGTGATGTCTTCTCACGATTTTTTTAGAACGTGAACACCTTTTTACCGTGTGAACATTTTAAATACAGTGTGAACTGCTATTTTTTTTTATCAGTTGCAACCCACTTGCAACCGAAAATCCCCATATGCAAATGAAAAAACAGAGTTGGCAATTCATAGGACGCACGAATAGTGATGTAAATCTAACAGTTCTGCAATTGAATGAACTCTAACTTAATTCTCAATCAAATGAGAATTAGCAAAACCGATGAAATATATGTCGGGTATAGTTTACACATGTGAGAAACTGAGTCCCTGGCTAAAAAATTGAAACGCTCAACACAAAATTGGTAATCTGTTGAAATCTTGTCGTGGTTGTTATTTATTAATGGAGCGGTTGTTATTTATCAATGGAGCATAAACTGGTTAATTAATCTTGTCACGATATATAGATGTTTCCTTCGCTTGTATGTGTGTAAGCAGATTTAGAGCTGCCAAAAACAATACGACTACATTTGTTTATTCACTGTATATGTATGTACGGTGAAGGCAGAGGCGAAGATCCAGTAGCGTTATGTAGGGTAGCCACACTACCTTGATTTTTAGTGAACACATTCAGGTGATTGTGTTTATTCTGAAATTTTTGAGTGGTCATATGTCAAACACCGGAATTGATATAAGAAAGTTATGCTTGTTTTAGTGAGTACTGCGCAAAATCGATTTCATACCGGAAACATGGATTAGGTCTATTCTAGTCGGAAACCAACTATTTTTTTTTTTGCAATAGCTAATTCTCAATCTAATGAAACCTAGACCTGAAAAATGTTATAATTATGTTAGTTTAGTCAATGTATTTGATCCGTGATGTGATAACATGTTTGCCCAATTGGAGAATTATGGTTGAGAACCCCTCTTGAAAGATGTTAATTTGCGCAGAAAATGACAGCACAATCATAAATATGGATGGTAACAAAATTGGGGATATCAAGAAAAGAGAGAAGAAATCAGTTCATTGTTGATTATTTTAATAACGTGGATACCTTCTATGTTGCTAACAATATACTCTATTACCATCGATTTTGACCATCTCTTAAATGCGCTATCACCAAACTTGCTCAAAAAATTCTCTTACCCCGACTCAAAGTTTCAATGTGAATAAGCTTGCTCGTCTTATAGACATTTATTGTAGGGATTTGTCTAACTATAAGAATGGGCATATACAAGGAAATATCGAGCTATTCATTATTCACGCGTAGAGAATTGAAGACCTTATACATTGCCTTGATATTTGAAAAACACGTCATGTTTCTACTGATTATCGCCTTATTGAGCTAGCATTGTTTTTATGGCAGCGAGTACAACAACTAAAATGGACTTCTCGACAATGAACATCCACAAAACTGAGTTGTGCAACAATGTCCTTGATGGCCTCTTGATGATTGATGTGCTACGTCGAGTGAAGGATATTTGAAAGTCTTAAGCAATAAAATTTCGTAAACCTTTCAAACAAAAAATTGAGCTTTATCATTTCCTAAAACTTCTACACATCATTAAACCTCCATTAGGTTATGTTTTAATTTTAGTTATATTCAGTTATGTTATATTTTCGTGTATATATTAATTGATCATGTTATATGTTATGTAGTATTAATGTTTCGGGACTACTTTTGTCTTTTCATATTTTATTCAATGAAGGACTCACTCTTATTTTTTTATCTTTATTATTCACATAGTTCTACTTATGAAATATACCCCACGTATTTCTTACACGAGTGAAAAGAGGATTACCTGACTAAAAAATTGAGAAGCCCACCACATAATAAGCAATGCATAAGTGTTGGTTGAAATTTTATCATGATCATTCTTTCTCAATGGAGCGTAAACGGTTTTGTAATGAATGATACTTTGCAATAATTAATGGCAGTGTGCACCAATAGTACAGAGGTTGGGAGCTTCTTCCTTTTCTAAAAACGATTGGTTGGAGATATTCATAAGCCAATTTTTTCTTTGTATGCGTTAATAGTATTTCCATACTACATCTAACATGCTTAGTCAATAAATTATTATGCTCTTCATTCGTGATCCTCGTGGCGAGGGTATTTGGTGCAAAGTATGGTTTACTCAATTTGTTTTCTATGACCATGAGATTGTACATTTTATCTTTGAGCTACAAGTCTAGGCAGGCCGCTACCTTTCTTACGAGTGACGAACTAGTTAGAACCTATTTTTCATAATTAGGAGGCCAGTCACTGAATGAATTCTATGACCGATTGTAACAGCCCAATTTTTGAAAGACATGAAAAAACTATTTTTAATAACCCAAAAATTAGGGCCAACAAAAACGTTTTGAAATGTTTGACTAATGCTTGTGTTTTCTTTCTATTTTCTTATTGTTTGTGTTGTGTTTGTTAACACCTAACAAGAAACCTAGTAATCATAACCTTCTTAAAACTTAACCCTTGTGATCAACTCATGGCAAGAAAACTTATCACCTTCATCTATCACCCTATTTTGGCAAAACCCTTTTGAAAATGGTTTGGTTTTAACAACAACCCAAAGACTAAGCCTTTGAGAAAACAAAGGGTATTATCCAAAACTACATGAAAAGTATATTGGAGGTAATCATCTCCTACCTGTTTTCAACCAAGATATTTTTGCAAGTATTTCAAAAATACCATCTCACTTCCTTCCATGCAAAAGCTATAAGAGGGAATTTCACCTCAATTATGTTCTGTTGAAATAACAAGCTTTGTGTTGAACTCTTTTCCAAAATTCTATTGTCATGGTGTGGCTTGATTACTACCTCTAACTAACACTTGAGAAAACATCCTGGAAATTGAATTGAAGAACTCACTTGCTTGAGTGAACTTGTTAAGTCTTGTTATTATCTGCTTATTGTGCGATCTTATCTTGTGTTTGCCTTGAAGTGTTTACATCTGTTTAATTATGAATGTGAGTTGTTTTAAATGGATAAAATCTATAAATAACAAAACCAGACATCAATATCAGATCCTATCCTATTTATAGCTCATCTTTTGTTTTCTTTAAATCTTCCAAACTTTGGAGACATGCATCTATACCAAATCTTGATCGATTCATCAATGAAACCCCATGGATCTCATAGCCAATATCTCTACCTTCCATCCAAGTGGTTCATTTGGATAACGAAACCCCATGGATCTCATAGCCAATATCTATACCTCCGCCCCTTACCGTCGTTTTCTATGTTTCCACCGCCAGAGAATGGTAGTCGCCGACTGTTGCAGACATGGACTCCTCGCGACCATCAGATCCGCATATGACAGAGCTCTTTGAACCATGGCCTTTTTAATCTCAGTCGTCGAGCGGGCGGCGACGTACCGTTTGGGCATGACCACGCTCTCTAGCGGGCCGGCCTGCCTCGTCTCGGCCCATCCCTCTCCATGTTTGGCCCTTTAACATTTTTTCTCTATAGGTTAATTCTTTTTCTGCAGATCTGTTTTATGGTGATTCACTTTAAATCCAAATAAAATGGTTAAATGAATTATTTGTCAAAACCAAGGTTAACAGTAGTAGATCTACAATTCCTTAACCACATCCAACTTGTAGATCTATGTTTTGTGTTGTATATTAGGAGAAATTGAATAAATGCCAGAGTCACTCTTTTTCACCATTTAAATCATAACATGAGTTTCATGTGTCCAAATCTTGCAAACTAAACTGTTCTGGAAATCCCTTGTTGATACCTATCTGTATAAATTGACCTTGTGTTGACTTGAGTTTTTGTGTGAAAATTCCATGCATGTTTGTTTAGGACCAGAGAGCACTTACGTGAATTGTTTAATTTATTTGGTGATGATTTTTATGTGAATTCAATTTTTTTAGTTTGATAGTGACTAGGAGCACCTAATCCGAGGTTTTCATCATTTTAGGCATTACAGAATAGGTTTGGCGAATTGTCTAGTGTTTAGCCCTTTTCTGCCATTTATTGTTATGCCTTTATTAATTGTTGTGTTATAATTTTATTCTTAGAAATATGTTTCCTAGCATATGTAGAGTAGTAATCCATATTTTTGATGTGCTTTATGTAAGCTACTAGCATGATAGAATAATTAAGTGCATGTCTTGGTTTGATAGGGTTTCACCCCTTATGTGTTGTTTTCCTAGTAATTAGAAGTTACACTTGTTATTTTATTATGCTAATAAGGTATTTTGATTGATTGCTTTAGCATTGTTTTTCATAATATAGCTTCTTATATTGTGTCATATTATACTTGCTTGAATGATTTTCGAAGCTCTAGATAATCTTTGACATGCAATGCTAGTTTTAGGTGTTTTCTGCCATAGTTGTTATTTGAACGCTTAACTATTGATACATTGCTTAGGTTGTTATTTTCATATTACTACCATGTCTAGGTGTTTTTTCTCTCTGTTATATGGATGCTACCTTATAGATCTATCTTGTGAGAATAAACCTTTTTTATGCTCTATTATGGTTATGCATGTATGCATGTCTAAATATTCATTTTCCATGTCTAGTTTTAGTTGTTGTTTTTCCCCATGATTATTTTCATGTATTTGAGTGATGCCATGAAATGTTTAGTATATATATGTCTCTGTTATACTGTTGCTTAGCCTCTGGTTATATAAATTCTCCATGTATAGAAAATCATGTGTTACTCTATGCTTGTAGTATTGCTTGTTTCTATTTCCTTATGCAATTGTAGTTGTTTCTAATTTGTTTTCTTGTTATTTTGTTCATCCCCGTGAATGACCAGAGAGTCATATAACCTTATATGGCCATCTTATGAGAGTGGCACACCCACTGGACTCATGTCATTTGGGCTGAGGATCCATAGCATATGTTCTAGTGTTATTCATGTGTATTGTTTGTGCATGTTTTGTTTGTTGGTGTGTCCCTAGTGCTTTTGTATTAGAGTGTATCTGTTTGATAAATTTCTTGTTGTATGTTTACCTTGTTATAGAGTGCTTTCTTTTGTTTGTTTCTGATTGGGTGTTTTCCTTTTTATTTTACGGTGTTAGATAACAAAGACGATATTATTCCCGGGGAGGTTTTATTTGCAACTCTTGTTTATTTCAAGAGAAAGACCAAGACCAGTGCTAAGGAAAGCCACTATAAATGCATGCTTGTTGATTACTTATCATTATCTATCATGCATCTTTTACTCTAGAAGATTTACAAAAGTTTTATGCAAAACTATTCTCTTAAGTGGACTATATCACTATCTTTATTATGTATCTAATATGCTATAGCCTCTATATAATCTTGGTGTTACGAAGCCCTTTAGAATTTTTAGTTTCACCACTTAATCTACTTAAGTTCCTTAGTGGACATTTTAACTTGATGATTTTGGAAAACAAAAGCTTTAGAAAAAACCCGAGGAAAGGTGGGACCTTGCCCGAGGGAGGTATGTGAAGGAGGAAATGTTTTTCAACTTGTTTTCAATATGGGAACAGGGTCCATCTAAAAGCTTGTCGGTGTTAGTCCGTGTCTAGCTCAATGTGCTATAGAGGTTAGAGTCCCCTGAACCGAATTGTCGCCAGAAAGGAATAATGGGACATTCAGAGTGTGGTATTAAGTTCACCACCAGTTGCAACAGTTGGGTCTCTTATCATGGTGGTGTGTTGTCAGGGGAAACCGGATCGATATGGCTGGCTCACTCGGTGCCGGGGAGAGCAAACCCAGTTGAAGAGGTATTCATTTACTAGCACTTGCATAGGGGATAGTTAGAACCAGTTATCTGGTGTTTCCATACTGTCTCGGATAGTTCGTGGTTGTTCACGACGAATGTACTTGATATTGTGGATTGTGTACACCTCGGCAGAGTAAAACTATTTAGAATAGCCGAGTCCTCAGATATGTACAGTTGAATGGCCATATAGCATTGTTTCAATGTTTTCAAAAAGCTTGAAAAGTGCTTTCAGTATTGTACCTGGGAGGTAATTGGAAAGCGGAATGATTGTATCTTTGAGGTACCGATAATGTTGATCTTGAAGATGTGATCTTCCAAGAAGTTTTCCAAAGAAAAGATTTCTTTTCTTTAAATGCTTTATCAAAACCTTGTGGATATGCGATAACTACAAGAGAAACTAAATATCTTTTGAAGTATCTTCTTCAACAAAGAAAAACTAAAACTTGATCAACCAAGATGGGTCTTCAATTCATCATGGCTAGTTGAACCCTAACTATAGCCTTCCTACCACCTAGATATGCATACTTGCATGCTTTAGCTTTCATTTGGGGTGACTTACGAGTACAATCCAATGTACTCATATTGGTTTCGTCCCTGGCTATTGTCGGTGCCAGACTTTGAGCAGCACTCCGGAGAACCCGACGAAGATGGCGTCTCTAACGACTGTGCGAACTAGGAACGTCTCCGAGTAAGTAGCCTGTAGGTACTCAAGGCATGACTTGGGTTTACCACGAGTTTGTTTTGAAGACTTCTGCTTTTTAGTGTGTTTCTTGGCCTGCGTGGCAGTTGTTTTCGACCGATTCATGTGACCAGTTGTGTAAGACGTGTATTCGTGCAGTGGTTGTTGTAATCTGCAATGCCAACTCGAGTATGTTGTTCATGACTAAGTGGTCATGGGATCGTGAATGTATGCATACTGGAGGTCTCGGACTGCCAGTCTAGGGTCCCCACAGAGTTGGTATCAGATCCATCCTTACTTTAGGAGACCTTAGTTAGCATGGACGTCAAATTGGAAATAAAAATATTTTGGTAAAAACTATATTACTACCCAAATTATTTTATCAAAGAAACTATAAGCATAGCTCCACTCTTCTCTTATTCTCAAAATTATTGCCTAGTTTATAAAACAGGAAATTGGAAAAAAACAGACACCTACCTTCTTTCTCTCTTGTTTTCATGGATCAAAATAGTTTGTAAAAATAAATGAACATGAGTTTATGAAACTTTGGTTTATTTAAAGGTTTCCCAAAAAAAAATCTCTGTTATCCTTTCTATTAAAAATTACACACTTTACTATATCCCAAGAATACCTTAGTAATTAGCACCCCGAAGAAAAAGAAGATTCCTTTTGAAGACTTCAACATCACATTGATTTCTATGCAAATACCGAAGACTTGCTACAACCTCCTACACTGAAGCGATTTCTGTTGGGTCGCGTATAGATAAACGAAAAACTTTTCCTACGCGGTACTCCCAAGATCTAGCCGAGGTAGAAGACCACGAGTATTACCACTAGACGCGCAGGTGCGGATTATCGATGTAGCGCGTCTGGTCGGGGCAGTGCAGTCCCACGATCCGGTCCGGCCGATCCAATCCCTCGAACGTCGAAGTGCTGAACGTACAGCACCTCTGCCGGTATCCACACGTACGAGGAGGAGCTCCGACGGCGGACTGCTAGGTCCGGTGCGGCGGCTGGACTGAGTGGGGCTAGGGTTCCCAACGCATGGGAGAGTGGACTAACGTGCCCGCTGGGCAACCTGCGCCCCTCTTTATATAGCGTATGGTAATGGGCTGCACAACACTTGTGGCCCATTCCCTCTGTGAGTCCGACTCACTAACTCAGTCCATTTCCGGTTTGGGTCCAACCCAACCAATATTTGCTCCCGCTCTTAAGTGTGTGACCCTGCAGGCTCATGGCGACTTGGACACGATTAGAGTCCGACTCTCAATCGATCAATCGGTAGCGGCTCCTAGCAGAACGTGCCGACTCCCAAGTTCCATTGAGTCATGACGACATACCTTTCAATGTGATATTCATCTTAGTCCCTTTTGTCTCACGATATACCTTGTCGAACTATAGGCGATTTATCGTCATCCCTTAAATAGTTCAACTCTCTTCTCGATCCGTGATATGCGATTCATCTGACTAACTCTTAGTCAACCGACACAGTTAACACTTAACTGAGTCGCGCATGGCCATGCTTCCTGAATCATATCACTCGAGAGGGCCCAGAGAACATCTCTCCATTAGGAGGGGCAAAATCCCATCTTGATTATCCATATCACGCAGCTTGCTTCTCATTCGACCCGAACTCTGCCTTTATAGTTGCCTTGTCACAGAACAACGTTTGACAGAACCTAAGTCGGTGATCCACAACTCGGATTGTGCGACAACCTCAGGTCTAAGGATTACATTGATTGAGACATGCAAATGACGACTTGATCGTTGCATCTCAATGTGGGTCAGTCCGACTTGCTAAACTCTTTAGCCAAGTCCGTGAACGTTGGAATGGCATCACCATGCCCATGACAAGTGGAACCGTGTCATCAGCCAACACTCACATTAGTCTAGGGTGTGTGTCCAGCACAACCTTAACGACCAAGGACAATTAGTGTGAACAACATGAATACATAGTTCCACAATCGAATCACATATTCAATGACATATATCAGATGTTCAAACCAAAGGACAACTTAATAACTTTATGAATACATTGGGAATTACATCATCCATGATTGCCTCTAGGGCATATTCCCAACAGTCTCCCACTTGCACTAGAGTCAATCATCTTGGCATCATATGCCTAGGCATCTAATGCCCATACCTCTCGTGTGCGCCTCATGCTTAGGCTGTGGTAGCGCCTTTGTCAACGGATCTGCAATGTTTGCATCCGTGTGTACTTTGCATAACTTGATATCACCTTGTTCGACAAACTGGCGAATGAGGTGGTACCGCATGAGTATATGTTTGTTCTTCTGGTGTTGTCTAGGTTCCTTGGCCTGTGCGATAGCACCATTGTTGTCACAATATACGTCCAAAGGATTGGACGCGCCCTGAACCACACCAAGATCAATCAGGAGGTTCCTGATCCAAACAGCTTCCTTTGCCGCCTCTGAGGCAGCAATATACTCAGCCTCTGTTGTAGATGCAGACACCGTATCTTGCTTGGAACTCTTCCAGCTCACAGCCCCTCCGTTCATCACGAACACGTATCCAGATTGCGAACGAGAATCATCCGAGTCGGTGAGATAACTCGCATCCGTGTAACCCTTTACACTGAATTCCTCATCACCTCCATAAACTAGGAACATTTCCTTAGTATTTCTCAAATACTTAAGAATGTTTTTAACCGCTGCCCAGTGGGCTTTGCCAGGGTCAGCCTGGTATCTGCTCGTAACACTTAGAGCATAGGAAACATCTGGCCTAGTACAAATCATGGCATACATGATGGATCCGATTGCCGAAGCATACGGAATCACACTCATCTCACTTCGCTCATCAGTCGTCGAAGGACACTGAGTCTTGCTAAGTTTTATTCCATGGGACATCGGTAAGAATCCCTTCTTGGACTCTTCCATTTTGAATTTCTTCAAAACCTTGTCCAGATAAGTACTCTGACTCAATCCAATGAGCCGCCTTGATCTATCTCTATAGATCCTGATTCCTAATATGTAAGTTGCCTCACCCAAATCCTTCATTGAGAAACTCCTTTCCAATGACTCTTTGGTTTCTTGCAACATCATGACATCATTTCCAATCAGTAATATGTCATCCACATATAAGATTAGAAAGTTTACTTTGCTCCCACTAAACTTCTTGTATAAACAAGAATCATGATCGCTCTTGATGAAGCCAAACGATTTGACTACCTCATCAAAGCGAATGTTCCAACTCCGAGATGCTTGCTTCAACCCATAAATGGATTTCTGAAGTTTGCATACCTTGTCAGCATTAGCTGGATCGACAAAACCTTCGGGCTGTATCATATACACGTCCTCAGTTAAATTTCCATTAAGGAAAGCCGTCTTGACATCCATCTGCCATATCTCATAGTCGAAATAGGCTGCTATGGCTAACATGATCCGAATTGATTTAAGCATCGCTACGGGCGAGAAGGTCTCGTCGTAGTCAACTCCTTGAACCTGTCGGAACCCCTTCGCGACAAGTCGTGCTTTATAGACGGAAATATTTCCATCCATATCAATTTTCTTCTTAAAGACCCATTTGCACTCGACGGGTCTTGCACCGTCAGGCAGATCAACCAAATTCCAAACTTGGTTTTCATCCATGGACTTTAACTCGGATCTCATGGCTCCAAGCCATGACTCGGAATCAGATCCCACCATCGCTTCCGAATAAGTTGCCGGCTCATTACTGTCTAACAGTAAAACATCTCGAGCACTCTGTAATCTGGCAGATCTCCGTGGTTCAGGTGCTGTAACCGGTGTAGGTACCACGACCGGCTCAGCCTCCAAGGCGTTCGCCGACTCGCCCCTAGCCGGTTCCTCTCGAATCTCTTCGAGTTGCACTGTGCTCCCACTGACTTCCCTACTGAGAAACTCTTTCTCAAGGAAAACACCATTCCGAGCGACAAACACTTTGCCCTCTTCCCGGTTGTAGAAGTAGTACCCCAAGGTTTCCCTCGGATACCCCACGAAAATACACTTATCCGACTTGGGCGTGAGCTTGTCCGACTGAAGTCGCTTGACAAATACCTCACAACCCCAAATCTTAAGAAAAGACAAACTTGGCTTTTTACCAGTCCACATCTCATGTGGTGTCTTCTCTACTGACTTTGATGGTACTCTGTTTAGTGTGAAAGCTGCAGTTTGTAGACAATAACCCCAAAATGATAAAGGTAGATCTGTCCGACTCATCATTGATCGTACCATGTCCAACAAGGTCCGATTTCTCCGTTCCGATACACCGTTTCTCTGCGGTGTACCCGGCGGAGTGAGTTGAGGAACTATTCCACAACTCTTTAGATGGTCATCAAACTCATGGCTCATGTACTCGCCCCCACGGTCCGACCGTAGAAACTTTATTTTCTTGCCGAGTTGATTTTGTACCTCACTTTGGAATTCCTTGAACTTTTCAAAGGCTTCCGACTTGTGTTTCATTAAATAGATATATCCATACCTACTCAAATCATCAGTGAAGGTAATGAAGTACTCATAACCACCTCTGGCTGTCGTGCTCATTGGACCACATACATCACTATGTATTAGTTCCAACAAGTCGGACGCCCTTTCACAACTCCTTGCAAAAGGTGTCTTGGTCATTTTGCCTAGTAGGCATGATTGACATGTCTCGAACGACTCTAAGTCGAACGAAGTTAGAAGTCCATCATCATGGAGCTTCTTCATGCGCTTCCAACTTATATGACCAAGCCGACAATGCCAAAAGTAAGTCATATTCAGATCATTTGGTTTCAACCTTTTAACATTTATGTTATAGACCGATTCACTATCAAGATTTAAAATAAATAACCCGTTCTGAACGGGTGCAAAGCCATGAAACATATCTTTCAAATATAAAGAACAACCATTATTCTTAATATTCGACTCATAACCTTGTCTCATCAAACATGAGGCGGAAATAATGTTTCGACTAAGCGCTGGAACATAATAACAATTATTTAGTTCCAAAATAAATCCTGAAGGTAAATGAAGTTGCATCGTGCCGACTTCCAACGCAGCGACTCTCGCCTTGTTGCCGACCCGAATATCAACCTCTCCTCTTGCCACGCTCCTAGTTCTTACCAGTCCCTGCAACGAGTTGCATATGTGAATAACTGATCCGGTATCATATACCCAAGAACTATTAGGCGCATCAGCAAGATAAATGTCTATAACATTGCACACAAGCGTACCTGAGTTGGAAGTCACACCTCCACTCTTGGCTCTGTCAGCCAAATACTTGGTGCAGTTCCTCTTCCAGTGGCCATCTTGCTTGCAATAGAAGCAGTTGGCTCCGGCTGTAGGAGAAGGTTTAGTCTTTGAGGGAGCACTCTGGACAGGGCCATGGGTGCTACCTCCTGACTTATCCTTCTTCTTCTTAGTCCAAGAACTCTTCTTGAACTTAGCCTTATTCTGCACCATCAACACTTGACTGGCGCCTTTCTTGATATCAGCCTCTGCCGTTTTGAGCATCCCATGTAATTCAGTGATACTCTTATCCATACCATGCATATGGTAGTTCGAGATGAACGGACCATACGCACTAGGAAGAGAGTTCAGAATTATATCAGTGGCGATCTCTTCTTTAATTGAGAAGCCCAAGCGATCCAAAGACTGTATGTAACCAATCATCTTGATTACATGCGGACTCAGTGGATCGCCGTCTTTCAGCTTACAGCCAAGCAAAGCCTGAGAGACTTGATACCTCTCAGTCCTTGCTTGAGCCTGGAACATACTTTTGAGGCTTTCGATCATATCGTAGGCCTCAACATTCTCGAACTGCTGCTGCAAGTCCGGTTCCATGTGTGCAAGCATAAGACAGCTGATTTCCGTAGACTCATCTCTAGCCTTACGGTAGGCATTCATGACAGCGACAGTCGCATCGTCATCAGGCTCATCTGGAAGTGGAGTTTCTAGAACATGTTCTTTCTTGTCATGCTTGAGGACTATCCTCAGATTACGATACCAGTTGGTGAAATTAATTCCATTAAGCTTATCTTTCTCTAGGATTGACCTCAACGCAAAAGTGGACAACTGAGGAAGGTTGCTAGGTGCCATTGATCTACAACAGAAAATACGCAAAAACACTTAAGACATGTATTCATAAAAGAGCAGGCATATTAAACGATTTAATACTTATGCTCCCACTAGAACCAACATCCCTCCGATGGTTGCTAAGTGATTCAAGATCCTAAATAAGCAAGCCGACTAGTGAGCTTTAGCATCACCGCTAGCCGTCAAGTGATCTAGGTAGGCAACACCTTGCCAATCGTATCTCTATACGACTCCTGTTGGTTGGGTGGCATCACATGCCCCGGCTCCCAACCTACCTCGCCCCGAGCCCCACAACCGTTGTGATGGACTCGTCTAGATTACCAAGTGCTTCTGCTTGTAAGAGTCCGACTCAAACCCACCTAACCGGAAAGAATTGGTAGCACCTCAATTTCATGAGCCCACTACCAAGAATGTCCGACTTGTGATGGTGCAACACTGGCGGGGCGACCGACTAGACCTTCTTTGAGGGATTAAAGAATCTACCAACTATCTAAATAGAGGTAAATAGAGACATAACAATAACACAAATAAAAAAATTATAATGTGAAATGGTATGGCTCTCTTCATGGTGATCTCCATCTCCACGAAGCTTGTAAGTCGACTCGTGCCAACTCTTGTCACGTGCCATCTTACTCCATGTAGCCGACTTGTACATCGACTTGCATGCCTTCCGGGTTCTCCAACAAGCTACACTAGCTAAGTAAATGAAATTTACATAGAGAATCCGACACGCAGGCCGGTATACAATAAAATGACAGCACCTAGGCTCCAGCCGGCTGACAAAAACATGATACGCAGATCATGTATGGATTACACACATCACATGCACATAAGCCATACCATTCACAACTTCCTGCAAAAACAAGTTATGCATAGATACGATATCTACCGGCGTTGTGAAACTCGCAACGACATCTAAGGCGCTACGACAGGACGACGGCGGTTCCGATCATGGATTTCTTCATCGGATAAAACGATTTTACCTGAATCTGATCCGTATTCCGATTCGACCAAACTCTTTGATCTTCGATCACCGCAACTGGATTTATGTGTCACGGTATACCCCGATGGCGGAAACCGACCGGTAGGGGTAAGTTGTTCCACGACCTTAGCAGTATGATCACGGAAACCAGATCATCCATTAACCCCGAGTACGATTGATCCAATCAACCTCGTACAAAACCGATCTATCTCATAGACCGACCACCAAAACAGCAATTAGATCACATCTAACGCTAACTACATATCACATATGTACGGATCTCGGGCCTAATACCAGAAGCTACTGCTCTGATACCACTGTTGGGTCGCGTATAGATAAACGAAAAACTTTTCCTACGCGGTACTCCCAAGATCTAGCCGAGGTAGAAGACCACGAGTATTACCACTAGACGCGCAGGTGCGGATTATCGATGTAGCGCGTCTGGTCGGGGCAGTGCAGTCCCACGATCCGGTCCGGCCGATCCAATCCCTCGAACGTCGAAGTGCTGAACGTACAGCACCTCTGCCGGTATCCACACGTACGAGGAGGAGCTCCGACGGCGGACTGCTAGGTCCGGTGCGGCGGCTGGACTGAGTGGGGCTAGGGTTCCCAACGCATGGGAGAGTGGACTAACGTGCCCGCTGGGCAACCTGCGCCCCTCTTTATATAGCGTATGGTAATGGGCTGCACAACACTTGTGGCCCATTCCCTCTGTGAGTCCGACTCACTAACTCAGTCCATTTCCGGTTTGGGTCCAACCCAACCAATATTTGCTCCCGCTCTTAAGTGTGTGACCCTGCAGGCTCATGGCGACTTGGACACGATTAGAGTCCGACTCTCAATCGATCAATCGGTAGCGGCTCCTAGCAGAACGTGCCGACTCCCAAGTTCCATTGAGTCATGACGACATACCTTTCAATGTGATATTCATCTTAGTCCCTTTTGTCTCACGATATACCTTGTCGAACTATAGGCGATTTATCGTCATCCCTTAAATAGTTCAACTCTCTTCTCGATCCGTGATATGCGATTCATCTGACTAACTCTTAGTCAACCGACACAGTTAACACTTAACTGAGTCGCGCATGGCCATGCTTCCTGAATCATATCACTCGAGAGGGCCCAGAGAATATCTCTCCATTAGGAGGGGCAAAATCCCATCTTGATTATCCATATCACGCAGCTTGCTTCTCATTCGACCCGAACTCTGCCTTTATAGTTGCCTTGTCACAGAACAACGTTTGACAGAACCTAAGTCGGTGATCCACAACTCGGATTGTGCGACAACCTCAGGTCTAAGGATTACATTGATTGAGACATGCAAATGACGACTTGATCGTTGCATCTCAATGTGGGTCAGTCCGACTTGCTAAACTCTTTAGCCAAGTCCGTGAACGTTGGAATGGCATCACCATGCCCATGACAAGTGGAACCGTGTCATCAGCCAACACTCACATTAGTCTAGGGTGTGTGTCCAGCACAACCTTAACGACCAAGGACAATTAGTGTGAACAACATGAATACATAGTTCCACAATCGAATCACATATTCAATGACATATATCAGATGTTCAAACCAAAGGACAACTTAATAACTTTATGAATACATTGGGAATTACATCATCCATGATTGCCTCTAGGGCATATTCCCAACAATTTCACTGTCAAGTCTTTTTTCAACCTGAACAAGCTGAAGAAAATCCTCGAGATCAGAGGACTATGCCAAGTATCAAGATCGACAATGAAAATCCGCAAAGACGTTAACAGCATGAAGATTTCAACAACCCTGGTTTACACAGGCCCATAGGATCGGTAGGTTACGCTTAGATGTTTTACTTGAGCTATCCCTTCTTCCACGGTATTAGGCGTTTGCAGGTACTGAATGTACCTTGTTTTTTCTTTGCTTGTGTGTTGTTTGGGTGGTATATTCTTGCGTGATGTTTTTACTTGCTCCCTTGTTGTGTGTGCTTTTTAATTGTTTGCATGTGTGTCTCACAAACACGCCTTTCCGGCAAAACAAAGTCACCACACTTTTAACCTCTTACTTTGTTCATGTTTGTTTGCAAAAACTCTTTTTTCCCTGTTAGGCCATAGTTGCACCTTTTTGGTATCTCTTCAAGGGTCTGACTTAGAAAAATCCCCTGAAGAACAACTGGAAGTATAACCATTCCATGCCTGCCCTGGTGTGACCACACTCTGCACTTTTCTCTACCACAAAATTCCACAAACCGAAGGAGGACCATTGCAGGGATACCAATCTCACAGAACGTTAAAGGGATACAGGATTAGAACACTAACATTGCACCTAACAAGTGAAAGATTCATAAGGGTAAGATACAAATATGTTTCCAACACAGACCACTACACCTACTCTGGTGCAGACCCTAACATTGCCTAGTTCTTGCTGGTGGGAACCTGGTCTGAAGGTGAGCCAGCCTCACCTGATGCAGAACCCTGAGTCAAGCGACGACAAAGCCCCTCTAGTCTTCCAGGCCTAGTGCCCCTAGAGTGAGTTTCCACTGCCACAGCCACCGGCGCCACCGCTCATCCTTCTTCCACCACAGTCTCGCTAGTGGCGCTAGACCACCAGTCGTAGATGCCCCAGACGGTGCAGACCACAGCTACCAGGAGCACGGTGACCCATCCCACCAGGCCACAACTAAAGAACAACATGATGAAGAAGTGCTCCAAGAGATTTTCTCATTCCAGTAGGATGACGTACTCCTTGAATAAATCATTGATGAACTGGGAAATGAAACTCATCATGTGGTGAGATTTAGTGAACCTCGGCGACCCCTCTTATAGCAGCAGGAGAAAAGACCTCTCCTCCGTCGAGCACTACGAGGGAAAATACGAAGAATCCAGTTGCAGTACTCGCAAATGGCGCGAAATCACCGGCGTATCCTTCCCCAAGTGGCCGAAGAATCGACATGTCGCACTCACGGCAGTCCTACAGTGAGGTGTGAGCACACCATGGACTCACAGTGGGCGGGACACTCTGACGCCGAGGGTGCGTGCACTAGAAGAGAAGGCAAGGCAAGAAGAAGAAGAAGAAGAAGAAGGAGAGAGAAGGATAGCGACTGTCATGTCGGCCCGGTTCCACACGTCAGCGAAAGACTCAAGAAACCAATAGGTGTACCTAACTTCTAGTCTTTCTTTCAAATCATAGGGAAAATCTTGGCAAAATCCCTAGTTGTTTGTAGCCTCTACCCCTACAAAACTAGGCCTCTTTGACCACTTATGGGTGGCCAGTCTTTTTCTATCAAGCTTGGAGTTAAATTTAGTATTTCATAGTACCTGAGAAAAAGGTTGTGTTTTTCTAGATCAAGATTACCTGCTGACCCTACATATGAAAATGGTTTTGTTTCTCCGAGATAAAGAAAAATATTTGCTAAGAAAGTGATGTGTGTTTACTGTTTGTTAAGAAAACCCACTTCCTTGTTTCCCTTACGAATCTCGGGGCCAAGATTCATTTTTAAGGGGGGAAGAGCTGTAACAGCCAAAAATTTTGGAAGACGGGAAAAGATGTTTTCAATAACCCAAAAATCAGGGCCAACAAAAACTTTTTGAAATGTTTGACTAATGCTTGTGTCTCCGTTCTATTTGCTTATTGTTTGTGTTGTGTTTGTTAACACCTAAAAAGAAACCTAGTAATCATAACCTTGTTAAAACTTAACCCTTGTGATCAAGTCATGGCAAGAAAACTTATCACCTTCATCTATCACCCTATTTTGGCAAAACCCTTTTGAAAATGGTTTGGTTTTAACAACAACCCAAAGGACAATCCTTTGAGAAAACAAAGGGTATTATCCAAAACTATATGAAAAGTATTTTGGAGGTAATCATCTCCTACCTGTTTTAAACCAAGATATTTTTGCAAGTATTTCAAAAACCCCATCTCACTTCCTTCTTTGCAAAAGCTATAAGAGGGAACTATCTTACCTGTGTGTTTTACCCCAATTATGTTTTGTTGAAAATAACAAGCTTTGTGTTGAAGTCTTCTCCAAAATCCTCTTTTCATGGTGTGTCTTGATTGCTACCTCTAACTAACACTTGAGAAAACATCCTGGAAATTGAATTGAAGAACTCACTTTCTTGACTGAACTTGTTAAGTCTTTTTTATTATCTGCTTATTGTGCGATCTTATCTTGTGTTTGCCTTGAAGTGTTTACATCTATTTAATTATGAATGTGAGTTTTTTAAAATGGATAAAATCTATAAATAACAAAAGCAGGCATCAATATCAGATCCTATCCTATTTCTATGTAATCTTTTGTTTTCTTTAAATCTTCCAAACTTTGGAGACATGCATATATATCAAATCTTGATCTATTCATCAATGAAACCCGATGGATCTCATAGAAAATATCTATACCTTCCATCCAAGTGGTTTATTTGGATATTGAATCCCTTCCGCGTCTTCTTTCAAAGTCCTTTTGAAGGCATTCCAAAATAAGGATCATATCCCTGTTATCTTGATGCACCTTGGCAATGTTACTAAAAATCACTCCTCATAATTTTTGAGCTCCATAAACCTAGACTTTCCATCCTTAGTACTTATACATCACATGTAGTTGGTCTATTTATTTTTCAATGGCCATTCAATTATTCCTCTCTTCGGGTTTTTGGCCTATTAAATAAACCACTACTTTCACCCGTTTTCACTTGGACCCTCAAATATTTTCAAAAGAGTTATTTATTAAAAATCACTTTTGAGACCTATATTATATACTCTCTCATCCCAACTCAAAAATATTTGTTTTAAAGGCTTTTTACTATTTATTATATTTCATTTTCCAAAAGGCCAGAAATGGACTTTTAGATATTTTGTGAATAAAAGTGTTTCATAAATTCTTGGAAAAATTACCCAACATGCCTATGGTCTTGTGGGACTTATTTATACAAAAACTTTTGCAAGTTGTTTTTAAAATTTTGATGAAAACATTTAAAAACAGTTTGAGCACTTTTTGTACTTTCAATAATTTGTGAAACAAATGTTTTTAGAAAATCTTGAGACCACCACCCCTAGACTCAATTTTTCATTATATATCCAATGGAAATGATATTTCACATGGGTTCCATTAAAAATTCTTGTAAAAAATAAAAAACCATTTCTTTTATTCCTGGACACTGTTGAGTTCATGCACTTCGTGGTCAATCATTTCACTCCCTCTACCTCTCTCCTGTTCTCAGAGATAGAAAACATCCCCATTAACCCTCTAGACATGGTCTACCTGCACATGTCCCTCCTTCTCATAGATACCAACTATTGTACAAGGATTGATCTCCCTCCTTTTTTTCCAATCCTTCACCTTAGTGCATCCCAAGAGAAATCCTTGCGCCAGGAGCCTCCTATTGCACCCCGTGACACTATGGCGAAGACACCTTCCTTATCCTTGTCCCCTTCTTCCCTACCCGTGAGCTGGCCATGGTGCCTAGCACTCGCTCGCCACATCCCTCGTGTTCCGCCACCTGGGGCGCATGCCTGAGCTCGGAGCCGCGTCAACCAGCTCCACAAGCTCTCCAGCAACATACCCGTGGCCCTCACTTGGCCCCTCTTGCCTCCCTTACTCGGTGTCGAACACCTGCGGGAGCAAAATTGTACCAAGTGATTCCGACCCCTCCTTTCCTTCTCCCTGCCTTCTCTCACACCAGGATGGCCTCCTCTATGTTCCCTACTGACTGCGCACAATTTTGCTCTCTGTTTTCATCGAGGTTGAGCTCACCCCGGGCCGCACCTCACCGTGCTCGTCGTGGGATAGGTACAGAGCACCTCGACCTCTCTTGTTTCTTCCTCTGCATTCCCCTTGCTTCCTCAGGGCTCAATCCCCCTTCAATTTGATTTCCCATCCCTTGCAGGTCCAGGCATGTGCTCGACCTAGGTCTGTTGCCGCCGCACCCCACCGAGAAGCCTGCTCGGGCCATCCCATTTCCAAACCGGTGCGGGCAATGAACCGACGAGGTGATTTGGAGCCCTCCAGTGCCTTCCTCGTTCCCAAGCGACCCCGGGAGCGTCCTACGGTGATGCTCCAGTGAGCCTCCGCCCCTGGCCGCCGTTTCCTCTATTTCCGCCACCAAAGAATGGTCGTCGTCGGCTGGTGCGGACGTGGACTCCTCGCGACCGTCAGATCCGCATATGACGGACCTCTTTGAACCATGGTCTTTTCAATCTCAGCCATCGATCGTAGAGCCGGCAGCAACGTACCGGTTCGGCACGCACGTGCTTGCCAGCGGGCCGGCCAGCCTCTGCTCGGCCCATCCCTCTCCATGTCTGGCCCTTTAACATTTTTTCTCTACATGTTAATTCTTTTTCTGCAGATCTATTTTCTGGTGTTTAAATCAAAATAAAATGGTTAAATGAATTGTTTGTAAAAACCAAGGTTACCAGTGGGAAATCTACAATTTCTTAACCACGTAGAACTTGTAGATCTATGTTTTGTGCTGTATATTAGGAGAAATTGAATAAATGTCAGAGCCACTCTTTTTCACCATTTAAATCATACCTTGAGTTTCATGTGTCGAAATCTTGCCGCCTAAACTGTTCTGGGAAGCCCTTGATGATACCTATCTGTAGAAATTTACCTTGTGTTGACTTGAGTTTTTGTGTGAAAATACCATGCATGTTTGTTTATGACCAAAGAGCACTTCTGTGAATTGTTTAATTTATTTGGTGATGATTTTTATGTGAATTCAATTGTGTTTGTTTGATAGTGACTAGGAGCACCTAATCCTAGGTTTTCATGATTTTAGGAGTTACATAATAGGTTTTGTGAATTATCTATTGTTCAGCCCTCTTCTGCCATTTATTGTCATGCCTTTATTAATTGTTGTGTTATAATTTTATCCTTAGAAATATGTTTCCTAGAATATGGAGAGTATTAATACATATTTTTGATGTGCTTTATGTAAGATAATAGCATGATGGGATAATTAAGTGCATGTATTTGTTTTATAGGGTTTCACCTCTTATGTATTGTTTTCCTAGTAATTAGAGGTTACCATTGTTATTTTATTATGTTAGTAAGGTATTCTGACTGATTGCTTTAGCAATTTTTGTCATAATATAGCTTCTGATATTGTGGCATATTATACTTGCTTGAATGATTTTAGAATCTCTAGATAATCTTTGACATGCAATGCTAGTTTTAGGTGTTTTCTACCATAGTTGTTATTTGGACGCTTAACTATTGATACATTGCTTAGGTTGTTATTTTGATATTACTAGCATTTCTAGGTGTTGTTTTCTCTCTTATATGGATGCAACCTTATAGATCTATCTTGTGAGAATAAACCTTGTTTGATTCTCTATTATGGTTATGCATGTATACATGTCTAAATATTCATTTTCCATGTCTAGATATAGTAGTTGTTTTTCCCCATGATTAGTTTCATGTATTTGAGTGATGCCGTGACATGTTTAGTATAGATTTTTATCTGTTATAATGTTGCTTAGCCTCTGCTTATATAAATTCTCCATGTATAGAAAAGCATGTGTTACTCTATGCTTGTAGTATTGCTTGTTTCTATTTCCTTATGCTTTTGTAGTTGTTTCTAGTTTGTTTTCTTGTTATTTTGTTCATCCTCATGAAAGACCAGAGAGTAATCTAACCTTATATGTCCATGTTATGAGAGTGCACACCCATTGGACTCATGCCATTTTGGTTGAGGATCCATAGCATATGTTCTACTATTATTCATGTGTATTGTGTGTGCATGTTTTGCTTGTGTATTTGAGTGTATTTTTTTATGAATTTCTTGTTGTATTTTTACCATGTTATAAAGTGCTTTCTTTTGTTTGGTTCTGATTGGATGTTTTCCTTTTTATTTTACGACGTTAGATAACTAAAACGGTATTATTCCCGGGGAGGTTTTATTTGCAACTCTTGTTTATTTAAAGAGTAAGACCAAGACCAGTGCCAAGCAAAGCCACTTTAAATGCTTGCTTGTTGATTACTTATCATTATCTATCATGCATGTTTTACTTCTGAAGTTTTTACAAAAGTTTTATGCAAAAACTATTTTCTTAAGTGGACTGTACCACTATATTTATTATGTATCTAATATGCTATAGGAACTGTATAATCTTGGTGTTACCAAGCCCTTTAGACTTTTTGGTGTCACCACTTGATGTACTTAAGTTCCTTAGTGGAAATTTTAACTTGATGATTTTGAAAAACAAAAGCTTTAGAAAACCCCCGAGGAAAGGTGGGACCTTGTCCGAGGGAGGTATGTGAAGGAGGAAATGTTTTCAACTTGTTTTCCAAAAATGGCACATAACCTAGTCTTTGCCGGACAACCAGGCTGTACTGCCACATTACCTCAATATGGCACCGGGGTCTAACTAAAAGCTGGTCGGTGTTGTTCCGTGTCTACCTCAATGTGCTATAGGGGTTAGAGTCCCCTGAACCGAATTGTCGCCAGAAAGGAATAATGGGACATTCATAGTGTGGAATTAACTTCACAACCGATTGCAACAATTGGGTCCCCTGTCATGGCGGTGTGTTGTTAAGGGAAACCGGATCGATACGGCTGACACACTCGGTGCCGGGGAGAACAAACCGAGTTGAAGAGGTAGTCATTTACTAGCACTTGCATAGTGGATAGTTAGGACCAGTTATATGGTTGTTGCAAACTGTCTCGGACAGTCCTAGATTGTTCACGGCGGATGTACTAGATCTTGTGGATTGTGTACACCTCTACAGAGTAAAACTATTCAGAATAGCCGAGTCCTTGGATATGGACAGTTGAATGGCCATGTAGCTAGCATTGTGTCAATATTTTCAAAAAGCTTGAAAAGTGTTTTCAGTATTGTAGTTGGGAGGTACTGGAAAGGGAAATGATTATATCTTTGAGGTACCGAGAATGTTTATCTTGAAGATGTGATCTTCCAAGAAG
This sequence comes from Alopecurus myosuroides, assembly GCA_028641055.1. Classification (NCBI taxonomy): domain Eukaryota; kingdom Viridiplantae; phylum Streptophyta; class Magnoliopsida; order Poales; family Poaceae; genus Alopecurus; species Alopecurus myosuroides. Next base: position 118,288,761 of record CM054061.1, read on the forward strand.
TTTTGCAAAGGAAAACTTTCTTTTTTTAAATGCTTTATCAAAACCTTGTGGATATGCGATATCTACAAGAGAAACTAAATATCTTTTGAAGTATCTTCTTCAACAAAGAAAAACTAAAACTTGATCAACCAAGATGGGTCTTCAATTCATCATGGCTAGTTGAAACCTAACTACAGCCTTCCTACCACCTATGTATGCATACTTTCATGCTTTAGCTTTCATTTGGGGTGACTTGCGAGTACAATCCAATGTACTCATATTGGTTTCGTCCCTAGATATTGTGTTAGCCAGACTTTGAGCAGCATTCAGGTGAACCTCACGAAGATGGCGTCACTGACGACTGTACGAACTAGGAACGTCACTGAGTAAGTAGCCTGTAGGTAGTCAAGGTATGACTTGGGTTTACCATGAGCTTGTTTTGAGGACTTCCACTGTTTAGTGTGTTTCCTGACCTGCGGGGCAGTTTTTTTCGACTGAGTCATGTGACCAGTTGTGTAAGACGTGTATTCGTGTAGTGGATGTTGTAATTTGCAATGCCAACTCGAGTATGTTGTTCACGACTAACTGATCACGGGATCGTGAATGTATGCATACTGGAGGTCTCAGACTGCTAGTCCGGAGTCCCCACACCGATGTGTCATGATATTCCATGCCAAACATCGTTAAGGATTTAGAATATCATATGGCTATTGTTTTCACTCATACATTCGTAAATCATTTCAATCTTTAGATATCGGGACTATTAGCATTGCTTACTTATTTTGCAAGATTAATTAGCTCGTGTATTTACGAGGTTATCTTACAAGACCATGGAAGTTGAAACTAAATAATATGCGACTCAAGTCACATTTAAATTCCACAATATTTGTAAATCCATGGTAATTATTTAGATAATTTATAGAAAATATGTCCCTATTTTTTACTAACTTAATTAATTCTGCATGTAGAGATACATACCGGCATGTACTTGAAATTTACTCCACCGTAGCACATTAGTAATAATCTTAATGAAAGTGTTTCTTTTTTGTGGGACACCTAAGGTGCGTTTGGATACTTTGTTTTCCTTGCCTAGCTAGGTTATGTTTAGCTTGCTCATTTGGGATTAAAAAACATCGTGAACTTATTCACTCTTTGGTTGTATCATCTCTATCTTAAAAACATATCATATTTACTCAAGGTTACATGGTATGACTCAATTTCTTTTCATATGATCGATTGATTGCCGTCGAGAGTGATTCATTATGATGGCCGATTAGGGCAAGCACTTACTTGCAGTTATCGACTAGATTGCACCAAAATAAATAAATTTTTCTAGTACTAAAGTAACAAAAATTATTGCTATGCTAGGATAGCTTTTGCTAAAAATCTAAACTCATATGTATTGTGCGCGATAAATGTGAATTCATTTTTTGTTACAGTGATTGTGCTGTAATTATGTTTGTCCATCACAGTGATGACGACGAGTCATTTTGGTTTTTTCTTCCTATATGATTGTGTCAAGATTGAAGTCTATATATATTCCTTTGAAAAGTTGCAAATACTACAACTAAAAGATATACCATAGTTTTTGTTTGGGTGTTTTTCTTAACGCACATAAACTCTCATTATTGTCAAAGAATTCTTATAAATATTTTTGATGAAACCACGTGACACAAAATAAATAATCAAGCAGATCACTCTTTGTTGATTCAAATATTACCATAACTCTATCATATTCTCCAACCTCGAGATCTACTTTGGTCATTCCAACTTTATTTCATATTATCCAAACCTACCACATTATGAATATAAGAAAACATAACAATAGTCAAAAGTTACACGATAGCATACATGAGATACATCCCAAAGATTCTAAGTAACATTTGCACAACTTATATCACTTCACTGAGTTCATAAAATTATGACTAATTGGACCTTAGTTAATAATAAGATATCATACAAATTTTTGATAGTATCGTTCATCACTACGAAAATCTTTAGGATTGAGTATATGTTTTTTCAACCATTGACTACTCTAAGCATAAATATTATCTACTATATAAGTCCTTATGTCATTTAGATGTAGTATTGGTGTCTCCTTGGTGCCCAATGAGTTGTACATGGGAGGGAGCACCCCCTAGATGAATTAATAGAACAACATAGACATACGATGCTTGGTTACACCATGATCGTAAACAACTAAATATATACATCTTTTTTCAAATTGAATATGTAGATATTTTCTTAGTCAAGTGGCCATCTTATCTAGGGGGTTAAATTGCCACTTCTGATAGATTACCAACGATCCAAGATTCACATAAAAGGGCATAATCATTGATGTCCACCAAATCCTCGCCTTATCGATGCCAATTATACATTGTGACTGGTCTATGTACAAGATTGTACACCTATTTGATGACGGTGAGTTGTCTTAGTTCAAAATCTATATAATCAACATGTGCTTAGTTATTACTCCACATATTTGTGCTGAGTTGTAACACTACTATATCACTTTTTTGTTCTTTTATGCAAGTTGATTAGAGCAGCTAGAGATACTACCATTTAGTTTGTTTATTCATTGAGTACTTATGTACAATTAATGACACAGATGTGCTCATACTATTGTTAGATTGGTATATAAGATTTCTACTAATGCAATTTTCATTTCTATAAATTTTTCTGTTGCATACAATTTCCTACTTAACATTTGTAATTAGATGTTTTGGATATTTTAATGTAGACTACATAAACACTGAAATGTGTGAATCTACACACTAAAACGCATCTAGACACATATGAACCGGAAAAAAGGTAAACCATCTTATAATTTGGAACGGGGGGAATACTACTACTGATTGTGGTGTTATTTTTTTATGTGATAGATTGTAAAATTCATAAAATTAATAGATAGAGGTTAATAAATTGTGCTAACAATTAAAATAACAACAAATTTACGTTTTAACCATATGCATTGGTGACACCAATTACCGTATCGTGTAAAACATCATCCACATTACTCTTTTTAAGAAACTGTGCACCCTCTTTCTCATGTGTGTCATGGGAATGGTTTGAGATGATGATAGAGATTAAAATATATCACAATGATAACAAGGAATGGAATGGATGGAGAACAAAATACTTGACATGATCATCGATGAGTCCCTCCAAAATTTATACATTGTTGTCACATTACGTTGATCCAACATGTTGGTCCTATAGAACAGAATGTGGGAATTCTTAAATGGGGTAAAATTGGATCCAAAGTTCCTAATATGGGATATTTCGGTAGAACTTCATTCAATTGGGTAATATGTATCATAAATGCACAACCGAGGGGTAAAAGGTGAAATTCACTTATAAAATAATAAAGCAAGTTAATGCAATTCACTCTTCAAATAATAAAGCAAATCAACAGAACATTACCTATAGTTGGCTGTTTTCGTCTCTTGGATCGTTGTCCCTACATCTTTTGAGTTTTTGTGTGGCACTTTGAAATGTACGCAAGTGATAAAGTTTGGTGTTGACAATGGTCCTCTTATTTCATTATTTTTTGCTCCCAATCTTCTTCCTTGACCAAACTTGACTTGCAAAGGATGTTTCCACTTCCACATTGTGTGCAATGATCTTAGATTCCCACCTATTGTGGTGTGAGGCTCATGTAACTTCTCAAAACCTACGAGTTTAAACTAATTTATGCAGGTTCAGTCTTCAATACTTTCTTGTAAGGATGCTTCGATAAAATTCAAGATGCAGTTGGTGGAGCTTGATACAATAAATTGTAAGGACTTTACCTTGGTTGATGCGGAGGTCTTTATTGTTCACATGTGTATATGATTTTATACGATATAGATTTATCACTCAGTAAATAAAGTTTGAGCATTCCTAAGAAAATTGTTCCTAGTGTATGAGGTAGACCTGACCTTGCATTTGCATTGTACAGGCATTTGTATGTGTATGCCTGCTAATTCAAATGTTTCTCCCTACCGAAACCTATAATGCGACTTCTACATAATATTAAGCCCAAAAGAAGTGGCCCTAAGGAAGCCTCCATTTGAACTAGGCTTGTGTATGCAACCTGATGTAACTAGTAGATGATGTTAGTTGTCCAATATTCATGACATTGTGATTTGCGCTTCAATAGATGCTAAAGTGTACCATGTACGCGCGATCTCTCTACTCTCTGCTTTGTTGCGCAACGAGAATTGAAAATATTTTCCATGCATGCTACACAGCCGCCAAGATCAATCTATGAAGATACAAGCGAACAAATATTCCAAGATTTAGTTCTCAACATCGTGCACCGGACACCATAGTAGCAGAAGAGGTTCGATGACAATGTCGATGAAGCATGTTGAAAATCTCATGCACAAGCCTCTGTCCCCCCTTCTCGTTTTTTGTCAGAAACACTTCCGGAACCATTGACCCTAAAGATAAAATCATCGACCTTATCTGACAATGTCAGAAATATATTTCCTACATCCCGGGACATCTCAGGCCCCCCTACACTTTCTCCGTAAAGCGTGCAATCTTCTTTTCTCTCACACAAAAACTCCAGAATAAATTCTTGCGGTAATAGAAACTCTTTCTATCACTTTGGGACATCCAATGCTCTCATTATAAATTCTCTCCGGTATATCAAATATATCTTCACACAGAAACATTGTTCCGATGATACTCCTTGTTGATCCAGACCTACCAATATACACATAAACCAGCGCTAAATTAAGTGTGTTTCTGATGCATCTGAACAAACGTTCGTTGGGAGACCCCAAGAGGAAGGTATGAACAGTGCAGCAGCAAGTTTCCCTCAGAACGAACCAAGGTTGAATCGCCAGTAGGAGAAAGAAATCACTTCTAAAGGTTGATGCAGCTGAGGTGGCAGGGCGCACTACCGGTTCAGAAGCAACGTGGAACCTACACAACACAATCAAATCACTTTGCCCCAACGAAGCATTGAGGTTGTCAATCTCACCGATTTTGCTGAACACAAAGAGGTTAAACATACCGTGTGGAAAATAATATTTGTTTGTAGTAGATGAAAGAGAACAGTGATGGCAGTAGTAAAATAGTAGCAACATTGTGAAAATAGAGATTGTAGTGGCTGTTTTATCAGTATGAGGAAAATGGACCGGGGTCCACAATTCACTAGTGGTGTCTCTCCATAGAAGATAAATAACATGTGTGGTGAACAAATTACAGCTGGGCAATTGACAGATATAAAGGCTCTACCGTAGTGCATATGCATGACATGATGATTACTATGTGATTCATGCGGGCATTATAACACGATACATAGACCGTCATCCAACTGCATCTATGACTAATAATCCACCCTCATAATGGCATCCGAGCAATCCTTGGGTATTAAGTTGCAAGCAAGAGATAATCGCAATAAGCAAAGTGTGTAATGTAAACAATAACATCATCCTTAGACAAAGCATTGTAGTTTTCCCCCTAGTGGAAACAACACATCCCCGACTCGTTTACGTTTCTATCACTCGAGCGTGAGTGAAAGGGAGGCATGAACCCACTCAGAAAATAGGATCTGGCTCTGTGGCATCTTGTCAATAGGTTAGTCCCAGAAAATCGATAAAAATGACATAAAGTGTATAGCAAACATGTAGAAAATAACATGAAAACAACATGGAACATCAGAAATTATGGATACGTTTATGACGTATCAACATCCCCAAGCTTAGTTCCGACTCGTCCTCGAGTAGGTAAACGACAAAAAGAAAATCTGAGGTGACATGCTACCAACATAAACTTGATCACCAAAATTGTAAAAGCATATGTAAGCTGAGATCATAGTACTTTAAACACAAGCATGGTAGATAGAATTTAAATAATAAAACTTAGGAATCACTTTGCATTATGAAAAGTAACACAAATAGAAGATCATGAATAATAATGCATTTTAAAGTTATACATTTGTTTCTAGCATCAAAGAAACATAGCAAAGTGATATTTCGCTTCTCCTTAAGAGTGGGGCAAAACATAAATGCATGTACACCTTCAAAGTTTAAGAGGATGACTAGAACAAATAATTTCAGAGCAAGTAATAACGAGGTATGAATCAATAATTAATACTTTTGGGACAAATGCACATTAAACACATAATGACAACTATGCTCTCTCAACTATGCATAAAGTTAGAAGATGAAGACTTAACATAAAATTAAAAGAAAGGCCCTTCGCAGAGGGAAGCATGGATCACTCATGTTCTAGAGCTTTTTATTTTGTTAAACAGAGGCATTGAAAACACATTTTTTTAGAGAGGTGTGTATGCTTATGTCAACGAATGGTAAAACAGAAAATACAGTACGTCACAAGCCAACTAGACTTCACAAGAGCGGCTCACATAGAAGTACGCAACTGGGTAGAAGGTCATCCCTCTTTCTCTTTTGTTTACACAATTATGCTTTGATTGATAAATCAGGGACAAAAATAGTGAAGAGAATTTTTTGTATTAAGTTTGGGGCTAGGCACCCCGCTGCCAGCTCTTCTAGCAATTGGATAAGAGGATGAAGCCACAAGTCCAGGGTGTGAAGTCCAATCAACAAGTGAGATAAATGTTCTCTATTCACGTCCTCATGAGCTAAAATAGGAGCACAAAACAGGAGTAATTTTGAAAGTTTTAAAGGTAAAACATGAGCAATTTACTTTGGAGTGGCTGTTAAATACCACATGTAGGTAGGTATGGTGGACACATTTGGCATTCTTTGGGTTTTTTGGGAGTTGGATGCACAAGTAGAGCTCATACTCAGTATAGGTGGAGGCTAGCAAAAGACTGGGAGCAACAAATCAAGAGAGCAATAATGGCCATAATCATGCATAGCGACAAAAACATTATTAATCAAAGCATAAGTGGTATTACAAGTCAAAAATAAATGATCATAGAGGCTATAGGTGACTGTTTTGTATTCATAAACATGGTGTAAGCATGCGCCAAGTCAACCAAATAAATATTGAAAGGAGAACACCACAAATTTATGCTTCAATGTGATAAAAACAAATCATGATTATTCCAATGGCACATTAAACACACTCAGCTATTTGAGACAAGTCATGCTACAAAAATAACCACTAGGATTAGGATTAAAATAACATCTAACATGACATGAAAAATTCTAGCCACAGTCTATACAAACTTCTATTTGCACTGTTATAAGCACTAAAACTGTACTACTGCTTTCCCACACAAAACATTTTATACTAAACAAAAACTCTCCAAGATATATAGAAATTAAGAAAGAGAGTACTAACATATCTCTACTAAATCTAATAGCTCTGAAAAAGAGATGCATGAAAAACAGGAGCTAAAAGGGAAAAAATTCAGCAACTAGAAGAAAAACTAAGAATACGAGCATAACGAGTATTCAAATGAAAAAGCGGAGCGTGTCTCTCTCCCACGCAAATAATGATAGATTCCAACAATAATATTGCACCAAAGAGAACAAAAGAAAAAATAACAAACGCTCCAAGTAAAAATTCATATTATGTGATCGAATAAAAATATAGTTTCACTAGAAGTGATCTGATAAGCTTAGATGATTGAGTCTTCTTAAAAAAAATTGGGATGAACCACGGGGGAATCCCCAAGCTTTGGATTTGCACTCTTCTTGATCACGTTATATCACCCTCTTCTCTTGACCCTTGAAAACTTCCTTCACACCACACTCAATGTAATTCGCATTATAGGGTTAGTGCACTATTAAAAATTCATGTGTTCTGCATGGGAAAAAGTTCTATTGATACTTTTAAACATTAGATACATCCACTGATGTTTCATGAAGCAAAGAAATCCACTCGATATAGTAAAAGAGAGAATGCAAGAGAAATGGCAGAATCTGCCAAAACCAGAACAGTCTGTATTGACGAATTTTTTCGGGGCACCTAAGTTGCTCAGATAGAAAACGTAAAGAACAAGAAAGTTTCGGAATTATTGAGGAATAAGAACAAAAAGTTTCAAGTTATTTTGATATTTCTGTGAATTATACGATTTTTTATGATGGACAACACAAATATGTTTTCTGCGTAGAAATCCAAAACTAACACCACTTTTCGCTAGAAACTTTACTTGGCACAACTAATACATGAAAATAAAGATACAAAGGAGTTTCTAATGAAGTATACAACACCTTGACTCAATGAAAACAGATAAAAACAAAGCAAAATTAAAACCATGGGTTATCTCCCACGAAATGCTTTTCTTTAACACCTTTTAGCTAGGCCCAGAAAGATGGAATCAAGTGTTTTCAAGTGGAGAATCATATTTGAGGCTTCAGAGTTTATTGGGACATATTCAAGGTGTTCACGAATCTGATTATAACCTTCTTTTAAACAAGATATACGTGACTCAAGAGTATTCAATCTAGCATAAATGCTAGCAAAGGCTTTATCAGAATTACTAGGTGAGCTATAGGTTGCAATTAATTTTTTTAATGGCATTAAAAGGTTGATCTCCATCACAATGAAGGAAATCTCCTCCTACCATAGTATCCAAAGCATATCTAGAACAAAGAACAAGACCAAAATAAAAACTACGAAGAAACAGGCTTAGAGTCATTTTAGGTTCAATTTTGCAATAGGAATCAAAAAATCTATACCAAGCTTCTTTAAAACTCTCATCACTCCCTTGTTTGAAAGTGAAGATCATTTCTTCATGTGACATGGTAAAAGGAACAGAAGTACTTATTTTAGCAAGATTAAAAATAGGATAAAAAAGACAACTAGAATAAGAACTATTTTTTTGTGTGTTTTTGATATAGAGAAGCACACAAGACATATAAAATAAACTAAGAAAAACTAAAAAAAAGTAAAGAGATTGAAAGGGAGAGACTCCCCTTGCATAAATTCTCTTTCTCCCCGGCAACGGCGCCAGAAAAGTGCTTAATGTGTGTGAACACACATTCGTTGGGAGACCCCAAGAGGAAGGTATGAAGAGTGTGATACGTCCATATTGCATCACTGTTTTATATTGTTATTCTCTGTTATTCATCGATATATTTCATGTTATGATGCACCACTTATGATATTTTATCTTATTTTGCATGTTTCATAATTTTTTGAGAATAAACACCGGGACCAGAAATCTGATGGAAAAAGCACCGTCGAGATACACTATTTCAGAAGATCAGAAGAAGAGGGGGGACACCGGAGATGTCTTACAAGTCCATATGAGGGAGCCAGACACGAGGAGAGCCAGAGGGAGGCCACCAGGGGCCCACACTATGGGGTGGCGCCCCCCCCTTGGCTGCGCCAGCAGGTGGTGTGGCCACCCCGGGCCACCTCTGGCCGACCTTTTTCTCGTACTTGACCACCAGGGAACCCTAAGCCCCAGACTATCATCGAAGAATTATTCCGCCGCCGCCTTGGGGCGGAAAACACCCGAGAGGGAAAAGCTCTCTGACAGGGAGAAATCTGTCGGGGAAATTCCTCTCCGGAGAGGGGAAATCATCGCCATCGTCACCGTCATCGCTCCGGGCATCATCAAGATCGTCATCGTCATCATCATCACCACCAGCACCATCACCCTCAGCATCCACCGTCATCCCGATGTAACAATTAGGGGCCTCTATCGTTGTTTTACATCAGATATCTCTCCCGGTGTGGATTACTTGTTAGCAGTTGATGCTTGTGAGATTTATCAGTGTTAGCACTTTATGGCCAGATTGTTATTATCCATTATATCACCTCTGATTATGATCCATATGATGTCTTGTGAGTAGTTGTTTAGTTCTTGAGGACATGGGAGAAGTCATGATGTTAGTAGTGAAGTTATGTTGAAGTAATATCTCGTGGTTCTGTATTTAAGTTGTGGTGCTATTCTTCTAGTGGTGTCATGTGAACGTCGACTACATGATACTTCACCTTTATGGGCCTAGGAGGATGCATAGTGTATTTGGCTACTAATTGTGGTGTTGCCGGAGTGACAGAAACCTAAACCCCCGTTAGGAAACCAATGCACGAGGGAGCGTAGAATCCTGGAGTTTTAAGGTTATTGTTAGATTTATCTTAATTACTTTCTAGTATTTGCGGATGCTTACGAGGGGTATAATCACAAGTATGTATTAGTCCTAGTTGGGAGGTGCATTAGAATAGGTTCGCCCACACAACACTTCACGAACCAATGGATATTAATCAACCATAACGAAGCGAAAGCACTTGACGAAATTCCCATGTGCCCTCGTGTTTGGTAGTGTCGAAGCTCTGGCTCCGCAAATCCCTCAGGTGACCCTATCGGGTTTCGACTAGGAGATGTCATAGGCGCTGGTGAAATCGTCGGCTTGACAGGGGGGCGAGATTTACCCAGGTTCGGGGCCCTCGAAGAGGTAAAACCCTTACTCCTGCCTTCTGCTGATCTGTATTGGATTGATTAGATCGATTACAGGGTGCTCGAATCGAGAGTAGATCTCGAGTTTCAAGGCTTTTGTGGTCGTGCGGTAATACTTGGTCCTCTCCTTGGGGGCTCTCCTGGCCTTATATAGATGGCCAGGTCTCAAGTCCCCCCCGGAGAGGATTCGAACCCTAGTTTAGGTCGGTTACAAGTTTCCTAACTTCATCCGCAAGTCTAACACGGATAGGCTTCAGGTGGGCCTTCTGGAGTCTTCCAAGGATGCCTCTTCTTGGGCCTTGTCCTTGGGCCTGAGAGGGGGTGTCCTTACCCGCAGGGTCCAGGATCCATGCCTTCGTCAGTAGCCCCCGAGCGTGTGCTCGACTGGGATTTTTTCAGTCGAGTAGACGGTCAAACCTTTCCTAGTCTTTTCTTGAAGGTCCAACTCGACAGTTGCAGCCTTTGAAGGGTGTGTTCCCTGCATTAGGAGTCATGAGTCTCGAGTATCGAGTAGTATAAGCGCCTGTTTTTAACGGCATTTTACACAGAAGGATGTGGCACAGTAGCTTGGCTCTCCCGATAGATCAGGGCCAATTAATTGCGACCAGGGCAAAGACATTCCTGGCCTACACAGATTCGAGACCTCCGACTCGAACCCGATGAGGTGATCGTCACGACTGGGCCGTTGTGGACTTATCGAGTCGAACTTAACCTAAGAGGGTACCCGGCGCGTCCGCTAGGATTTTTCTTCGTGTTGTTGACACGGAACTATGCCGGAGGACGCAGCTTTCGAGTGCGATTCCAGGCCCAAAAGAAAGATCTTTTTGGGTCTTACCTTCATATTCGAAGAATATGGCATCCGGATGTGCCTAGTCGGCTGTACAATCCAGGTTCTTGTGATGTATAATTATCACGCATAAGGTAGGTTCCTTCTACCCGATTAGATTGGTATGAGTTCCGTACGAAAAAGTTTCGTGTAGGAAATGTTAGTTCCGTATGAAAGAGTTTTCATGTTTTAGAAAATTGTGCCCGTACGAAAGAGTTTTCGTGTATAAGGTATGTTTCTCTTGTTCGAAGAGGCTTTGATCCATGAATTTCTTCATGGGAAAATTGTGTTTTATCCGAAGGAATTGATATTCGCGCGAAGATAATTTCGCGTTTGAACTTCCATTCGAAAAAGATTTCCCTTTTGAATGACGAACGCCATGACGTCAAGGCGTGCTCCTCTTCTCCCGATGGGACGTGACGGAGTGGCAGCAGAAGTTGGCCCACCTTGTCAGCTTTTTGACCGGGAAACGAGACGTCGTTCCCGGTTTTTACGCAAAATGTGCAGTAAATGCGCACGATCTTCTGTTAAGATCGTGGCACGAAACAGCACTGGGCCGCCGCTTCGTTTCATCTGCACGCGTGGCGGCCGCGATGGATGCCACGTAGCGCATCGTACGGCTGAAATCGTTTCACCCTGTGTATATATACAGGTGTTAGCGCTGCGGTAAAACTTTCTCCGCTCTCTATCTTCATCTTCCACCTCGCGCTCGTCTTCGTCTTCCTTGCGCTCGAGCTCTCACTGTGAACAATGGCCGGCGGAAAGAAACGTGGCGCTGGAACTTCCGCGTCTGGCGAGCCTTCTGCGCCACCCGCCCCTCGCGCCGGCGACTGGCGCACCCCCAACACCACCGCTAAGAGCATCAAGGAGATGCAGCGGGAGGGTCTGCTGCCGGCGGAGGCGGAGAAGCGCGTCCGTCTTGGGAAGAGGGAAGAGGTACCAAACCCTCACTCGAACGAGCGCGTGGTCTTTGTGGACCACGTGACTCGAGGCCTCTCCTTCCCTCTTCATCCTTTCTTCATCGGTCTGCTGTGTGCCTACGGCATACAACTCCACGACCTTCCCCCGAACGCGGTGCAGCACATCTCGTGCTTCATCGCGCTTTGCGAATGCTATCTTGGCATTCGCCCGCACTGGGCGCTCTGGAAGGCGCTGTTCAAGATCTGGATCTTCCGCGAGAAATCGCGGGTGGAGTCCGAGCCTGGTGAGCCACTTCGCACGGGTGGCTTCGGGATCCAGGCGCGCCAGGAGAATGCATACTTCAACATGCACTTCATCGACTCCGCCCAAGGCTGGCGGAAGAAGTGGTTCTACGTCGCCGACAACAGCTCGAGCAGGCTTGTAGAGTTCCACCCATTCGCAGTTCTGGCGAGGCGCAAGTCTTGGAGCCACAAGATGTCCGCCGAAGAAACCCAGACAGTCACACCTCTACTCGAAAGAGTATCTGCTCTTCGAGACCAAACCTCGGGAGTAGTGCTCAATGGGCTCCATCTGGCGAGCCTCTTCTTGAAGCGCAGGATCCAGCCTTTGCAGCAGAGGCCTTCCACTATGTGGGAGTATCAAGGTGCAGAAGATCCCAGCCGAGTGAGCCGCGAAGAACTTTCGAATGTGGAATTCGAGAAGAAGATCGCGGCCATCACTCGACTGAAGGTTGGGGAGCAATTCCCCGATTGCTCAGTCGAGGCTTATTCTGCTTCAAACCCTCCTCCAGCTGCGGTTAGTTTCCTGTCTTTAGCTTACTTCCATCTTCATAATTTCGTAGTCGATAAGATCTTTATCGTCTTCTTATCCTTGTAGAGCCTAGCTGTAGCAAATTGCTACCCGCCCGTTGTTGGTGAAGATGCCTCGTGTCTCCAGTCGAGCCACCAGGACGGCGCGGTTGACACCAGCGTGGCCAACGCCTCCTCGAGTTCTGAGCATGATTCCTCAGATGATGTTGAAGACTCGAATGGCGTCCCACCAAAGCGCCGTCGGGTGAACGAAGACGAAGTCACCTCCAAAGACAAGTCTTTGGAGGCGTCACCTGGCCAAGCTCCAATTTCCGCGACTCTGCTTCGATCTCTTCCTCCTCTGGCTCCGTTCGCAACCGCCTGGAATGCGGATGACTTGGATGAAGACGACGAGGATGACGAGTAGGACTTTTCCATACTTTAATTCGATCAATCTCTATTTGTCAACGCTGACGTTTCTTTGTCCTTCACTGCAGTCTGCAGGCGATCAGCCCGCGTAGGTTCGCCGCCGCTGTTCCTCCCGAAAAGAGGAATAAGGCAAAGGACGCGGGTGAGACCCCTACTGCGGGTACCGTCCAGAACTCTCCCAGGGCAGCGCCTGATGCTGCGACTGTGGAGCGGGAGGTCCCCAGCTCCGCTGCTAGAACTTCGGTCTCGAAGGAGGCGACGGACAGCTCTGCGGATCCCCTCTCCCGCGCCTCTGGACAGGTAAACTTCTATCTCTTTGGCTTTCACAAACAAATTTTATCGGGTGCACGACAGTGCTCCCGATGGGAGTAGCCCCCGAGGCTGTAGTCGATTGTAAATAATCGGGTACAGGCTCAAAACCTCTTTCTTCTCTTCTTCTTTATTTTGTCTTCTTCGGGTGCACGACAGTGCTCCCGATGGGAGTAGCCCCCGAGGCTGTAGTCGATTGTAAATAATCGGGTACAGGCTCAAGTCTTAATTACTCTAACTCTTCTACCTTCGTGCCTCCGCAGTCGCTCGTCGATTCCCTTGCGGCGATCGGTCGCCGCGTCGTTCTGGCCGAGACAGATTGCGAGTCGCTTCGATCAGAAGTTAACCGACTCAAATCTGAGAGCGACCTTCTTAAAGGTAAATTCTATTATCTTCTTGGCTTCAGTGTATCATCCATTCTTGATTTCTGATTAATATCCCCTTTGCAGCTCGAGCTGAATTCGCAGAGTCTGAAAGGACCAAACTTTCAGAGCAGGTAACTGCTCGGGAAGCTGAACTGGCGACTACCCGACAAGAGCTGGAAGCTTCTCGCAAGCAATCGGAGGAACTCAGTACGAAGCTTGCGGAGGCGCGGAAGGCCGTGAAGGACTTGGAGGAGGCCGGCAGTAAGGCTGACAACGACACTGTCGCGTTCCTTCGTCCCCTCGCCGAACGCTTTGCGGGTAAGCGTCTTGGGTTTTTGAACTTTTCATTCTGCTGATTTTTGCTAAGCATTATTTTCTTTGTCTGTAGATCTTCTGAGTGTTCCTCTGGAGATTCCTGGGATTCAGCGGGTGGACGTGCTGACCGACACTCTCGCGCAGCTCAGGAAGCATTCTGAGGGAATATTTTCCCTGATTAATGATGCTTCCAAAGCGTTGGCGCGAGTGCATGGCCGTCTTGTTGCCAGCGATACTCCTGCGCCTGCGCTGAGCGAGCTGTTGAAGGTCTTCTCGGAAGGCAACCTCCTGGAAGCCTTTGCGGTTGCTCAATCGGAAGCTGGCGCAAAGACTGCGATTCAGTTCGCTCTGGCGAATGGAGTTGATGGTCTGGAGGAGGCCTACTCGTCCATGCCGGTCGACCCTTCCACGGGCAAGAAGGTACGGCTATCTCGTTTTTCCGAGCAAGCCACTGTTCTTGCTCGGAAATTATCTGAGATGTTTGCTCGGAAGAAGGGAGGGTCGACCGCTGCTAGTGGCAGCACCAACGCGGCTTCGTAGGCTCTTTTTCTTTTGTTTCTGTTGCTTGGATGTAATGAATTTTGGGATGTATTCCCGTACCTTTGCTGGTCTTTTAATCGAAGCATTTTGCATTTAGAATTTATCCTTGTCGTCTATACTTTGCCTCCCGATGGGAGTAGCCCCCGAGCGATTAGTCAGATGTGCGACTAGAGACAACTCGAGTAGGGCGTCTCACTTCTTTCCTTGTACTTCTTCCAGGCGATTGCGTCTGCCGCTGAATCTTCGAGTGGACGTGATAATCCAGTAAGTCCACTTGTGGCTGCCGTGGGCACTTTTGCTGGCCTTCGTGATAAGGTTCAGGAGTGTGAGCGTAGGCTGAAAGCGCTGCGCGGAGTAGCTGACGTGGCAATATCCAAGCAGAAATTGGCGGCTGAGCGCGAGCAGTTTCTAATTGGTGAACTGTCTTCGATTGCAAGGGAGTTACTATGTGAGTAGTGTAGCCCCCATGCTATTTCCTCTGTGTTTCTTAGCTTACTAAGTGCGTTTGCTTCTTAGTTGTGAAACCAGATGACAGGGAAGAAAAGCAGTGGGTGGAAAACCACATTCATCAAGAAGCTAACAGCACAAAGCCTCATGCGAGTAATTTCTGGTCTGATCGCAGTCGAGGTTTTGTGATGGCTGCCTTGAAGTTTCGAGTCCGCCAGGCGAAAATTCTCGTGAGTTCTTTCCACGAGGTCCTGGTTGCGGTGAATGCTGCTTTTTATCCACTTGAGAGGGGCCCCGAAGACTGGAGTTATCTTCTCAGGTTATTCGGACGAGAAGGAGAGGTTTGCGCGTGCGTTCGCAACCAGATGACGTGCGGCGCGGTTGTTGCTCTCTCGTTTGTCCGAATATGGCATCCTGAGATAGACTTGAACTCCGTAGCTCGGCGTCCAGATTATGCAATCGAAGATATTGCGCCGTACTATGATGCTGTTCGTCCTGCAGCCGAGAAGATTATCCGAATGACCTCTGAAGAGGTAGATAGCGTCTTAGCGACTAAGAATGCTCAGCGTTTCGACTGACTTTATCGGATGTGATTATCCTGTAAGTTTATCTGTAGTTTGTAAAAACTGTAGTAAGGTGTGCAACCTTGTACTCGATAATTCTTTTCTGTGATGCTTAGTTTTAGGTGTAGCCCCCGTGTATTTTATGGGGTGTGTACCTGTAACCTTTTAGCATGTAGTAAATTTGAAAGCTGTCGAGTAAATATGATGAGGGAATCATGTCTTTATTGCTATGACTGAGAAGTCATGTGTTCGAGCTACAAGATTGGCTAGTATAGCCTTATTGTTGCAAAATAAATAAACCTAGGGGTAGAATTTGCACAGTTGCGCGATATTCCATGGATTGGAATAGATGCCTCCAGTCTCTGGATTCTTCAGTCGATAGGCTCCTCCTGGGATCACTTCGTGTACGATGAAGGGTCCTTCCCAAGGTGGTTCGAGCTTGTGTCCTTCTTTTTGCTTCAGTCGCAACACCAAGTCGCCAACCACGAATGATCTGTGGCGTATGCGGCGACTGTGATAATTGCGCAGTGATTGTTGGTAGACTGCAGATCTTGCGAGTGCAATGTCCCGAATTTCGTCGAGTGCGTCCATATCTTCTGCAAGTGCTTTGTTGGAGGTTTCTTCGTTGTAGGCTACAACTCGTGGGGCGCTGAATCGAACCTCTTCGGGGAGGACGGCTTCTGCCCCGTATACCATGAAAAATGGTGTGTATTGCGTTGATCGATTGGGGGTTGTGCGGAGGCTCCAAAGTACGGAGGGTAACTCCTCTGCCCAATGTCCTGCGGCGGGATGTAGCCGATCGAGCAATCTCTTTTTGATGCCAGCCGAAACTAAGCCGTTGGATCTTTCGACTTGGCCGTTTGTTTGCGGATGGGCGACCGAAGCAAACTTCAGATTGATTCCTTTCTCCTCGCAGAACTGTTGTGTCTCCTTTGCAGTGAAGTTCGTACCATTGTCTGTAATGATGTCGTGTGGTACCCCGAATCTGCATACTATGGAGTCGAGGAACTTGATTGCGCATTGGGCACTAGCCGAGGTCACTGGCATAGCTTCGATCCATTTGGTAAATTTGTCGACTGCAACCAGCAAATGTGTGTACCCTCCTGGAGTGGATTTGCGCAGTGGGCCAACCA